>CM064509.1:53744213-53751713 GCA_032716605.1 Paralithodes platypus | reverse complement strand
TCAGGCTCGCTATCGCTCGCTATGAAAAAATCTAACACCTAAATGGTACGAAAGGTCTTAAAATTTACAACTTAATGGGGCGAAAGGTGTTACAATCGCAAAACTAATGGGCCAAACGTTGGACGTTTGTCAAAATGATTTCAACTCAATTAATCTGCCTTGAGTCTAGTAAACGCTACCGATGCAAATGGTTTCGGAACCATTGCCAGACACATTTTGACAAATGAAAATTGACATTTGAAAGGTTTCATGTGATACCCAATTAAAATCTATATATCGCCTGAAATGGTTCTCTAAAATGCCTGCCTCACTTCACCCTACTCTCTCGATTACAGGTTTTACATTATTCACTATTCGTGACTGGACTCTATATCTGTTCTGTTTTATATTTCCGTATCTCCCCATCCACCCCACTCACTTACTCTACTAAACTGTTCACTTTAATTGCCTGGTACAGATTAATTTAAAATGTTTATACAGTATACGTATAAGCTAAACTTTAAAGGAAAATATTTCCTATAAAAATTACTGATTATGCTCTCTCTCTCTCTCTCTCTCTCTCTCTCTCTCTCTCTCTCTCTCTCTCTCTCTCACTTTCTCTCTTCTCTATCTCTCTTCTCTCTTCTCTATCTCTCTCTCTCTCTCTCTCGTCCTCTCTCTCTCTCTCTCTCTCTCTCTTCTCTCTCTCTCTCTCTTCTATCTCTTAGAAAAATCCCTCTCTATAAGCTTAATATCTCCTCCTTGTCTAAATACCTCCTTTGATTTGTCCCACACCAACTCCCAGATGCCTTATCCATTGTAATTCCTAGTTTGCAATAACTCCCTTACTCTATCACTCTCATCTCTCTCTCTCTCTCTCCCTCTCCTCCCAACTCCCCCCCAACCAACAAGAGGCACCGCGCCGTCCCCACAACTTCCGCTTTACGAGGAGTGCCCCACGGGTGAATACAGCCCCACTAAACTAATTCTCTCTCTCTTCTCTCCCCCAACTCCCCTCCCCCCCCCCCCCCACCCAAAGGCACGCCTCGCTCCCTCCAACGACTTTCGTTTTACGAGGAGTGCCCCCCCCGGGTGAATACAGCCCCTCAATAAACTACCTCTCTCTCTTCTCTCTCCTCTCTTTTTCTCTCTCTCTCCTCTCTCTCTTCCCTTCGTTCTATCTCTCTCATCTCTCCTTTTTCTCACTCACCCCCGCCCTTCTCTCTCTCTCTCTCTCTCTCTCTCTCTCTCTCCATCTCTCTCTCCCTTTCGTTCCCTCTCTCTCTCTCTCGCTCATATCTCTCTCTCTCTCTCGCTCATATATCTCTCTCTCTCCTCCTCATATCTACTCTCTCTCTCTCTCTACCTCAACCTCCCTCATCTCCCTCTCCCTTTCGTTAGCTCTCATCTAATTTGTATCCACATCACTCTCAACCCCTCCCCCTCCCCCCTTCTCTCTCTCCTCTTTTTCTCTTTCCTTTTCTTCATCCCACATTTCTTTGCACCGCTGCCGCCAAGTGTCAAACAAGATACCACCGGGGGGGCCCCCCCCCCCCTTCAAAACCCCGGGTTTATGAGGGGAAATAGGGGTCTTAAAATAAGGGCCCTAAGGACCATTCCCCCCCACCCCCAACATTTCTTTTTCCCCGTCCCCAAAATTTCTTTTTAAAAGTTGCCGGAACCGTAACAGAAACTACCTCAACCCCCACCAACACCTTGCACCCTTCATCATCAACATCGGATCAACTTTTAAGGGAAGTGACCACTCCAACATTTTGTTTACCTTTTCGTTTCTGCCAAAAATTCTCCCTCACTAACCCCAAATCATGGCACGATCAGAATTTAAAATGCCCCTCCTGTAACCAAGAAAAACTACTACAAAGGGAATGGTATCCGCGTCATGGGGTATCCACAATGCCAAGGGTTTTATGTGTTTAAACTGGTGAAAACTTTTTGCTGCTTGGACGTGCACATTAGAAGCACACAAGGACCACAGGTTGACGAACTGAAGCGAGATAATCTCACACTAAAGGAGAATGTAGGGTTGTACTTTAGCCATCAAATTTTCTTAACTAAAAGAGCGAGGTAAAGGACATAGAGGAGTAAAGCAAGTCGACGTTGTTAAAAATTTCTTCAAAAAGAATAACCCATCCAATGATCTATATCAGACAGTAGTCAAAAAAAAAAAAAAAACAGGCGTAGTAAACAAGAACAAAATCCCAAGGGATATGGGGGGGTGAAAGCAGACACCAGGTATCCCTATCAAAAACAGATTTGATGTTCTCGCCCGAAAACAATGAACACGACGGTAACTGACCACGTGAATGGGAATGGGAATGGAAAAGGCGGGACACCAGTGTACACCCATATCAAAAACAGATTTGCACACGAGCGAGGGTAAATGACCACGTGAAAGCAAGCTCGAAAGGCAAGAAAGTGCATGACAGGGAAAAACAACCGAAACCATCAAATCACGGAATTGTCAGCTGGGAAGGAGAAACTCACCCTCGTCTATACCGGTGACAGTCTCATGCGAGGGTCAAGGAGCTGCCCTTTGCCACCAAGAACAGAGGAAAAAAAGGTCAGTAAAGGTCATTCCAGGCGAGTAAAGTCGAACATATCTTGAAAGACCATAACTACACTCCGCCCTCATACCAGAGGGCACATGGTGTAGTCAGTCCAATGTTGGCTCAAATGACTGCTTTGACGGAGGTAAGGCCCCAAATCAAGAACCATAGAAAAAGATTTTCGAAGAAAATAATAATTTTAAAGTCATGAAAAGGAAAAAAGACCACGAAAAAAATGTGCTGGTAAGCGGGCGTCATACCCCCGGCATTTTAAAACAAGCTCCATACGCGACAAAATAGAGCCCATAGAACAAATTAACAAACGCAGTCAAGGTCATGTGCGAACACTGGAGAAGTGTACTGTATGTGGGAACAATTGGACCACCTTTGTAGGGGAACTCGTCCCTGTACAGCGGAGATGGCATTCATTTATCAGAAAAACGGCGTTCAGCACATGAGTGACACCCTAAATCAAGCAACCTACATTGCCCATGAAAACAAACGCCAGTCAGGAACGGAGAGATTACAAACTATGGCTAATAGACTCTCTGAGTATTGACATCGATTACCCCAGGAAAACAGCCCTCCCACAACCCTACCCCAATCAAAGTCCACCCGTAACAGTTAAGAAAAATAAATAACCCTCGCAAAAACCTTTTTTCCCAAGTCCAATCACAAACCATTAAACCGAAACTGTCAACCCCAATGGCCCACAAGTTGCGAAAATGTACCTACCTGAACCACCAAAAACAAACTAAACAACCCCACCCAACCCCATCCAAGCCAAACCCAACCAACTGAATGAAATTTGACAACCCCGCCGCGGCGTCAAGTCACACAACCAAACCCATCCCACACAATAAGGAAAAAAAAAAAACAAATCCAGCGCATGCTCGGAGAGAATATGATATAAAACATATATATCAATAAAATGCCTGCTCAATAAGAAAAACAAAATGTAGACGAACTCAAATGTCTGTTAGTAAATGAGGAAAGTTGACGTTATTTGTATAACGGAAATATATCTGAACCTTAAAAATAAAGGATAAATACTTCATGAATATCTACATAAGAGCCATATAAATTTTTTCATAAAGGACCGTAAACAAATGGAAAAACAAAGAGGGGGGGGTTGCGAATTGTACGTTGCAACCTACTTAAACCCAGTTGCAGGTGACTTCTCCCCAGAAAAGTAATGCAGAAATAGTGTGCTGGTCAAAAATAAATACAAAAAACAGTGAACGTAACATATCCAC
The DNA here is from genome assembly GCA_032716605.1 of Paralithodes platypus. Taxonomy (NCBI): domain Eukaryota; kingdom Metazoa; phylum Arthropoda; class Malacostraca; order Decapoda; family Lithodidae; genus Paralithodes; species Paralithodes platypus. The sequence goes on along the minus strand of CM064509.1, from coordinate 53,747,911 downwards.
TACAGCCGTACCGACCACCGAGACTAACTGTTGCAGATGATACAAATGTTTATGAAATACTAGAGAGAAAAACACTTAATTCCGACGAAAACAGTGTTTACTATGGGGTGACTATAACCTCCCCCTAATTGACTGGAATACCACGAACGGAAAAAAAAAAAATGCTGCAGTCACGCTACTGACAAGCTTCATCCACGGAGTTTTTTTTTGTGGACACCTCATACACGTAAAAACAGCCACGACGAGGAGGAAAGGAATATATTAGACCTCGTAACTCACTACCCAAGAAAATCTATTATCAACCCTGGATGTAGGGGTGAAACATCTGGCAAACGTCCGATCATAAAAATCTTAAGCAATCAACCTTATAAGCAAATATTCCTCAGTAAAAACAACAGGAAGTGGTTTCGGACTTCAAAAACGCAAATTATGACGGGACTTAAGGACTCGCTATCACACATACACTCAAAACTCATAAATATAAACGAAGTAAATGAACTATGGGGACATTTTAAGTCTACAATACAGAGTTTTTGCAGCATAAAACAATTTGTACCCATGAAATACCCAAAACGTTTAATTACGAAATTCAAAGTATGCCCCCTTGGTACAGTAGATAGAGACATTGGCAATAGGCAATTAAGGAAAAAGGAAAATCAAAACTCCACAAAACTTGTTAAAAAAATAACACAAACCACTGAAGTAATTAAAAACTTGTACCAAAAACATAGTAGAAGGGAAGTGAAAAAAAAATAATTAGGGCGAACAAACACAAATTACGAAAAAGTACTATTGGCCAGAAGGGAAAGTGCCCAAACCCCAAAAAAATTCTACAGTTACGTAAATAAAAATAAAACAGAATCAAAAGCGGAATCGGACCCGCTAATAGAAGATGGGCCAGACAATAACAGGTGGGAACAACACAAACACACGGCAAATCTGCCTCAACAAATATTTTTGGCTCAGTTTTAAAGAAAGGAAATTATCGATCATACCCTTGACAAATAACACCTCAACTCATGTGATAGGAGATTTCACCATCAGTGTTAGCGAAGTACACAAAGGCAAATTGAGTAATTTAAATTGTAAACATAATAGACCCCGGGGAGCCCCGACATGCTCCACCCGAAAATAATTAAGAATGTTAAGGACGAAATAGCAAAAACCCCTGACACAACTATTTAACTTATCATTACTACAGGGGATTGACCGAGTGATTGGAAAGATGCGGAACATTACGCCCGATATACAAGAAGGGTAGCAAGGCCAAAGCGAGTTAATTACAGACCAATTAGTCTAACTTCAATTGTAGGAAAAATCATGGAAAAAATCATTAGAGATAAGATCAGTAGATTACCTGCGAAATCAAACAACCTAATCAAAAAATAGTCAACACGGCTTTAGATCAAATAAGTCATGCCTAAACAAATTTGATTGAATTTGTATAACAAAACTATTCCATATAACGACATGACGAACGGAAATTCACTAGATATACTCTTCTGGACTTTCGACAAAAAAGCTTTCGACAAGGTGCCTCACCTGAAACCTATTGGCCTCTAAACTGGAGAGGATAGGTATCAAAGGTGAAAATTCATTCTTGGATAACAAAATTGGCTTACAGGCACAGAAGACAGACAGGAGTGGTGATAAATGGAGTGGGAGCCTGTACAATAGTGGAGTTTCCACAGGGTTCAGTCCTTGGACCGTTTCTGTTTCCCCTTTCCAGTAACGATAATGATGTAGGGGTAAACAACCCCCTTTCCCAAATTGCCGACGATTACAAAAATAGGAAATACCGTCCTGAAACGAAGATGATAGAACTGCGTTGCAATCTGATTTAAACAAAATATCAGAGTGGTTCCCCCGAAAACATGGCAGCTGCCCTTCAATGTCCGCTAAATGGTCAGGTGCTGACAGGTTGTTGTAGCAGAAATATGAAATACAACTACGAAATGAATGGCAAAACAGCTAAACACCTGCAACCGGTCGTAAAAGACCTCGGGGTACTAAGATCTGAAACCCTAAAAACTTCCGACCAATGTATAGCAGCTGCAAATAAGGCACCATAGCATTGGGCTTTAGTAAACGAAAAGTTACATATAAACATGAAAACGTATTAGTGCCACTGTTCAAAAAGTATGGTGAGGACCCACCTTGAATATGGTGTGCAGTTCTGGTCACCTTATCTGATCAAAGGACATTGTAAGACGCGGAGTCTAGTACAGCGGAGAGCGACGAAGATGATACCATCATTAAGAAATTAAACAATATGAAGAAAGACTTAAACGATTGAAAACCTGTTCTCATTAAAAAAGAGGAGGTTGCCGGGGTCAGCTTATGGAGTTGCGTTAAGATACTAAAGGGTTTCGCCAAAGTCGATGTAAATGCACTATTCACATTAAACAATTACTAATCAAAACTCTCGGAAATGGAATGAAATTAAAAACCAAAAAGGCAAAACTAGATGGCACAAAGAGTTTCTTCACCTACAGTTTGGGGACAGAGTGGAATAAACTACCAGCGAGAGTGGTGGAGAGCGACACAATAACAGCTTTCAAGGGAAGGCTGGACATCTATCTGCAAGAGGGCTGGGGTGATATGAAAAAAAAAAAAAAAAAAAAAAAAATTATTGTAAGTATATGTATGTGTGTGCAATGTACAGTATGTATGTATATATACTGTATATATAGTCTGTATGTATGTGTGTTAGTATATGTACCGGTATGAATATGTACGGTGTATATAGGTATATGTATGTATGTGTATATACAGTATGTGTGTATATATACATATATATATATATAGTTTGTAAGGCCAGACTGCCTAGTAAGGACCTTGAGGTCTGTGTGGTATGTGTATTTATGTACCTCTATCTATGTAGCTCTATTGTAGCTCTCTCTCTCTCTCTCTCTCGCTCTCTCTCTATCTCTCTCTCCTCTCTCCTATATATCATCTCTCTCGCTCCTCTATCTATTCTCTCTCTATGATCTCTCTATCTCTCTCTCTCTATCTCTCTCTATCGGGTGCCAGCAGTCACTTCGTACACTTTCTATCTATATATATATTGCCTGACGCCGTGATCCCAGGAAGGGGTGGCCACGAACGAACCGCCCCCCATGAACCTCTGTCCCCAGTCAGTCGACGCCCCTCCCCCCAACCAGCACCGCCTTCGTTCATGTAAGGCCAGGCTGCCTAGTAAGGACCTTGGGGTCTGTGTGGTCTGTGTATATAGGGAGCTATATCATATGTAGATCTATGAAGCTATCTATCTCTCCTCTCTCTCTCTCTAGCTCTCTCTCTGCTCTCTCTCTCTCATCTCTCTCTCTCGCCGATCTCTCTACGCCTCTCTCGCTATATCTCTCTATCTCTCTCTTCTTCTCTCTCTCTCATCTATCTAGATCTCTCTATCGCTATCTGCGCATTCTCTATCTATCGCTATCTATCTATAGGAGTTCGTCATCTTTGAATGTCCTTTAAGGTTTCTCTTGGTCCGCAGTTCCACTATGATCAAAGTTCTGGCCAATTTTTAGGGTGTTTCAATTAAGTGAGCGTCTTAGAACAACCCGCGTCGACGGCGGTATTTTGAGGCAAGGTCCAGATCCAGTTACTCTTTGACCTTGTTTATTATGTGCAAGTCAAGAGAATATATGGCCATGCAAAACACTTGAATCAGTTATTGAACACAAACGAGACAA
>CM064509.1:53670975-53744113 GCA_032716605.1 Paralithodes platypus | reverse complement strand
GTTGGATGGCCACGAGTGTTTAAAATACATATTTTCCTTTATATTTGCAAATCTAGGTATCTTGATATCTGCATAGCTTTCTCTTTCTTTCCCTCTCTCTCTCTCTCTCTCTCTCTCTCTCTCTCTCTCTCTCTCTCTCATCAAACCACGGAGTCAGCGGGAAGGAGAAACTCACCCTAGACTATGGTGACAGTCTCATGCGAGGTCAAGGAGCTGCCTTTGCCACCAAGAACAGAGGAAAAAGGTCAGTAAAGGTCATTCCAGGAGTCACTGCACTTCGTATGTCCGCCAGAGTCAGAGGTTGGCAGAGAGAGGTTGGATGACCACGAGTGTTTAAAATACATATTTTCCTTTATATTTGCAAATCTAGGTATCTTGATATCTGCATAGCTTTCTCTTTCTTTCTCTCTCTCTCTCTCTCTCTCTCTCTCTCTCTCTCTCTCTCTCTCTCTCTCTCTCTCTCTCATCAAACCACGGAGTCAGTGGGAAGGAGAAACTCACCCTAGTCTATGGTGACAGTCTCATGCGAGGTCAAGGAGCTGCCTTTGCCACCAAGAACAGAGGAAAAAAGTGTCAGTAATCAGGTCATTCCAGGCGGTTAAAGTCGAACATTATCTTGAAAGAACATAACTAACGCCGCCATACCAGAGGGCACCTGTGTAGACGGCAATGTAGGCCCAAATGACTGCGTTGACGGAGGTAAGGACCCAATTAAGACCATAAGAAAAAGATTTCGAGAGAACCTAATTAAAGTCATGAAAAGCGAATAAGACCACGAAATGTGTGGTAAGCGGCGTCAATACCCCGGATTAAAACAAGCTCATACGGTACCAAATGAGCCATAGAAAATTAACAACGGGGGGCAGTCTAAGGTCATGTGTCGAACAAGAGAAGGCGGTACTGTATGTGCCGACCAATTGGACCACCTTTGTAAGGGAACTCGTCCCCTGTACAGCGGAGATGGCATTCATTTATCAGAAAAAGGCGTTCAGCACATGAGTGCCACCCTACATCCAGCAACCTCCATTGCTCACGCAAACAACGCCACTCAGGACCGAGAGAGTAACGTAATGATAATAGGACTCTCTGAGTATTGACAATCGCTACCCCCGGAAAAGCCCTCCACAACACCGCCCAATAAAACTAATGCAACTAAATACCCCCGTTGGTTTAAAACTCACGCATCCGAACTCCCACCCCGCCACCAGTTAAGAGAAATAACATAACCTCGCCCAACCCTTCCAAAGTCCATCACAACCATTTAAACGAAACTGTCAGCCCCAATGGCCCCACAAGTTGCGAAAATGTACCTACTGAACCACAAAACATAAACTACCTAAAACAACCCCACCCAAACCCCATCCAAGTCAACCCAAACCAATTGAATGAATTTTGACAACCCCCGCCGCGGTCTTCAAGTCACACAACCCAAGACCCATCCTTACCAATACGAAAAAAACAAAATCCAGACGCATGGCTGGAGAGAAATGATATAAAAATAATATCCCTAAATGCCTGCTCAATAAGGGAAACAAAATAGGACAACTCAAATGTCTGTTATTAAATGAGAAAGTTGACGTTATTTGTATAACGGAAACACATCTGAACCTTAAAAATAAAGATCTACTTCATGAATATCACATAGAGCCATATAAATATTTTCATAAAGACCGTAACAATGGAAAACAAAGAGGGGGGGTTGCAATGTACGTTGCAACCTACTTAACCCATAACTAGCGTCGCGCAACATAAGTCGAGTTAAATAAAGCTGGACTATGTGGCGGCGCTCGACATAACTCGAGTGGCAATTTCAGCACGTAATGTGGCTGAGAGAGAGAGACAAGTGGTGGCAGGAGACTAGCGAGCGTATGACTGCTCCAGACCACCGCGGCGAACCTACTGACACAAATCTCAGCTCCCTCCTCCCTCTCTCACTCGCTACATACTCAATTATGTACCGAAAGTACCGAATTACCTGCTTTTTGCACTCGCGTTGCACGGTTATTGCAAGAAAAACTATCCATCATACAAGGATCGTTATGGTGTCATTCGAAAGCTCTGTTTATGCCCTTTCAGGGATAGGTACTTGTTTTACGTTCTGGGTCTTATTTAGGCATGAAAATGATCACGTAAACAGCCCTATTTTGGCTAAAAACACCCCGCTGGGCGGTACACATAAATAAACCGCATAGGCCGCTCGTAAGGTGTTAAACCCAGTTGAGGTGACTCTCCCCGAAAGTAATGCAGAAATAGTGTGCGACAAAATAAATAATAAAAAACAGGAACTTAAATATCACTACAGCGTACCGACCACCGAGACTAACTGTTGCCGATGATACAATTGTTTATGAAATACTAGAGAAAACCCTTAATTCCGACGAAACAGTTTTACTAGGTGACGATACCCTCCCCCTAATTGACTGGAATACCACGACCGGGAAAAAAATGCTGAGTTCACGCCTAATGACAAGCTTCATCCAGGATTTTTTTTTGACTCAACACGTAAAACAGCCGACGCGAGACAGGAATATATTAGACCTCGTAATCACTACCCAAGAAAATCTATTATCACCCTGGATGTAGGTGAACATCTGGCAACGTCCGATCATCAAATCTTAAGAATCAACCTATAAGCAAATATTCCTCAGTAAAAACAACAGGAATGGTTTCGGACTTCAAAAACGAAAATTATGACGGACTTAAGGAATCGCTATCAAACATACACTCAAACCTCATAAATATAAACGAAGTAAATGAACAATGGGGACATATTAAGTCTACAATAACAGAGGCGCATAAACAATTTGTACCCATGAAACCAAAACGTAATACGAAATCAAGTATGCCCCCTTGGTACAGTAGAGACATTGGCAAGGCAATAAGGAAAAGGAATCAACTCCACAAACTTGTAAAAAATAACACAAACACTGAAGTAATTAAAAACTTGTACAAAAATAATTAGGGCGAACAAACAAAATTATGAAATGACTATTGCCAGAGAAAGTGCCACAAACCCCAAAAAATTCTACAGTTACGTAAATAAAAATAAACAGATCAAAAGCGGAATCGGACCGCTAATAGAAGATGGCCAGACCAATAACAGGTGACACAAACACGGCAAATCTGCTCAACAAATATTTTGGCTCAGTTTTCACAGAAGAAATTATCGATCATACCCTTGAAAATAACACCTCAACTCATGTGATAGGAGATTTCACCATCAGTGTTAGCGAAGTACAAAGCAAATTGAGTAATTTAAATGTAAATAAGACCCCGGGACCCGACATGCTCCACTCAAAAATAATTAAGAATGTTAAGGACGAAATAGCAGAACCCCTGACACATAGTTAACTTATCATTACTACAGGGGATTGTACCGAGTGATTGGAAAGATGCGAACATTACGCCGATATACAAGAAGGGTAGCAAGGCCAAAGCGAGTAATTACAGACCAATTAGTCTAACTTCAATTGTAGGAAAAATCATGGAAAAAATCATTAGAGATAAGATAGTAGATTACCTCGAATCAAACAACCTAATCAAAAATAGTCAACACGGCTTTAGATCAAATAAGTCATGCCTAACAAATTTGATTGAATTTTATAACAAACTATTCACATATAACGACATGACGAAATCACTAGATATAATCTTCTTGGGCTTTCAAAAAGCTTTCGACAAGGTGCCTCACCGAAAACTATTGGCTAAACTGGAGAGGATAGGTATCAAAGGTGAAATTCATTCTTGGATAAAAAATTGGCTTACAGGCAGAAGACAGAGAGTGGTGATAAATGGAGTGGAATCGGAGTGGGAGCCTGTCACTAGTGGAGTTTCCACAGGGTTCAGTCTTGGACCGGTTATGTTTCTCATTTACATTAACAATATTGTTGTAGGGGTAAACAACACCATTTCCAAGTTTGCCGACGTTACAAAAATAGGAAACACAGTCCTGAACGAAGATGATAGAAATGCCGTTGCAATCTGATTTAAACAAATATCAGAGTGGTCGAAAAAAAAAAATGGCAGATGCCCTTCAATGTCGATAAATGTCAGGTGCTGCAGGTTGGTAGCAGAAATATGAAATACAAATACGAAATGAATGGCAAACAAATAAAAACCGCAACGGTAGTAAAAGACCTAGGGGTACTAATATCTGAAAACCTAAAAAACTTCCGACCAATGTATAGCAGCAGCAAATAAGGCAAACATAGCATTGGGCTTTATTAAACGAAAATTTACATATAACATGAAAACGTAATAGTTGCCACTGTTCAAAAGTATGGTGAGGCCCCACCTTGAATATGGTGTGCAGTTCTGGTCACCTTATCTGATCAAGGACATTGTAAGACTCGAGTCAGTACAGCGTAGAGCGACGAAGATGATACCTCATTAAGAAATAAACCATATGAAGAAAGACTTAAACGATTGAACCTGTTCTCATTTTAAAAAAGAGGAGGTTGAGGGGGTCAGCTTATTGAGTGCTTTAAGATACTAAAAGGTTTCGACAAAGTCGATGTAAATGCACTATTCACATTAAACAATACTAATCAAACTCTCGGAAATGGAATGAAATTAAAAACCAAAAAGGCAAACCTAGATGTCACAAAGAGTTTCTTCACCTACAGTGTGGCGACAGAGTGGAATAAACTACCAGCGAGAGTGGTGGAGAGCGACACAATAAACGCTTTCAAGGGAAGGCTTGACCTCTATCTGCAGAGGGCTGGGGTGATATGAAAAAAAAAAAAAAAAAAAAAATTATGTAAGTATATGTGTGTGCACTGTACAGTATGTATGTATATACTGTATATATATGTATGTATGTATGTGTGTATGTGTGTATATGTGATTACGGTATTGTATGTACCGGGTATATATGTATGTATATATATATATATGTATACTATGCATATATGCATATATAGTTTGTAAGGCCAGACTGCCTAGTAAGGACCTTGAGGTCTGTGTGGTCTGTGTATCTATGTAGCTCTATCTATGTAGCTCTCTCTCTCTCTCTCTCTCTCTCTCTCTCTCTCTCTCTCTCTCTCTCCTCTCTTCTCTCTCTCTCTCTCTCTCTCTCTCTCTCTCTCTCTCTCTCTCTCTCTCTCTCTCTCTCTCTCTCTCTCTCTCGTGTGCCAGCAGTCACTTCGTCACTTTCTATCTATCTATCTATTGCCTGACGCCGTGATCCCCGAAGGGGTGGCCACGAACGAACCGCCCCCATGCACCTCTGTCCCCAGTCAGTCGACGCCCCTCCCCCCAACCAGCACCGCCTTCGTTCATGTAAGGCCAGACTGCCTAGTAAGGACCTTGAGGTCTGTGTGGTCTGGATCTATGTACCTATCTAGTAGCTCTATGTAGCTCTCTCTCTCTCTCCTCTCTCCTCTCTCTCTCATCTCTCTCTCTCTCTCTCTCTATCTCTCTCTCTCTCCGCTCTCTATCTCTCTCTCTCTCTTCTCTCATCTCTCTCTCTCTATCTCTCTCTCTCTCTCTCTCCTCTCTTCTCTCTCTTTCTCTCTCTCTCTCTCTTCGTTCGTCACTTTGATGTCCTTTAATGTTTCTCTTTGTCCGCAGTTCCCCCTATGATCAAAGTTCTGGCCAATTTTTAGGGTGTTCAATTAAGTGAGCGTCTAGAGCACCCGCGTCGACGGCTGTATTTTTAGGCAAGGTCCAGATACGTTTACTCTTTGACCTTGTTTATTATGTGCAGTCAAGAGAATATATGGCCATGCAACCACTTGAATCAGTATTGAACACAAACGAGACAATACAATGCTTTATTACAGCCTGTTTTAAAGGTTCAGATATTCGAATTGGTGTAGCCTTATTTATGTTCAAAATTGTCCTTCAAGGAGTAAGGTGTGGCCGAGTGGTTATAATGACGGACTAGAAATCCCAAGAACATAGGTTCGAAACCCTAAATATTTAGGAGAAATATTAATGGGGTTTGATTGTGTCGTGTCCCCGTTTCAGTTCATTATCATATGCCCACCAACATGCCATATATTCAACGTTGATGAAATACATATTATGTTTCTATTATACCAATATTTCGACCTTACCAAACACTACTGAAATGGTGGAAATAGCAATATTCTTTATATGGTTGGTTGCGTGTATAAATTAAAGCATATTCGAATGTTTTCACTTGGCGAAAAGTTGAAACTCATAGAAGCTCATTTTCGATAATTAGTGAATTTATATGAAACTACTATGTCACTGCATCCTAATTAAGGCGAATTTTTAAATATATACTACATATTTCCCTACAAAATAATTAAAATGGAAATATTAATGTCGGTTACGAAAACAACGGAACTTATTAATGTATCTACTCACAAAAAGGGATTTAGTTATGGTATTAATCATCTGGGTGGATGGGACTCGTTAGCCTTGGTCGGCAACTCATCTAGGGGAGACAACCTTATACAAATCCGGGTGGATGGGACTCGTCAGCCTTGGTTGGCAACCTGTCTAGGGGAGTAAACCTGATACAAATCCGTACTGCTTACCTAAGGGTAAGGCAGGTTAGTAGATGGATTAGCCGAACACCACTGTAGAAAAATAGTGCTAACAAGATACACAGAGGGCCTCGGAGTCGGACAGATCCTAAATTGAGTGGTCAATCCTGTAAGTCCTTTACTAAACTGGCTCGGGTTGTCCCTCTCACAGGGAATAGGTCCGCTTGGGGGCATTCTGTTTATGGCCATCCTCGTAAGGGAGTAAGGCGTCCGGCAATAGATAGATTAATCACTACTAATATTATGTAGGCTACAGATGGAGAACTTGCTATTCTTGTTGTGGTATTTATCATAACAATTTCAAGTACCGTACACACGAAGCTATATTCTAGATTTGGTATTAATCGCGTCATTGGTGTTATCTACGTGTGCAAGTTTATTTATGTTGTCATATTGATTATATCATTTGTGTTTACTGTGTAATCATGAGCTATGATAACCATTCATCCATAGGAATATATATCGAACCCGAACGAGATTAGACAGAGCTACATAATATCCCAAATACGTCAGCGTGGTTTTAACCCCTTATGTACCAGGGACGTCCTTTTTATCATATTCTGGCAACTATTAGACGATTTTGTTCAGCTTAGGAAGGACCTCTAGCAATACTAATGTTTCAATATATCTCAACCAACCCGTTTAACTACCACAGGTCCTTCTTAAACTGCACAAAATCGTCTAAATATAGCTAGAATACAATAAAGCATACGTCGCTGGTACGGTACTCAAAGGGTTAAAGGTTCAAGGATAAAAAAGGATATAAATGAGTTATGGTATACGACTGAACGCACGAATAGGCTTTATAGTGTGGCGTTTATCACCGCATTTATTATTATATCTATACCACTCTGATCTGAAGCAGCCGACACTCGACCAACACACCACCGTTCAGAAATATTTGAGTTTCCCCACACTGAGGTATTGCTTCCCTCTTCAACGTCCATCTAAACTCCCAACTTCGTTCATCTCAAGTAGGGGACGAGAGGTGCGCGAGAGAGAGAGAGAGAGAGAGAGAGAGAGAGAGAGAGAGAGAGAGAGAGAGAGAGAAGAGAGAGACTACCATTCATCAACACAAACAGACGAATAAGACAGACGATAAATACATATATAGTGCATAAAAAATGAAGACGTGAAGTAAAACAAAATGAAAACAAATATATAATGTGAAGAGCAAGAAGTTCTGCATGAAATAATAATAATAATAATAACAATTATAATAATAATAATAATAATCATAGCTGGTGTTTCCTATTGCTATAAGCCCCTGTTTTCCATATAAACAGCTTCAATGCCACTAACACAATAAAACAATTCAAAGATCTTCATTTAAGGCAAACTCCACAGCATGAACGAAGGAAGGAAAACGAGGAAGGAATAACAGAGACCGGAGATAAAGAAAGAAAGAAGCATATCAAGTGAGGCGAAAAGAGGAGGAAACAAACAAGTGAAGAAGACCAAAGAAGAAAGACGAACACAGGAATACGAAGGGAGAAGAAGAGAGATGGGTGAAGGAAAGATGATGAAAGTTACACAACCTACTGAAGAACGGAGGAGGGCAAGGGAAGAAACGAAGATTAATAAAGTAGAAGAGAAGCAAGAAAATACAAGAAAAGGGAGATAATAGGAACATGTATTTATATACTGAAATGGAAGGACAAAGAGGCAGAGGTAAACCGAGAGAGAGGTGGAAGGATGGACTGAAGAAGTATTTGCGTGAAGGCAGTGCTGGATAGGAAGAAGGGCGTCAACTGACTGATGAAAGAGGTGCATGGGGTAGATTCGTTCGTGGCCGTGGTATCACGGCGTCCGGCAATAGATAGATTAATATAGACAGTGTAGAAAGATAATATGAATGACACGAAAGAAAATGACAAAATATAAGAAGCAAAGAAAGGGATAAGAGAACGAATATATATATATATATATATATATATATATATATATATATATATATATATATATATATATATATATATATATATACAGTATATATATATATATATATATATATATATATATTGTTAAAGGTGAACTCAAGGAGTGAACGAAAACAAAAATTAAGTTTAATCCAGGGTCATAACTTGTCATGAATACAGTATACTGTAACTAGCAGGGGTACCCGGCGTTGCCCGGGTTTAAAATCACTACTACCACCACTACTACTACTACCACAATCATCACAATACTACTACTACCATAATCACCGGCCTCGACCTCCCTGTGCCTCATTAAACGGCGACCTTGATTTCGGCCGCTAAATGACCTCCGATTTTGGATCTGACCTCATCTGTACCCCCATTTTGGGGAGCTGCGAACAACTTTCGTTCAATACACCTTTTCGATCGGAGGCCTTCTGCCCCAAACGGCATTTTTTTTTCATTTTTTTCATGTTTTTTTTTTTCAATTTCGGCCTCGAAACGACCTCCGATCATGGCCTCGCCCCCTCTATGACCTGACCCAGGTCAATTGACACCCACATGCAAAGTTTCAGCTCCCCAGGTCCAAAACTGCGGCCTATTAAGAACACACACACACACACAGACAAACAATCGAAAATATTATATAGATATGTATATGGGCAATATTGATACAATTCCATTAAACGCCAGAAAAAATACTAATCTTAAACGTCGTTGGCATCCTCGGCCATCACTTGGGAGAGTTACAGCTGATTTCTGTGACGATAGAATGTGGCGAGGCAGGTTGTAAACATTGGACACACGCTGGGACTGTCAGGTCTGTTTTCTTCATTGATACCTTTCTATTCAATATTCAAGCTCTGCAAAAGATTGAACAAGATCCTGAAGATGTGGTGCACATCAAAAAAAAATCCCATCTCGCCAACAATAATCATACGGGCAGTGTTTTTGAGTGTTTAGCCTGGGCTAAAATGTCCAGGCCCCTATGGCTTGCCAGGAAAAAATCAACACCTAAACGGAACGAACGTCTTAAAATCTCAAAACTATTATGCTAAACATGAGGGAGAAGGGGTCCAGAAAAAGCGACTACCTCTTCCTTAAACTTGGTTTTCATATATATTTGACTCCGATATAGTGCTTGTGTGAAACCAACTTAATGGGTGAAACTGAGAAACATAAGGAATTGCGAGCAAAAAATAAACTTTGAACCCGCGTGAAGGGAAACGAAAGGCATTTGAGGAAGTTGTAAATACTTTTAAGTAATTGGGAAAGTCGGAAGGGGGGCAAGAGACTGATAGGCAGAGGCGAGATTAATCGCTTCACGTATACACGAGTTTAATACAGGTATTTTGTTATTTTATTTTTGTTAACACTAAGCGATTGTATACACCTGTGGAATAACCTTTAAAACGAAGGTGGTATTAACAAGCTATAATTATTTAAATGTTTACTCCCACAAGACCTTATTAAACTGAATGAAACTAAATGATAGAATAACATTTAAAAAGACGGTAGTATGCCGATACCTGGGGATAAACGTGTAGAATTTAATTTAATTTATACATGACTATAATAAATTAGGCTTAATCGGAGAGAACGTTTACTAATACACATATTGTATTAACAGCGCGCGCGCGCGCGCCCACACACACACACACACACACACACACACACACACACACACACACACACACACACACACACACACACACACACACACACACACACACACACACACACACACACACACACACACACACACACACACACACACACCACACACACACACACACAGTAGGTAGAGCTCTCTGTACCTCACACACGAGGGGTCGGGGGTTCAATCTCCGGGAGACAAATTGGGCTTGTCTCCTTTCATGTGTTAGCCTCAGTTCACCTAGCTGTAAATAGGTACCTGGAATAAGTGGACGACGTTGTGACGTCCCATCTGGGGATGGCAAAAATGGTACAAGGCGAGATGGGTATCATATGGTTCACCTAAGCTGATGGCTACCTAAGCCTTCGGGCGAGACGGTACCGTCTATAGTGAGAATGGTACCATGCAGATCCACCCTAAGCCTTCGTTTCCGATGTCGCCAATTGGCTAAATACAGACTACACACACATCCACAGCCATTCCAACAGTACATAAAACACTTAACATGCATTTCACGCAATACATTCCCAGTTAAGGAGGCGCGATAATAATGAGCTTAGCTCGCATTGCGTGGATTCCCCTTGACGAACAAGTAACTGAGTGAGTAACACAAACACAAACTCTCTCACGCACACACACACACACACACACACACACACACACACACACACACACACACACACACACACACACACACACACACCCACCCTTCGTCAACAATGGCACTCAATGTGAAGGGACTCGATTTGAAAGATGAACTAACAAAAAACAAAAATATATAATTTGATAATGCATACAATTAACACAGGTGTAAGCATTGTCAGTTGTATATTGTGCATAGCGAGAAGCAAGAACACATAAAACTATAAAATATGTGTTCTATCTTTATATCGGCATCTCGTTTAGCCCAAAGTAACTAACATTGAAATATACTAACGAAAATAATTGGTCACAAAGGAGTACAAAGGGTACAAAGGAAATCAAGCAACCCTTCTAGTGACCCTTCTAGGTTGCTTGTCCTCCAAAACACTGAGGATCAAGTGTCCAAACAGTGGTTTAGAGTGGGTAAGGGAACATTGGAAAGGGAATTACTGCCCTGGAACTAATGTCCGTGGCAGGATTAGGGAGTTAGTAGAGGACAGATGGGTTAGTAACTGAGGGGGGGATAAAATAAAGTTATTCATTTACAAACGCAGTCAGTCGCGGGTTTAATGAGAGATATTTGTCTAGGCGGAGTTTAAATGAATCAACGGTGATGCAGTCTATAACGTTTACTGCACAACGTCACAAGTATTATTGAGAGAGAGAGAGAGATAGAGATAGATAGATATAGAAATAGATAGAGAGAAAGAGAGAGGGGGGGGGGGGGAAATATTACAACTATGCATTGCTATAAAAGTACAAATAGAAAAGTGGTCAATTCATACTGCAATGTTAAATTATGAGAGGATGATACAATTTGATTGCATAAAAAGAAAGCAGGTTCGTGGCTTCGATTGGAAAAATGCATATTATATTTTCTTTCTCTCTTTATTTTGTTATGTATCTATTTATTTTGCTCTAAAGAAAATGCATGCATGTATGATGTATATACTCGGGCACATACCCCATAGCTAGGGGTGGCCGACTCGAGACAGAGCCCGGACAGAAACAACATTTATTGTTTCAATTCTTAGAATCTGGGACCACTTTTACGTTCCCTCGCCCCTTTCTCCGTCTCGTCTAGTAGGTGAATTGTACAAGGGTAGGAGGATTCCTAGCTTCCCGCCCCCGAAGTAGGAAAAGTAGTACCAGTACAGGAAAAGAGCCATACAGAAACGGCTAAGGTTGGGTAGAGGATGACAAACCTCACTCTGGACAGGACCAGGAATCAACCACAAAAAAAAATCTCTCTCTCTCTCTCTCTCTCTCTCTCTCTCTCTCTCTCTCTATCTACTCTCTCTCTCTCTCTCTCTCTCTCTCTCTCTCTCTCTCTCTCTCTCTCTCTCTCTCTCTCTCTCTCTCTCTCTCTCTCTCTCTCTCTCTCTCTCTCTCTCTCTCTCTCTCTCTCTCTCTCTCTCCTCTCTCTCTCTCTCTCTCTCTCTCTCTCTCTCTCTCTCTCTCTCTCTCTGCTATTCCCCATGATCGTTGTCATTTGTTCTTAGCTGGTAAAAATGTCAAATCCATGTGTTTGCTCTTGAATTTAGGCGATTTTCCACCAAGGTTGTCGATGAAGTATAGGAATCAGGGCGTACAACCACGTTAAGGGCAGATTTTCAGTTTGCTTCCTAGACCCCTATCAAGCTTTCTTAAAATACCCCCAAAGAACCCCTTTCTATAAATATATATTTTGTACATTTTTCGGTACAAAAATATCCCAGCTAAAGGCCGATTCCTCCTAAATTACAAGATCGCTATCGCTCGCCAGGAAAAAAATCGACACGTAAATGGCACGAAATAATTAAGATCGCCAAACTAACAGGGTGCACGCCTTAAAATCTCAAAACTAATGGGGCTAAACTTGAGGGAGAAGGAGGTTCGAAAATAAAATCCCTTAAGTGAAAATCTTCCTTTAACCCCTTTAGCACGATGACACATTTTGTATTCTTAGATTCTAGCAAAAATTATACTATTTTAAGCAGTTTGAGAAGGACCTACGTTATTCAGAGGGTTTATTGAGATCGTATTTACCCTTATGAGTCCTAGAGGTAGACTATAGGCTAACGATGATCGTCTAATGGTAACCAGAATATGATGAAAATTACGTCATCATGCTGAAGGGGTTGTTGTTGTTGTTCCCTAAGCTGCCTGGCCGAACAGCCCCGAGTCCCTGAGGAAGGCCATGGCCACGATCGGGCTTTCCAACAGAGCTTTCATTGAGTGTAGATTGTGTTGTTGGCGTAAGTGGTTGTGTGAAATGCAGTCTTCTATGATGTGTTTAATGGTATGGGGTGCTGTGTTACATCCCGGGCAGGCGTCGACAACGGAGTCATCCAGTCTCTTCTGATAGCTCAGGAGAGCTGGATGGTGTCCGCTTCTCAGCCTGGCCAGGTGGACTCTGTCCTCGCGAGGGAGGGAGGATTCGGAAGGATGGATTTCGGGATGTCGTGCTTGCAGCTGCGTGTTGTCTGTGAGTGAGTGGATGGATCGGCGAGAGATATGAGTATGGATGTGCTTCTGGAAGTTGGTTCGGGGTGGGTAGGGAGGGAGAGAGGATAATAATTGTGTGTGATACCGTGTGCTGGGTGTTGTTTTGATATTTCTTGGTGTCTGTGGGTGTGTTGCCATGTAGTTTAGTGGGTGGTCTTGGGTCGTGGAGGCTGCTGCCAGTAATTGAGTGCCTCTCATGTCCAGATGGTCTTTGACTTTGAGGATTTTGGTTTCTTGATGTAGGTGATCTGTGGGTGCAGTAGCTGTGCAGCCTGTAATGATCTTCAGGGCTTTGTTTTGAATAGTCTGTAAGGTCTTATGATGTGGTTCAGCTAGGTTAGAAGCCCAGACTGGGCTTGCGTATTCCATCACTGATCTTATGTATTGTTTATATACTGTGGTGGTAGTTTCTTTGTTGTGTCCAAATTTTGTGTGAGCAAGTGACCTGAGGGCGTTAAGTCTGGGTGTCAGTTTCTTTTTAATGTTTGTGGTGTGCTGTTTGAATGTCATATGAGTATCATATGTTACTCCTAGGATTTTGGGTGTGTGTGTATGTGTTAGGGGTGTGTTGTTTATGGTGAGTTGAGGGATGTATTCGTGTTCTCCTGACCAGCTTGTGAGCAGGGTTGCGGTGGATTTGGCTGGGGCTAGATTAAGTCTGTTTGTAGTGCACCAGCCATGTAGTGTATTGAGATGCTGAATGGGTTAAAACCAGTGGCCTAATACCATAATGTCTACTGTGTTCATCAGCCAAGTAAATACAATGTTTACTGCAGTATATAAACAAATCTTTCATATTCAATGTATTTGTTCAGTTATGTTGAGTCAGATGTTTTCTTTTGGCAAGACACTAAACTGAATTGAAGATGAGAAGTTAGGGCATGATGCAATAAGGCAGCTCAGACGGTATTGTGCTGCATAATTTACTAGTTCGGTTCAATGGTTTAAGGAAAGGGTTTATTTTGCTCTCTAAACCTCTATCAAGCTTAAAACAACACCCACAAGACCCCCCTTCGATATAAATGTTTACATTTTTCGGTAGAAAAATGTTCCGGCCAAAGGCCGATTCCTCTTCAAAGAAATTGGGCAAAAGGTCTGAAAATCGCCAAACTAATGGGGCGAATGTTTTGAAATCTCATAACTAATAGGGCTAAACATGAGGGAGGAGGAGGACTCGAAAAATCAACTGCCTCCCCTTAAACAATAAATAATATTAGTTTGTAGACAATACTTACAATCATTAGTGTGACATAATAGAGAGGGACTATTATATCGACACTTGTACGACATGAAGCAAATAGAACAATAGTATGTTTCTTTTCAACTGATCACGGTAAACTGCAAAGTGCCCATCAAGATTTCTCAGGTATTATGAAGATGATGTAGTGAAATATGGTGATAATTATACAAACTTGGTCGTATTATGATGCAGAGACAGTGATTTCATGTTTTCCCTTTAAGTATCGAGGTATTGCCTGCTAAGGGATTCAATTTACCGTCAGCTGACATGAAACCGAGTATAGTCACAGGCTATTAGAACACATGCAGACTACCAAGGACAAGTGACAGTAACAGTTTTCAGCAAAGGTATCTGTTGATTTTGACAGTACATGTGTAAACAACGACAATTGACGTTAATAGCAAAACAGATCCTGCTAATACGCAACAAATACATTTAAGAACATCTGGAACTAATTCGGTATGGCAAATGTTCATAGCAAAATAGATCCTGGTAATACGCAACAAATAAACTTAAGAACATCTGAAATTAGGTATGTAAGAAATCGAAGATAACAAATATTTTGAAATAATGTAAACACAACAATAGAAAACTGAAAAAGAAATGAGACAGAAACCGAGGGGAAGAAGAATAGCAGATGTGACAACCAGACTGGTCGGGGCTGTTCGGCGAGGCAGCTTAGGGAACAACAACAACCAGACTGGTAACAGAAGAATATTTGAACAACTTGGAAAAGAAAAGACGAGGATCAAATATATTAAAAACTTTAGGAAAAGTTATAAAGCTGAATGATTGCGAAATATACTCGTGAATATATATATATGTTCATGCCATAACATCCGGCACTGTTATATCGTTATCCACAAAGCAAAGAACACAAGACAAATATTTACATAAATGTACATAGATACAGTAGGCAAAGGCATGTGGCGACCCCTTCGCCAGTCACTTTTGTGACGCAGGTAGGCCCTGGAGGTTGGGACTGGGAGTCCCATCTCCAGGATTTACTCCCAATAATGGATCAGCAAGTCTCGGAGCTGGGCCCTTTGTCTGCCGGAAGCTCAGTAATGTGCTGATCTTGTCTACTCCTTTAAGGATGTGCAGGTTTGGCTACTGATTGCATAGATACACTGGCCACATAGACAATGGTTAGGGCTTAATCTAGTAGAGGTAGCAAACCAGAGAGTAAACCAAGAAGCCGGTGTTGTGCCGTGATGAGGTAGCATAGTGGAGAGAGAGAGAGAGAGAGAGAGAGAAAGTAGTAAATTTTAACATCATCAATATAAGTGATCTTAATTTAAAAGCAAAATTGAAAAATATATATATATACGGTATATATATTGGAACACAATAACATAGATAAGAGTATGAAATGTCTAAAGAGAAAACAAGATACACGGCCGAACACCTCATGAATAATAAATGTAGCAAATGTTAAGGTAAAGAAGAAATCTAACAGGAAGAAAGTACTGTATTAAATGCGCATAAATAACTCTGACAATAATGTATGATAAATTAATAACATCAAGCAAAACAAGATCACAAACAATTTGAGAAACAATAAAGATGAACAAAAACAACGATGCAGAAAAATAGCAATGATAAAAAACAACTGAATATTAATCAAAATACATCTTCAAAAGGGTAAAGGAGTTAAATTTGGATAAAATACATCGGAAGTTTGACGGATGTTGAATGTAAAGAAGAAAAGGAAAGAATGTGAAAGAACGATACAAATGATATCAGATTGTACATTTCGGGCATGGAGAATAATACACAAAGGTGGGATAAGGATATACTATAATGAAGAGGGAATATAGACAGAGGGATGACTGGAATGAAACAGGCAGATTTGAAGAAAAAAAGCAAGCAAGGAGAGAAAGCAATGCAGGAAAGAAATAAAGGAAGGAATAAATCAATAAAAGTAGACCATAAAGAATGAAGCAAGAAAGAACAGGAAACGAAGGAAGGAAGGAAGGAAGAGATAATTATGTGGGGGGGGGGGGTTTACAAACACAGGATACACGAAGCGAGGAACGAAGGATGAGATAATTATATGGTGGAAAGATAGGGGAGAAGAAAGAAATACAGGAAACACTACTGTATATTACCGGAAGGACCTAATAAAGGGAAGGTGCAATAAAGAAGGAAAGGAAAGGAAATTGGGAAGAAGGAAGAAGCAGGGAAAAGAAGAAGGGAGGATGGAGGATCGAAGGAAGGAGGGCATGACAAGGAAATTAGGAGGAAGGAGGAAACAGAGACAAGAGGCAGGGAAGAAAGGAAGAATAGACCGACAAGTAGGAAGGAAGGAAGGAAGGGAAGAACAGAGAAAAGAGGAAGGGAGGGTGGGGGATGGATGGAAGGAAGAAAAGAAGGGAGGTAAAAGGAAGGAGGGCAGGAAGGCAGAAGGGAGGGGGGCCTGACAAGGAAATTAGGAGGAAGGAGGAAGCAGAGAAAAGAGGGAAAACGTAAGGAAGAAAAGACTGGCCAGCAGGAAGGACGGAGGAAAAGACATACAGACAGGCAGGCAGGCAGGAAGAAAAGTAGAAAAACAAAAGACAGGAAGGAAGGAAGGAGGGCAGCAGGCAACATCTCACAGTACCCGTAGCTCAGGCCAAAGTTTGTATTTACCGTGTGAGTTGGGGTATAAAATGTGCGCCCTCCGTATCGTCGTAAATACCCATGATATTCTCCGTGATATACAGGTGAGGGAACTTTCAACAGCGGGTGGGTGGTGAGGGAGGGGAGGGAGGAGGGAGAGAAGAAAGAGAGAGAGAGAGAGAGAGAGAGAGAAAATATATATATATATATATATATATATATATATATATATATATATATATATACAGTATGTGTGTGTGTGTGTGTGTGTGTGTGTCCCATAATATCGAGTAATTTCCCATAATTGTGTCCCATTTTATCAAGTAATGTACGAAGTTATACCATTGTCCAAAGTTTGCCCATGTTATCCGTACTGCACCACACTTCCAGTACAGTTCTGACAGTTCACCACATAAATTTATATCCAATATGAAATTTTAAGAAAGGAAATTTGGTATGATTGACGCATAAGAATAAAGTAGGTGTGCAGTTTTTGCATTACAAAAAATAAAAAAATAAAATAAAAAATAAAAAAATAAATAAAATGCATACACAACTCTGCGACCTAGATTTCTGCAAGTAGTATTGAACCTCTTAGGTAAAATCGGTATATATACAGCATATACAGTATATATATATATATATATATATATATATATATATATATATATATACTGTATACTGTACTGAATATACTGTATATACATATATATATATATATATATATATATATATATATATATATATATATATATATATATATATATATATCGCAAATACACTTAATTGAGTATTTTTGTTATGATGAAGGTTAACTTATGACCTTGGCCTGTGACTTTGACCTTTTTGTGGGATTATATTTGTGTTTACTTTGATGTAGCCCTATAAAATCAAGTGTGTCAAATTTCATTAAAAATCATCAGTTAGTTTCAGAGGTATATATTAAATGAATAGTTGACCTTGACCTTTGACCTTCATGATGTCTGAAAATTTAACATTTTAATTTTCCCTTAAAGCACAACTGTCTCAACTAATGTTGTGAAGTTTACATGAGTAGTAAAGAAATTAGCATAATGACCTTATATTTGACGTTGACCTGTGACCTTGACCTACCAAATGGAATTATGTTTATTCTTGTATGACCTTGGTCTAGGCATTCCGAATATGCATGATATGCCTAATGAGAATCTTACATTAAATAGGAAGTACTAGTAAAAATAATATTTCGACCTTTAACCATGACCTTTGATCTTGCCCTTCGACCTTAGAATGTCTTATCAAGGATTTAGTTAGCTTAACTCGTTCAGTACCGTAGGATACAGTAATAAAAGTCCCCCCCCCCCCCCAGTCCAAAGCAATGTGGCCAAAATGGCAGGAGAGACCATCTTTCCACCTCAAGAGATAAGGCAAGACTGGCTCTCTCACCCTTCAGTGGGTCTTATATAAGCTGAGAGAAAAAATAAAACAAAAAAGGTACAGGGTTGTACAGGCAGTTACAAGGAAAGTACATTACTGACGGCTATAGCCATCGCTGGGTCTGTGGAGTTAATTATCTACTGACGACTATAATCGTCACTGGGACTGTGTGGGTTAACGGCAATGTTCGTATTAGCTAGCATTATGAATATGGTGTAATTTGTATAAAAACTTGTTGATTACAAATAGTGATCATATACTGTGACCTTGACCTTTGACTAAAAATAAAATACATAATTATATTTGGATGGTCGTCGCATTGACCAACTAAACTTGCCTGTATAATTTGATGACAATACATTAAAGTCAAGGAGGAGCTTAGGGAAAATGACAAATACTCTTATTTTGACCTTGACCTCTGACCTTAACTATTACAATATTTATGTGAAATTTTATATATATATATATATATATATATATATATATATATATATATATATATATATACAGTATATGTGATTTAAGTAATAAGCCATAACATTCAGTTTTCAAAAATTTTAGTAATCTTTTTTTAATAAATAATAAAAGTTGACCTTTGACCTTGACCTGTGTCCTTGACCTTTATGTAAGAGTACATTTTTGTTTGCATTGACATTGCCCATGAAAATCAAATAAGCATGCCTAATTTCATAAACCCTTGTCTAGCGGGGGGTTTTGGGCTTATTTGGGCATATTCAGGCCCTCCTGAATGATCAATAAAGTATCTGCATGAAAAGAAATGTATTCAGCAAATAACTAGGCGCTAAAAGCTTCAAAATGAGACCAGAACGAGCTACGTAGCACTCGTCGTTCTCACGCAGTGGTACCACTAACATGGGAGTTTAGCGTATAGCGGCATATTTTTTCCAGCTACGCTCACTAGTGGCTACACTGCCGGCCTCTCGAGAACAGAGGAAGCATGAGTCAGTGGGCGGCGGTAAGCCCTGGGTGTCGGACGTGTGGCCTGCTGCGCTCCCAGCCATTTGCACTCGATTTTAACCATTTAAAAGCCTTAACCCTTATTTAGCGGCGAGCAACATAAGTCGAGTTAAATAAAGCTGGACTATGTGGCGGCGCTCGACATAACTCGAGTGGCAATTTCAGCACGTAATGTGGCTGAGAGAGAGAGACAAGTGGTGGCAGGAGACTAGCGAGCGTATGACTGCTCCAGACCACCGCGGCGAACCTACTGACACAAATCTCAGCTCCCTCCTCCCTCTCTCACTCGCTACATACTCAATTATGTACTGAAAGTACCGAATTACCTGCTTTTTGCACTCGCGTTGCACGGTTATTGCAAGAAAACTATCCATCATACAAGGATCGTTATGGTGTCATTCGAAAGCTCTGTTTATGCCCTTTCAGGGATAGGTACTTGTTTTACGTTCTGGGTCTTATTTAGGCATGAAAATGATCACGTAAACAGCCCTATTTTGGCTAAAAACACCCCGCTGTGCGGTACACATAAATAAACCGCATAGGCCGCTCGTAAGGTGTTAATAATGCTCCTAACTTGCTGCAAATTGGAGCCCGACTTAAGACGGGCCCCGCCAGTTAAGGGTTAAAACCCATCAGTTAGTTTCATATACAGTATATTAATAGAATAGTTGACCTTGACCTTCGACCTTTATCTTGACCTTTATGTCTCAACATTTATTATTTTCCTTTTCACTTAACCCGTACAGCCCCAGCGACGCGTCTGACGCGTCGGCGATGTATGTAACGCACAGCCCCAGAGACGCGCCTGACGCGTCACCCTAATTGCGCCGACCGTAACCTCAGGTGTAGCCACTCAAGAGGGCTCAGATTTGTATGGGAACTGTGTACGTATCCCACGCAACCGTGCAGATGGTTGAAAACTCTCAAAGTCCACGTGCGTGCGCGCGAGCGCTCAATAACCTGTTATTTTGGGATAATTGCCTTCAATTTTTTACTCTTGTAAAACCCATTTTCGGGGGCTCTGTAGGACCATTTTTTAAGCTTTTTGAGCAGTTTTTCGTGGTTTTTCCTTCATTCCTAACCCATTCGCTATTGTTTCTGGAATAAAACCATTTTTTGAAAACCGGCCGGGTTCTGGTGCGCAAACATTACAAAACTAGCCGGGGCTCCACGGGTTAAAGTGCAACTATCTCACCAAATTTTGTGAAGTTTGCATGAAAATTAAAGAAAATAGCATATTGACCTTTTATTTGAACTTGACCTGTGACCTTGACGTTTCATATGGAATTGAATAGTTTGTTGTATGACCTTGGCTTAGGTATTCCGAATATACATGGTAATCCTAGTGAGAATCAAAGAGTTAGTATAAGAAATACTAGTAAAAAACTTATGTTGACCTTTGACCTTGAAATTTGACCTTACCCTTTAGTATATTTATGTAACATTTGAGCAATACGATATCAAGGGTTACCAGTACCTTGTATAGTGAAAATGAAGACATTTGAATAAAAACTAAAAATATATAGTATAAGTTGACCTTTGACCTTGACCTTTATGTAAGATTTTTTTTTCATTGATATTGCCCAGGAAAATCAAATAAGGATGACTAATTTCATTAAAACCCATCAGTTAGTTTTATATATATTTATAGAATAGTTGACCATGACCTTTGACCATCACCTTGACCTTCATGATATATTTCTCAAAATGTGTTATTTTTCTTTTTATTTAAGGTGCAACTATCTCACCAAATTTTGTGAAGTTTGCATGAAAAGTAAAGAAATTAGCATATTGATATATTTGACCTTGACTTGTGACCTTGACCTTTCATATGGAATTGAATAGTTTCTTGTATGACCTTGGCCTAGGTATTCCGAATATTCATGGTAAGCTTAGTGAGAATCTAACAGTAATTATAAGAAATAGTACCGGTAGTACAAAAGTTATTTTGACCTTTGACCTTGACCTTTGACCTTACCCTTTAGAATATTTATTTCAAATTTGGTCAATAGGATATCGAGGGCACCAGTAACTTGTATAGTGAAAATGGAGAAATTTGAGTAAAAACTAAAACACATGAAATATTGATCTTATTTTTAACCTTGACCTTTGACCTTAACCTTTTAGTTAAATTGAATATTTCTTTTTGACTGACCTTCGCATTGACCAAATGTATATACCTGTGAAATTTGGTGAAAATCCATCGAACGGTCTAGGAGTTACCGGACGGACGACTACGGACGACGACGGACGACGACAGACAAGCTGAATTATGGTGCACAGTATACGGGCGGGATCTGTGTGCGCGATACCACTCTGCTTCGCAGAGTTGATAATCCTCTATGAATCTGCTAATTAGTCATATTATGTAATTACTGCATAGGAAAAGACACTTCTAATTCAACCACAGTAATTTTCCTTCCATACACAAAATTGCAGCGTCCATTCAAATTGATGTGGCCAACTGTACGGTGGCACTAATAAGTCATGTCTTGGCTGTCATTACGTTTGCCTCGCTCTGTGCTGTATTAATGTCTGACAGATGTTGATTCCAGCTAAGTAATTTATGTAAACAACAACCTAAAGGAACATTTGAAGACAAGTGTACACTGTTAAACATAATGGGTATAAGAAGGGCAATTAAAGTGTCTATAACAGTCTACCCATTAATAGTAAGTTGTAGTAATAAGCCATTTTAATACAAGCAAAGAACAGTATATCACCATAAGTATACCCAATAATATAATATACCTTTTCCATATCCTGTTCATGGCCTATATATTTGACCCTGTACTTTAATCAAACAACAAGTTATCCATACATATTTTCTACTTGTTTGCATTCTTGGTTGTATTAACCCCTTAAGGATTATAAGGTATTTTGACAGTATATTATGGCTATCATTAGACGATTTTATACAACTTAAGGAAGGATTTGTGGGCATCAAAAGGGTAATTACTATCTCAATTAAGGGAGCTCAGATGGTATTTTGCAGCATAATTTACTAGTTCGGCTGAATGGTTTAAGGAAGGGGTTTACTTTGCTCTCTAAACCTCTATCAAACTTAAAAAAACACCCACAAGACCCCTCTTCGATATAAACGTGTACATTTTTCGGTAGAAAAATGTCCCGGCCGAAGGCCGATTCCTCTTCAAATACAGGCTCGCTATCGCTCGTCAGGGAAAAAACGACACCTAAATGGCACGAAAGGTCTTAATATTGGCAAAGAAATGGGGCAAAAGGTCTGAAAATTGCCCAACTAATGGGGCAAATGTCTTGAAATCTCATAACTAATAGGGCTAAACATGAGGGAGGAGGAGGACTCGAAAAATCAACTTCCTCCCCTTAAGAGTAGGATTCGGCTAAACCCCCTATTCACCCTGTATAAGAGATTGTGTTTCTGGCATTATACCATTTTAATACTTATACAATTAGTAAGACTCGGTGAAATATTCATCAAAGTATGTGCGCGCACGCCCGGCAGCGAATTTCAATAGGCCTACATTATATAAAAACAAACATTTTGTTTATGGCCTATGCTACAATCATCACCTACAACTTATCGTGTTCGCTTTCCCATATTGAATAATACAAGGTGCTGAAAAGTACAAATGTAATAATATATACCCGGTATATATATATATATATATATATATATATATATATATTATATACTGTACACACACACACACATACGTTTGTGGCGCAATTCAGGGAAAATTATCCGAGTAACAGCAAGTGTGAGCACGCTAAATAGGTGCTGAGCCTGTATGGTCCAATATATAGTTCGCAAAGGGGGAACGAAACAGAGCAATATACAGTGGAGTAGTTACACAGAAATAATTGCTGGACATCGCAAACGAAGGGGCACCTGAACCAAACAGCTGCGAGAAGGGAGCACCAAGCTTATGTCTACTACTAAATACGACATAAGAGATAGTACGAAAAAAAAAATATTGCCTTAAATACGTTAACAAGTCCAACTATAGAATGTAAGGTATCTTAGTTTAGCCCCCTAGAAAACTTTCTCTAAATTGTTTACTACTCATATTAATTTACACTTTTGTTCTCCCTTTTTCCCCAGCTTAATCCCACAAGGACCCCAATGGAAATATTCGAAACATATTATATTATACCAACATTGTAAAATGCTAACTGAATAAATATTATTATTAATTATTATTATTATATTTGAATATTGCCAGTGCGTCACGAAAAATATGCCATAGTTACTCAAAGCTGGCCGCGTTTTCTAGTGCAGTTATTAGAGAAAACGTAAGTAAGGCATGAATTGTATGGTATACTAAGAAAAAATATATAAGTAAGGCAGGAATGTTATGGTATACTAGGCTATAAAACAAATTCTATAGGTGATACGTATGTCAGTGTATTTGGAGATATTTTGGCGAGGTATATTATTGTTTTATTGTGGGGAAGGTGGAGGAAAAAGGGAGGGTGGGGCAAGATTGTTAGATGGGTGTATTTAGGAATGCCATATAGCAGTTATATCCTCTTCAACATGATGTAGGCTACTATCTTGTAAGAAAGATTTTATAAAACAAATTCAAAGATAAAACATTACATGGGTGAATTTATATTTGGAGTGGGTTGGGGGGATGGGGAGTTATGGATGTCATATGGGTGTTTATGCCCTCCTATGCGGAAAGAAGCATTTGACACACAAATAAATAAATAAATAGAATAATATGTCTAATAATAGCCAAAATAAACTGTCAAAATGGGTCACAATCCTCACTTTTTAGTAGGAAAATGTCACGGCCAAAGGTCGATTCTTCCTAAAATACAGACTTGCTGTCGATCGCCAAAAAAATAATACACACACCTAAATGGAACGGAAAGTCGAAAACACTGGAACACAGTTTGTTAAGGCGGTGTCACACGAGCATTTCTTCTAGCACTTTTTTCGGACAAATTGTCATAAAAAAGCGTTCGTGTGACACTGCCTTTGCCGTCGGACTATGCTTAGGTGAGCAGTTAATACAGTACCTAAGAATCGACCGTTATTGATCGTCAAAATATATCGTTAATATATATATATATATATATATTTCCACATAAAAACAAAAGATCCCAGAAATTATGGCGTAAGAATGATGACCATCGAAATTTTACCATGTAATTTCTCGTATAATAGTATCTTGAGTTGGCCCTTACAAAACCAGTAGGCCTACATGTATACACTGTATTTATTAAGTTTATGAAAAAAAGGGAAGATCAGAAGGTAAGTTTAGACAGCATTTGTCTCTGATTCCTAGAGTTTTTTGCTAAGCTGAATAAAATCGTCTGTTAATCAGCATAAAAATAAAGTGATTATATTTAACCACTTCTGTACCGTCGACATCCTTTTTATTATAATGTGGATACTACTAATCGATTTAATTCAGTTCACGAAGGATAGCTAGCAATTACAAGGCTTGGGACCATCTCAATCAACCCTTTTAAGTACCACAGATCCTTCCTAAGCTGCATAGAAGCGTCTAAATATTTCTAGAATAAAGAGACGACGCTGGTGCAGATAGGGTTAATATTGATGAGAAAAATAAGACCAATAAAGAGAAAGTGTTTCACGATTTTCCACTCCGACTATATTGTAGTGCCTTTTGTTAAAGATTTCATGATCACGCCATTTTACTTGTATTCTGGCTAAGATTACACAAACTTACTTTGCTTAGAAAGGACCTCTAGGCATCAAAGGAGTACAAGCTATTTCAAGTAACATTTGATTGCCAAACCTTTCTGAAACTCAATATGGTAGTGTAATGATATAAGGAAACTCAATATGGTAGTGTAATGATATAAGGAAACTCAATATGGTAGTGTAATGATATAAGGAAACTCAATATGGTAGTGTAATGATATAAGGAAACTCAATATGGTAGTGTAATGATATAAGGAAACTCAATATGGTAGTGTAATGATATAAGGAAACTCAATATGGTAGTGTAATGATATAAGGAAACTCAATATGGTAGTGTAATGATATAAGGAAACTCAATATGGTAGTGTAATGATATAAGGAAACTCAATATGGTAGTGTAATGATATAAGGAAACTCAATATGGTAGTGTAATGATATAAGAAAACTCAATATGGTAGTGTAATGATATAAGGAAACTCAATATGGTAGTGTAATGATATAAGGAAACTCAATATGGTAGTGTAATGATATAAGGAAAGAATTCGTCATAATGTAGAGCAAGGGTTAAGCTTGGTGAGAGTAGACATGACTAAGTAATTAATACACTGTAGCCCGGAAGACGATTTTTTTCTCCCAAGAACTATATATTTTATTCATGCTTGAGGATGTAGCTGCCAAATGCACGGTGCGTTGGTTGTTTTGTGAGTTTCATACATTAGTAACTTTGTTCGTGCGTTTCATTATTGATGTATGTTAGTGTGTTTGTATGTGTGCTTGTATATACCTAAATAGCCTATGTCTGCCACTTCGAGGTGGTGCTCAGAATGGATTTGGCTATAATGTTGATACTTATCGAGTGTGCAATGTGCGTGTGCTTGTGTGTGTATATTGTATAAGGGTATGTATATGTGTGTGTGCGCGCATTAGTCCTGGTACGGTTTGTGTATAGGCTCATGGGTGTTCTTAAGTGCAATTTGCAATGTGCGTGTGCTTGTGTGTGTATATTGTATAAGGGTATGTATATGTGTGCGTGCGCATTAGTCCTGGTACGGTTTGTGTATAGGCTCATGGGTGTTCTTAAGTGCAATTTGCATAATGAGTATGTACTTGCATGTTGGTGAACACACATCAGCGATCGTGTGCTCCATCTAATAATAAATATAATCGTAGTGTCAATTTCTACGATTTTTTTGATGATACGAACTGCAAGGCGAATTAATTTCACACTACAACAAGCTACAATATTAAAACACAGAAGTAAAGGAATATTAATTATACAGTCATTATTTTCTTGAGTCCGTCCTAACGCTACGTTTAATATTTGTTTTGCAATGCAATGCAAAATAAGATACTTACATTCAGTTACAGAAAAAAACTATCATACGAAAAGTAACATTATTTAGTGTCAATTATACCTGAAATACGTGCCACACACGGGTTCTTGCATACACTGGTGTAGTTAAACTCATTTATTATTTGCATTTATGAAGCAATAAGCATACAAGTATATTTCATATATCCGAGTTAGACCTCCACCTCGAAGGAGTGTCCTCGAAGACACTCCTGAATCGGCTGGGCGGTGGCAGTGGTGAGTCGGGATACCGGATTGGCGATGATGGTGAGCTTCTACTGTATATAGTGTGCTTGCTGAAGATGGTGTAGAATGTTGAGCACTGTGCAGGTCGTCAGTGGTGTTGTCATTCTCTTGATAATTTTCGCAGCTAATGACAAACTGTCCAGGCTGGGCTGCAGGTTGTAAGGCACTTTTGACCTTCCGCTTGTTTATCTGGTGCACAATTTGAGACAGGGATAACATTACGCTCATGTGACATCGATGGAGGCTCTGATAGCCATTTCTTTGTGTTTTTCTTTTTTTAAGGATTTACATTCCAGTGAGAGAAGAGGTGACATTATTCTCCAAGGCGACGCTTGCGCGAATATTGAGGTGGAGATTGGCGCTGGCAAGGTCTATATATATGTGTGTATATATATATATGTTGAATGCTGGCAAGGTCCGGGGGCTCCCTATTAGTCCCCGGCCGTGTATCAATAGCCAACGCTACCATCTGACGTTCCGTTTTCCTTGGTTTCGCGGTGTTCTTCGATGTTGTTGGCTGGGGAGAATAGTGGAGATTACTGCTCTTCGATGTCGATGGTTGTAAACACATTGAATTGAGGCTTACTATTCCGGTTCCATAATTCATAGTATTGCAGTTAGTAGACAAACAATATATTCAATCGCATAAAACAACAAACTCATAATCAGACACAAAGAAAAATAATTTCAATCAGGCACCCTTAGTGAAAAAATAGCTTCAAAACAATCAAGAGAGAGAGAGAGAGTTGTATCCATATTTCTCCCTCACACCAAAGATGCCTGAAAATTGAATCCAAGACCTGAAAACTGAAACCATGACGCCAGCCCAAGGGAAATGTCCATGCAGATTACCACCGCGAAATAGTAAGAGAATTTTGCCTCACACATACACCCAAACATCAGGCAAAGCACAGTCACATTTGAAGTCATGTCCTTATTCCAATGTTTTGCTATAAATTGTCTTTCTAGTAAAACATACAAAGTCAGTAACCCTCTCAGTTGAAGCTATGATTAGATTAGTCAACAATTTTAGTTTTCATATCGAGAAGAAATCTAGGTTGAAGTGCAAAAGCAGGAAGCTGGACTTTTGACCACAACTGTACACCCGCTCCCAGATCATCCTGTAAACTAGCTCGAACGGCAGAAGTTGGGCATGAAAAAAAGTAGGTTCAAATCGGTCGTTGGAATGGAGTGGCAAGCTGTGGAAATCGCACCCGGGCAGCCATAATCCATTCTTTATTTCTCTCGTCTGGCGCACCGACCCCCCTCCTCCTACCGGGATCACCACTTGGGTAACTTAGGAAAACAGGGCTCCAGTAGATTTGACATGTATGCGACATCTTGTTTCTGACTGGTGCTGTGTCCTGTACAGCAATTTGTATCTAGGCCTATGCTTCGTTTATGCTTTCAATACTGAACAATGGCGTCAGTTCAATCGTATTCTGGTTTACTTCATCGATTTTTACTCAACTTACGAAGATCCTGAAGCAATTAACGGGGTAAAAGCAGTCTCCATTAACCCTCTGACTCCCACAGGTTTGTCGTTATATTAATAAAATAATCAAATGTTTGCTCATAGGATTATAATAAATTGGGAAACTTTAGCTTAGGAGTGATTGCTCATGGTCTAA
The DNA here is from genome assembly GCA_032716605.1 of Paralithodes platypus. Taxonomy (NCBI): domain Eukaryota; kingdom Metazoa; phylum Arthropoda; class Malacostraca; order Decapoda; family Lithodidae; genus Paralithodes; species Paralithodes platypus. Next base: position 53,715,768 of record CM064509.1, on the reverse strand, counting down.
GAGTTGCTGTGTGTGTGTGTGTGTGTGTGTGTGTGTGTGTTTTTTTTTTTTACCCTCCACTTCCACCAGGCTTAATAAACACCCCCAAAATCCCCTTAGAGATAAATTTGTACATTCTTCCGTAGACAAAATTAATGTCTAGTGGTTCTTCCTTAATTACATGCTCGCTATCGCTCTCCAGAAAAAATAAACACCTAAATGGCACGAAAGGTCATAATATTGCAAAGTAATGGGGCAAATGGTCTTACAATCGCCAAACTAATGGGACGAAAGTCTTAAAATTTCAGAACTATTGGGGCTGAACATGATAAAGGAGGGGGTCCAGAACACCCCCCCCCCCCCCCCTCACCCTAATTAAGCAAAGGTAAGGATGCTCGTAATCAAAGGCTTAAAACACATTCCCTTTAAACAGATAAAGAGAAACAGACTGACCAATAAACAAAGAGAGAACTGAATTGTTTGGTAACCCATACAGTACCGGTGACGGCCTTGTTTTTATATTGTGGCAACTATTAGACGTTTTTATTCATATTAGGAAGAACTTCTAGCAATAATAAAGCTTCAAACTATCTCAACCAACTTCGCAAGCTGCATATTATCGTCTATTTTTTTTTTTTTTTTTTTTTTTTTTCTATGTGATTGAGGGAGGCAAAAGGCATAACTGCCTATAGCGAGTGTCTCCCCCATAGTTGAAAGAGTGACAGGGCCAAAATCAAGGGACGTTCCAGCCAAAATGCCTGGACACACGGAGTTTGAAGCAATTTAAGTCATAGGAAGCGGGAAAAACTGATTCTGGGAGAGAGTTCCAGAGCTCAGCTGTTGAGTAGAAGAAAGTTTGAGAGAAACGTTTCACTCTTGGGTTGGAGAGTTGCACAGAGTAGGGGTGGGATTGAGTTGCAAGACGGGTACCACGTGCCCTACGTAAAGGAGGTGGTATGCGCTGGGATAGCTCTGAGGAACACTGATTATTATAGTAGCGATAGAATAGCGAGAGAGATGCAACATTGCGGCGGAGAGAGAGAGATTGCAGAGAGTTGGTGAGTGGACGGGAGTTAATGATACGAAAGGCCTTCCTTTCAACCTTGTCTAGGAGAGCGGTGTGAGAGGAACCTCCCATACATGTGAACAATACTCAATACAAGGGCGCACTATGCCCCTGTACAGAGCAAGAAGCTGTGCAGGGGAAAAGAACCCCCTAAGGCGGTTGAGCACACCCAGCTTCTGGGAGGCTGCCTTAGCAAGACTGGTAATATGGTCCTTCCAAATGAGAGCAGAAGAAAAAGAGACACCAAGAATATTGAGAGAAGATGAAGGGTTGATTTTTGTATTGTTGAAGAATAAGGGATAGTCCGCTGGGAGATCCTGACGGGTAGATAGATGGAGAAATTGGGTTTTGGAAGCATTAAAGTTAACAAGGTTTTCTCTGCCCCAATTGGAAATAGTATTTAGATCAGAATTTAAGAGTTGTATGGCTTCATTACGTTTGTCGTTGAGGGATTGCTGGCTGGGGCGTTCTGAAAAAGTAATGGAGTAGTGTAAGGTTGAGTCGTATGCGAATGAATGGATGGGAATTAAGGTACAGTTAAGGAGATCATTTATAAAAATTAGAAAGAGAATAGGAGATAGGACAGAGCCCTGAGGAACACCGGATTTTATAGGGTGAGGATGTGAACAATGGCCGTCCACAACCGCGGCTATGGAACAGCCGGAAAGGAAATTAGAGACAAAGGCACAGATGGAGGGATAGAAACCGAAGGAGGGTAGTTTAGAAATTAAAGATTTATGCCAGACTCTATCGAAGGCTTTCGATATGTCTAGTGCAATAGTAAAAGTCTTACCGAAGTCCCGAAAGGAGGATGACCAAGAGTTAGTAAGATATGAAAGAAGATCACCAGTAGAGCGACCCTTAAGGAAGCCATACTGGCGATCTGATAGCAGATTATGAGAAGAGAAATCCTTAAGAAATTTGGAAGCAAGAATAGTTTCAAAAACTTTAGAAAGACAAGAAATGAGAGCAATTGGACGATAGTTGGAGGGATGACAGCGGTCACCCTTCTTTGGGACAGGTTGAATGTGAGCAAACTTCCAGCATGAAGGCAAGACGTTAGAGGATAGACAGAGACGAAAGAGTTTGCCTAGGCAGAGAGTTAGCACGGAAGCACAGTTTTTGAGAACAACAGGAGGAACACCATCCGGACCGTATGCCTTATTAGTGTTAAGCCCAGAGAGGGTAGAAAGTACATCTTTTGAAGAGATTAGGATAATAGGCATAAGTAAGAGAGAGGAGGGCGGAGAGGGAGGAATAGCACCGGAATCATCCAAGGTGGAGTTTCTAGCAAAAGTTTGAGCGAAGAGTTTAGCTTTGTCAGAGGAAGAAGTGATGGTTGTGCCATCAGAGTGGGAAAGGGGAGGGAAAGACGAGGAAGAGAAATTGTTGGAGAGGTTTTTGGCTAGATGCCAGAAAGCTTGGGAAGAGCTAGAGTTGGATAGTTCAGTGCATTTATTATTGATGAAAGAGTGTTTGGCAAGTCGAAGAACAGATTTGGCTTGATTCCGGCCAGAAACATATGAAGAATGAGAGTCTTGAGTTTTAAAGCGTCGGTACCGTTTGAATGCTTGCTCCTTATTGCGGACAGCAGTAGAACAGGTGTGAGTAAACCAAGATTTGTTAGTATTAGTCTGATATATATATTATGATTAATATAGCCAGAATAAAAGATAACACGTCGCTGGTACTCAAGGGGGTCAAATATCTTGTGACCAAAAGGACTTGTGGGTCAAAGCACTCGTCAGGAGAGATAGACGCGTTAATGAAATTGCTCAAGAGCAATAATACTCGACGAAATAGTCTGCACGTGAAAACATTTGTGGGTTAAATTACTTGAAGACAAAAAACCGTGTGTGCATGAGAATGAGAGAGAGAGAGAGAGTACAAAGGAGTACAAAGGAAATCAAGCAACAACAGCCTAGTGACCCTTCTAGGTTGCTTGTCCTCCAAAACACTGAGGATCAAGTGTCCAAACAGTGGTTTAGAGTGGGTAAGGGAACATTGGAAAGGGAATTACTGCCCTGGAACTAATGTCTGTGGCAGGATTAGGAAGTTAGTAGAGGACAGATGGGTTAGTAACTGAGGGGGGAATAAAATAAAGTTATTCATTTACAAATGCAGTCAGTCGCGGGTTTGATGCGAGATATTTGTCTAGGCGGAGTTTAAATGAATCAACGGTGATGCAGTCTATAACGTTTCGGGGAAGCCCATTCCACAAGTTGACAACTCGATTGAACAAGAAATTCTTAGATTCGTGCGAGTTAAAATATTTAACAATAATTTTGCAACCGTTTCCCCGCGTGTAATTAGATTGGTCGATAGTGAAGTACTTACTACAGTTCATATTGTCGATGCCTTTGATGATTTTGAACACTTGAATTAAGTCACCTCTTAATCTGCGCTGGGTTAAAGGAAATAGATTTAATTCTCTAAGACGCTCTTCGTATGGTTTGTTCTTTAGGCTAGGTATCATTTTGGTAACTCTACGTTGAACTCGTTCTAGCTTGTTTATATCTTTTTGGTAATAAGGGCACCAGGATTTAACGCAGTATTCAAGAAGAGGGCGGACTAAGGAATTGTAAAGGGTTAGGATAACTTCTTTGGATTTATGCTCAAATGACCTGCCTATAAAGCCAATTATTTTGTTTGCCTTCTTAACAACTTCTGAACATTGTTGACTCGGTTTTAGGTTACTCAATATTGTTACTCCCAGATCGATTTCTGTTTAAATTCTTAAGCTGAGTGCCATTCATCGAATAGTTTGCTTTCTCATTTAGGTATTCGATATGTAGTACTTTACATTTATCCGCATTGAAACTCATTTGCCAAATTTGGGCCCAACATGACAATTTATCTAGATTGTGTTACATATCGTCAACTTGTTCTTTTGAGAGTACGCTATTTGCAATTTTTGTATCGTCAGCAAATTTTGAGATTGTACAGGTGAGACCCTCATCTATGTCATTGATGTAAATTAGAAAGAGAATTGGTCCTAGTACTGATCCCTGGGGTACCCCGCTACTTACATTGGTCCATTTAGATGCCTTACCGTTTATGACTACTCTTTGCTTTCTGTTGCTGAGCCAATTTTCTATCCATTTCAACACACCGTCTTGTATTCCATGCGCTTTTAGTTTTAGCAGTAAACGTTTGTGGGGAACTTTGTCAAAGGCCTTTTGAAAATCAAGGTATATAATATCTACAGCTTTACTCCCATCGTAGAGGTTGAGGATATCGTGGAAGAAGTCTAAGAGGTTTGTAAACACCTTACGAGCGGCCTAGGCGGTAATTTATATGTACCGCCCAGCGGGGTGTTTTTACCCTAAATAGGGTTGTTTACGTGATCATTTTCATGCCTAAATAAGACCCAGAGCATAAAACAAGTATCTATCCCTGAAAGGGCATAAACAGAGCTTTCCAATGACACCCCAACCATCCTTGTACGACCGCTGGTTCTCTTGCAACGATCGCGCAACACGAGTGCAAAAACCATGTAATTAGGTAGTTTCCCTACATAATTCCCTGTGTAGCGAGTGCGTGAGGGTGGGGGAGGGTGGGATTCATGTCAGTAGGTCCGCCGCGGTGGTCTGGAGCAGTCATACGCTTGCTACGCTCCTCCCACCACTTATCTCTCTCTCTCAGCAATATCACGTGGTGAAAATGGCACACGACATAAGTTGTGAACTGCCACTTAGTCCAAATTTATTTCACACGACATAAGTTGCGCGCCGCCAAAGAAGGGTTAAACAGGAATGTTTTTTACGAAAGCCGTGTTGAGTATCTTTAAGTATGTTATTTTCCTCTAAGTGATTTACGAGTCTGTCTTGTATGACCGTTTCTAGCATTTTACATACAACTGAGGTTAAGCTAATTGGACGATAGTTACTGGGTAGGGCTTTGCTGCCTTTTTTGAATATCGGTGTTACCTTGGCTAGCTTCCACTGATCAGGCATAGTTCCAGACTGCAAGGATTTATTGAATAGTAATGTCAGTGGTTTGGAGAGCTCATCCTTAGCTTCCTTTAGAACTCTAGGCGAGATTGTATCAGGTCCAGGCGTTTTATTTACCTTGAGTTTATCTAAACAATGCAATACTTCTCTCTCTGTAACGGTGATATTGCTTAGAACATCTGAATTATCAATCTGAATCGGCGATGGTGTAGGGATATCACTGAGGTCTTCTGTTGTAAAAACTGATGCAAAGAAGGTATTGAGGGCATTACTCATTTGTATTTCGTCTTTGGTGTATTCTCCATTTTCATCGACTAACGGTCCAACAGTTGAAGTAACTACTTTTTTCTTTCTGATATAACTATAGAATTCTTTCGGGTTTGTTTTACTTTGATTCGCAATATGTAACTCTAAGGTCTTTTTACTTTGCTTAATTAACTTTTTGGCTTTGCGTCGTAGCTCTACAAATTTCACTCGTTCTTCGTCATTTTGTGAAGATTTTAATCTATCATTAGCAAATTTTTTAGCAAGCAGGCAGTTTGAAATATCTTTATTCCACCATTTGGGCTTATTATTATGGCCTGGACACCGTATTTTCGATGGTATGCAGTCTTGCACTGCTTTTAGGCAAGTGGTTTCGAATAACTTCCAAGATGTATTTATGTCGTTATTGTTAATTAAAAAGCTCCAGTCAGTTTCTTTAAACATAGCTCTAAGTTTATGGAAGTTTGCTTTCTTGAAATTAGGGACTTTTTCGATGCTACTATTTGGTTCGTTACTAGTAAACTTTAAAGTGAAAGTTATCGTACGATGGTCGCTGTTACTGAATTCATCACCAACATTCAAATTCTCTATCAATTCTTCTTTTGTTGCAAGTACAATGTCAAGAACGTTATTACCACGGGTCGGCGTTCGAACAAATTGATAAAGCGAACTCTCTTGCAAGTTCGTATACAAGTCATGTCCGGAGTGTGAAGTAAGAGTATCGCCCCACTTGGTCACAGGTAAATTAAAGTCGCCAAAAAATTACGGTATCTTGTGAGTTACTTACATCTGCAATTTGTTCGTAAATTTCTCGGTCAGTTTGCACTGATTGAGCTGGAGGTCTGTATATTAATGCAAGTATTATTTTTGTACCTTTATTATTCTTTATTAGCACAAAAGATGGGTCGACGTTCACAATTTGAGGTTTTGACAAGAGGGTAGGGTTAAGACTTTCTTTGATATAAAGTAAAACGCCACCTCCATTTCGATTTATTCGGCTTTTCTCAAACATTACATAACCGGGAAGTGGATACTCTGCTAAAAAGTCTCTATCTTCTGTATTGAGCCAAGATTCTGTTATGCCAATCACATCATAATTTTCTGTAAACACTAGCTCCTCTAAATCTGAAAATTTATTGCGTATGCTACGAGGGTTTGCATTGAAAACCTTTAAATTTGTTATTTTAGAACTCACGGAACGCTCTTTAATAATATTTTTGGTTCTTGTCAGATCTACATTTATGTTCATGGCTGTCCTCGGTCCTCGCTGTCTTCGGTCCTTATCGCTGGTGGTCCTCGGTTGCCTCTGTTTTTTGCTTGGCGTTGGATAATTTATGTCACTGCTGCTTCTTCTCGGATGGCGTTTTTTGATCCATGTCTGCGGACTGCTTCGTGTAGGAGACGACCCATGCGTGCTGAACCCACAGGGTTTAGATGAGTGCCATCCTTGCGGAACAGAGTAGGCTGGTTGTAGAAGTTGTCCCAGAGGTTGATGAATTCAACTTCTTCCCTCAGACATAAATATTTTAGTCGGCTATTTGTGCTGAAGGCCTTGTCGTAGAATTTGTCAGGTGCGTCGATCTTGGGGAGAATGCCTGAGATGATGATATTCCTTGACTTGTTTTTGTAGTGCTGGATCATCTTGCGATATTTCTCCATCAACTCTTTGGATCTGGTGCGCATTGAGAGAGAGAGAGAGAGAGAGAGAGAGAGAGAGAGAGAGAGAGAGAGAGAGAGAGCGCGCAATACAATATAAAAAGATCGATCAAATCAACTCTAACTACGATTTTATTTGACTGACGCTCTACTTGAATGAGACTTCCAGACATGGTTGTGACTCGGCTAATTAGCTATGCGTATTCCCCTCACAAACTATAATCTATTCGCTGTAAGTAGGCAAAAAATCATTACCTCTAACCTCTGTAACTAAAAAACGACTAGAGTAATCGAGCTAATATTTCTACCATTTGGGAAGAGTCAGTCAAGGAATAGATGTGGAAATTTACAACCCTTTTTTAGTTATTTAGGATAGAGGTCATGATTTTTCGCCTACTTACAGCGAATAGACTATAGTTTGCTTTACCTCCCTGTTGGAATGGAATACTTTTGTCTCGTGCTAAAGGAACAACTTTGAAAGGAATGTAAGTTTTCAAAGTATGCATCTCTATATCAATACGCATGTTTATCTATCTCGTATCTATTAATATACTGAATATTAGGAAACTCAAACTGTTTGAGGGAGTCTTTAGAGACCTGGTTATTTTGTTAGCAGGAGGTTCGTATAATATCTAATGGAGGTAATTATATTAGAAAGGAAAAACAGGTACCGGGTACATCTTATGTTAGTTTATAAGTTGGTAGTTAAATCACAGAATACAATCAGGATGAAAATACAAATAGATATTTACAGAATTACAAGATACATTATATATATATATATATATATATATATATATATATATATATATATATATATATATATACTGAATATATATATATATATATATACTGAATATATATATATATATATATACTGAATATATATATATATATATATATATATATATATATATAATAGAACTAGACTGTAGGGAACTAGTAAGAGGAAGTAAGTTGATGAAGAATCCACGGAGACAGTTCAGTACACGTAACATCTGGGAAGCTGTTTTAGCAAGAGTGGCAATATGAGCTTTCCAAGAAAGGTCGGGAGAAAAAAACACCAAGAATTTCGAAAGAAAACGAATGGTTGATTTGTGTATTGCTTAAGAATATGGGGAACGTCGTGTGGAAGATCGTGACAGGTAGAAAGAATGAGAAATTAGGTTTTGGAAGCATTGAAAGTAATAAGATTTTCTCTGCCCCAATTGGAGAGAGTTGATAGAGCAGAAGATAGGCGGGCTATCGCCTTATATCTCGATTGTACTGGGCGGAATATTTTACGATGATAAAAGGTACCGGTATAACTAGCCTAGGCAAGATGGCAAAGGGGACACCGTGTGAGTTGTAATATACAGTGACGTTAAAAGGAATCCCAAAACAGGGAACATACACTATGGTAAATTCTATAATTAGACAAAGATGTGTCTCACAGTTGTGACTGATAAAACTATTATTAAGTCTCTCTTTGCTTGATACAATTAAGTGATAAAGAAGGTTGTGGACAGGTCTCGTCTTGTCTTCTTTATTCTTTCCACCAGCTAGTGGCTGGCTCAGCTTGGGCTGCTTCCAGCTATTAGGCAGACCTTGTAAAGTGTCAAGTTGGTCTTGTAAAGCACCGGTTTGGAAAAAACTGACCTTGAAAAGCGTCAAGTTGGCCTTGTAAAACACCGGTTCCTTCTCGAACTTGTAAAGCATCGAAGGGTTTGGACTTGTAAACCTCCGGGTTGGTTTTGGCCTTGTAAAGCGATGGGTTGGTCTTGTAAAGAACCGAGGGGTAGTTGACCTTGTAAAGCATCGATGAGCTACTGGGAGGTGAGCTCCCAAACAACTCTATCATTAGGTATTTGGCGGGATTCCTGAGCACCTTGCTCGGCTTGGTGTTAAGGGTTAGAACGTCGCTCTCACCTGAGTGTAGTGTGTGTGTGGGGGGGGGGGGGGGGGATTATGTCAATTTAGCCTTGGGCCCGCTATCTGACTCAAGTACAGGTAGTTGTGCAGGTGTCTGGTGAGGTAGGAGTGGGGCAGTGACGTCTGCAAGGGGCGGATCTGGGGTGCTGGAGCTATGCAGGTGTACTACGACAGTGTGGGATTGCCTTTGGGGTTGTAAAAAACAGGAGGTGTGGACTCTGTTATTCTTCTATGGTTTCATGATGACGGATGCTGTTCTTACGGGTAGAGGTGTCGTCGTTATTGCATTTCCTGAAGATAAGGGTATCACAGAAACACCTGTATTAGCCTCTGTGTTATTTCGCGTTTGGTCTGAATTTATGTTTCTGTATCCAATTGTATTATATCTACATCGTGATCTACCTTATCTATCAATGTGTACCCCGTAAACTAAATCAGACAATTAACTCTCCGTCCAATCCTTAAGTCATTCCGCTGCTCCACATTTAAAAAAAAAAAAAAAAAAAAAATGAGACGAAGATGATTTAGCTAAGATAGTATTGGGCGGCGAAGTTCGAAAGCTGAAAAAGGAAAGAATGGTATAGGATCGGAATCCAGTGTAAATCGCCAACCCGGTCGCATTGAAAATCTATATTCATCGAAACATTCGTTGTGTCGACGAGTCCGCGTGAGAAAAGGTATAAAATGGAACTAGGCCATTGAAGATTGCAGATTCAGGACAAAGAGAGAGAGAGAGGGGTTGGGGGGTTGGAGAGAGAGAGAGAGAGAGAGAGAGAGAGAGAGAGAGAGAGAGAGAGAGAGAGAGAGAGAGAGAGAGAGAGAGAGAGAGAGAGAGAGAGAGAGAGAGAGAGAGAGAGAGAGAGAGAGAGAGAGAGAGAGAGAACAAAACTATGTCTGTCTGTTTGTCTGTTTGTCATTTATATAATAATATATATATATATATATATAACGTCATATATAGTGTCATAATACAGTGACCACACATACTGTATTTTACTATCCCAACGAGGTAGCCAACCCCAAATAAATATAAAGAAAGACAAGAGAGCACGGGAGGAACGAAACAATTACTCAGATTTGCATATATAAACTGAGTCCATAGACCTTACGTTTCCAGCGAGGTAATTTTGGTATATGTATTCTAGTAGCGATAGAGAACTCGGATAGATTAAATGCGAGAGAAAAGTAGCAAAGATGAAGGCTCTCGTTACCCTCTCGCAAATAACCGGAGAATGAAGACGAGAGAGAGAGAGCTACATAGAGCTACATAGATACACAGACCACACAGACCTCAAGGTCCTTACTAGGCAGTCTGGCCTTACAAACTATATATGCATATATGCATATATATATATATATATATATATATATATATATATATATATATACTGTATATATACATACATATACACACATATACACCGGTACACACATACACACACACACACACATATACACATACATACATACACACATACATACATATATATACAGTATATATATACATACTGTACAGTGCACACACATACATATACATACTTTTTTTTTTTTTTTTTTTTTTTTCATATCACCCCAGCCCTCTGCAGATAGAGGTCAAGCCTTCCCTTGAAAGCGTTTATTGTGTCGCTCTCCACCACTCTCGCTGGTAGTTTATTCCACTCTGTCGCCACACTGTAGGTGAAGAAACTCTTTGTGACATCTAGGTTTGCCTTTTTGGTTTTTAATTTCATTCCATTTCCGCGAGTTTGATTAGTATTGTTTAATGTGAATAGTGCATTTACATCGACTTTGTCGAAACCTTTTAGTATCTTAAAGCACTCAATAAGCTGACCCCTCAACCTCCTCTTTTTTAATGAGAACAGGTTCAATCGTTTAAGTCTTTCTTCATATGGTTTATTTCTTAATGAGGGTATCATCTTCGTCGCTCTACGCTGTACTGACTCGAGTCTTACAATGTCCTTGATCAGATAAGGTGACCAGAACTGCACACCATATTCAAGGTGGGGCCTCACCATACTTTTGAACAGTGGCACTATTACGTTTTCATGTTTATATGTAAATTTTCGTTTAATAAAGCCCAATGCTATGTTTGCCTTATTTGCAGCTGCTATACATTGGTCGGAAGTTTTTAGGTTTTCAGATATTAGTACCCCTAGGTCTTTTACTACCGTTGCGGTTTTTATTTGTTTGCCATTCATTTCGTATTTGTATTTCATATTTCTGCTACCAACCTGCAGCACCTGACATTTATCGACATTGAAGGGCATCTGCCATTTTTTCGACCACTCTGATATTTTGTTTAAATCAGATTGCAACGCATTTCTATCATCTTCGTTCAGGACTGTATTTCCTATTTTTGTATCGTCGGCAAATTTGGAAATGGTGTTGTTTACCCCTACATCAAAATCGTTAATGTAAATGAGAAACAGAACCGGTCCAAGGACTGAACCCTGTGGAACTCCACTAGTGACAGGCTCCCACTCCGATTCCACTCCATTTATCACCACTCTCTGTCTTCTGTCTGTAAGCCAATTTGTTATCCAAGAATGAATTTCACCTTTGATACCTATCCTCTCCAGTTTAGCCAATAGTTTTCGGTGAGGCACCTTGTCGAAAGCTTTTTGAAAGTCCAAGAAGATTATATCTAGTGATTTCGTCATGTCGTTATATGTGAATAGTTTGTTATAAAATTCAATCAAATTTGTTAGGCATGACTTATTTGATCTAAAGCCGTGTTGACTATTTTTGATTAGGTTGTTTGATTCGAGGTAATCTACTATCTTATCTCTAAGGATTTTTTCCATGATTTTTCCTACAATTGAAATTAGACTAATTGGTCTGTAATTACTCGCTTTGGCCTTGCTACCCTTCTTGTATATCGGCGTAATGTTCGCATCTTTCCAATCACTCGGTACAATCCCCTGTAGTAATGATAAGTTAAATAGTTGTGTCAGGGGTTTTGCTATTTCGTTTACGTTTCCAGCGAGGTAATTTTGGTATATATATTCTAGTAGCGATAGAGAACTCGGATAGATTAAATGTGAGAGAAAAGTAGCAAAGATGAAGGCTCTCGTTACCCTCTCGCAAATAACCGGAGAATGAAGACGAGAGAGAGAGAGAGAGAGAGAGAGAGAGAGAGAGAGAGAGAGAGAGAGAGAGAGAGAGAGAGAGAGAGAGAGAGAGAGAGAGAGAGATAAAGAACGAAAGAGATACAGAACGAAAGAGAGATAAAGAACGAAAGAGAGATAAAGAACGAAAGAGAGAGAGAGAGAGAGAGAGAGTAGAGAGCCAGCCAGCCTTTCTCCAATACACAGTCTAAACCTTTGCCTCTATAATAAGATCGGCATGCATGGGCAAGTCACTTAAGGGTGGATGGGCCGGTTTTCTGGACCACTTTCTCCCTCATGTTTAGCCCCATTAGTTTTCAGAAGTTAAGATGTTTGCCGCATTAGTTAGTCGATTTTAAGACTTTTCGCCCAATTTCTTCGTCAATATTTAGATCTTTCGTGCTATTTAGGTGTCGATTTTTTCCCTGGTGAGCCTGTAATGTTGGAAGAACCGGCCTTCGGCCGGGAAATTTTTCGACCGAAAAATGTACAAATTAATCTAGAAGGGGGATCTAATGGATGTTTTTTTTAATTTGATGGAGGTCTAGGGAGGAAACTAGAAAAATAATGAATACATGCAAAAATCGACCAAAAAGTGAACCATCCCCTCTGAACCCTTTCACGCACTCTGGGATACTTTAAACCTTTCTGTACCGGCAAAGTTTTTTATTTATTTTCGAGGTATATTTAGACGATTTTATGCAGTTTAAGAAGGATCTGTGTTAGTAAAAATGGTTAAGTGAGATAGTTCGAAGCCTGTCAATTGCTGGAGACCCTAATTAAACTGAATAAAATCGTCTAATAGTAGCCAAAATAAGGTTAAAAGGACGTCGCCGGTACAGAAGGGGTTAAAGTCTTTGTGACCAGCAGGGGTGTTTAGAAACCTTTAGCTTAGTTACTTCAACCTCTGCAGTTGTTTTGAGTTAGCTGTGGGCAGAAAACTAAGTTTGGAGAGGTATTTATAAGATTGAGAGAACTCTATTTATTGCTAATCGGCATCCCTTGCGTCCACACGTGCGTGAAAGGGTTAAGGGGGAGGTAGTCGCTTTTTCTGGATTCCCTTCTCCCTCATGTTTAGCATTTTAGTTTATAGATTTTAAGACGTTATTTCTGTTAGTTTGGTGATTTTGAAACCTTTCCCCCATTTTTTTGTCAATATTAAGACTTTTCGTGCCATTTAGGTGTAATTTGTTTTCTCCTGGCGAGCGATAGCCAGCCTGTAACTTAAGAATGTACAATTTTCGACCGAAAAATGTCTAGGGCGTGTTTTTTTAATGCTTAATGGAGGTCTAGCGACGAACCTAAACAATAAATGAATGAATTAATTAATAGACCAAAAAAACTAGCCACTAGCCCCTTAATACCTTAGGTCGGCACCCAGGAGCGAGACTCAAACTTCCTATCTACTTGTATACAGTATCTATATCATATGACTTAGCATTATCTACTGCTTCATATATCTCTGATATAAGGCTAAACAACATGGGTAAGGCAAGAAAGTCGCTAGGTGAACCCATGCTGATAATTTTAGACGTGCTGGTAATTTTAGTCACCTCTTTTGGCATGCTGGAGTTACGACTACACTGTAAAATTCGTGTGTGCGTAATTAAACTAACAACTATAACAAGGTTGGTACACATGATTAGCATAATACATTAAACACCTTCTTAGGGAAGGTGTGGTGGAGTGGTTTTGCCACTGGACTGGTAATCCAATGGTCCCGGGTTCGAATCCCGATGTATCAATGGGAAAATATTATTGGGATGGAATTGGTGCTGTACCTAATATCAGTGCATTACTACAAAGCCCACCGAAACGCCAACAAAATAAAACCCTCATTGTTCCTTGATTAAATAGCACTGTATGAATATTCCCATATTCAAAATATGCTACAGAGGAGCAATCCCTAGTGAGTTAACTGCTCAATAGGTGGCGTTCTGAGAGTGAGGGTCCGAGTCTAGGGGATGAGACAGTGAAGCACAAAAGGCAAAGCAGCTTCAGAAATGGGGCTGCTTCGAGCTGTGAGTGGAGCTCTAAGTGCTTCACATGTCTCACTCCCTAGACTGGAACAAGACCTCACGGGCTTCACCGTGTTGAGCGGTTGGATGTACAAGGCTCTCAGCCTATGCCTGAGAGAGAGTAGTTGAAATATAGAAAACAAATAAAAATAAAATATGGCTCCATTTATTTAGCATTAATTAAAAAACACACTTGTAATGAAAATAATCAATTAATTCCTAACAAACCAAAACAAAATCTTCCACTTCTTACACAAAGCAATATTGCACCCTTATACGCAGTTGTGTTGCTACATCTAAATCGTTCATATTGCTACAAATGTTAACTATACCGGTACCATTTGTAGTGTATAATTATGCAAAGGTATATACTGTATATTCCATTAACAAATTGTGAAGTATATGTACAAAGTTTTATTTGTCCCTGTAATTCGAAGGCCCTCAAGAAATAATCACTCACACCCCTTAACGTTCTCTACAGGTGAAGGAGGGGGGCAACGTGACCCTGGCGACCCTGACCTTGCTGATCGAGAGGTCACACAACGGGGTCACCTTCACCTGCACGGCCTCGAACCCTGACCTGCCCAGAGCGACCCACCTCACAGACTCCATCAGGCTAGACGTCTACTGTGAGTTGCAGACATTCTACTCTATTTTGTTTTACCCTGATGGAAAGTTTACTCCATTAGCAGCTGATTTATCGATAACCTCCTCCTCCTATTCATTTCACTACACTTAAGGGGGGTCACCTGCCTTTTTTATCAATCTCTCCTTTTCTCTCTTTCTCTGACTTGTATCCATTCGGCACCTTTCAGCCAACTGTTTATCCCCATCCAGGTGTCGGTTTCATCCAGGCGAGCGATAGCGAGCCAGCATTGTATAGAGAAATCCGGCTTAGCCGGAGAAATTTTTCTATCGAAAAATGTACAAATTTAACTTGCTGTCGAAAAAAAAAATATATATATATAGTGACACCTGGATGGAGGTAAACGTCTTAAAACAGTAGGCTGAATGGGGCTGATTGGATACAAGCCAAAGAGAGGAAGAAAAAGATAAAAAAAGCGAGGTCATTAGGAGGGGGTTTAGTTTGTTCTCTAAACCTCTATCAAACTTTAAACAAAACAAATTTGTACATTTTTCGATAGAAAAATGTCCCGGCCGATGGCCAATTCCTCTTTAAATACAGGCATGCTATCGCTCGCCAAGAAAACAAATCGACACCTAAATGGCACGAAAAGTCTTAATATTGGCAAAGAAATGGGGCAAAAGGTCTGAAAATCGCCAAACTAATGGGGCGAATGTCTTGAAATCTCATAACTAATAGGGCTAAACATGAGGGAGTAGGAGGACTCGAAAAAACAACTGCTTCCCCTTAAAATTGCTTAAATGATATACTCAAAGGCTGTTATTGGACAGTATGATGCGTGTAACTGTCGCTTTAGTAACAGCATGCGTGTAAGGTATTGGAGCGAATCGTCTGGTTGCAGGTGGGATCAATCACAGTGGATTTTTATGAAGTCTATTTCTGCCCATTTTTATCCGCAACTATATTTTGGTAACATTTGGAGACTAATTTACACTGGTATCGGCAACATGACTGAAGGTAAATTATTATAGAATGCATACTGTCATTGTTCTACCGAAAAATGTACAAATATATTTTGAAAGGGGGTATAGGGGGTGTTCTTTTAAGCTTTGATGGAGGTCTAACGAGGAAACTCAAAATTAACGAAATAAATAAATAAGTAGCCCAAAAAAGCGAGTAGTACCCCCTTAAGTAGTACCCCCTTAAGTAGTACCCTATTAAGTAGTACCCCCTTAAGTAGTACCCCCTTAAGTAGTACCCCCTTAAGTAGTACCCCCTTAAGTAGTACCCTATTAAGTAGTACCCCCTTAAGTAAGTACAGCGCTTGTTAGTTTGGCAGTGTGTGTTAGTAGGGAGTGTTGTTAGTGTTGTGTGTGGGGGGACGGAGGGGGGGGGGGGGAGGGGAGTGATGTTGTGTGTGTGGGTGTTGTGTGCGTGAGTGTGAGCGGTGTGTGCGTGTTGTGTGAGCGGTGTGTGCGTGTTTGGGAGTATTGTTGTTGTATGTATGGAGTGGTGTTTATGTGCGTGTGGATTGGTGTTGTGTATGTGCGTGTGGATTGGTGTTGTGTATGTGCGTGTGGATTGGTGTTGTGTATGTGTGTAGAGTAGTGTTGTGTATATGAAGTGGTGTGTGAGTGTGAGTGTGTGTGTGTGTGTGTGTGTGTGTGTGTGTGTGTGTGTGTGTGTGTGTGTGTGTGTGTGTGTGTGTGTGCAACCATTTATTCCCGTCGAGGCATAAAGCGCTTTACCATGTTCTGGGCTGGACAAGTTCCGTAGAAAAATTTGATATAAAATCTACTATAATAACAAATAATCACGACACAATAACTTCCTAAGCAAAAAATATGGATTCTTCAATCTAGCAGTCTATAGTTACTCACACTTAACTTTAAGGGCGTAGTAATCGCTTTTTAAGGACCACCTTCTCCCTCATGTTGAGCATAATAGCTTTAAGACGTTCGTTCCGTTAGTTTGGTGATTTTGAGACCTTGTGTCAATATGAAGGATTTTCGTGCCCTTTAGGTTTCGATTTTTCCTGACGAGCGATAGCAAGCCTCTAATTTTAGAAGGAAATTTTTCGGTAATAAATATATAGATAAAAAACCAAGCACTACAACCTTAAGAGATGGCGCCTCTCTCTCTCTCTCTCTCTCTCTCTCTCTCTCTCTCTCTCTCTCTCTCTCTCTCTCTCTCTCTCTCTCTCTCTCTCTCTCTCTCTCTCTCTCTCTCTCTCTCTCTCTCTCTCTCTCTCTCTCTCTCTCTCTCCTCTTCTCTCTCTCTCTCTCTCTCTCTCTCTCCTCTCTCTCTCTCTCTCTCTCTCTCTTCCTCTCTCTCTCTCTCTTCCTCTCTCTCTCTATCTCTCTCTATCTCTCTCTCTTCTCTCTCTCTCTCTCTCTCTCTCTCTCTCTCTCTCTCTCTCTCCTCTCTCTCTCTCTCTCTCTCTCTCTCTCTCTCTCTCTCTCTCTCTCTCTCTCTCACACCCACACGCTTTTTCGTCCCCAATTCATTTAACCCACAAATGTTTTCGCCCGCAAAATATTTCAAGTATTTTCGCTCGTGAGTAATTTCATTAATCCATCTAGCCTCCTGTCAAGTGCTTTGACCCACAAGACGTTTCGCTCACAAGATATTTGGCCAAACTATAGTCTGGTTATTTTCAGCTGATGGTAAATTGTCATGTCCTCATCCTGTTTACTCTGCTATTATGAAGATTTTGAAGCGAAATAGGTTGCTAATCATGAAAACTTGGTATTTACATGATGTAGAGATATATTAGTTTCACATCTTGCCATTAAGTATCGAGAAACCAGTTGCTTTAGGAATCAGTTTACCATCAGCTGAAATAGCTGAGTATAGTCAATTCGCCTACAAGTAGATTCGTCCGTAATTTGGTTCTGCCACAAAACAATCCACCCACGCTCCTGTTCTCACATTATGCATGTTCGCTTTTGTATGTGAATGTTCAAGTTCAAGTAAATCAAAAGGTATATTAATCCCTTGTAAACCAGCGACGTTTATTTATTTATATTTTATTATTCAAGCTAGATTTTGACTTTTTTAATAATATGTGGCAGTAAAAAGGGTTAATTAAGATAGTTCAAAGCCATAACAGTTTATTAAGGTCTTCTTGCCCTACAATCCTTTTGACTACACGTCCTTCCATCAACACGCCCTTTCGTACACAATTAGTTTCGTCCAATTCTGTTCACTCTCTATATTTACGTCCACAACAGATTAGGCTAATAGGGAATATAAAAGTTTGCTTAATTTATCATTGCTTTGGCTTAAATATACCTACGTTAAGTGTATGTTAATGATTACGGTAACCTTAGGAGTGGGTGAATCAATGGAAATATAAGAATGCGGACATCAGCCAAAAATCCGAATCACTCATACGCGGCAGATCCCTTTTTATCCACCCTGAAAGAGGGATAAAAGAATATATTCGATGTTTTAACGTGGCGGAAAATTTACTCCGTTAGTAGTTCATTTTCTGGTAACTAATGGGAAAATTTGACACTACTAGGTCTCTATCACATCATTGACACTACTAGGTCTCTATCACATCATTGACACTACTAGGTCTCTATCACATTTGACACTACTAGGTCTCTATCACATCATTGACACTACTAGGTCTCTATCACATCATTGACACTACTAGGTCTCTATCACATCATTGACACTACTAGGTCTCTATCACATTTGACACTACTAGGTCTCTATCACATTTGACACTACTAGGTCTCTATCACATCATTGACACTACTAGGTCTCTATCACATCATTGACACTACTAGGTCTCTATCACATCATTGACACTACTAGGTCTATCACATCATTGACACTACTAGGTCTCTATCACATTTGACACTACTAGGTCTATCACATCATTGACACTACTAGGTCTATCACATTTGACACTACTAGGTCTCTATCACATCATTGTCAACATTCCTTAGTTAAGGGGACAGTGGCTGTTTGTTTGGTCTATTAATTCATTTATTCATATATTATTTTATTTTCCTCCCTAGACCTCCATCAAGCTTAGAAAAACACCCCCTAGACCCCCCTTCAAGATACATTTGGCCAAAGGCCGATTCCTCTTAAAATTACAGGCTAGCTATCGCTCGACAGGAAGAAATCGACACCTAAGTGACACGAAGGGTCCTAATATTGACAAAGAAATGGGGTGAAAGGCCATAAAATCCCCAAACTAATGGAACCTACGTCTTAAAATCTCAAAACTAGTGGGGCTAAACATTAGGGGAAAGGGGGTCCAGAAAAAACGGTCTATCTCCCCTTAACCCATACAAGATCCAATTACACATTTCTTTCATGTTTTCTGACTATTAGTAGACGATTATATTCAGATTAGGTAGGGTATATGGAAGTCAGAGGGTTAATTGAGATAGTCTTTACCCATGCATTTCCCACAAATAGTAGGCCTACCTAAGTTGTATAAAATCGTCTAATGATAGCAGAATAAACTGTCAAAATGCGTCATACTCTTTAAAGGGTTAAAACAAATTAGACTAATCGTGGAGAATTACCATATATGAAAACATAATTATATTTAACGATGTGACTGAACGAAGTGATTCTGGGAGAAATGTAAACAATAGAATGACATGAACGGTAGCGCTAATAAGTCATGTCTCAGCTTGGCTCGCTCTTTGCTGTACTAATGTCTGCCAGATGTTGAATAGGGTGGGTAAGTGTAGGAACATGTTTGTATATCTCACTCGAAATTAATAAATCAGGTATAAATATTGTTCTTACCAATTATCGATCAAAATATACTTGGTGCCGAGACATTACTTATTTGGCCGACTGTATATCCAATTCAAATGCATCTACCGGCATTTATTTTATACCTACCATTTATTAATGCTATACTTTGGTGCGCCTTAAGGGGAGGTTTCTAGTGTGTTGCTTAGACCTCCATCAAGCTTAAAATTACATCCCCTAGACCCCCTTTCAAGATAAATATGTACATTTTTCGGTAGAAAAATGTCCCGGTCGAAGGCCGCTTCCTCTTAAGTTACAGGCTCGCTATCGCTCGCCAGGAAAAAATTGACACCTAAATGGCACGAAAGGTCTTAAATTGACAGAAATGGGGCGAAAGTTATTAAAATTGCCAAACTAATGGGGCAAACGTCTTAAAATATCAAAAGCAATGGGGCTAAACATGGGGGAGAAGGAAGTTCGAAAAAAAAATCCCTCAAGTGGAGACCTCCCCTTAACCCGTACTGTACCGGTGCCGTCCTTGCAACTTTATGCTGGCTACTATTACACGGTTATAGTCAGCTTAAAAAGAGCCTCCAGCGATAAACAGGGCTTCTAACTATCTCACTTAACCATATTAAACTACCACAGATCCTTCCTAAGCTGCATAATATCGTCTAAAATGCAGTTCAAATACAATAGAACACACGTCGCTGGTACTCAAAGGGTTATTAAGGGGGGTTGGGTATGTGTATTTATGTATGTACATATATCGGTTTCTTTCCTAGACCTCCATCAAGCTTAATATAACATCACGAAGATCCCCCTTCCAGATATATTTTTACATTTATCGGTAGAAAAATGTCCTGGTTGAATGCCAGTTCCTCCAAGTTACAGGCCCGCTATCGCTCGCCATGAAATAATAGACACCTAATTGGCACGAAGGGTCTTAATATCGACAAAGAAATGGGGCGAATGGTCTTAAAAATCGACACACTAAAGGGGCGAACCTCTTAACATCTCCAAAACTAATGGGGCTAAACATGAGGGAGAAGGGGGTCCAGAATAAACCCTGGAAAATACCTGCCCTTAAGGGAAACACGCAGGCTATATCTAAATAACAATTACGCGCAAGTTAATCAGCTTTTGACGGATTAATGAATTGGTAAAAATCGTATTATTTTTTTTTTTTTTTTTTTTCGAAATATTTTGCCGGCCGTGCTGTTGTGGGAATACGAATTATCATCATCGGATTAAGGGGGCATGGGCCGGTTTTCTGAACCACTTTCTCCCTCATGTTTAGCCCCTTTAGTGTTCAGATGTTAAGATGTTTGCCCCATTAGTTAGTCGATTTTAAGACCTTTCGCCACATGTCTTCGTCAATATTTAGACCTTTCGCGCTATTTAGGGGTCTATTTTTTCCCTGGCGAACAACGATAGTGAGCCTGTAATGCTGGAAGAACCGGCCTTCGGCCGGAACATTTTCTACCGAAAAATGTACAAATTAATCTAGAAGGGGGATCTAATGGATTTTTTTTTTTTTTTTTTATGGAGGTCTAGGGAGGAAACTAGAAAAATAATGAATACATGAAAAATCGACCAAAAAGTGAACCATCTCCCCTTGAACAGTTTCAGCTTGGGAACAGGATAGTGCAATATTTGTTGTGTGTATTTTATGCTTTAATGTTTTCCCATAATTTTCGTTATAGTTTGGCTAACATGAGATAGTTTTATTCAGCTTAGGTAAAATCTCTAGAAATCAAAGGAGGTAAAACTAGCCTATCCCATTTCACTTTTTGACTTCCACAGAAGACTCCAATATTTGAGTAAATAGTTTCACGATAACCCAGAAATATCTTTAATAAATGACATCATTCTGAAAAGGTTAAACACAAGAAAACGATAGTGTATTATGATCTGTTTATAGCAGACGGTTAAATACCATGGGCCGGTTTTCTGGACCACTTCCTCCCTCATGTTTATCCCCATTAGTTTACAGATGTTAGGATGTTTGCCCCATTAGTTAGTCGATTTTAAGACCTTTCGCTCCATTTCTTCGTCAATATTTAGACCTTTCGTGCTATTTAGGTGTCGATTTTCTTCCCTGGCGAACGATAGTGAGCCTGTAATGTTGGAAGAACCGGCCATCGGCCGGGATATTTTTCTACCGAAAAATGTACAAATTAATTTAGAAGGGGGATCTAATGGATGTTTTTTTTTTATTTGATGGAGGTCTAGGGAGGAATTTAGAAAAATAATGAATACATCCAAAATGTGAACCATCCCCCCTTAACCCATTCTGTACCGGCGACATCATGTATTCTATTCTGGTTACCGGTACTACTAATCTATTTTACTCAGCTTAGATAGTCTGTAAGGCTACATACTATCTCAATTTTAGCTACCACATATCCTTCCTAAGCTGCATAAAAATCATCTACTTATAGCTATAATAAAATTTAACAGACTTCGTTTGTCCAGAAGTGGTTATAGTACACTCTGATACCAGTCTCCAGCTCGCCCCTCTCTGATAAGAGTTGAGGCCGGGACCCTTTCTGGAAGTCGGCTCACAATGATGGTTCGGGGTGGGGTTAAGGTCATTGCACACTGACACGACAGCCCCTTCAAGACTGGCACGAACACCCACGACACATACAAATCCTGTGTCTTGCCGAATTTACTAGAGATCGCGGCGAAAATGGCTGGCATCGTTAAGAGTCGTATCTCTACCGTATCTCTTCCGCACGACTTGATAAGACTCTAGCGATTATGGTGGAGAAACGAATGCTACGAAGAAGATAGGAAAAGTCGTGCGAAGGGTACACGACTAGTCCACGGAAAATATACGACCCAAAAGACTGCGATACAACTCAGAAGAATCGTATCGACGCCGTGAGACGTGCAACCGGATTGAGGCTAGACGCGCGGTTGCCAACTCGACCGTTCAATTTTCCGCACGGAAGAGATACGGTCCGCACGGCAGGCTTACGCACCAGACGACGTTGATATGGGCCATACGGCTTTGATACGGACCATACGGCTTTGATACGGACCATACGTCTTTGATACGGACCACACTATTGTGATACGGCAAGTTCGTGATGGAGACCAGATTCAGACGATTTTTTACAGTTGCTGGGGGATTCCCACGAACTGTTGAACAGCTCAAAATCTCGATTCGACCCCCGATACGTCGCTTGGAACCCAAACCCCACCCTTAAGGTGAGGCTGATGGAAAGTTGAGATGTTAAATACCTCTCGCCCCATTTCGTTGTCAATTTTAAGAACTTTCGTGCCATTTAGGTGTCTATTATTTCCTGGCGAGCGAAAGCTCTTACCATGGTTTAATAAAATGGACCTAAATGACATTCACATGTAGCACGTAATCGTATTGAATCAATAAACAACCATAAATTGTAATGAAGACATGAATAATTTTGTAAATATTGATATAAGAATTATTTTCAACTCTCTCTCTCTCTCTCTCTCTCTCTCTCTCTCTCTCTCTCTCTCTCTCTCTCTCTCTCAGCAGTTGTCAAGAAAAGTGTTTATGAGTTTAACCTTCGACTTCCTCGGATTTGTCCATTCGGTTTGGGATGTCAATAAGAGGATTTTTACTCACTTCAATTTCTCAAGTCTTTTTCCGTTCGGTCAATGTTCATATATAAATTAAGTGTACCTAATAAGAGCACATAATTGTAACGATTTTTTGTTTACAAATATTGGAAGAGTATCAATTTGTGAACTTCCCTTCGGAAAGACTCACTGAACTGGCATTTATTTGAGAACACAGCTTTTGCATTGACAGCATCATTAAGGTGGAGTTTTCTAGACCTTCTCCCTCATGTTTAACCCCTTGAATGTTAAAATATTAAGACATTTGCCTCATTAGTATGGCAAATTTAAGACCGTTGGTGCCATTTAGGTGTCAATTTTTTACTTGGCGAGCGATAGCCAGCCTGTACTGTAATTACGGAGGAACCGCGGAACATTTTTATAACAAACGATGCACACATTTTTCTCGTAGGTAGGTCTCTGGGGGTGGGAGAGGGGGGGGGGGTATTTTTAAGGCTTGATGCAGGTCTAGAGAGGAAACTAAACAACTGATAACAATACAAATATGAATATCTCCCCTAAATGTGTTCGGAAAGCCTGAGAAAAGTGTTCCCATTGTTACGCAGAAACTATTATTTTCACTTATTACGTGTTCTAGTTTTGTAAAGAGTGTGTGTTCTGTAATGCGAACACCGAATTTAACACTTTACTGGGAAAGAGAAAGTAAGTGAAATTATGATGGCTATTCAACCAAGACTTTTGTTCTTGCCAGAACAAAATACGTTTGTTCTCATATTTGCATATTACGGAGGGAGAGAGAGAGAGAGAGAGAGAGAGAGAAAGAGAGAGAGCATTTTCACGACCATACATTTTGTCTTGGTTACGTATCTATCGCTTTAACATATAGGACCATCCGGGTATTTTTAACGGACATGTATTTATCTTTTAAATATATAGACGAACTGTTAACATTAATCCCTTTAAGATCATGACGCATTTGACAGTTTATTCTGGCTATCATAAGACGATTGTATACAATTAAGGATGGATCGGTGGGAATTTAAAGGGTATAAACTATCTCCATTAAACCTCGGACTTCCACATACCCTTCCTATTCTGAACAATTAAGGAAGGATCTGTGGAAATTAATAGGGTATAATGGGAATTTAAAGGGTAAAAAACAATATCCATAAAACCTGACTTCCATATATCCTTCCTATTCTGAACCATTAAGGAAGGATCTGTGAGAATTAAAAGGGTAAAAATTATCTCCATTAAACCTCTGACTTCCATAATATTACATCCTTCCTACTCTGAAAAAAATCGTCTAATAATAGAATATAAGTGAATATAACAGAACATAAGGGTTAAGGCGATTGAATGCGTACAACAATGAACAAAAGGCGATTGAATGCGTACAACAATGAACAAAAGGCGATTGAATGCGTACAACAATGAACATAAGGCGATTGAATGCGTACAACTATGAACAAAATGAGATTGAATGCGTACAACAATGAACAAAGGCGTTCCTTATCTTTTTCTCTTTGAAGTTGTGGACCTTTGTATTTCGACAAGGAAATTACATGTTTAAGGGGGTAGTACTCGCTTGTTATGGACTCTCTTCTCCCTCATGTTTAGCATATTAGTTTTGAGGTTTTCAGACGTTGTTCCGTTAGTTTGGTGATTTTGAGACATTTCGACCCATTTTTTATTCAATATTAAGATCTTTCGTGCCCTTTAGGTGTCGACTTTTTCCTGGCGAGCGTTAGCGAGCCTCTAATTTTAAAAGGAATCGGCCTTCGGCCGTGACATTTTTCTACCGAGAAATGTACAAATTGATCTTGAAAGGGGGTCAAGGGGGTCTAGGGGGTGTTTTTCTAAGTTTGATGGAGGTCTAGCGAGGTAACTCAAAAATAATTAAATATATAAATATATAGCCCAAAAACCAAGTACTACCCCCTTAACCCTTTACCGGGCACTCATAGAAATACTTAGAAATTTCATTTTTTGACCCTAGACCATGAAAGTAGACCTAATTCTAAGGTATTTTTGCTTATGATTTTTTTTCACATTTTTGCATATTGAATTAGCAAATCGAGGTTGACGAAGTGATCATATATGGACAAGCGCCGGTCTAGGGTAAAAATAATCTTGAATTATGCTATATTGAAAATGTAAATTTAAGGTAAACAAAATACACAGAATAATAGTGATATCATTATATTACCCAAAAATAAGCGTTTTATTTTAATAAGTATATACATAGATTATATATGAATATTTTAGTTTAGGTACTTTTCACAACCCAGACACTGTCTGGTACCCCATGAATAATTAATTCCAAAAAACAAATTGGACATAGGTTCCCCCTGAACAAGTAATTCCAGCAACATTTGGGCATAGCTTCCCCATGAACACAGAATTCCAGCAACATTTTGGCATAGGTTCCCCATGGACAATGAATTCCAGCAAAATTTGGGCAGAGGTTCCCCCTGACCAATGAATTTCAGCAAATTTTGGGCATAGGATCCCATGAAAATTGGTATTTCTTTATGTGACAGTACTCATATCTCAAAAAAACTTCAGTATATGCCTCACAATATCAAAAATATATGTGAACTCACTAAAATATTTGTGAACTCACTAAACTTACCAAACTCATATTTATTTCACTGTACACTTATGAGGAAATAATAGAAATTGGTCATTTATTTCTATGTTGAACATTCTAGAATCCCTACCCAAGTTGTGGCCATGTGCCATGCTGGTTTGGGTAACTATCATCAAAGTTATATGGTTTTATGTAACTTGGGAGTACAACCCCTTACCGGGCGAAATGATCATATTTAGTAATTTCAATTCTTTAGGCTACCGGGCGTAAGTCCATATATGATCACTTGGGCTTTACCCCTTACCGGGCGCATGTCCATATTTGATCATTCACTTTTTCGCAAACAAATTTCACCAATTTCCGTATGTTCCACGTAAATGACAACTATATCAGGTTATAGTACAACTATTCAACTGCATAATATCAGATTATTATCAACTTACCGATATTACGTGATGAGCTAGGGTCGAGGGCGTCAAGAGAAAAATCGCTGAGATCCTACTTTCTTCATGTCTGGCCTGCAACTGAACTTCGAGTTGCTCTCAACCAATACTGAGATGGCATCAGCTCTTACACCATACCCACGTGAGTAGCCTGATCATCGGTGATTGGCTGAGGCATGATGACGTGGTGGCAGACACACACCGGGCGGCTTGGGAGCGCCCTTTTGGACGCCCATTTAAGTTACCATATATGGTTCCTCGCCCGGTAAAGGGTTAATACAGGTTACCGGGTACATTGATTTTGTTTTGAATTGTGAACGGTGAATGTACATTCGGATTCCACAATGTACGTCCACCTTGGGATTTATTACTGATACACGTAGGATGCAGACTGCTTTACCAAGGAAATTTGTTATGTAGTATGTCCTTTATCATCTCAATATGTACCTGCTGCACCCTCGCCTACATAAATCGACACCTAAATGGCACGAATGGTCTAAATATTGACAAAGAAATGGGGCGAATAATATTATAATCACCAAACTAAGACGTCGAACGTCTTAAAATCTCAAAACTAACAAGGCTAAACATGAGGGAGAGAGCCAGACAAATCAACCAGCTCCCCTTAAAAGGATCTACCTACGACCTCATCTCCGAGAATACCACAGCCGAAATTCAACTTGTCCACTACAGAAAAAAAAAAAAAAAAAAAAAAAAAAAACACACACACACAGGATTCTCACCATTACACAGATAATTTATTTTTTCATATATTTTCACAGATTACGTTTTAATAATTCGATAAAAATCTCCTTGACAGCTAAATAAAATACTTACCGTGTATATTTTAAAGAAATTTAATACGAAAATCCTGAGAAGAGAAAGAATTACCAATTACCCAGGTACATTCGTTTAATCATGAAATCCGTAGACATCATATTGAATTACTGTGCATTTGGAATGAAGACTGCCCTTATACAAAACAATATGATAACAAATAGTTTGGAAGTGAATGCAGAGACTGAAGCCTTATTTGCAAAGACAATTGAACCATCACCTTCTATGTATAACTTTAGGCTACACTTTTATTGATTTATATTCAGAATTGCCAAAATGTTATATTGCTAACATAATTATAATGTAATTGTGCGGTTCATATTACCATGTGTAGATTTGCATTAAAACGTGCCTGATTGCATCAATATCAGAATATTATTGTTTTCAACACAAAACATATTTAAGTATACTGTATATATTAGAATATGTCTAGTATCCTGAGATGCAAGTTGCAAGTGGATAATCGGTTTCTGATCACAACGTGTTAATTTAATCTAAATGTGTTCGGAATTTTGAGACTTAGGTATACATTTTGAATACATGAGAAGTGTGATATGTTATCATTTAAACATTGAATATACAGTATATTTACATATAACTAATTTATCTATCTATCTACCTACCTACTAATCTATATATCTACCTACCTACTTATATTTCTATCTACCTACATACCTACCTATCTAATGATCTACCTACTTATCTGTCTACCTACATACAGTACGTACCAATCTTTCTATTAATCCACATATATATCTACCTATCTAGTTACTTAACTACTCACCTACAGTATGTGTCTACTTAACAACCTACCTATCAATCTATTAATCCATCTATCTACTTAACAACCTACCTATCTATCTATCTATCTATCTATCTGTCTGTCTCCCCTTGCCCTACTACAGGCCACCGTTGACAGCTGGTCGGTAATAAGCCTGATAATTGACTCATGGGAACAGCAGCATCGACCAGGCTCAGTCCACCCCTGTGATATATGTGTTCCGTGTGTGTGTGTGTGTGTGTGTGTGTGTGTGTGTGTGTGTGTGTGTGTGTGTGTATTCTGTGTATGTGTGTGGTTGGTTATCTTTGCGTGTGGTCACTTTTTTTTTTTTTTTTTTTAATAGACAATGAACGGAGGAAGGAAAAACACAGATAAAACAAAAAGGTCCATGTGCCTAAAGGCATCCTCCATTCATAAAATGTTTGTAACAACTGGATTTAAACATTTGTAGATTGTAAGTTTGTGGAAAGCAATTCGAGGGAAGTGAATTCCAAAGAGTAGTAGTTCTAGGGATAAATGAATTTTGATAAGCAGAAGTTCTGCATTGTGGAGGAGAAAGTGTAAATTCATGGGCGCTCTCAGCTGCCCTAGTTCTACGGGGAAAGATGTGGAGAGGCGGCACAATTGAAGCAAGTTCCTCGGAACAATTGCTGTGAAAATATCTGTAGAATAATGCAAGGGATGCAACGTTTCTTCGTATGGATAATGTAGGAAGGTCCTGTGTGATTGCAGGGTTATTGATTAATCTAATAGCTTTATTTTGAATTTTGTCCAACTGCCTCAATGCAACCACTCCACTTCCACTCCACAGAGGTGAACAGTAATCCATCTGAGAACGCACATGACTTTTATATATTTGGCTGTCTCTTACGGTTTTGGCTGTTTCTGTGTTTTTGTTTTTTATTTTGTTGTGTGTGTGTATATGTGTACAGTATATGTGTGTGTGTGTGTGTGTGTGTGTGTGTGTGTGTGTGTGTGTGTGTGTGTGTGTGTGTGTGTGTTCTCTATGAACGTGTTCTCTGTGTTCACTTTGCCTGTCTCTTCTAACTCGGTGTTCTCTCTGGAGCTGTGTTATTTCTACATCCATCACATCAGCAAGCAGAGGTTGCGCTATATAAACTCAAGGGTAGAAAAAGTACAGACAATCACTGGTAATATTGATAGTGATTCACCGTTCTATCTTTATATTAGATGGATTTATTACCACCAATGTACCTTTATAACGGTATATGATTTATATCTTTTTCATAACCATAATTTGTGCAATATATTTGAATTCTTGGGTAACTACTCTTCTGTGTTTTGGTCTACATGAAAGAAAATCTCTCCTTGGTGTCTAGACCCCTTCTACCTCGTGTTTAGCCCCATTAGTTTTCAGATTTTAAGATGTTTACCCCAATAGTTTGTCGATTTTAAGACCTTTCGCACCATTTCATTGTAAATATTAAGACATTTCATGCTATTTCGGTGTCGATATTTTCCCTGGCGAACGATAGTGAGCCTGTAATTTTTGGAAGAACCAGCCTACCGAAAAATGTACAAATTAGTCTACAAGGGGGATCTATTTTTTTTTTTTAAGTTTGATGGAGGTCTAGGGAGGAAACTAGAATAATAATGAATAAATTATACAAAAACAAAATCGACCAAAACGAGCCCTCCCCCCCCCCCCCTTAATGAGGGTCTTGCTTGATCCAGTCATATTATTGGTTTGTCTCCTAGACTAATAAAAACACATAGGCTACCCCGAAACCCTTCAAATTAATGGGAGGTTTTTATTATGCTTCCTAGACTTCCATCAAGCTTGAAATTACACCCCCATGACCCCCCTTCAAGATAAATTTGTACATTTTTCGGTAGAAAAATTTCCCTGCCGAAGGCCGATTCCTCTTAAATTACAGGCTCGCTATCGCTCGCCAGGAAAAAATAGACACCTAAATGGGACGAAAGGTCTTAAAAGTGACATAAATGGGGTGAAAGTTCTTAAAATTGCCAAACTAATGGGGCGAACGTCTTAAAATCTCAAAAGCAATGTGGCTAAACATGAGGGAGAAAGGAGTAAAGAAAAAAAAAACTCAAGTGGAAATCTTCCCTTAAAGAACTACCGCTAGACCCCCTTCAAGCTAAATATGCAAATTATGTTGTATGCAAATGATCCCGACCGAAGGCTGGTGTCTTCTAAATTCCAGGATCGTTATCGCTAGATCAAAAAAATGACACCTGTATGGGGTGTAGCGTCTTATGATCGCCAAGCTAATGAGGTGGAACGTTTTAAAATCTGTAAACTAATGGAGTGAAACAGGCTCGTCCAAAATGACCCACCTTGCACCAGATAGAGTTAAGGGGAGACGGACTTTTTTTCTGGTCTATTATTTCCTTTATTCCTTCCTTTATTTCTTAGTTGTTCTCGCTAGACCTCCATCAAGCTTAGAAAAGCACCCCCTAGACCCCTCTTCAAGATAAATGTGTACATTTTTCGGTAGAAAAATGTCCCACCCGAAGGCCGGTTTCTCTTAAAATTTCAGGCTCGCTATCGCTCGCCTGGAAATAATCGACACCTAAATGGCACGAAAGGTCTTAACATTTACAACGAAATGAGGCGAAAGTGTTAAAATCGCCAAACTAATGGACCAAACTTCTTGTAATTTCAAAACAAATGGGGCTTAACACGAGGGAGAAAGGGGACCAGAAAAACGACCCATCTCCCCTTAACCTCAACAGTCCATCAGCCTCACCTTAAGACTAACAAAAACTGGCAGTTGACCAATCTCTCGTTCATCATCAAAAGGTTTCTCTAGGACTGAGGGGCACATTCAGACCGCGGCCCCAAGGTCTTACTGGCAATCAGGACAGAAGCCTTGGTGGGTGGAGAATCATTGATGGTGTGGGGGAGATGGGACAGTGGTGAAGGCTGATGGAGGGATGACAGCAACAAGTATTATTCACTTAGCGTATAATGTGGTAAAGGATAGGATTGAATTATTATTATTATGATCTATTAACATTATTATTATTTTATTATTATTATTATTATTATTAGTAGTAGTAGTAGTAGTACTATTGCCCAGCTAAAGTCGTAAAGTGATTGTATGTAAAAACTGAAGTTAGGGGGTAATTCATTAGATAATATAGCCCAACATACTTGAGAAACGCTTTTACGTTGGGAGCACAATTTTCTTTCGTATATTGCTACCTAGAAAATAAATTTGGTGAATTAAACTCTAAAATATTAACGATAATGAAAATCTTTTAGCACTTAATTGTTTTTTTTTATAGAAAGGACTAGGCATAATAAAAAAAAAAAAAAAAAAAATATAATATATATATATATATATATATATATATATATATATATATATATATATATATATAATATATATATATATATATATATATATATATATATATATACCGGTATATACTGTATATTACAATAATGCAAAAAATATACTGGTCATGTTTAAATACTTGTAATGTATCCTCATACTACCTCAGTTTGTTGTCAACGCTAACTTTTCCAACAGTACTCTGGAACAAACTTCTAAAACAACCACTACATTACGGAATATATATTGCCTCTACCGTTAGCAATGTAAAAGGTACAGGCAGGTTATATTCGAGCTAAATTTACAACCATCGGT
Organism: Paralithodes platypus; assembly: GCA_032716605.1. NCBI lineage: Eukaryota > Metazoa > Arthropoda > Malacostraca > Decapoda > Lithodidae > Paralithodes > Paralithodes platypus. Next base: position 53,684,632 of record CM064509.1, on the reverse strand, counting down.
ATTTTAACACAGCTTTACAGTATGTACTCTCCCATTCTGGTTATAATATTACGTACGACTATTTATGTTATACCTATTCGTAGCCCTCTCTGACGTATTATATATATACTGTATAGATACTGTATAGATACTATATATATATATATATATATATATATATATATATATATATATATATATATATATATATATATATATATATATATATATATATATATATATATATATATATATATATATATATATATATACGCTATACACACATTAATGAAAGCTAGAACACATGAACCCTTACTTGTTTACATTGAAGTATTTTGTAATAAATACTTAGAGAAAAAACTTCGCTACTCATGGTATATGCTAATTTTACTGGATATATAAATTGTTTCTAAACCCACAAAATATCCTATAATAACCACAATTCCCCTATGTGTGTGGTATACAATTTCCCAATATATAAATATGCAAGTCACGGAGGCCGCCATTATTTTATCGTTTGTAATTTTTAGACTTTTCGGTATGGACGTCAACAGTATTGTATATTTTATTTATTTATTTTATTATTTTAGTTTTATTTATTTTCCAGTGAGGGCCGGTGTATTTTTTAGAGGGTGGGTGAATGTTTGTGTATGTTTTTGGAAAAAAAGGACGCCGATATTTGGTACATGCGATTTTACGCTTGTTTCTGCGCATTTAAGTTGGCGTGTTTCGTTTACATATGTTCTTGTTTTGTTAACGTATTTGTCTGGAAATTTGCGGGTGGGATATTGCGTGCGTGTGTGTGTGTGTTTTTTAATTTGTTATTCATGTGTGTGTTTATGAGCTTGTGTTTATCCATACAATGTTTCCAGTGCGCGCGCGCCTGCGTGTGTTTGAGAGAGAGAGAGAGAGTTGCAGTAATAATGTACGAAAATGCCCCCCCCCCCCCCCCCCCGCGCCTTCCCTTTCCAAACACCATTAATCAATTTACACAAGACCAATATTAAACACCGTCAGCAGCAAGAAATATCAAATATCCTTAACCCCTTTTGTAAATCATATTCTAGCTATATTTAGACGATTATGTGCAGCTTAAGAAGGATCAGGGGTAGTCATAAGGGTTAATTGAGACGGTTCGAAGCCTGTTAGCTGCTGGAGGCCCTTCCTAAACTGAATAAAATCGCCTAATAATAACCAGCATAAAGTTTAAAGGACGGTACCGGTACTGAAAGGGTTAACAATCTCAATCACTACAAAGACGCCATGTTACCACGCAGTTTGCATTTATACAGAATTATGATTTAATTTGTTGTCTAAATATATGAACTGTACTTGTAACATCTCCGTGACCTATTAAGGGGGAGGGAGGGAGGGGGGGAGGGGGTTCTAGACGCCCTTCTCCATCATGCTTAGCCCCATTAGTTGTGATATATTAATACATTCACCACATTAGTGTGGCGATTTTAAGACCTTTCGTGCCATTTACGTGACGATCATCTCCTGGCGAGTGATAGCGAGACTGCTATTTAGGATGAACCGGCCTTTGCCCAGGGTATTATTCTACCGGAAAATATACAAATTGATCATAAAGGAGAGTCTTGGGGGTATTTGGTTAAGCTTAATGGAGGCCTTAGGAAGAGACTAAAAAATATAAATAAAGTATACACAAAAATGAAGAAAACAAAATATATAAAAAAAGCTTCCCCTCAATATATCCTGGACGTTTGTGGCTTTATATACTGTATATACTTTATATACTAGTTAAGGGGCTGTTTTGTCTAGACTACCTCAGGTTTAGCCCAATTAGTTTGATATTTGTAGACATTCGCTTCATTATTATTGATAATTTAAGACCTATTGATCCATTTATATGTCAATTATAAGACCTTTATTGCCATTATTGCCATTTCCTGGTAATAGCGAGCCTGCTATTTATGAGGAACCGGCCTTCGGCCAGGTCACTCTTCTACCAAACAATGCACACGTTTCCTTTTGCACAAGGGGGGTATCTTGGGGGTATTTCATATTTTGCTCGTATATATATTTATCTAAACTATTTGTGTTTAGTTCTATGGAGGTCTAGGGAGGAAACTAAATACAAAAATCTCCCCTTAAGTGTCAAATTAGTCCGACGAACTCAACCAGCTTAGGATCACCCACTCGAAGTGAAATCTTATTAATTTGTTTATGCACACGATATAATTTGTCTTTATTTAGGCTATCGTTTGACGAGTTCAACAATTATTTTGATATAATAATTCGTAATCAAGGTGTGTATAATCACAGGAACCTTGCAATACGAAAATTAATGTTCTCTTTTGCTATCTACTATATTTCGATGAAATTATTCAGAACAAAAGGAGACTCCAATTCAAAGGACTAATTAATTTCCAAGCTGCCAATGTATTCAGGTACTAATTGAACTTCGGACAATTGTTATTCAAATTAGTCACACAATTCAATAGAAGCAAATATGACTAGTCGTTCGAGCCTGATTTGTAATAATTGTCCTGGATAATTTAACAGGGTTTGATAGGACCCCATCACATTTATTTATTTTTCAGGGTGATGGTGAGAGCTTAAGGGAGGTCACCGCCATTTTTATTTTTCTCTCCTTTTCTCTCTTTCCCTGGCTTGTATCCATTCGGCCCCATTCAGCCAACTGTGTTAAGAAGTTTATCCCCATCTAGGTGTCTCCGATTTCTTCCTGGCGAGCGATAGCGAGCCAGCATTGTATGAAGAAATCTGGCTTCGCCGGAGACATTTTTCTAATGAAAAATTTATAAATTTAGCTTGCTGTCAAAACATATATATATATATATATATATATATATATATATATATATGCTGGCTCGCTACCACTCGCCAGGAAAATATTGACACCTGGATGGGGGTAAACGTCTTAAACAGTAGGCTGAATGGGGCCGAATGGATACAAGCCAAAGTGAGGGGGAGAGAAAGTTAAAAAAGCGAGGTGGGCTCCCTTAACCATGACGCATTTATTTTCTGATTTCTGGCTACTAATGCACGATGATAATATTCACATTAGGAAGGGTATATGGGAGTCAGTGGATTAATTGAGATGAGTCTTTACGCATATAATTCCCACAGGCCCTTCCTAAGTGAATAGAATCGTCTAATGATAGCCAGAATGAACTGTCAAAATGTGTCATAATCTTCAAAGGGTAAAAATATGCTAGCTAACTCAAAGACAATATTTAGGTCGTGAAACAAATGTACAATCGAGTATTGTTCTAGCTTGGTTGACAGTCACGAGTATTACCATCGACAAGCAATCCAGCCGCCTTATACTTGAAACCAACAATATATTATGTTTCTAAAGAGGGAGGTCTTTGCTTTTTCTGCTACCCCTTCTCCCTAATGTTTAGCTCTATACTTTGGTGATTTTAAGACCTTTCACCACATTTGTTGGCCAATATTAAAACCTTTCGTGCCATTTAGGTGTCGATTTATATTTCCTGCCGAGCGATAGCGACCCTGAAATTTTGGAGATACCGGCATTCGGCCGAAACACTTTACCGAAAAATGTACAAATTTATCTCGAAAGGGGCCGGTTGATTTAATTACTTTCTATACACTAGTATTACCAAATATTTGTTATTGGGAATGGACATATTAGAGTGTAAAGATACGATATAGACACCCGTGGCACCAATATGGCGGAGGTTGACCGATCTCTGTTACTATAGGATCGCTAGCTTCCTTTAACCCATTCAGTAAGCAGTGACGCATGCCTTGGTTTTATTCTGGTTTTCACTAGACAAACTGATTAAGCTTATAGAGGATTTGTGCTTGAGAAAGGATCAATTAAGATTGTGTTTACCCCTTTGATTACTGGAGGAAGTGCCTTTGTTGAGTAAAATGTCTTATGATGTTTGCCCGAATATACTGAAAAGGCGTCATAAAGCCCAGGGAGTAAATATCACGTCTTTAAATTCATTTGGGAGAGTTCTTATCGTTAGTGCTATTATTTTTAACATCGTTCTTAACCCCAATAACACCCCAAATGAAATTAATGAAACCATGTGATCATCCCAGGATTCGAACCTAGGATATTTCATACAGAACGTATACGCTCTAAACCATTACACCAGGGGTTCCCAACCTTTTAGTTCCTCTGTACCACTTGGGCATTCTGATAGGTACCCATGTACCCCTAACAATTTAGGATAAAAATGGATAAAATTATGTCAATTTTATATTATTTTATTATGAAATATGTATGTGTAGACTGATAGGGATCTTAGAATTGATATTATCAATAAAATGAACTCGGTGACTATAAAATATTTTGATCTGTCACTTAGTCGGACATTATCGGGCGGTACTGCAGCTGTCTCGAGTTGGTATACATACCTGATTGTTTTACGTCCAATACAGATTGTGGGCCGCAAGAAGTCACATAATAGTGAAAACAATGGAATAGTCACCTCACTGATATAATTTTAAGGGAAGGATGTAGTATCCGGGTGTACGGTCCAACAAGTAACCGACCTAGATGTGAGATTTTGTTTTGTTTTGTTTTTCTGGTGTGTTGTGATGTCCCTATTCGGGCTCTGTCTCGAGTCAGCCACCCCCATAAAAAAAAGGATAATTGGGGAAGGTGCCAGAGTATACACATATACAACTTCATTTTCCGAAGAAAGAATCTTTAGCAACTAGGTAGTAACAATGACAAAATTCCAAGAGCAAATTACTATTTGAGAAGGGATTACAATGATGTGCTAGTTTTGGATAATTAACATATTAACTATACTCTGTTCATTTTCAGCTGACGATAAAGTGAATCCCTGAGCAGCTAATTTCTCGATACTTAAGGTTGGACAAATATGAAACTACTATGTCTGTGCATCATCAAAAGACCAAGTTTATATAATTAGCACTACATTTCACTACAAAATCTTCAAAATAACTGAGAAATCTTGATGGGAACTTTGCAATTTACCGTCAGTTGAAAAGAAACAGAGTATAGTATGTAAATTTGACTATTAACCCCTTCTTTACCGACTACATCTTCTTCACTTTATTTTGGCTACCATGAGACGACTTTATTCAGCTTTGGAAGGACGTCTACCAATTAAAAGCTACAGACTATCTCAATTTATCCTTTTAGCTACCATATATCCTTCCTAAGCTTCATAAAACCGCCTAAATGTAGCTGAAATAAAATACAAAAGACGTCGCCGGTAGACCAACATAATAGGTCTACTATTAATATGGTGACAACATTAGTATCACCAACTAATTGATAAACTTTGTACCTACCTTAGCATTGACAGGACCATGAACATGAAGAGATGGGTTGGATGTGAAAGAGATCTGCCATGTGTAGATCATTCGGCTTTCTGCAGACTCCCGTTTTCTTATGTTCCGCGATGAAGGAAGGGTTTGGAAGACTCCCATCGCAGCACAGACCCTACAAAATCTCCGGCTACTATTCGATACAGGGGCCACATTTACAAAACAAACACCTTAATTTCTCAAAGCTTAACATTCGGATTCTTGAGAGATTGTAATTTTAGCCTGTCACAAAACGAACATCTTAATTGTCCAAAGCTTCAGATTCGAACTCTTGATGGAGAGATTAGGAACTTTAGTCTGTCACAAAACGAACACCTGAATTTCCCAAAGCTTGATTTTCGGATATTTGATGGAGATTTGGAACTTTAGTCTGTCACAAAACGAACACCTTAATTGTCCAAAGCTTCAGATTCTAACACTTGGAGAGATTGGAACTTTAGCTTTTCACTGTGTCAAGATGCAGATCCTAAATAGCAAGATTATAAGCTTCTTCATATCAATTTGTAGAGATGTGGATACTTATTAGAAATATCGGAAACTTCTGCAAATCGCCTTGTCTAGATCTTTTAGTCCTCCTCTTATTCTTACTTTTGATCTTCTTTAATTTATGGTTTTCACTGCTTCCTCTTCATATATTTATTCCTTCGTCTTTTCTTCTTCTTCTCTTGTTCTAGTCTTGTCATTCTTCTCTCTTGAGTAACTTAAGTAATATCTCACATATACTGGATCTAACTATTATTGAATCTTATTACTGCAGCATGGCGAATATTTAAACATTAATCTCGCTTAGTAATGTCCTCTCATATATAAGCTTAAAGTAGAGTAAATATTGGCGAACACGGTCTATCAGTCATTAAGGCTTAGGAAAGATCTCTCATCACAAATAATCAACTCCAGAGCTAAAAACAAGGCCAGTTCCATAAATTCGGCATAGCAAAGATCTCTCACCAATAATCAACTCCACAGGGTATAAAATCAAGGAGAGTTCCATAAATTCGGCTTACGAAGGATCTCTCACAAATATAATAAGGTGCGTTTTATCAATCCGGCAGTCACATAAACCGAGTTCATACGAGGGGAGGGTTTTGCAGGGCCTGTGCTCCTCCGGCCAGACTTACCATTAGTTTCCTTCATTTGTTTCCGTATTTTTCTTTGTCTTTTTGCATTTTCCATTCTTGCTAATTCCATCTGGAAATACACAGAAAATATGGTTAATAATAATGATAATAGTAATATTAATAATAATAGTAATACAAATAATAATAATAAAGTAGTGATGATAATAATAATAATAATAATAATAATAATAATAATAATAATAATAATAATAATGTTAAAAACTATCTTCAGGTCTTTAAAAATGGGGATATTTGGTATTTCTTTGTTAATTTATTTAAACAATATCACGTGCAAAGAGAAGAAAATGTGAACATACATAGATTAAAATTAAAATGTAAAACTTGCAAACTAAACAAACCAAAATTGGACATAGATAACAGGAGAATAATATTTATTCCGCAGGAAGTCACATAATAGTGAAAACAATGGAATAGTCACCTCACTGATATAATTTTAAGGGAAGGATGTAGTATCCGGGTGTACGGTCCAACGGTAGTCATGTTTACATAGGTCGATCTCTCGCGGTTAAGTTCCCGTAAAATTTGTCTGTTATTTGACCCCTGCTGGCAATATGTATGATGATGACAATAAGTCATGGGGGGTGAGGGGGGCAAAAGCCCCCCTTCAACCTATTATTGTATCCCACGGCAGTCAAAATAGACGGGAACATGATTGCAAGCGTCCGCATAGTGTAAGGCGGGCGGTCCACCTGGTAACTACATTCTTGCCAAATTTTAATATAAGTTTCGCTTACTGAAATGAGGAAATTGATAAAAATAAAACTTTGTGCAATCTGCCTGTAGATTAGAACACCATGTTTTGTACACTATGGTTATTCTCTCAGACCCATATGTACCCCCTGAGAAGTGCAACTGTACCCCTGGGGGTACATGTACCCCAGGTTGGGAACCCTTGCATTACACCATCAATACAGTTATAAGTAGACCTAGAGATCCTACAGTAAGTAAGAGACTGACCATTTTTTTTAAGGAGCCAGGCTTCGATTGGCGGGCAGATTTGGGGTGTCATTTTTTGTCCTGTGACAGTCAGTTGTATGCATGTTTCAAAAATATATATTATACTTAATCTTATTATAATTAGTTATTAGCTAAATATTATATGCCTGGGTAATTTAATAAACTAATAAAAGACAATAGATGGGCTAAAAAATAAAGTATTTACACAAAAATGTACCTGTAGTATATGAATTTAAATTATTTAGTCTCCTATCAAATAGGTTCATTTTCTATAATATTCGTTGACAGAAAATTAACTCTAAAGGTGTAACTTCAAAATATCGAACTACATGGATCGATATTTTGAAGTTACAAAGCTAAAACATGAATTAATTGTCATATATTAAACTTTGGTTAAAAATTAGTAAGGAAAACATTATTTGTTTTATTGAAATACCTCTCTAACACATTATATTATGAATGCATGTAATAATCCATGTAAACAAAAGTTATCCTCAGTATGTAATGTCTACATTCATTTTTTGATCTTACAAATTTCGGTAAATCAATATCTATGACTGATTCTTTGCAACATTCACAATATGTTGTAGGATATTGTGTGGATTTGTTAATCAGTACAAAAGCCCAATATTAAGGTTCATCAATGCTGAATGCCTCCGTAGGACACGAAATGTCGGGAATCATGGGTTGGCCAGCCTCTTTCTTATTATAGGATCTCAAGTGCTACCCACGGGAAATATTGTGGGGTATATATAACTTCTTTATCTAACAGTCATATAGGACATCTAACAGTCTCATATACAGTATGCCCTAACCACTGTTAAACCTCTTAGTATGCGAGGACACCTTTTAATTTTATCATGGCTAACATTTAACAATTTTACTTAGGTTGGGAAAGCATTCTAGGAGTCATGAGGATAAATTGTTAAATAATCCTCTAACATTCATAATTCTTTCCTAAGCAGAAATAAGCTCATCTATTAATAGCCAGAATCAAAGGAAGAAACACATCCTCGTATCTTGAAAGGGTTAAGGACAATACGTTTACAAATTAGAAGGGGGTTCACAGCTAACCACCCTGTATAATGTTAATGGAGTTAAGGTGAGCTTTGTACTTTGCTCCCTAGACCTCCGTAAACCTTAACACGAAATCCCCCCCCCCCCCCTCATGACACCCATCGAGACACATTTGCAAATTTTTCGGTAGAAAAATGTCCTGTCTGAAGACCAGTTCCTCCACTATGGAAGGCTCGCTATCGCTCGCCGGGGAAGAATTGACACTTAAATGGCACAAAACATCTTAACATCTCAAATTTAATGGGGCTAAACATGAGGGAGAAGGGGATCCAGGAAAAAACCAACACCCTCCCCTTAAGGAAGAGCGATCCCCTACAAAAATTTAAAACTATGACACTACACTGTAAAAATTGTGTGTGCACTTTAGAACCCATACACCTAACGTAATTGTTACAAATTGGGAGAGTATGGATGTCAACAAAATTTAGTATGAATGTCAACACATATTAGGAAAAGCCTCACATATTTAACATTCATTACCAAATGCATATGAATTATGCATCGTAAATGTGGTCAAGTCTACACAAAATCAAATTGTTTCGCAAAACTCTTATTATGCGTGCTAGTTTTGTTATGTCTGTTTCGTGCCTGTAAGCCGCGCCTGGGGTCAATATAAACGGTGCACGAAGAGAGATAAAGACCCGATAGCAACAAACTCAAACCAACTTCCACCAAATTAGTGCCACAGGTGCCATTAGCCTCTGTTTGCACTCAAATATCTTCATATCCATAATGTACACTGCGCAATACTGGTACAGGATATATAAAATTATCTTTGAATATTGTTTGTACATGATCGAAATTAAAATATGACCTCGTTGTTCGATAATGATGGCACCAAAAATGACGTCCAAACGAAAGATTTCTACCAAACAATAAACTATTTTGTTCAGTTTATTATCCCCTTGGGGATCATGAAGCGTGTTGACAGTTTATTCTGGCGATCATTAGACGATGTTTTCACCTTGGGAAGAACTTGCGAGAGCTAAAGATTTAATGGAAGTAGTATTTACCCCTTTGATTCCTAAATATCCTTCCTAAACTGCATACAATCTTCTAATGATAGCCAGAATAAACTGTCAAATCGCGTCATGATCCTCAAGGGGTTAACCCGTCCAATAACAGGGATGTCTGTTTCACCATATTCTGGCAACTATTAGATGATTTTATTCAGCTTAGGAAGGACCTCTAGCAAATAATAAGGCTTCAAACTACCTCAACCAACCCTTTTAACTACCACAGAATTCCTGGCAGCAGCCTCCACGAATCAACACCACCCAGTACCCACTACACTACATGGCAACACACCCACAGACACCAAGAAATATCAAAACAACACCCAGCACACGCTATCACACACAAATACTGTCTTCTCTCCCTCCCTGCCCACCCCAAACCAACTTCCGGAAGCACATCCATACTCATATCACTCGCCGTTCCATCCACTCACTCATAGACAACACGCAGCTGCAAGCACGACCTCCCGAAATTCATCCTTCTGAATCCTCCCTTCCTCGCGAGGACAGAGTCCACCTGGCCAGGCTGAGATGAGGACACCATCCAGCTCTTCTGAGCTATCAGAAGAGACTGGATGACTCCGTCGTCGACACCTGCCCGGGTTGTAACACAGCACCCCATACCATTAAACACATCATAGAAGACTGCATTTCACACAACCACTTACGCCAACAACACAATTTACACTCTTTGAAAGCTCTGTGGGAAAGCCCGACCGTGGCCATGGCCTTCCTTAAGGACTCGGGGCTGTTCGGCCAGGCAGCTTAGGGAACAACAACAACAACAACTACCACAGATCCTTCCTAAACTGCATAATATCGTCTCAATATAGCTATAATACAATATAACACGTCGCTGGTACTCAAAGGGTAAATGACATGTACAAATGAAATCGACTCTCTCAGAACCTTCCTATACAGCCAGAAATACAAGGGAACAAAGTAACATCCCTCACCGGTATTGAAATGGTTAAGGGAAGCTGGACCGTTTTTATGGTTCCCCTTCTTCCTCATGTTTAACCCCATTTGCTTCCAGAATTTATGACGTTCGGTCTATTAGTTTGGCGATTTGAAGACATTTCGCCCCATTTGTTGTCAATATTAAGACGTTTCATGCCAATTACAGTAGGTGTCGTTTTTTTCAGGCGAGCGACAGCGAGCCTGTATTTTTTAGAAGGAACCGGCCTTCGGCCTGGATATTTTTATACCGAAAAATGTACAAGTTTACCTTGAAAGGGGGTCTCTAGTGGGTGTTATATTTAAGCTTGATGGAAGTCTAGGGAGGAAACTAAAAATATATATACAGTATACACTATACAGGGTGACCCAAAAAAAACTCCCACATTTCAAAGGTAAATGAAACAAAAATGGTTAAAGATAATCAAAATATTATTTGCACACATGAAACTTCATTCATTACAGTTTTTATTCATAATGTTTTGAAGATGACATCCTCCAAATGGTGGCCGTCATTGTCTATACACGCTTGGAGGCGATTCCTGAAGGCTGCCATGGCTCGACGGGTCATGTCGGGTGGAACAGGGGCTATCTCCTGCTGAATAGCAACCTTAAGGACTTCAAGAGTTTGGGGTCAATGAGTATACACTCGTGATTAAGAGAAACATTTCCCTAAGCACTTGCAATGATTGTCGAGCTATGTGTGCCGTAGCTCCATCTTGCTGAAACCAGCCATCGATCATTGCAAGTGCTGAGGGAAATGTTTCCGGATCGGGTGATCTCGTTCCGTGGCGATGTTGGGTGGCCGGCCGTTCCCCTGACCTCGCCCCTTGTGATTCTTTTTCTGGGCTACCTTAAATCACGAGTGTATACTCATCGACCCCAAACTCTTGAAGTCCTTAAGGTTGCTATTCAGCAGGAGATAGCCCCTGTTCCACCCGACATGACCCGTCGAGCCATGGCAGCCTTCAGGAATCGCCTCCAAGCGTGTATAGACAATGACGGCCACCATTTGGAGGATGTCATCTTCAAAACCTGAATAAAAACTGTATTGAATGAAGTTTCATGTGTGTTAATAATATTTTGATTATCTATAACCATTTTTCGTTCATTTACCTTTGAAATGTGGGAGGTTTTTCTGGGGGGTTACCCTGTACAGTACACATGCAAAAAAAAAAAAAAAAAAAAAAAAAAAAAAAAACGGCCTTCCCCCCTTAACCCTCTAATTACCCCTGCTCTCTCTCCTCCCAGATGCCCCCGTGGTTCACCTGGCCCTGGGTCGACCTCTGGACCCCAGTATCATCAAGGCAGGGGATGACGTCTACTTCGAGTGTAGCATTATCAGCAACCCGAGATATCATAGGGTGCACTGGTATCATGATGTGAGTATTGAGCGCTTGGTTTGGTTATCTCACTATCTTTCTCTCTCTCACTCTCTTACTCTTACTTTCTCTCTCTCTCTCTCTCTCTCTCTCTCTCTCGCTATCGCGCGAGCGCTCGGCGAAGCGAGCTTGAGCGCTCGTCGCTCTCTCGATATCGATATGAGCCGGCTCAGCTCGCTCTCTCTCTCATCTCTCCATTCTCTTCTCATTATCCTCCTCTACGATCTCTTCCTACTGAGTCTCTGATCTCTCTCTCTCCTCCTAGCTCTCTCTCTCCTCTCTCTCCATCCTCCGTCCTCTCACTCTCCTCCTCTCCTCCCCTCTCCTCTCCTCTCTCTCCCTCGTCTCTCCCGCCTCTCATCTCTCTCTCTCTCTCTCTCCTCAATCTCTTCATCTCTCCTCTCCTCTCTCTCTCTCATCTCATCGCTCTCTCTCCTTATCTTTCCTCTCTCTCCTCTCCCTCCTCTCCTCTGCTCCTCCTCGTCCCTCATCTCTCTCTCTCTCCTCTCTTCTCTCCTCTCTCTCTCTCTTCTCTCTCTGCTCATCATCTACTCTCACTCCCTCCCTCTCGGTCTCTCTCTCTCTCTCTTCTCCTCTCCTGCTCTCTTCTCTCCCCCCCCCCCCTCTCTCTCATGCCTCCATTCTATCTCCAACCCTCTCCTCCTCACACCCTCTCAACAAACCCTCGTCCCCTCGTCATCTCCTCTCTCCTCTCTCTCACACCACACAGCACACACCGTTACCATCATAAGCAAGGAGGGCATTGAACGTCCGTCGTGTTATCAAATGTAGTACTCCCTACCCGTAACCCCCAACAATATACCCAATATCGCGAGGTAACCTAAAACCAAGTTCAACAATTGTCCTTCAGAAGTGTTGTTAAGAAGGCAAACAAAATATATTGGCTTTATTAGGCAGGTCATTTGAGCATAAAAATCCAATGAAGTTTATCCCTAAACCCTCTTACAATTCCGTAGTCCGCGCCGTCCGCGCCCTCCTTCTCTGGCATACTGCGATTCAATCCTGGTGCCCTTATTTACCAAAAGAGATATAACAAACGTAGACCGAGTTCCAACGTAGAGTTACCAAAATGATACCTAGCCCTAAAGACCCAACCATAAAGAACGCAAGAGCCCGTCCCCTTAGAGAATTCAAATCTATTTCCCTTTAAAAAAAACCCCAGCGCAGACCCAGAGCCACAGCTTAAGAGCGCGACACTTAATTCAAGTGTTCAAAATCATCAAAAGCGGCCATCTATCGCCAATATGAACTTGTAGTAAGTACTTCACTATCGGACCAATTTCTAATTACACCGCGGGGAGAAAAACTGGTTGCAAAATTATTGGTAAATCTTTTAACTCGCTACGAACTCTAAGAATTTCCTTTCTTCAATCGAGTTGGTCAACTTTGTGGAATGAGCTTTTCCCCGAAGCGAGAGTTAAAATAGACTCCTGAGCAAATCAATGCAGCCCGTTTGATTCAATTTAAATTTCCGCCTTAGACCAATATCTCGGCAATCAAACCCGCGACTGACTACGCGTTTGTTAATGAATAACTTTATCCCTCCCTAAGTTAGCTACACCCATCCTGTCCCCCTACTAACTTCCTAGTCCTGCCACGTTTAGTGGCATGGCAGTAATAGTTCCCTTTCCAGATGTTCCCACTAACCCTTACCCACGTCCTAACACCACTGTTTTTGGCACACTTGATCCTCAGTGTTTTTTGTTGAGGACAAGAGCACTAGAAGGGTCATAGCTCATGTTGTTGGTTTCACAATAACATAGGGTGCATAGTAATTATATAAGTAAACTAGCATTCTCCTCTCCTC
>CM064509.1:53567963-53670875 GCA_032716605.1 Paralithodes platypus | reverse complement strand
TGTACAAATTTAGCTTGCTGTCAAAACAAATATACAGTATATATATGCTGGCTCGCTTCCGCTCGCCAGGAAAATATTGACACCTGGATGGGGGTAAACGTCTTAAAACAGTAGGCTGAATGGGGCCGAATGGATAAAAGCCAAAGAGAGAGGGAGAGAAAGATAAACCAAGCGAGGTGGGCTGCCTTAAATGGTACTATCTAATATGTCTATCATGAACAAAACTATAATTAGACCGTAAATGACCTTGTACTAACATTTAAGGTCAGATAGGATAGTGCCCGATAAAAACAATGATAATAGCTTGGCATGATTGTTATTAGTACCGCGTTCATGGAACCAACAGATTAGTGTTTAATTTGGTATAACTGTCTTCCTAATCACTTCCCATCCTCTTCCTTCCATACACACACACACACACACACACACACACACATATATACAGAGAGAGAGAGAGAGAGAGAGAGAGAGAGAGAGAGAGAGAGAGAGAGAGAGAGAGAGAGAGAGAGAGAGAGAGAGAGAGAGAGAGAGAGAGAGAGAGAGAGATTTTGTTTTTCTGAGCGAGTTTTCTATCGTAAGTTTCCATGATACTTTTACCGTTATTAATATTTCCCTTCATTGTGACTAAATTCCCTTGTACCTACCATTTAACCCCTACAGGATACGATGACGCCTCTTCACTTTAGTCTGGCTATCGTTAAGTGAATATACACAGCTTGGGAAGGCTGTATAGGAAACAAAGGAGTGAAGTACAGAATACATCAATGAACCCTTATTCCTAAACTGAATAAACCGCCTAAGGATATCCAGAACACGAGGAAGAAGTGCGTTCGGGAATACTGAAAGGGTGACGATTCTCCTGTTCAGGCTTCTACTTCAATGTTTAAGGGGGGTCACTGTTTGTTTTTATCTTTCTCTCCTTTTCTCTCTTTCCCTGACTTGTATCCATTCAGCCCCATTCAGCCAACTGTTCCCCATTGATCCCCATTCAGGTGTCGATTTCTTCCTGGCGAGCGATAGCGAGCCAGCATTGTATGAAGAAATCCGGCTTTGCCGGAGAAAATTTTGCTTTGTCAAAACAAATATATATATATATATATATATATATATATATATATATATATATATATATATATATATATATATATATATATATATATATATGCTGGCTCGCTACCGCTTGCCAGGAAAACATTGACACCTGGATGGATACAAGCCAAAGAGAGAGGGAGAGAGAGGGAGAGACAGAGAAAAAAAGCGAGGTGGGCTCCCTTAATATATTTCCCTTCCTTAGCGTAGTACCCAACCCGCGATAATAAGTCAGTATAGCCAGGAAGACTTTTTTTATATTTCTCCTTTGTTCTAAGATTCCTCCCTAGACCTTTAACCCTTTCAGTACCAGTGCCATTCTTTTGATTATATTCTGGTAATGATTAGACTATTTTATTCAGCTTAGAAAGGACCTCTAACAAGAATAAGGCTTCAAACTAGCTCAACCATCCCTTTTAACTACCACAGATCCTTCTTAAGCTGCATAATATCGTCTAAATATAGCTAGAATAAGATATAATACACGTCGCTGGCAGTCAAAGGGTTAACAAGCTTTCAAACAACATCTCCAAAACCCCCCTTCGAGATAAATGTGTACATTTTTCGGTAGGAGAATTTCCCTTCCGAAGGTCGGTTTCTCGCTACCGCTCCCTAAGAAAAAATCGACACCTAAGTGGCACGTAAGTCTTAAAAATAGACAAAGAAACGGGGAGAAAGGTCTGAACATCGCCAAACTAACGGGGCAAATGTCTTAAAATCTCAAAACTCATGGGGTTAAACATTCGGGTGAAGGGAGCCATAAATACAAATAAAACACGTCAAAGTCTTCCCTGTTTATATGATTTAGTCTTGAATGTTTATCCTATACATTCCCTTCCAGCGATAATGGGTCAGCGTAGCCCAGGAAGGAAGTTGGATGGATATTGGTTCACGGGAAACTTGGGCCTTTTGGGGGGCCTCGGTTATCTTCCTCAACTTCTTCTTTGTATCCTCTTTTTGCTGTCTCCATTCTTTTCTTATTTGTGCGTGTCCGTAAGGGGTTAGGGTCTGTTTAGTTTTGTATTTAATTATTTCTTAGTGTCTTCGCTAGACCTCCATCAAGCTAAAACAAAATTACAGGCTCGCTATCGCTCGTCAGGAAAGAATCCGACAACTAAATGGCACGAAAATTCCTAATATTGACCAAAACAAAAAATGGGGTGACAGGTCATAAAATTACCAAACGAATGATACGAACATTTTAATTTCTTGAAACTAATGGAGCTAAACATGAGAGGTGAGCCCAGAAAAAGCAACTAGCTCCCCCTTAAACCGTTCATTCTTATCGTTTCCTGCGATTCTTCCCCTATTTTCCCTCCCCCATTCCATTTAACCCCTTCTGTACCGGCGACGTCTTTTGTATTTGATTTCAGCTAGATTTAGACGATTTTATGTAGCTTACGAAGGATACATCGTAGCTAAAAGGATTAATTGAGATAGTCTATAGCTTTATTAATGGTATACATCCTTCCTAAACTGGATTAAATCGTCTAATAGTAGCCAAAATAAAGTTAAAAGGACGTAGTCGGTATATAAGGGGTTAAAGCTCTTCTGTCTCTCTCGCATGCTTTTAGTTTCTTTTAGCCTAACAATTTTAATTTTTCTAAGTTTTTGAAAATTCCTCCACGAAATTTGATATTTTTCTTATACCCATTTAAGGCTTCACAGTTTCTTTCACTCTTTGCATAATAATGTTTTACTTGTTTTTCCTTCTGCAATTTGTCACTTCCTTATCGTGCAGAAAGTTTGGCCTCTCTTCCCGTTGTGTTATCTTCCTAAACTATTTAATTTGTTTTCTTCTTTCCCCACCAAAGGATTCTTCTTCATCATATATACCGTCTTGGTGGTGTAATCGTTAAGGTGTCTAAAAATCTGTGTGTGATAACCCAGGTTCGAATCCCGGTGGATCACATATATGCTTTCATTAATTTCATTAGAGGTGTGGTGAAAAAAGAAAAAAATAGAATATATATATATATATATATATATATATATAGTATTTATTCCGATCCGGACTACTTCTCCACTTCTCCGACCATTCTGTGACTTTATTTAAATCAGCTTGAAGGTTTATTCTATCACTTTCGGAAATGATTGCATTACCTATCTTCGTGTTATCCGCGAATTTGGAAATTAAATTATGTATGCCATTATCTAGATCATTGATATATATTATGAACAACACTGGTCCCAATACTGAGCCTTGGGGGACTCCACTAGTTACTTGGCTCCATGTTGATTCCACACCGTTGATAACTACTCTTTGTTTTCTTTCACTTAGCCAGTTTTTAATCCAATCATACGTTTTGCCCTGTATTCCTGTCTCTTATTTTCTGTAATAATTTATCGTGCGGGACCTTGTCGAAGGCTTTTTGAAAGTCTAGATACACTATGTCGAGGCTTTTGGTGAAGTCATTTAGTTTGTATAGGCTGTCATAAAATTAAATTAGTTAGGCATGATCTCTCTCTTTGCTTCTGAATCCGTGTTGACTATTGTTAATAAGGTTATTGTTCTCAAGGAATAATACGATTTTATCCCTTATGATTGATTCACACATGTTTCCAATTACGGAAGTTAAGCTAATCGGCCTATAGTTATTTGGTAGTGTTTTGTCACCATTTTTAAATATCGGTGTTATATTAGCGGTCTTCCAGTCGGTGGGTACATGTCCTTGTTTAAGTGACATATTTAGTATTATGGTTAGTGCCCCTGCAACTTCTTCTTTGACTAATTTAAGAATGTTAGGGATAAACATGTCCGGCCCAGGTGATTTATTGACATGAAGTGAGTCGATTTTTTTAATATGAGTGAGAGAGAGAGAGAGAGAGAGAGAGAGAGAGAGAGAGAGAGAGAGAGAGAGAGAGAGATTTTGTTTTTCTGAGTGAGTTTTCTATCCTAAGTTTCCATGATACTTTTACTGTTATTTATTAATCAGGTTCGAATCCCGGTGGATCACATATATGCTTTCATTAATTTCATTAGAAGTGTGGTGAAAAAAGAAAAAATAGAATATATATAATAGTATTTATTCCGATCCGGACTACTTCCTAAACGAGAGAGAGCGAGAGCGAGAGCGAGAGAGCGAGAGCGAGAGAGCGAGAGCGAGACGTTTGAAACTTAACTGGTGGAGGAAAAATGAAGGGGTAAGAGTGTGTAAAATCTCTTTGAAGTGAGAAAAACTCGGCATAAAGAAAATAAAAATATCAGAAAAACCTGTTGGCCAGGAAGAAGAGTTTAAAAGAAAAAGATCCCAGACAACTCAACCAGTAGACCATTTCGACCAGTAAACCATTTCGACCAGTAGACCATTTCGACCAGTAGACTATTTCAACCAGTAGACTATTTCAACCAGTAGACTATTTCAACCAGTAGACTATTTCAACCAGTAGACTATTTCAAACAGTAGACTATTTCAAACAGTAACTATTTCAACCAGTAGACTATTTCAATCAGTAGACTATTTCAATCAGTAGACTATTTCAACCAGTAGACTATTTCAGCCAGTAGACTATTTCAACCAGTAGACCATTTCAACCAGTAGACCATTTCTACCAGTAGACCATTTAAACTAGATCTCAACCAGTAGACCAATTCAACCAGTAGACCAAATGTCCAATCGGTATATCTCAACCAACAGACCATTTCGACCAGTAGATCTCAACCAGTAGACACCTTCAACCAGTAGACCATTTCAACCAGTAGACCATTTCGACCAGATCATTTCAACCAGTAGACAATTTCAACCAGCAGATCTCAAACAGTAGACCATTACGACCAGTAAATCTCAATCAGTAGACAATTTCAACCAGTAGATCTCAACTATTAGACTATTTCGACCAGATCTCAACCAGTAGACAATTTCACCCAGTAGACAATTTCACCTAGTAGATCTCACCCAGTAGACAATCTCAACCAGTAGACAATTTCACCCAGTAGACAATTTCACCTAGTACATCTAACCCAGTAGACAATTTCAACCAGTAAATCTCAACCAGTAGAAAATTTCACCCAGAAGACAATTTCAACCAATAAATCTCAACCAGTAAACCAGTAGACAATTAATAGGCTTCGAACTATCTCACTTAACCCATTTCACTACCACAGATCCTTCTTAAACTGTACAAAATCCTATACATATAACTATGATATATTTAAGAGACGTCGCTGGTACATAAGGGGTTAAAAGGCTCTGGTTAAGATGTATTGGTCTACTGGGGGCAGATGTCCGGGAACCTGTTCTTCTGAACAAATTGCAGGTCACTCCCTTTAATGTTTCTGCCGCCATTTTTATTTTTATTTTTTTCTCAAACGGTTTATGTCACTCTATCTTTCCGTCTGTCTATATTTTTCTCTTTGTCTCGATACCACTTTTTTTGTTTTATTCCCGGCTCCTCCTTACCAAGATCCCCCCCCCCCCCCAACCTCCCTCCACTGTCATAATTTGCCCTACATTTCTATTCAATTTGTATAATTATATTTTCTGGCCTTTCTTCCGCTCAGGCTATCTTTCTCTCCTTTTCTCTATTGCCCTGGCTTGTATCCATTCGGCCCCATTAAGCCAACTGTTTTAAGACGTTTGTCTCCATCCAGGTGTCGATTTCTGGAGAAATCGGCTTCGCCAGAGACATTTTTCTATCGAAAAATGTTCAAATTTAGCTTGCTGTCAAAACAAAAAATATATATGCTGGCTCGATACCGCTTACCAAGAAAATATTGACACCTGGATGGGGGTAAACGTCTTAAAACAGTAGGCTGAATGGGGCCGAATGGATACAAGCCAAAGAGAGAGGGAGAGAAAGATAAACAAGCGAGGTGGGCTCCCTTAATAAACTCGTTCCAACCTTCTTCCATTCCCAACACCAGTTGTTTTCCCCCTCGCGGTTCTGCCTTACTGAATTTGTCTCTCTTCTGGAAAGAAACGATTTTACTCACTCCTTCCCGCGTGAGTAAACTATCCACCTTGTTTATTATATTTATATCTAACCTCTTCTGTACCGGTGACGTCCTTTGCATTATGTTCTGGCAAGTATTAGAAGATTTGATTAATCTTAAGAAGGACGCCTACCCATTAAAAGGCTACAGATTATCTCAATTAATCCTTTTAGCAACCATATATCTTTCCTAAGCAACATAAAATCGTCTCTATATTTAGCGGAAATCAAATAATAGAGAAACGTTGCCGGTACTGTAAGGGTTAACCTGTCTCTTTCCTTGACGTCGTATTCACTCGTGTTCGCATTTTTCTAGTTTTCGCTTTTTCCCTTACCACTTGCATTTAATATTGACTCATTTAATTATCTTCAATAGTATATATATTTCCTATATTGTGTTATGTTTTGTTTTTGTTCGTTTATATATTCCTTTATTAAAACAGTTTTCCTTTCCTTCCCACGTTAGCTTTTCTCCGAAATGTCTTTTTGACTGGACCCATATTTCTTACCAATATACTCAATCTATACCGTACGTACTTTATACTCAATATATTACCAATAAATTCCCAATTTTGACTCAAATCATACTTCTTTCCAATGTTCCTCTTGAATTATCCTACACGATCACGTCCTTCTACGGTATTTATACGTCTCCACATTAAAGCCTTAGTGTTTCTGTCTGTATATAATTATCATTGTTGTTTTCCTCCACGTTTTCCACCACAACAAATATTTTCCTTACAGTTTGTATAATGAATGTTCCTATTATGCCATTATATTATATCTTGGTTACCACTTTTTTATATCCCTTGTTATTACACCATTTCCTTAACCCCTTCTGTATCAGCGACGTCTTTTCAATTTTGTATTAGCTCAATTAAGAGGATTTTGTGCAGTTTAAGAAGGATCTGTGGTAGTGAAAATGGTTGAGTGAAATAGTTCGAAGCCTGTTAATTGCTGGAGTCCCTTTTGAAACTGAATACAATCGTCTAACTGTAGCCAGAATAAAGTTAAAAGGACGCCACCCGTACCGGAAGGGTTGAAAAAATAACAAAACAAATACTGGTGGTGTTGGGAAAGTAAGAAGGTCGGAGAGAGTTTATTAAGATAGCCTGAGCGGAAAACCGGCCAGCAAATAGATAACTGTGGAATAAAAGGCTAAGGAAAAGTGATGACGGTGGTGGAACTTGTTGATAAGGAGGAGCTGGGAATATAACAACAGTGGTTACGGTGGGGAGAGACAGAGAAGAGAAGAGAAGAGAAGAGAAGAGAAGAGAAGAGAAGAGAAGAGAAGAGAAGAGAAGAGAAGAGAAGAGAAGAGAAGAGAGAAAGAGAAGAGAAGAGAAGAGAAGAGAAGAGAAGAGAAGAGAAGAGAAGAGAAGAGAAGAGAAGAGAAGAGAAGAGAAGAGAAGAGAAGAGAACAAAGGAGTACAAAGGAAATCAAGCAACAACAGGTCTAGTGACCCTTCTAGGTTGCTTGTCCTCCAAAACACTGAGGATCAAGTGTCCAAACAGTGGTTTAGAGTGGGTAAGGGAACATTGGAAAGGGAACTACTGCCCTGCCACTAACGTGGCAGGACTAGGAAGTTAGTAGGGGACATATGGGTTAGTAACTGAGAGGAGGATAAAGTTATTCATTTACAAACGCAGTCAGTCGCGGGTTTGATGCGAGATATTTGTCTAGGCGGAATTTAAATGAATCAACGGTGCTGCAGTCTATAACGTCTCGGGGAAGCCCATTCCACAAGTTGACAACTCGATTGAAGAAGAAATTCTTAGATTCGTGCGAGTTAAAAGATTTACCAATAATTTTGCAACCGTTTCCCCGCGTGTAATTAGATTGGTCGATAGTGAAGTACTTACTACAGTTCATATTGTCGATGCCTTTGATGATTTTGAACACTTGAATTAAGTCGCCTCTTAATCTGCGCTGGGTTAAAGGAAATAGATTTAATTCTCTAAGACGCTCTTCGTATGGTTTGTTCTTTAGGCTAGGTATCATTTTGGTAACTCTACGTTGAACTCGTTCTAGCTTGTTTATATCTTTTTGGTAATAAGGGCACCAGGATTGAACGCAGTATTCCAGAAGAGGGCGGACTAAGGAATTGTAAAGGGTTAGGATAACTTCTTTGGATTTATGCTCAAATGACCTGCCTATAAAGCCAATTATTTTGTTTGCCTTCTTAACAACTTCTGAACATTGTTGACTCGGTTTTAGGTTACTCGATATTGTTACTCCCAGATCAGTTTCTCTGTTTACATTCTTAAGCGGAGTGCCATTCATCGAATAGTTTGCTTTCTCATTTAGGTATCCGACATGTAGTACTTTACATTTATCCGCATTGAAACTCATTTGCCAAATTTGGGCCCAACATGACAATTTATCTAGATTGTGTTGCATATCGTCAACTTGTTCTTTTGAGAGTATGCTATTTGCAATTTTTGTATCGTCAGCAAATTTTGAGATTGTGCAGGTGAGACCCTCATCTATGTCGTTGATGTAAATTAGAAAGAGAATTGGTCCTAGTACCGATCCCTGGGGTACCCCGCTACTTACATTGGTCCATTTAGATGCCTTACCGTTTATGACTACCCTTTGCTTTCTGTTGCTGAGCCAATTTTCTATCCATTTCAACACACCGTCTTGTATTCCATGCGCTTTTAGTTTTAGCAGTAAACGTTTGTGGGGAACTTTGTCAAAGGCCTTTTGAAAATCAAGGTATATAATATCTACAGCTTTACTCTCATCGTAGAGGTTGAGGATATCGTGGAAGAAGTCTAAGAGGTTTGTTAAACAGGAACGTTTTTTACGAAAGCCGTGTTGAGTATCTTTAAGTGTGTTATTTTCCTCTAAGTGATTTACGAGTCTGTCTCGTATGACCGTTTCTAGCATTTTACATACAACTGAGGTTAAGCTAATTGGACGATAGTTACTGGGTAGGGATTTGCTGCCTTTTTTGAATATCGGTGTTACGTTGGCTAGCTTCCACTGATCAGGCATAGTTCCAGACTGCAAGGATTTATTGAATAGTAATGTCAGTGGTTTGGAGAGCTCATTCTTAGCTTCCTTTAGAACTCTAGGCGAGATTGTATCAGGTCCTGGCGTTTTATTTACCTTGAATTTATCTAAACAATTCAATACTTCTCTCTCTGTAACGGTGATATTGCTTAGAACATCTGAATTATCAATCTGAATCGGCGATGGTGTAGGGATATCACTGAGGTCTTCTGTTGTAAAAACTGATGCAAAGAAGGTATTGAGGGCATTACTCATTTGTACTTCGTCTTTGGTGTATTCTCCTTTTTCATCGACTAACGGTCCAACAGTTGAAGTAACTACTTTGAGAAGAGAAGAGAAGAGAAGAGAAGAGAAGAGAAGAGAAGAGAAGAGAAGAGAAGAGAAGAAAGAACGAGAGAAGAGAAGAGAAGAGAAGAGAAGAGAAGAGAAGAGAAGAGAAGAGAAGAGAAGAGAAGAGAAGAGAAGAGAAGAGAAGAGAAGAGAAGAGAAGAGAAGAGAAGAGAAGAGAAGAGAAGAGAAGAGAAGAGAAGAGAAGAGGTAGGTAGTAGGGGTAGGCAGCCCCGCCCAGGGAAGTACTACCGCCAAGGTTTTGGGAGACTCAGGGAATAGCCTGAATTCCATTTTCTCTCCCAGGCCTTGGTAGCTGGATACATATCTTTCTGCCTCACACATCAGGGGTATCAGGAAAACCCTCTTTATATAACATACACATCCAACTTCACGACATTGCCCTACATTGCTATCCTCTATCCATAAAACACTACTCTTCCCACTACATATCATACATGTAACACCATACACCTTACCCAATAAATATGGCAGTACAATTGTTAAGAGCAAACCTGGTGGTCCCTCGGATATCCACCCGGCAGGGTTGGGTCATTGACACAGGGCCCTCCCGGTCGTCATCATGCGACTGTGTCGAGAGCATTGCAATGTCCCAAAGCTGCTCGTCGGTGCAGCTTTTTCTTTAGCAATATAAGGGGACTTCACTCTAACATCAATTCTGTACACCAATTTCTTCAAGCAGAATCCCCTACTCTCCTTTTTTTGACAGAGACTCAAGTAACATCCACATCTGACACGTCTAGATTTAATTTTCCAGGTTATCAACTGCTCCAAAATTTCAGACCTAAAGGAGGTGTATGTTGCTTCGCAAAATCTGAAATTGCCCTGGAGGAGGTTACTAGTTTCAATTGTCCCTATTTTGATTATTCTATATACAAATTAATTTCTGCTGGTAAATTTAAATACATATGTTGCATCTACCGTTCCCCAAATACTCCTCCAGAGCAAAGTCTTTTTGATTCTCTGTCCTCACAACTCAGTGTCCTCAACTTAAATGCTTCTTCTGAAATCACTGTGTTGGGTGATTTTAATGTCCATAATGTTGAATGGCTCACTCATTCAGCCAGGACTGATGATGCTGGTCTTGAATGTGAGCTATTTGCAGACTCATATAATCTCACTCAACTAGTCAACCAATCCACCCGTGTACCAGATAATCCTAATCATAATTCCCACCTACTGGACTTATTTTTAACAACCAATTCAGAAAATTATGATGTTACAGTGAGGTCCCCGCTTGGATCTTCTGATCACTGTCTGATACAGGCCACCTGTCTATCACCTACCACACCTTCCCACTCTGAACCTGTTTTGGTGACTAAATGGCATTACGATAGGGCAGACTGGGAGGGTCTTCAGGGTTTCTTTATTGATATTCCCTGGACCTCTTTCTTTTCTAATGATGCACACTCCACCTTGAGCCACATACAAGATTTTGTAAAAATTGGAATGGAAACTTTTATTCCTCATCAAAAGTACAATAAAAGATCTAATTCACCTAAATGGTTTGACCATAATTGTGCTAGAGTAACTGAACAAAAAGCAATAGCCTACAATGCATACACAAGATCAAAAACTCATGAAGCCTTTAATTACTTTAGAAACATCAGAAATCATGCCAAAACTGTATTAAACCTAACTAAATCAAACTTTCTCCACAAGCAGGCAAATAAACTTCTAAATAATCCAAATGATAACAAAATATTTTGGTCTACTCTTAACTCATTTAAATCCAACTTCACTACTGCTTCATCCATTCCACCATTAAAATCTCCGACTGGCAATCTTGTAAGTGACCCACGAGGTAAAGCTAACCTTGCGGATATTTTCTCCTCCAACTCAACCTTAGATGAAATAAATCAAGATGTCCCTGTACTTAATTTTAATTCGCCTGAAATTCCCTCACTTAAGATCCACACCAGACATGTCAAAACTATTTTGCAGAATCTCTCAGTAGATAAGGCTCCTGGTCCAGATGAAATTCCTCCAATAGTACTTAAGAATTGCTCCTTGGTGCTCGCTCCTGTATTGGCAAAAAATTTCCGTCTGTGTACTCATACCTCATGCTTCCCAGTACCCTGGAAAGAAGCAAACATCCATCCAGTTCCTAAAAAAGGTGCCTCTTCAGATCCATCAAACTACAGACCAATAGCTATAACTTCCACTCTTGGTAAAGTCTTTGAAATTATATTAAATAATCACATAATTAAGCATCTTGAGAATAATAAATTAATCAGTGATAGGCAATATGGTTTTAGACAATGTCGATCAACTGCAGACATGCTTTGCCTTCTTACCCATCAAATCAACCAAGCTACAGACCAACATGGTGAAACACATACAATAGCACTGGATATATCAAAGGCATTTGATAGAGTCTGGCATCAATCCTTATTGTCGAAGATGTCACACTACGGCCTTGCATCATTAGTTCCACTAATTTCTTCTTATCTTCATAACAGAAAAATACGTGTAATGGTAGATGGCCTTTATTCTCAATTTCACTCAATAAATGCTGGTGTTCCCCAGGGATCAGTTTTGGCCCCAATTCTGTTCCTCATTCATATCAATGATCTCATATCTACCACTCATAATCCAATACATTCCTACGCAGATGACTCAACACTCCACAGTTCCTTCACATTTACCAATTCTTTCACCCAACCCGATCTTATAAATTCAAAAATAAACACTGCAATTTCTCTGAACCAGGACCTTTCTAGAATTAATGGATGGGGACAAAAGAATCTAGTTTCCTTTAATGCACAGAAAACCAAGTACATTCAATTTTCTAACCGACAGAATCTCACTGACTCCCATATATTTTTTAATGATGTAAATATTCCCACTTCCCCTAGTATTGACATTCTCGGTGTAACATTAACTACTAACTTGAGCTGGACACATTATGTTAGAAACATTGCTAAGAATGCCTCTAAAAAACTGGGACTCCTGTACAGAGTTCGAGAATTCTTCACTGACGAGCAGTTGGCCGTGATATATAAAAGTCATGTGCGTTCTCAGATGGATTACTGTTCACCTCTGTGGGGTGGAAGTGGAGTGGTTGCATTGAGGCAGTTGGACAAAATTCAAAATAAAGCTATTAGATTAATCAATAACCCTGCAATCGCACAGGACCTTCCTACATTATCCGTACGAAGAAACGTTGCATCCCTTGCATTATTCTACAGATATTTTCACAGCAATTGTTCCGAGGAACTTGCTTCAATTGTGCCGCCTCTCCACATCTTTCCGCGTAGAACTAGGGCAGCTGAGAGCGCCCATGAATTTACACTTTCTCCTCCACAATGCAGAACTTCTGCTTATCAGAATTCATTTATCCCCAGAGCTACTACTCTTTGGAATTCACTTCCCTCGAATTGCTTTCCACAAACTTACAATCTGCAAATGTTTAAATCCAGTTGTTACAAACATTTTATGAATGGAGGATGCCTTTAGGCACATGGACCTTTTTGTTTTATCTGTGTTTTTCCTTCCTCCGTTCATTGTCTCTTTTAAAAAAAAAAAAAAAAAAAAAAAAAAAAAAAAAAAAAGAGAAGATAAGAGAAGAGAAGAGAAGAGAAGAGAAGAGAAGAGGAGAGGAGAGAAAGGTTTGAAACTTAAATGGTGGAAGAAAAATTAAGGGTAAAAGTATGTAAATCTCTTTGAGGACAGAACAACTCTGCATAAAAATTAAAAAATTAAGTAAAAAGAGAGTTTAAGGTTAAAGAGTGGTTTGGATTTTCTGGAATCCCTTCTCCCTCATGTTTAGCTCCATTAGTTTGGCGACTTAAGACCTTTCGTGCCATTAAGGTGTCAATTTTATCCTGGCGAGCGATAGATAGCCTGCACTTTAGGAGGAACCGGCCTCTGGCTAGAGTATTTTTCTACCAGAATATGCACACATTTACATCGAAGAGGAGTCTTGGGTTTTTTTTTTACGCTTGATGGAGGTCTAGGGAGGAACAAAATAATTACATAATAAATATATAAATATACATATATATATATTATATATTTATATATATATATACCGGTATATATATATATATATATATATATATATATATATATATATATATATATATATATATATATATATATATATATATATATATATATGAATTATTGTGGTACTAAAGCCGGCAGCCAATCAACGACACACATTTGACGTGAACACAGCATCCAAAATGTATCAGATTCACGACCTAAGTCACGTGAGTGTAGGCCTAGATGTTGTGACAAACAAACAACCAATCAGCAGCCAGCACTTCAGGATAAGAAACAGGTGCTGCAGCGGCCTGATCCAACACTCTTCCCAAGTGTTGATTAGTTGGCGGCACATCAATTACTTTCATCGTCTTCTCGCTTCATTTATTCCGGCAAAAAGAAAAAATTTCCCACTGTGTAAGCCCCACACTCTTATAAGCTGCCCAATAATAGAAGAATCTCGTTGCCGGGATATTACTATGATGAAAGGAAAGCCGAAAAGGAGGATAAAGAAGATCAAAGGAGCCGCTCAGGCACCTGGGACAGGCGGCTCAGCCTGCTCAGTCAGCTCAGCCAGCGAGCAGGCCTGACTGCAGGGTATAAAAGGAGCGGAGAGCAGGGGAGGGAGAAAATACTACAATGGAACGTTCGAGGGATCCGACCACAAGCACACAACTTAAGAGCTGCAGCGAGTATAGAACACACCGATATCTTTATACTACAGGAAACACTACTCACTGCCACACAAACCTAAAACATCCCAGGCTACAGCCTTTACATAATACCCAAAGATGACAACCATAGGGGCCTTGCTACGCTAGTCTCCAATAAACTATCATACAGGAAAATCCCCAACCCAATTTTCTACAGCAACAAAGTAGAATCTCTCGGGGTTGAAATAAGAATGGGGAATGTGCAAATCACAACATACAATATCTACAGACAACAGGAAGGGGAACTAAAAGTAGAAGAACTTTTAAACCTCGCCGCCTATGAACAAGTCATAGTGGGGGGAGACTTCAACACTCACCACCCCCTCCTAAACCCACAACGTGCTATGCGAAACATACACGGAACCCACATAATTGACACCCTCAGCCTCAACCCAGAGATCACAATTCTAAACAATTCAGAACCCACACACATACAGAGAGGAGTTCTTGACTTTACCTTTTTATCAACAGACCTGCTTCCCTACACCCACTGGGAGATACACCCACTCACAAGCGACCACTTCGCAATACTCAAAACCATCAACAGACTACAACCACCACAGCTGCATTCCCCCCCCCCCACTCCATTCCCAGATGGAACATAAATAAGACAGACTGGTTAGAGTTCCAAAGTGTGATGGATGAGGGGAGTAAGAGCTACAACACTTCACACAATTCCAGCCTCTAAGTCCTTGAACAAGACCTGGCCAACGCTCTACATAGGGCAACAGACAAGGCGTGCCCACAAATCAGGCACGGAAATAGAACATAAAAGGATCATTGGTATTATGATGAAGAGGTTCGGAAGTTGTATGCAAGGATCAACGCTGCCAGAAGGCTCTTCAGAAGGAATAGGACTGACAATAACATGGAACTACTGCAAGCAGTTGTCAGCATCACAAACAAGCAGCTTCGCACAATCATGAGGAGAATGTGGCTCGAATGTTTTCGGCTATAAATGCACACACCAACTTAGTCGACCACTGGGGCAGAATCCTTATCACCTCAGGAAAAAATTCAAGGAAGCAGCCAACAAGCCACAAGAAGAGGCAGAGAGACTAGCGGGCCTATTTGAAGGACGGGCAGCCACAGTCCAACTCCCAATAATTGCAATTCAGCAGCAGCAGCTGACCCTCCTACCCCAACGGGAAGCAGTCATCGAAGATGCCGGCCATACCGAGTCTGAATTTGACCCCCCTTCACCATTAAAAAATTTACCTCCATCTGCAAATTAGGAAAGGACACAGCTCCAGGGTTGGATGGCATCACATACACGATGATCACCAACAGCAGGTTGGGAGAACATAGAATGCTATCTATCTATCTATCTATTGCCTGACGCCGTGATCCCCGAAGGGGTGGCCACGAACGAACCGCCCCCATGCACCTCTGTCCCCAGTCAGTCGACGCCCCTCCCCCCAACCAGCACCACCTTCGTTCATGTACTTCCTCACTCCATCCTTCCACCTCATATTCGGTCTACCTCTCCCCCTCTGTCCCTCCACCTCGCTCTCATACACCCTCTTAGTCATTCTCTCGCTTTCCATACGTTCCATATGGCCGAACCATCTCAAGTTGTTCCTTTTCACACTTTCCAGCACATCTACCTCCACACCACACCTCCTTCTTACTTCCTCATTAGTCTGTCTATCCCTCCATGTAACTCCGCACGCACTCCTTAAGTAATTCATTTCCACTGCTCTCACTCTTGGTCTGAGTCTCTCAACCAACGTCCATGCTTCGCTTCCGTAAGTCAGTGTCGGGATTACCACACTGTCATGCAAGGACTTCTTCACTTCCATACTGACCACCCTATTTCTTGTTACTGCTTTTAGCGTTCCTACAACCCTCTTCCCCTGTTGTACCCTCTCCCGCACCTCTTCATCCATAGTCCCATCTTTACTCAACACACTGCCCAGATACTTAAAAGAGTTGACGGTCTCCATAGCCTGACCGTTCAGCTTCACCTCACACTCTGTGACTTCACCCCTTTCGAAGACCATAACCTTGCTCTTCCCCGTATTTACCTTCAAATTCCGTTTTTCGCACACTGTTCCAAACTCATTTACCAGACCCTGCAACTCCCATTCATTATCACTCATCAGAACTGTATCATCCGCAAACAGCAGTATAGGTACATAGAATGCTGCTACAACTAATCATGGGAACAGGGCCGGCTGCCCACGACTTGGCAAGAGGCAGACATACAGCCGATACCCAAAGCAAATGACCCAGGATACCTACGCCCAATAACTACTTAGCTGCCTAAATAAAACCGCAGAGAAAATAGTAAAAAAAAGGCTGCAACACTGCTTAACCACATTCTGCTTACACTGAGGAGATGGGCACAGCTGACTACCTTACAGCCATCCTTGGAACCATTAATGGACAGCGATCCGTGGTGGTCTTTTTTTACATTGAAAATGCCTTCGAACTCGCCAGCCATGCATACTGCAAACACTGGTTCACAAAGGGGTTCGAGGGCGGCTTCTACAATGGATTAAGGACTACCTCAGCGATCGCAATGTTAGAGTAAAATTCCAAGGAAACAAATACAACTTCAAGCCACTTGAAAATGGGACTCCCTAGGGTGGCATCCTGAGCCCCATGCTCTTTAATCTGCTCATGGAAAATCTAATTCAGCTGGATTTTGGCCGTGGCACACATCTCTTCTGTTATGCTGATGATCTTCAGCTCATCGCACGTGGACCTAACAAAATGCGGAATGTACAAAGGGCACTGCGCATGATAGAAGATACATGTGCAGTCCTCGGGCTGAAGATAAATGGACAGAAGACGAAGGCCATGAAACACAGACAACCAGACCGGAGACTCCAAGTCCAGGGAGCAGACACAGAATGGGTGAGGGAGCACAAGTTCCTCAGCGTCTGGTTCGATACAGGCCTAACCTTCAACAGGCAGGTGGACTCCCTTCGAACCAGAACCACGAGCAAAGTGGGAGTCATGAGGTCACTTACAGGCCTTCACGCAGGAGCTGACCACCCACGCTGCATGGACTCTAGTTGATTATGCATCGCCAGCCCTGGTAGCACTCAACTAAAAGCCAGATACAAAAGCAACAAGTCCCTCAGAACCAAGCACTAAGGCTCATGTTAGGTGCTACTGTCTGGACACGCATTGCCAATATACAGATGGAGACTGGGATAGCACCCATCCAGACGTGCATCCGCAAGAACGTTGCATGACTGGTGTCAAGGACCTACATGAGATCTAGGGGAAACGTCATCAAAGGAAAGATTACGACAGCCCTGCGACAAAGGCCTGATCTCTTCCAAGTCGGAAGGTGGACCCGCAGGGTAGCTGAAATAGCGAGAATGTTTGAGATTCAGCACGTCACGCAGCTTGGCAAAGACCACCCCCATCACGACTACACCCCACCACAGCCAGTACAAGAAAGACCACCTCGTATACACTTTTCAGTGATAAAAGATGAGGAACCGCTGGTACCTAGGATTGAGGTGGAGCAAAGTATTGCGAGGGTAGAAGGAGAGGGAGCAGCCGTCACTACACGGATTGATCCGTCAACCAAGAAACTGGACGACTTAGGGCTGCCTTCTACCACGAAGGACAATCCTACTGCTCGTGGACAACCTTCCAAACAGAACTTGTCGCCATCCTTCAAGCCTGCAAGCACGCGCTTCATACCCCAGCAGATCGGATAGTCATACACACCGACTCAAGATCTGCTATGGAAAACCTCCAAAGCAGCAGGCTTAAAGACAGCATCCGCATAATAACATCAATACTAGCAGTCTTCAACCAACTCAACATGCTAGGGAAAATGGTATACTTCAGCTGGAGTGAGGAAGAGAGATAGACGGCACAGGCCAGGTCGAACCCTTTCCTTAGCACTCCTATAGCCTTCCAGCCTATTTCCACAACATATTTGGGAAATAACAGCAGACTGGAGAGAGAGTTTGTGGGCGATTTGCAGCAGCAGTATCAAGTCTCCAGAATTCAGATCAACCCCTTCTGTACCGGCGACTTCTATATAATTCTATTCTGGCTATACTTAGACAATTTTGTGCCGGTTTAGAAGGATCTGTGGTAGTGAAAAGGGTTAAATGAGATAGCTAGAAGCCTGGTAATTGCTGGAGGCCCTTTTAAACTGAATAAAATTGTTTAATAGTAGCCAGAATAAAGTTAAAAGGATGGCACCAGTACTGAGTGGGTTAAGCAATCATCGTTTGCACATATTCACCTAAAGTACCCAATAGCTTGTTCCCATATCGCCTACCAGCACCAGAGTTCCAGACATTTGCAGAGGCAAGAGACAGGGGAAGCAGAAGATGAAGACCTGAGCAGTATTTATTGGCCTATCCCAAGGTTTTAAGAGGACGGATAGTTGCCAATAATAATTCATTTATGGGACCTGACTTAAAACAAAATAGAAGGAAAGATACACCTGACTGTGCCAACCTAAAAAAAAAAAAAAAAAAAAAAATCACCTATATTAGGTGCAATAGAAAGAATAAAGGTTAAAGACAACAAATTATGCAATAACGTAAAATTGAGTTAAAGGGACAGTTCTTCTCTATTAGGAATGTGATACGCTAATAGCTAGTTAGACAAGTCCAAGTAGACTCTAGGACCGCGTGGCAGTGTTAACTCCTAGGCGCTTGGCGTGACGCACAGAGCGAAAATTTTAAAAAGGGCTCCGTTACGGCCTAGAGGATAGATGAGATTATTTGCATGTGATAGATCAATAAATTTGGTTCAGTAATAACCAAGAACAAAAAAATATTCATAAGCTACGCCCTAGCAACAACAACACAATGACACTTGCGCGCAGACCTAAAACATAGGATACATTAGGATATGTCATTAGTAGCTAAATCTCGTACCTAACACTTCGTCCTTAGATATTAACTCAGTTCGTCTTTAGAGAAGATTAATCCCTTAGATTAATGTCGGAGGATAAAAAGGATAACACCTAACCTTTTCAAAGGCTAGGAATACTCGAGACAGATTAATTTTAGTTAATTATTTAGTCAGGTTAAAGTTAAGTGGCCGAACATTTGGTAAATATTCATCATGGTATAAGGTAACTGATTATCACGAAAATATATACAGTATATATCACAGATTTGAACATGCTCTAGTCAGCGCGATTATATATTCAATTAAAGAGTAACAAGTTACTGGTCCTCTGATTTCCTTTTCCTTTTGATTTGAAATTTTTTGAATATTTGAAATTTGAAGCCGAAATATGTCAATCAGGGAATAGTGGCCAGAGTGATAAACTGTTATGAGAATTTATAATTCTGAAGAATAGGTTTATACCCTGTGGGTTGAAATATTCAAAACGCATTTTGTTTGAACGTATTTTGGCCCGGATCGAGAAGTAATAATATAACGGATAAATATACCTAATAGTGAAGGTTTAATATAATTACATGGTGAAGTCTATGATCAACCCTATTAAATATAATTGTGATATTTTATACAAATTATTATTATTATTATTATTAGTTATTATTGTGATTATGTTCACGAAAATAAATAATCACTAGTGTCAGAATTATCAATAAACCCGAAACCCGAACGCAATAACTCTTTTCAACCGCTCACTAAAATATTTACCCTCCATTTTTCGCGTCACGGTGCAACATATATATTTGTTGTCACCGGGGGGGGGGGGGGGGGTGCAAACTGTAAAATTCTGCCATTCACAGCTTCCCTAACCATTAAAGTCATTTCCTGCCAGCCAGACGCCCTACTGTCAATAACCTTAGCGTTACAGATTATTCAGAATGTTCCGTCATCACCAGCAATCTTACGTACGGTATATATATGGAGGGAAAGTTTTAATTTACTTATATATTTATTTAATTATTTAATATTTTTCATTTTTAGTTTACTCCCTAGACCTCAATCAAGCTTTAAATAATACCCCAAAGATCCCCCTTCAAGATAAATTTGTACATTTTCGGAAGAAAAATATACTGGTTGAAAGTCGGTTCCTTCCGATACCTGAATGACAGGAAAGGTATTTATATTGACAACGAATAAGGGTGAAAGGTCTTAAAATCGCCTAAATAATGTGGCGAACGTTTTTAAATCTCAAAAGTAATGGGGCTAAAGATGAGGGAGAAGGTTGTCCGAAAAAAGAACACCTTTAAAGCGGATTTGCATGTGCAATGATTGGGGATGCTCTGCTAACTGTGCTACTTCCCATTTAAAATATTTTTTTAACAAATGTTGTAGTGTGATGTGTGCCTATTGCTGTTGTAATCAAATGTAAGTAATCACTACGGTATATTTGTGTTATCAGTAATAATACTGATAATATACTTTTGGATATACGGTATACATACATATATATATATATATATACAGTATATGACAACTACGAAACAATTTCTAAATCTTCCGACTCTTTCCATTTGGTTCTACCTCTCCATCGAAATTAGAATTATAAGTAAAGTAGGCCTACTATTGGTAACACTAAAGCCGAGTTAGCATTATACTGCAGCATTCATTACTCAGCCTAACAAAGGGTGGCTCTACTCATTACTGACATCACTAATTGCTTTGTATGATTACAGTTTCCCTATCATTACCAACCAAAGTACCTCCAATCACCATCATCATTAATCTTCACTATGCAGGATAGTAGGGATCATCAGTAACATTAACAACATATATATTACCCCTCATTAAACCACTATGATTGTTATATCTACTAAAACCACTCCAAACACCACCAGTACTATAGCTCTACCATTGTTAACACCATCGTTAATACCATCATCGTTATCACCACCATCATAAATACCACCATCATTAACACCACCACCATTAACGCTACCATTGTTAACGCTACCATTGTTAACACCACCACCATTATCGATAACACCACCATCATTAACACCACCACCATTAATGCCAACATCGTTAATAACACCACCATTAACACCACCACCGTTAACACCACCACGATTAACACCAACTCTTACAAAGCCATCACCATTATTACTAACGCCACTACCACTACCACCATCACCATAACCACTAATACCAACACCATTAGGCTTACTCTGACTGTTCCTTTTACTTATATATTTTCTAGATCTCAAGTGACGGCGTCTCTTCCGTGGATTGACCTCCCAATCTACCAAGATTGGAAGCCAAAGCGTCACATTTTTCCTTTGCCCCTCAACTTTCTCTTCATAATTGCCGAGGGGCACAGGGCCCTGGGTGGGGCTTTGGTTTCCCGGGCGTTTCCTCAGCTCCCCGCCATGGAGTGGCTTCGGTCACCCAGGCTTTATTGTGGTCGGCAGGGAGGGTTCTGTGGGGGCGCTCGGTTATGGCCCTGGCCTTGCTCGGGGCCTTGGGGCTGTTCGGCCAGGCAGCTTGGGGAATAACAACAACAACACCATTAGGCTATTACTAACACAACCACCACCATTATTCCAAACTGCCTTCATGGTGTAATGGTTAGAGTCTTTCAAATTTGTATGTGGTAACCCAAGTTCGACTATATTACTAACACCACCACCACTATCACTACCGTACCATCACCAATACCATAACAAAACCACCACCACCGTCTTGGTGGTGTAATGGTTAGTGTTTACAAATCTGTGTGATAACCCAGGTTCGCATCCCGGTGGATCACAATTATATGCTTTCATTAATATTATTTCATTGGAGGTGTTTGGTGTTGATGTGAAATTAATAACATATAGAATATACAGCCACAGGATCACAACCACCATTACCAGCGCAGCAATCATTAAGAGCTCCATAACAACCAACAACAAATGTACAACTCCCAACACTATAAGCAATAATAACACCAAATAAAATAACAACAATAACACTACTACCAACACCATTATCAACACCACTACCAACACCAAATCAAATAACAACAATAAAACTACTACCAACACCATTATCAACACCACTACCAACATCACTAGCCTGTAAGCAACAATAATACAACTACCAACGCCAAAACCATTATCAACACCATTCTAAGCAACAATAACAAACGCCAACACCAACAACATTACAAACACAAAAGTCGGAATTACACGAACCCTTTTTCTCGCAACTGTTTCCCTACAACTCTGATCTAGTAGCTTCTGAAATATATTTTTGTAAGAATCATATAGCTATAATAATCTACTTATTGCTTAGTTTCCCATACCAATGCAAAATAGTCTCAAAATGTTGCCAGGAAATGTGGTCGATGAAAAAAAATCGAAACTGAGTGCTCGTGTAAATCCAATGTATGCACCACCACCACCCCACCACAAGAGATACAACCAACAACCTAGCTATAATCACCACAAGTTCAACTACGATAACGCTCTTCATATCCCTAATGCTACCGCGGCTAGAGTACTATAAGGTATTAACATCCCTATACAAAGTAGGTGAAATTAATAATCTTAGAGAATGTACGAAGGAACTTCACCTCGCATATAAACTCAGTAAAACATTTACACTATTGGGAGCGTCTAAATTCACTGAAGCTGTACCGGTAATCGCTGGAGCGTACTTAATATTATACACCTGGAAAATCGCGCGGAGGGTTTAGTACCAAGTCTACACACCCGAATATGCATTAAGTTCACGGATAGGGGAGTTTGGGAATGCGATATCCCCCGATGAATAGTCGGTATGCTATGGGCTCGTTTCAAGAAGCTTGGTTATCAAAGAGGACCACATCTCTTCAACAAACTTCCACAGTGAATAAAAGACAAGACAGTTTCTTTATACTACCGGTATTTCAAGTGAGCCCTCTTTAAGTCGAACTGAAAAAGGTGCCAGATGAGCCCATTTTCACAGGGGAACGTTCCGCTCCTTCGACCAGTCTGCGCCATCAAATTACAACCACTAACGAAGGGGCGGGGGGAGACACGCTCGTTGGTGCTACTAGATGTGTGGCGAAGACTTTAAAAGGTAACATGAATACATACGCCACATCCATTACCATCACTAACACACCTATCAAAACCACTACCATCACCCATGACATTTGCACCTCTACCAACAGTACAACAATCACACCTACCAATATCATTAACAGCATAAATCGATACCATTTCTATAACCACTAACAATACCATCAGAACCACTACCACCATCACCACTACCAACCCGTTCAACATCAGCACAACAGCTAACACAGCTGAACACGAATAAAAACACCACCATCAACAACAACGAATACAACTAAACACCAACAAAAACACTTCCAAAATCAACGACAACAACAGCGAACACAACTATACACCAACAAAACACTACCAACATCAAAAACTAACACAACACCAACGAAACACAAGCAACAACAAGAAGAACGAACATAACTATACAGCAACACCAACAAACACACTACCAACATCAACAACGAACACAACACCAACAAAACACAAACAACAAGAACGAACAAACTAAACATCAACACCAACACACACACTACCAATATCATCAACATCAGCGAACACAACCACCACCAGTCCCTATAAGCCTGTGCCTCAATACCATCATCACGTACTGTAAGTAATGTAACTCCACTGTGGAATACAATCCTATGTCGGAGGGCTCTTTGTGTATTGTACAGTATTATGTTTTGTGTGTGTGGGTGCTTATATTTTACTTTCAGTTGTGTTGTGATGTAGTTTGACTGCCTTGTGTATTGTGTTTTATAACTTATACTTTGGATCTATGGTATTGATTTTTCTGTAAGTGCTAGTGAATTTCTTTAGAAATGAGTGTCGTGTCTGACAAGGGAAATGCTATTATTATTATTACTATTATTATTATTATTAATATAATGGATGTAACTCTTATCGTCCAATGACTTCTTACTTCCATTTAACACTACGATCATTAGACTATTTAGCACTACTACCATTATACTATCTTAATCAGCTTCGGATGGACAGTGCGTCAGCAACCCTTCAATACCAAGAAGTCCTTCCAAAATGAGTAGAATACTTTAATGTTATCTAGAATATAATTAGACCGTTGCTATAGTGACGGAAGGTATGACGTCAGTGTGAGAATCTCCATATAAAATCCCTTTGTCACCACCTTTCATCATATCTAACACCTTTCTCACCACCTTTCACCACAACTAACCCCTCCCCACAACGGATCCTCTATCACCAAATTTCAACACAACTAACACCCCTGTAACCACGTTTCATCACAACAAAACCCTTTATCACCAATATTTACCATAATCAACCCCTATCATCACAACCAACTTGTCTATCACAATCTCTAACCAGAAACCCCCACCCCCATAACAGACCACTCTCTCACAACCAACCCCTCTCGCACCACTTATCACCACAAGCAACCCCTCTCTCACAACCTATCACCACAACCAACCCCTCTCTCACCACCTATCACCACAACCACTCCCTCTCTCACAACCTATCACCACAAGCAACCCCTCTCACAACCTATCACCACAACCAACCCCTTTCTCACCACAACCAACCCCTCTCTCACCAAATATCACTACAACCAACCCCTTTCTCACAACCTATCACCACAACCATTCTTTCTCGCACAACCTTTCTCCACAACCTATCCCTCTCTCATAAAATTTCACAACCTATCACCACAACCAACCCGTCTCTCACAGCCTTCCACCACAACCAACCCCTCTCTCACCACGTATCACCACAACCACTCCCTCTCTCACAACCTATCACCACAACCACTCCCTCTCTCACAACCTATCACCACAACCACTCCCTCTCTCACAACCTATCACCACAACCAACCCCTCTCTCACAACCTATCACCACAACTAACCCCTCTCTCACAACCTATCACCACAACAAACCCTCTCTCACAACCTATCACCACAACCAATCCCTCTCACAATCAACCCCTCTCTCACAACTAACCCCTCTCTCACAACCTATCACCACAACCAACCCCTCTCACAACCTATCACCACAACCACTCCCTCTCTCACAACCTATCACCACAACCAACCCCTCTCTCACAACCTATCACCACAACCAACCCCTCTCTCACAACCTATCACCACAACAAACCCTCTCTCACAACCTATCACCACAACCAATCCCTCTCACAACCTATCACCACAACCACTCCCTCTCTCACAACCTATCACCACAACCAACCCCTCTCACAACCTATCACCACAACCAACTCCTCCCTCACAACCAACCCCTCTCTCACAACCTATCACCACAACCAACTCCTCTCACAACCTATCACCACAACCAACTCCTCTCTCACAACTTATCACCACAACCAACCCCTCCCACAACCAATCCCTCTCACAACCTATCACCACAACCAACTCCTCTTTCAACATATCACCACAACCAACCACTCTCTCACAATCTATCACCACAACCAACCCCTCTCACAACCTATCACCAACCACTCTCACAATCTATCACCACAACCAACCCCTCTCACAACCTATCACCACAACACATCTCCCTCACCACAACCAACCCCTCTCTCATAACCTATCACCACAACCAACCCCTCTCACCACCTTTCATCACAACCAATCCCTCTTTCACAACCTATCACCACAACCAACCCCTCTCTCACAACCACCCCCTCTCTCACCACACCCTCTCTCTTATCACCTTATCACCACCACTCTCCCCAGGGCCAGGTGGTGTGAGAGACCTAATTCTGGCATAGGGGCATGTTTGGCGTCTGTATATACCTTTGGCGCCACTTACACCTTCATGAACATTTTAAAAACACTAATTTAACCCCCATAATCCAGCATCCCTATTGTCATTTCCCCAACACCATTAGTTATCCTCATCACCACTACAGCTATACAATAATCACATATAATACCCTCTATCAATCACAGCCACCACCATACCATCTCTCATCACTACTCCATACCACCTCATTCACCACCTCTCAATTGCCAAACATAACTCTTCTATCGCCACTAAAACAACAATATAACCACCACTCACACTTTCATCATTTATCCATGCCCATCAATCACCACCTCTCAATCGCCAAACATAACTCTGCTATCACCACATAAACAACACCACCATCGTTAGCCCTCTCACCCTCAATCACCTCTAAAGCACCTATATTACCACCACTCACTCTTTCATCACTACTCTATGCCCCCTAATTTACCAAACATAACTTCTATCCCCAGAAAAACAACACCATTATTGTTAGCCCTCTCGCCCTTCAATCACCTCCAAATCACCTCTATAACCACTACTCACCACCAAAACTCCTCCGCAGGGTCAGGTGGTGATGCATAACATAAGCGGCGGGGTGGTAGTGAGCGGTCTGAGTCTGGTGTTGAGGCGCGTGGGGCGCCAACACTCGGGATCCTATACCTGCGGCGCCACCAATCTAGAGGGACATAACCAGAGTAACGCCGTCGACCTCTCCGTCAGACGTAAGTAAATATACAGTATATAGCCTAAGTGAATATATGAAGATAAATGCATGATAGTAAGATAAATAAGTAAATAGAAGGTAGGTTTATTAATATTCTGTAGATAAATACATATACACATACTTGAAGTATGCATATGTAACGACAACATTTGGAGTCCAATATGGTATCTGTTATGCCACGATTCAAGAGTGTCATTACCAGAGCAATGCCATCGTCCTCTCCGTCAACGTAAGTGAAGAGAAACACTCAGATAAAAGTAGATAACCTATGCAAATATAGCAAGGCAGATAAAGATATATTAATATATAGAAGGTGAGTACATATACATAGTATTCATAACTACACACAGTGTAAATAGAGATACATTTTAGACATGTGAGAGCCATCACTCGGAATCCTATACCTGTGGCACCAAATATATCGAGGGACACAACTCTGTCAGGCGACAGTAAATAGATAGTGAAAAAAGTAGGAAGGTAGTAAGGTAGAGAAATGGGTGGGTAGGTATGTAGGTAATTAGCCTATGTAAGAAATAAAGAGAGGGAAACAGCACAAACCGGAGCAATTTTGTTGGAAAACTTGAATGATTATGAGAAGGAATATAAGAAAATTAACGTAAACTAGCATTGTTTTGGCCATTATAACACTTCCAAAGACATAATAAGAACTATTAACCATAATAATAATCTTTGCATATACAATAGACTAAATAGAAAGGACTTGGATTTTGTTTGACACCCTGCAGCACTACTGGCGGCGTTCCGAATCTGGAGAGCCATACCCAGTCCTCTTTGTCCGACATAAGTTAAGGGGAGATGGGTCGCTTTTTTAGAACCCCTTTTCCCTCATGCCTAGCCCCATTAGTTTTGACATTTTAAAACGTTTGCCCCGTAAGTTTGTCGATTTTAAGACCTTCTGCCCCATTTCGTTGTCAATATGAACACCTTTTGTGCCCTTTAGGTGTCGACTTGTTTCCTTGCGAGAGATAGCGAGCCTGTAATTGTGTAGAAACCGGCCTTCGGCCATGACATTTTTCTACCGAAAAATGTACAAATTAATCTCGAAGAGGGATCTAATGGATGTGTTTTAAGTTTGATGGAGGTCTTGGGAGGAAACTAAAAAATAAATGAATATATCAATAAAAATACCCAAAAATTAACCACTGTCTCCTTGAAGGATGAATGGATGTAATAGATAGATAAGTAGATCCGGTACCAGAAGATTAGATACAAACAAGGGAAGGATGGGGGAGACACTACCGTACTCGGGCGCCACAAATTTGAAGGGACACTATTGGAGCAACGCCGTCGTCTTATCCGTTAGCAAATGCATAAATATAAGCACATGGAAAGAGGGCTAGGTAGATAGACAGATAAACATATTGAAACATAGATATCTAAA
This sequence comes from Paralithodes platypus, assembly GCA_032716605.1. Taxonomy (NCBI): domain Eukaryota; kingdom Metazoa; phylum Arthropoda; class Malacostraca; order Decapoda; family Lithodidae; genus Paralithodes; species Paralithodes platypus. The sequence goes on along the minus strand of CM064509.1, from coordinate 53,642,950 downwards.
CGTAGAGGCACCTTGCGGTACAGAAAGATGGAGTAATACTTGTAGCACGAAATGAAACTAATGGCAAGAAAGTAAAACAGAACAGAGAGAGAGAGAACGAGAGAGAGCGAGAGAATCACCTACTTAAATAGATCTACCGCCCAGTAACTAGACCATACATTCCCCCGAAAACAACCATCGTTCCCATACATAGTACACCCAAGTACCTCGTAACAGGTACTGCATAGTTGATAAGTTAGCGATCATATAGATGTACCCTATACTCTATTTATTAGGGTCTCTGGTCAATAGGGATTAGCCTACTCAGTATACGAAAGTGGCATTATGCTTTGATTAAGGTCAACATTAGCCAATTTTGTGAAGCTTACGAAACATTTGAGAATTATACGTCAAAATTATCTAAATTTATCCTTCGACTGACACAGGTAATTCGAAAATTGTATAAAATCGCCTAATGATAGCTTACGTAGTATAAATACAGGTTTTCTCGTATAAATTGGAACTATGGGAAACACTCCAATACCCTGGTCATTTGGGAAATCGAACCTAATACCACTTTAACTGGAACGAAGCGAAACGAGTTAATATTTGCAGTAGCAGTTACTCCTGAGAGAGAGAGAGAGAGAGAGAGAGAGAGAGAGAGAGAGAGAGAGAGAGAGAGAGAGAGAGAGAGCAACGCCGGGGGGGGGGGGGGGGGGGGGGGGTATGCCAGAATTAACTGTTTTGGTCATAAACAGTTATAAATTTTTGACCCAATGATTTTGTCCACTCAAGTTAATATTTTAATGGCATTGTTTACACTTAGTTCTGCCATGCAAGTACAATTATAGTAGGCTACGGTTAACGAACACTTGCAATGCAAATTAGCAGTGTTGAAAATCGTCAACGGAGTAAAAGTGATACCAATATTATTGAAAACTTCACATTCATTGGAACCATACCATGATGTGTTGTGTACTTCAGATACAAGTAGACTGTGTAGGTTATGGTGGAGGTTGACGCGTGGTAGGTGATGCTGTGAGTCAAGTTGGAAAACGAAAAACTATTGAAACCCAATGATAAACCGAGTCTCTTCTGTTTAGTAATTAGTTATGATATCCGGTTCGTATTAGGTATTCAGAAATTATAAAATGGTCAAAAACTATACAATGTCATGTACAGTTGGTCAAAGTTCCAGCTGACTCACCCTCGCTCTGGGGCTCGCAGAATTAGCTGGCAATAGTGATGTAGTGGTGCAGGGATACCACTTGCCATTAATGTGTTACCTGTGTATGTCCTGTATATTACTGCAAATTAGACTGTGTAATGTTGTGAAGACTAAATGCTGCTTCATTAAGCAGCCACCAATAAAACAGAAATATGTATTCTTATAAAATCGAGTAAAGTATGTTGTAGCAGCCAGCAGGTTTTATATGAGTTGCCAATCAGTGCATATAATAACTTGAACATTTAAGCAAATCTACGAACTTTGGGTGAATGTTCGGGATCATACATAGCGATGTATGCATTTGTATTTGAGATAGGCTTACTTTCCCTTGTTTAGTATATGTTCTAACAATGATATAGCCGAAATCAGATCTACCAATCCCAATCTTTGTAAGACACACCTCCTTCCTACACCAGTATTGCCAGATAATTCTGCGAGCCCCAGAGCGAGGGTGAGTCAGCTGGAACTTTGACCAACTGTACGTTTTCATTATAATTTGAAAAACAAATTATACCGGTTTGACATTCTGATGGAACTTGTGCAAGTACGGTACTGTATGTTAACTCTCGTTACGAACTATCTTATTCCTATTCCTCAAATCCACACACATGATGCAGGCCAAGAACAACGAATTACTAGCCCTTTAAGTATTCGATGACGCGTGTCTTTTTTTATTCTAGTTATCAGTAGTCAATTTTATGATGGTGTACGCTGGATGTTAATCGAGAGATATTTTACTCACTCTGATAACTAGAAATCCTACATAAGCTGCGAAAACTCGTCTTAAGATAACTAGAACAGCATGTGGAATACTGTTCTACTATGAGTTTCAGAGGCCGTTACATAATTTTTTCGGGAATAACTTATTAACAAACAGTTAGATTAGTACCCGGTATGATATTTTTGACACAGCTTTTTTCACACCGTGCCCTAATTTTCGGCAATAGAGTGCATTACCGGTACCAAAAGTGTAGAATTAAGCTAGTTGTCCCTGTGTCATGATGTTAAAGTCACACCTGAATGACTAAGAAACGGACAAGGTTACCGTGTCGTACCTGTGGAAATCACCAAACCATTATTGCTCCTCCATCAAACACGGTAGTTACGACAAATGCGTTTTTACAGCCACGCGGACAATGACGTAACATGGTCGCCATAATTTGCATCATTGGAGCCAACGTCACATATTATGTGGCCGTAGTTTCCATGAGAGAGAGAGAGAGAGAGAGAGAGAGAGAGAGAGAGAGAGAGATGGGGGGTGCCTAACCTTGGCCGTGTCCTCATCATTCAGGCGCGACTAACCTCATGACACAGATAACTAGTTTAATTCTATATTTTTGGTAATGCACTATATTGCCGAAAATTAGGGCACGGTGTGAAAAAAGCTGTGTCAAAATATCATACTAATCCAACTGTTTGTTAATAAGTGATTCCCGAAAAACGATGTAACACGGCCTCTGAATTTTAAGCTGAAACCCATAGTAGTTACTCGAGGGCCTATGCTACGCTTGATTCACACTGACGCCCTCAATTGTATGGGACAACTATAACTTATTAAAATACTTTATGTACAGTTTACCGCACATATTCTGTTCCTGACAAGCTCAGTAAAAACGTATTTTGACAGTCACACTCACCTCCCCAACCCCCTCCCCCTCCTACCTTCCAGCCCACCTTTCCCCCCTCCCGTCCACTGTCCGACTCATAGTATCTCACGGATATGATGTAGGTGTGTTGTGAAGCATTTAAACCACTTGTTTTCAAATCATTATATTATTGTGATACCCAACCCGTACATCATCACATTAAAAAGACTTTTACAGAAGTTCAGTCAAGTTATATATGTGTAAGCCTATTCGTATATCATTAAACAATGCATGGATAGACTACGCATGAAGCATAGCCTATGTCCAACAATTTAAATTTAGAGAGAGGGAGGGAGGGAGGGTAGACGTGAGGGGGAAGCAGGAGCAAAAAGAACAAACACATTTTCCGTCTTGAATAGTTTGTTAGTTGCAATTTACTTCATAGCAGCATAATCCAAAGCATCAGTAAAGCTATATAACATGACAATTATTATAAGCTACAGCATAATGCTGACCTTTGTAAGAGCCTTTCGTAATGCAATTATATACGGGAAGGGGTCAAATTAATATAATTCAATTCAAACAAGTGGTTTACATGTTTCACAACACACCTACTTCATAACCGTCAGATACTATAAGTTGGTGGGAGGGAGGAAAGGTGGGGTGGGGGTGGAGTGAGGGAGGTGGGTGCAGCGTTGCCAAAATACGATTTTACTGGTATCTTCGGGAACAAAATATGTGCAGTAAACTATGTTATATTGAAGGTACTGAACAGGCATTGTAATAGAAGTAGTTTTGTAGCTATAAGAGAGTATAAAAGTAATAAGTGTTATACAGTCGCTGTAGGACAGAACCATAAGAGAGCCTAGAGAGGGCATCATATGTTTGCAGACGTTGAAACCAATGTAATCATTGTTGCATTTAGGGTCCAGAAAATATAGCCTAGTCCAGATAGTGTAGTCCCTTAACCCTGGTTGCACTAATCTATTTATGTATGAAACTATTAAGTTAATGTAATGTTAATGTTGCCGGCATCGTAATATCGAATAATAGTGACCCTTATATTATATATATACCGGTAACTTTAGCCTGTTCTAGAAGATCGATGTGCCCAGTTATGTTTATATTGCCAATGAAATCTGAAATACGAAAAATGTATATCTGAATAGAAAAATTACCTTAAACTGGTCAAACCACTAAAATTCTCCACTGCTGGAGTGAAATCGACGTAATCAAACCTTACTGTCAGACCTATATTATATTCTAGTACAGTCACAAACCCTAATAAAAGTACAACCATTTGAGACAGTAGCGAACGCAAACGATGTAAACAGTTAAAATTATCCCATATTATTTATAATTTGGCTCCAGAGGTTCAAAGATTCAAATGGAGGTACACTTATTATGGTATTATGACTATAAAATTTAAAATAGTTAAGGTCTTGTTGAAGGCCTGATGAAATGTATTCTAGGACATTAAAATAAGGTGTGGTAATCGTACAAAGGTATACGGACAGCGAAGTCATCTGGATCTAGTTTGTGCTATGATCTTATCTTAATGCTCAATAACTACGGCACAAGAACATGTTTACCAAAATAGGCCTCCGTGGCAACCCAATGAGGCAATGAATAACTAATATTCTTCTCTGCGAATACTGAACTCGACAAATAAAGCTTAAGTTAACCCTATAGAATATCGCACTGACACTGTTTTCTCTAATGCTCGCCATCTCTACCTCCCCCTCTCCCCTCCCAACACCTGTGGGCTCCGGGGGTCAATAGGTAGAATGGCCGCGGATACATCGGATTGCCTTTCTCTATTAATCTAGTTAACTGGCGATAATTACTTGATCCAGTTAACGCACCGTAACGTAAATTGTATATTGGCATGCAACAGTGAGCGTGTAAATTATCGAGCATCATTATAATGTTAAGGCTGAAATGTACACGTAATTATAATTGTATTGCGCTCCCCTAATGCTCTCGGTTACGACTAATAGTATGTTAATATGCATCATCATATTCATAGCTCTATCATGTCGAGTCAAAGGCTGGAGACCGTACATAACAAGACCTATTATGTAAATTAATCTTTCTTAGCGTAACACAAACATTGGCTCACACACACACACACACACACACACACACACACACACACACACACACACACACACACACACACACACACACACACACACACACACACACACACACACACACACACACACACACACACACACTAAGAGGGGGGGGGTTTCCTTGACCCCCTTTTTGTTTAGATTTTAAGACATACTGTAGGCCTCATTAGTTTGGTGATATTAAAACCTTTCGTGTCATTTAGGTGTCGATTTTTTCCTGGCGAGCGATAGCCAGCCTGAGATTTGGGAGGAACCGGCCTTTGGCCTGGTATTTTTTCTACCGAAATATGCACAAATGTATCTTGTAAGGTGGTCTTTGTTTAAGCTTGATGGAGGTCTGGGGAGGATACTAACTTAATATATAAATAAATATCTCCCCTTAACTGTTCTTCTTTATATTTTCTGTTACTTTATGTACCGACACAGTATGATCAAAAGTAGGTCAGCTCCAACATTAGTTAGTATTGCTACACTGCGAAAACTCAAAGGTAGGAGCAAAAAGTAAATATAATACAGTCTGGTTAATTGATCAGGATTAACCTTTGATTATTTGATAATTTTCTATCTTGATAATAAAAATGGGTTTATCATTAACATTATACCTTTAAATGGTATATTATTATGGACATTAAGTACTCTGTTCATACCTTCATTAAAAACACATATTTACAGTGTTGGTAATAATTAGGCCATAATATTAGCCTAGTTCGGTGGATATACCCCCAGCACGATAACGTAATTTTCATCGTATTCTGGTTACGGTACCATTAGACGATGTTCTTTAAATTCTAATCTACCTCTAGCACTCAAAGGGGTAAATACGATCTCAATAATACCTTTGGATAACACAGGTCCTTCTTAAACTTCATAGTCATCTCATTTTAGCCAGAATTAATCCTTTCACGCATTTATGACGCAGAGGTTGCCAGATAAGCAATAAGAAATAGAGTTCTCTCACTCTTATAATTACCTCTCCAAAATTAGTTTTCTGCCCATAGCTAACTCAAAGACAACTGCAGAGGTTGAAGTAACTAAACTAAATTTTTCTAAATACCCCTGATGGTAACAAAGGCCTTAAAGTATCCCCAATAGGCTCAAAATCGCGTCATATGTCTGAGAGGGTTAAAGGCAATAAGGCGCCATCATGCTGAAGGGGTTAATACGATCTCAGGAAGCCCTCTGGATAACACAGGTCCTTCAATTGCATAAAGTCGTTTCATTTTAGCCTGAATCAAAAGTAAAAAGGCGTCATTGGGCTGAAAGGGTTAAAATATCTTGCACTAGGTTAAAATTAAATTTGAAAAGTTGACTGAATAATAACCCCATTTGAGGAGGAGCCCCTTATTGACGTTTCTTAGAGAGCTTCTTCACTAACTACCTGAAGAAGCTATCTGCGAAACGTTGTCAATCAAGTGTTCCTCCTCAAATGAGGCTTATATTCACTCTTACAATACCGCCTTCAGCGTTCCAACAGCGCATTCTTGGTCTTACAGGATGGTACTACTGCAAGATGTTGCGCTCCGTTTCACTGTTTGTATAAGTCAAGCGGATATGGTACGGTATCATACGAGAACATTCATCGTCAACTTTCAATCTTCAACAGATTTTCCGGCAACATTTTATGGATGATTTATTTTTGTAAATGAAAACCTCGAGGTTGAGTAACGCATGAAATGTGCATTATAATAAATTTTATATGTTGTACTGATTAGGCTATTGTTACCAAAATACATTAATAGATCAGAATACACAATTTGCACAAAGAAAAATAAGCGAGATCCACGAACTATAATGACTAACTGTACACACTTTTGTTTAGCAAATGTCTCGCCGATTTAATATACCATAGGCTATTCAAACTTTCTATTGAGCCACATGCCCCGAGTCAGTTACTCCCTTTAATCAATGTTCAATAGGCCTATATAAAGTTTAATATACAGTCGATATCACTGAAGATTCCTTTCGCAACCATATATACTTTTGTTTTTCTGTTACTTTATCAAGGAATATAAGGTTGTATTGGTGTTTATCATGTTAAGAGTGGAGGATTTACATTACCTTACGGTACCCTAACCTAACATGTCCAAATTGGACGCCCTCACATCCCCGCTAACTTACCAAACTGACATGTTTTGTCATTACCATAACTGATCAACCTCCGTGAGAGTAAGGGAGACTAGAGACTATATATATTTTCGGCAAAAGCAGGCGCGCGGCTGTTACTTTCGGTGATAAAGGTGTTATTAAAGTCGTTGATAACACAAAACCTCTATGCGGATTATAGAGAGAAAGTTATGTAGAGTCCATACGTTCACATTCTCCCTAATATATTTTTTCTAATAACGCCCCGAAAGGAATCTTCAGTGGTAGCCTACCAGATACTAATGTAGGCGACTGTACCGACCTGTACGACCTAGTTTCCGTAATTGAGATGGAAACAGAGTGGTGTTTTTATATAACTTTGTTTTCCTCAATCCCTTCACTACAATGTCATGTTATCTTAATTCTGGCTAACACTATAATATTATAATAAAGTAAAGAAAGCGTCACCGGATAATGAAATGGTTAAGAACAAAAAATGCATATAAACTTGTATAGGCCTAGCTAAAAAAAATATAAAAACTAGGAATCTTGTCAGAATTTACGATTTTGAAAGGCAATATAGCCTACAAACGTCGAAAAGAGATACAATAGAGAAAAAGTATAAACACGTTTACAATTCATATTTTCCTGCAGCACCAAACTACAGTAACTGCCTAAAATTACTGCAGTTCAACAGGTGGGTGTGCGTATGTGGGTGTGTGTATGTGCGTGCTTGTGTGTAAGTAGGCCTATGTGTGGATGGCACGTCACGGCAATTTGTTGCCTGTGCAGGGACGTTTTATTTACCACTCGTTAAAAGGTAAAAGTTCAACGTTGACCCAATTTATGTTTCCATTTATATTTTATATTGTACACCAAATGTTTATTTTTATGTACCGGTAAATCTGCATAAAATTTCGTGTCGCACCAAAATTCACTCCACATTGTTTTAAAGATAGGAGGGCATCTCTCTCTCTCTCTCTCTCTCTCTCTCTCTCTCTCTCTCTCTCTCTCTCTCTCTCTCTCTCTCTCTCTCTCTCTCTCTCTCTCTCTCTCTCTCTCTCTCTCTCTGTGAACGTCGACACATCTTTTGTGCTAATAAAGAATAATAAAGGTACAAAAATAATACTTGCGTTAATATACAGACCTCCAGCTCAATCAGTGCAAACTGACCGAGAAATTTACGAACAAATTGCAGATGTAAGTAACTCACAAGATACCGTAATTTTTGGCGACTTTAATTTACCTGTGACCAAGTGGGGTGATACTCTTACTTCACACTCCGGACATGACTTGTATACGAACTTGCAAGAGAGTTCGCTTTATCAATTTGTTCGAATGCCGACCCGTGGTAATAACGTTCTTGACATTGTACTTGCAACAAAAGAAGAATTGATAGAGAATTTGAATGTTGGTGATGAATTCAGTAACAGCGACCATCGTACGATAACTATCACTTTAAAGTTTACTAGTAACGAACCAAATAGTAGCATCGAAAAAGTCCCTAATTTCAAGAAAGCAAACTTCCATAAACTTAGAGCTATGTTTAAAGAAACTGACTGGAGCTTTTTAATTAACAATAACGACATAAATACATCTTGGAAGTTATTCGAAACCACTTACCTAAAAGCAGTGCAAGACTGCATACCATCGAAAATACGGCGTCCAGGCCATAATAATAAGCCCAAATGGTGGAATAAAGATATTTCAAACTGCCTGCTTGCTAAAAAAGTGCTAATGATAGATTAAAATCCTCACAAAATGACGAAGAACGGCTGAAATTTGTAGAGCTACGACGCAAAGCCAAAAAGTTAATTAAGCAAAGTAAAAGACCTTAGAGTTACATATTGCGAATCAAAGTAAAACAAACCCGAAAGAATTCTATAGTTATATCAGAAAGAAAAAAGTAGTTACTTCAACTGTTGGACCGTTAGTCGATGAAAATGGAGAATACACCAAAGACGAAGTACAAATGAGTAATGCCCTCAATACCTTCTTTGCATCAGTTTTTACAACAGAAGACCTCAGTGATATCCCTACACCATCGCCGATTCAGATTGATAATTCAGATGTTCTAAGCAATATCACCGTTACAGAGAGAGAAGTATTGAATTGTTTAGATAAACTCAAGGTAAATAAAACGCCAGGACCTGATACAATCTCGCCTAGAGTTCTAAAGGAAGCTAAGAATGAGCTCTCCAAACCACTGACATTACTATTCAATAAATCCTTGCAGTCTGGAACTATGCCTGATCAGTGGAAGCTAGCCAACGTAACACCGATATTCAAAAAAGGCAGCAAATCCCTACCCAGTAACTATCGTCCAATTAGCTTAACCTCAGTTGTATGTAAAATGCTAGAAACGGTCATACGAGACAGACTCGTAAATCACTTAGAGGAAAATAACATACTTAAAGATACTCAACACGGCTTTCGTAAAAAACGTTCCTGTTTAACAAACCTCTTAGACTTCTTCCACGATATCCTCAACCTCTACGATGAGAGTAAAGCTGTAGATATTATATACCTTGATTTTCAAAAGGCCTTTGACAAAGTTCCCCACAAACGTTTACTGCTAAAACTAAAAGCGCATGGAATACAAGACGGTGTGTTGAAATGGATAGAAAATTGGCTCAGCAACAGAAAGCAAAGGGTAGTCATAAACGGTAAGGCATCTAAATGGACCAATGTAAGTAGCGGGGTACCCCAGGGATCGGTACTAGGACCAATTCTCTTTCTAATTTACATCAACGACATAGATGAGGGTCTCACCTGCACAATCTCAAAATTTGCTGACGATACAAAAATTGCAAATAGCGTACTCTCAAAAGAACAAGTTGACGATATGCAACACAATCTAGATAAATTGTCATGTTGGGCCCAAATTTGGCAAATGAGTTTCAATGCGGATAAATGTAAAGTACTACATGTCGGATACCTAAATGAGAAAGCAAACTATTCGATGAATGGCACTCAGCTTAAGAATGTAAACAGAGAAACTGATCTGGGAGTAACAATATCGAGTAACCTAAAACCGAGTCAACAATGTTCAGAAGTTGTTAAGAAGGCAAACAAAATAATTGGCTTTATAGGCAGGTCATTTGAGCATAAATCCAAAGAAGTTATCCTAACCCTTTACAATTCCTTAGTCCGCCCTCTTCTGGAATACTGCGTTCAATCCTGGTGCCCTTATTACCAAAAAGATATAAACAAGCTAGAACGAGTTCAACGTAGAGTTACCAAAATGATACCTAGCCTAAAGAACAAACCATACGAAGAGCGTCTTAGGGAATTAAATCTATTTCCTTTAACCCAGCGCAGATTAAGAGGTGACTTAATTCAAGTGTTCAAAATCATCAAAGGCATCGACAATATGAACTGTAGTAAGTACTTCACTATCGACCAATCTAATTACACGCGGGGAAACGGTTGCAAAATTATTGGTAAATCTTTTAAGTCACACGAATCAAAGAATTTTTTCTTCAATCGAGTTGTCAACTTGTGGAATGGGCTTCCCCGAGACGTTATAGACTGCAGCACCGTTGATTCATTTAAACTCCGCTTAGACAAATATCTCGCATCAAACCCGCGACTGACTGCGTTTGTAAATGAATAACTTTATTTTATCCCCCCCTCAGTTACTAACCCATCTGTCCCCTACTAACTTCCTAATCCTGCCACGGACATTAGTTCCAGGGCAGTAGTTCCCTTTCCAATGTTCCCTTACCCACTCTAAACCACTGTTTGGACACTTGATCCTCAGTGTTTTGGAGGACAAGCAACCTAGAAGGGTCACTAGACCTGTTGTTGCTTGATTTCCTTTGTACTCCTTTGTACTCTCTCTCTCTCTCTCTCTCAGCGAGGGTGTAGGGGGCGGCAAGCCCCAATTGGGACGCGAGCTTAGGTTAAATTGGACAAGAATAACCTAACTTAACAATGTCTTAAAGAAGGTCATAAGATCTTATAGATAATGTGGGGTGATATGGGTAGGCCTATCCATAGACAGCTTTTGATACTAAAATCGTCGATAATGACGACTGAAGTTTTGCAACATACCTACCGGTATGTACCAATACCGTAACTATTAAAAATGATTTGCCTATTAATCTATATACATATTTCTTGCCTAGGTTTTGCGATTTGCATGAAGCCTAGCCTAGGGCTGAGTTATGTCTTTTAGGGCGATGTTAGCTATATGAATTTAGCTTCCGAAATACCTGTACAGGGTGTTCCAGTAATGCTTTTCATAAATTATATGGTGGACTCATCAGACAAAAATAAGAATAAATTACTCTATGAACATGAGGTTGAGTATTTATAATAACGGGAGTTATTACACGATTTAAGTTAACGATAGATACAATGCCATTCAGTCCAAGGGGTAATGTTGCCCTTTTAGTGGATTATATCCATTTGGCCTTCGCTATCGCTTGCTAGCCTCAAGATAGTGAGCAGTAGCGATCGGACTTTTCGGTAGAAAAATATGTCCGGCTTCGCCGGATTTGATTTTTCTACCGGCGAAGCCGGACATATTTTTCTACCGAAAAGTCAGATCGCTACTGCTCACTATCTTGAGGTTAGCAAGCGATAGCGAAGGCCAAATGGATATAATCCACTAAAATGGCAACATTACCCCTTGGACTGAATGGCATTGTATCTATCGTTAACTTAAATCGTGTAATAACTCCGTTATTATAAATACTCAACCTCATGTTCATAGAGTAATGTATTCTTATTTTTGTCTGATGAGTCCACCATATAATTTATGAAAAGCATTACTGGAACACCCTGTATATTGTCTACTTGTAGAACTAGGTTATAGCTTGCATAGTAGTCCACATTTTTAAGCGTTTTGAACTCTAGACAACGGTGCATTTCCCAATTATGCAATGCAATATCGAGTGGATGACTTTCGATAGGTTTTCGCAGCGTTATTATTCATGCTACAACAAGTATGTAGATTATATAATATATACCGGTATATAATATATATATATATATATATATATATATATATATATATATATATATATATATATATATATATATATATATATATTAAAAGAATACGTGGAAAATAAGAAATAATAAAAATATAGGACTACCGGTATGTTACTGGCTGGACCAATCTTGCTCACCTCGATGATTGTAAGTTATATAAGTATTTTGCTCCATACTTCGGTACTTATTACCAAAACTATCACTAATAATTTCTCAATATTTGAAGGCTATAATAGAATAAGGATGTTGCAAAGATCACATAAAAATTTGTTTCAACCTCTAGATGCATTTAATGTGCACTATATAAAGCACTGTAAAAACACAAAACTTCTCCCTACAACTCTCCCTATTTACGGCAGTGAAACTCTTATTAAGCCCCTTACTGGCAAAATAGATGATGATTTCAATAAGTCATGGGGGGTGAGGGAGGCAAAGCCTCCCCCCCCCCCCCCCCACCCCCTCAACCCATCCTGTATCCCAAGGCAAAACATGTGTTTATTTACTCTGAAAATTACTTACATCTGAGAGTTTTAAGATCGTTGGATAATGGGAGAACAAACATTTTCCGGGGATTGTAACTAATTTCAACTACTGTATAATGATGAAAACTTGGCTACCTGTACCTAAAACCAAAAGGAAAATTAGTGGTAGTTTCGGTAATATTTTCCCATACTTCTTTATGATATAATGTCCATGGCTTCGGAAATTATAAATATTTTATTAGACTTAGTGAGTTAAATAAGGGTGGAACCAAGAGAGGCGGCCATCTTGAATCAGTGGAGCTCTATATTTGTTAATATTATTTGTTTTCAGTTTCCACCTTATGTATAGTGTTTTGTCAACCAATGTGCTAATCAATGCTAAGACCAGCGGGGCGGCAGCCCCCAGATTAGGTTAGGGCCAAATGACAAAATGTGGTTTTTGGATGGCATATCCTAACATTGTTGGATAGTGGACAAATACTAATTTCCGACAGTCCTTGGTATAAAACAACACTAGCCTTTATATCAAAGCAAAAATTAGGCTAGGCTATACAACAAATATTTAATGGTGAAATTAAATTTGGTCCAGCCAATCACATTAACCAAAATATAAAATAAAATGGTCAAATTGGATTTTAGGTCACGTACGTGTTTTTTGTATTATAATCCTTTTTCTCATCAGTGTCTTCATTGATTAGTGTGTTTTAAGGTGTTTTTCCTTCTGGAAATTCATATTTACCCATTATTTTGCAATATTAAAACATGTCCCCTAAAACCATATTTTGTCATTACCCCAACCTAACCTAACCTGGGGGCTGCCGCCCCCAGACCCCCGCAGGGTTAGTATTGATATAGAATATGACAAAATACTAAACCTATGGTAAAACAAATAAAAATATAAGTTCTCAGCTGATCCAAGATGGCCGCCATCACCCTTATTTAACCCACAAAGTCTAAGAAAAAATAATTTAATCTGCAGCGGTAAAGACATATATTGTGGTGAGTAATACTCTAATACAAAGCTATAGTATACATTTAGAACATTATATCCCATACGTGACCTAAAATCCAGTTTGTCCGAAATTAAATAGAAATAATCAGGATGAGAAAGAATCTAAAGCATATCGAAAAGAAAATTATATCGGCCATTTGTCGGAAGACAAAACTCCTGGGTTGTAGAAGGGGTGCAGATTTATATAGCTTAGTAGCGCAGTAGGCCTAGTAGTACAGTAGGCCTAGTAGTACAGTAGGCCTAGTAGTTTCGGGATAGCCTTTGTAGCGGCGACGATTTGGAGAGTTCGGCAACGATCTAATTATTTATAATTTAACCGATATATATTTCCGAAATTAAGGCACGAATCATCGAAATAAACTTAACTTGTCCTAGCTCAACATAACCTAGTATTATTAGTGGGGGCTGCTGCCCCCACTGAACAGTAAATAACCATGTAAACATAAGCAACGGGCCAAACGCTCCAAATCGGTGAGCAGTTACTAGCCTAAGCCTATATCAAAACTGCACCGGAGAAGGCACCTACAAGAAATTGAGTTGAGTGATGTTAATACTGGCACATTTGCAACAGGACAAACCCACATATACTATATAAAATCACAAACAACTTGGCTGACACAAATATAAATACACAATCTACAAAAGGCAGCCACAACCTAAAATACCACCCATAGGCTATTAGGAAATCACCGAATTAGCCTAGGTACGGTAGCCTACTAATTTCCCTCGCATCTTCCATTTCACAAAGCCAACATCCTACTCATGATACTTCAAACTCTAAGCTTCCCCAACATTTTTCTTGTAGGCCTAACCCTAATCTTCCCATTAACGCTAACAACAAAAAAACGCATAGCCTAGGCTACCTTATCATGCTCGTTCGCTGAAACTACACGGTACACATCGATATTTACATTAAAAAAATACTATTTAGGCCTATAATATTCACGAAAGAATTAAACAAATTTGTATATTTAATGTAAGGCTCTAGTTTGAGAGAATACAGATAATAAAGTCTACATTTACTCACCTCCAGTCCAGGGATCGGTAGAAGTTGAAGGCTAAGTGAAAGAGGCAAGCAGAAACAGATGTCGACCACGCGTACCGTCAAGTCTCTAGTTCTTGCAGTATAAGGGCAATTGGTACGCTTAAACGATTATCACAAGCACACCCAAGAACGCCACACATGTCCTTAATCCGCCAAAGTGCAATAGTCAAAAGCTAACTAAATAAATCACTGTCAAAAGTCAAAATCCGCGACAAACACATAACACGTCTTCCCTCACCTCGTGCGCAACTCAGAAAACAAATTATTACAAAGGCGAGGACGTGGACCAGGGGGCGGGGCTAGTCAGTGCGGCTGCGGGGGATTTGCAAGGGGAGGAGTTTGCGGGTGGTGTCTTGTTGCCGAGACGTGTTCATCAAATACACGAAGTTTCGAGACCGTCCGAGTTTGGGATTATCGGCATTTCACCTATTCTTATATACGAGGAATGGGTGTTGCTTATTCTATGCCAAAAACGGATTAAGGAGCTGGGTTTTGAACTATTAAAATACTAATATCACGTAGCCCGTAAAATAATAACTTACATAATTATATAAATTAGAGGTTTCGTTGTGGTAAGGTTTGGGAATGTGGCTGATATACTTAAACCTCACCACAGTTCAATCCTTCATAGATGTTGAGCGAAATATATAGCAGTCTGTTGCTCACTTTAGAGGAACTGTGTATTATCGAGCTCTCTTTCTGGCAGTCTACGCCCAATTCTTTATTCTTCGTTTGGCATTAGATAAGGAACACTATTTTTCTCGTGGTAACTCTTTGACTACAAGAAGACTCATCTGATATAAATAATATCATATACTGGTAGCCAGAATATGAGAATGCGAGGCACTATTACACTGGCGGAGTTACTGATAATGTATACTAGACGCCATAATTGGATTCCTTTATATTCAATTAATTAGTTTTGTTTTGCTAATTATTTTTTATAATTGTACTTTTCCAGATGAGGGTAAATTGAGTCTCTGAGCAGCTGATGTTGTCGATGCTTAATGCACAAATATGAAAGTACTTTGCCTGCATCATTATATACCAAGGATTATAATAAACAACATATATCGCTACGGTACAACATATTATTCGTAATAGCTAAACAATCAAGCTAGGGACGTGGCACTTCATCATCAGCTGGAAGAATACAGACTATAGCAACTTATGCAACGATTTCATATAACCGTACTGATGATAGTATACCCTGTTCCAAGTAAGTAGGCCAAAACTCTTCATTATTAACCTCTGTAACTCACACACGACTAGGGAAATCGAGCAAATATTTCTACCATTTATGAAGGGTCAGTCAGGGAATAGGTGTGGAATTGCACAGCCCATTTGCTCTGGCGCTTTTTAAGTTGTAAAGGTTAGGGTTCATGAATTCTGGACTACCTATTTGGAACAGGGTATAGGTGAGCAATAGTGTGCGATCCACCATGGATAGGTTCAGTCCACGAGAACACTGCGGCTGCGTGCGTGTTTTTTTTTTTGTTTTTTTTTTTTCAATGTGAATGGGGGAGATAGTGAACATGGACAACAGACTATCAAGACCTGCATCATATATACTTTTATTAGAAAACAAGACGAGTCGTCAACAAATTTACCCGATATGGCGAACACAATAATAGCGTACGTTTAAACCAGATCCAATTAACAGAATAAAAAGACCTTTAATTTAAAGGAGTAGCACTTTATTGATAGCACGTTGTCAATGAAGTGCTCCTCCTCAAATGATGTTTTTTATCCATGTTGTCCATATTCCGGGATTCTTTTTAACCGATTAACTGTAATAGACGTTTTGTAATTCAAGTCCTTTGCTTTTGTGATCAGCATCATGATTAATGCACTGCAAGTTTATTAATCATTTTCAATTATATATTTAATGTACAGTAGGCTACCAACTACGGTAGCTAATACGTTCTTAAGCAATTATTCCGCATTATACTGATAAGGCTTATTGTAAATATATAGCATTAAGATAGCTATCGCCTGTATGCAACAATTTTACCTTATTAATATCATTATTAACAATTAAGGCTTGCATTACTTTGATATCTATAACGTAATGTAAATTAACAGTTTAATGTACACATACAAGGAAGCAAACCTTGATGCTGATACAGACCAACCTTTGAATTTAAGTTAATATAATATTTTAGTTTTTGTACCATAGTTTTATTGCTGTCGGCTGACCGTTGTGGCTTCAAACTCATGGTAGGTAGCCTACAATGAAAATCAAATAGTTCGATCAATACAAAGACAGTCATAACCTTTAAGATAATAGAATATTTTAGTTTCTTGTACTGTAGTTTTATATCTGTCGACTGACCGTTGTGGCATCGTACTCATGGTAGCCTACGATAAAAATAAAATATCTCGATCAACACAAAGACATTCATAAGCTACTTCCCCGACTTCGTACACCTGCAACTTCCACTACCTATCAAATTCTTCCTCGTGTAAATGTGAGAAGATAAAAACAAGTTTGTTAAGCATTCGGGAGAGACATACTGTATGAATATAGTATCTATTTATTGTCATACAGCTTGATCCCTGAGGAGACGACCATGAATGAATCGCAAGGGAAACTAACCAGCCACAAATTAGTATGTTGAATATATAAACCAATCTTACTGTAGAAACAATTCGAAATTTAGGGAAGGATAACAAAGGAGTAACATTTGGTCTGGAGTATACCTACTTTTCCATATTTACCAATGTCTTCTAAATATAACCTTATATTACGCTGAAATAAGTTAAGGCAATTTCGGTTAAATTAATCAATGCTGAATTATTTATTAAAAAAAAAAAAAAAAAAAAAAAAAAAAAAAAGCATCTGCATCAGGTCATTGTAGTCATGATGTTGATTTTTTTTTTCTGGAAAATAAATATATATGTTTACCATACAGGTTTATATTTTAAATATAATAATACAATGTTTACACACATCAATTATTGTAATGGTAACATATTAACATATTTTTCCTGTGCTTATGAATTGTGATGGATTTTTAGTCATGTTCAAAAGGTTTGATGAACAAAACGAATGACTATGTGCGGCTATTGAAATGATAACACATAATTATATTAAGGTCCCTAATATCACTGAGCGATAAAGTAACCTACGATTGATACGGAAAAGATATAAATCTTCCCCAAAAATATTCCATATAACCAAAAATGTTTATGCGTGATATGGAAGGAGGCCAAACCCATCGCACTTTTTTTTTCTTCAAGAGTGAGCCCTGCAACACTCATTCACCCATTCCCCTCCCTCTACCAAAACAGTCATCACCACCACCATTGTCACCACTATCATTCATCACCACCACCATTGCCACCACTATCATTGATCACCACCACCATTGTCATCACTATCGCTGCTATGACGTCTGTGTTATCGCTCATCAGGGTGGAAAACAGTGTGTATACTAGTGGGTTCCCGGACAACTCAACCACTAGGCCTTTTTAACCAGTAGATCTCAACCAGTGCCACAACAACTAGAGTCAATTAAACTTAACCAGTAGGATATTGTAACCATTAGATCTCAACCAGTGCCACAACAACTAGAGATAATGAAGCTCAACAACTCAACCAGTAGGCCATGTTAACCAGATCTCAACCAGTGCCACTACAACTAGAGTCAATTGAACTCAACCCGTAGGTAATTTTAACCAGTATATCTCAACCAGGGTCACACCAACTAGTCAATTAGTGGCAATTATAGTCTTCAACCAACATTACGTAACCATACAAAACAGTATTGGTTGCATTGGCACTGGTTGAAATGGGATATTGGTTGAGTATTCCACAGGAGACAAGTCCTCCGATCACTATGTTAAGGAGAGATTTGCATATAGTTGTATAATTATATATGTACTATAATTTTCTTAATTTTCCTCCCTAGACCTCCATCAAGCTAAAAACCAAAATATATAAATACCTCCAAGACCTCCCTTCGAGATAAAATGTTTGCATTTTTCGGTAGAAAAGGCGGTTCCTACTAAATTGCAGGATTGCTATCGCACACCTAAATGGCACCAAGGGTCTTCAAATCGCTAAACTAATGGGGCAAATTATTTAAAATTTCAAAACTAATGGGGCTAAGCAAGAGGGAGAAAGGGGTCCAGACCATCTCCTCCTCCTCCTCCTTCTCGTGGTCCTCATTTCCACAGGGTTAGGTATGCAGTATTGGTTCTCATGTGGCATATGCCTCTTGGTGGATCATGTCTATCTGTATGCCAGGCTTCAGTCTAGTATCTCAAAAAGTACGGACACATATATATTGGCACCAGTACACGTGCAGAATATACAAGCTCGTTTGTTTATGTTTTATTCTTGAAGAGCCACTTTGTGTCTCTTAGATGTAGTTGTGTAATAGATGGAACTGTTGTGCATTAAAAAAAATATATCACAGGCAAACAACAACAACAACAACATGAATCCAAGAAGAAAAAAAGAAAAAGATACAATAAATAAACTGCTCTCTACCCATGCTCCTCCTCTCCCGCGGAAATGAGGTCGTCTGCCGTATGATAGCCGTAATGAAGTGATCGACTCCGAGAAACGACGATGATAGTGCTCGTGACAGATGCAGGGGGCCGCGTCAAAAATACTCTGTGCTTTTCGGCGACGGGTTGACAGACTGGCGAGAGAGAGAGAGGGCGAGGCGATCTTGATGGGTGACATGAAATGGGTGGTTTGGTACAGGTTAAATAAAATATCGTGTCCTGCCAATGTAAGTTCAGCTATATTTGTTTTCCTCGTCTGATACAAATCATATTATTTTTCACCAACCCACCAATTAACTTACAAATAAACCTAATTAATTAAATCAATGCTATTCCATCGCTACTACAATAATCAGTGTTCCTCGGAGCTTTCCCAGTGTATACCACCTCCTCTACATAGGGTACGTAATACCCGCCTTGCAACACAATCCCACCCCTACTCTGTGCAACTCTCCAACCCAAGAGTGAAACGCTGTTCTCAGATTTTCTTCTATTCAACTGCTGAGCTCTGGAACTCTCCCAGAATCAGTTTTTCCCTCTTCCTATGACTTAAATTGCTTCAAACTCCGTGTGTCCAGGCATTTTAGATCAAACGTCCCTTGATTTCGGCCCTGTTACTCTTTGAAATCTGGGGGAGGCACTCGCTGCAGGCAGTTCTGCCTTTTGTCTCCCTCATTCACATAGAAAACAAAAACAAAAGTAATGAATACATGTGGTACTCCTCGGCCTCCACCCTAGGATACTCACACGACAAAATAGGAGAAACATCCAAGGTTGAAATTATGGAGATCGAACATGAATTTTTAATTTGATTTTAGATATATTCAGCTGCAAATAGGTATGATATTTATGCATTAGAAAGAAAAAACCCATATTGAAATAGATAGTATATGAGTAAGCGACGACGTAGTTTGATATTATGGATGGATGGGGATGAAAATATCACTCCATTTCGGTGACGGGTTGGCTGACGATTGGAGAAGAGGCGGTCTTGATTGGTGAAATTGGAAAGGGTGCTACTTTTATTCGGTTATATAATGATGTTGGTGTACACTCTGGGACATAAATCGAGACCTTAAGGGGGGATGGGCCGGTTTTCTGGACCACTTTCTCCCTCATGATTAGCCCCATTAGTTTTCCGATGTTGAGATGTTTACCCCATTAGTTAGTCGATTTTAAGACCTTTTGCTCCATTTCGTCGTCAATATTTAGACCTTTCGTGCTATTTAGGTGTCGATCTATTCCATGGCGAACGATAGTGAGCCTGTAATGTTGGAAGAACCGGCCTTCGTCCGGGACATTTTTCTACCGAAAAATGTACAAATTAATCTAGAAGGGGGATCTAATGGATGTTTGTTTTAATTTGGTGGAGGTCTAGGGAGGAAACTAGAAAAATAATGAATACATGCAAAAATCGCCCAAAAAGTGAACCATCCCTCATTAAATTTTCGAAGCTATCCCGAACCGAATGGGGCCGAATGGATACAAGCCAGAGAAAGAGAGAAAAGGAGAGAAAGAGAAAACAAAAACAGGTGACCCGCCTTAAAGCATTTTTGTAATTTCTCGAAATCATAACATGTGCAGAAATAACAACCCAAATTTTGCAGGAATAATACAACATTTGCTATATATAATCCGGACATTCCGATAATTTTTCTGAAACACCAAGTACAAGCTGTGACGAAGAAATATCACATTCAAAATTAAACGGACCTAACGCAAGCTCTTGAATTTATCGGGATTATAATTATATTGCAGTGTTCGCTGTACCACAGTTTATATATATATATATATAATTCCGTTTTTAATTAATATGGATATGTAAAAAAAAAAAAAAAAAAAACATTCACTAATAAGTCGATATAACACAGGTATCCGAATTAATTGGAGTGATGAAATTGGGAGTATTACATGATTAAATCACTGGCCCTTAGATTAAGCATTAAGCATGGTTTATTCATACTGATTTGTTGCTACGTGCCACTATCACACTTCGTCTATACAAAATATACATCTCCTTCATTCAGAATTAAGCAACTATAAGACAGGCGCATGCTTTTCTCGGGCTTAACAAAACAGACTATTCAGTACCACAACTCTTACAATTCAGCATCTAATGTCTATATGAATTATAAACAAAACTAAATTATAAAAAAAATATATAACTCACGCATGTTGGATCAAGCCCCGACGCCTTCCTCCAGCTCCCTTCCTCATCCCCTACTACTTCCTCAGTCCCTTTCCTGGCTTCGAGGCAATAAGTGATCAAAATTATTCACTTGTCTCACATTTCCTAAATTCATGTCATAGAATATCAATCTGTGAACCTTTAAACCCAAGTTTTCAAGCAACTGGGATATAATAAAGCATAGTATTGTTCCATTTGAGTTGCATTCTCAATCAAATGGGTCCTTAGCCATTTATGCTTTTGATTGTACAGTACTTGTGCCTTCATGAGTTCTTACCTCTCCCTGATGTTATACTGTATATGGATTTATAATTACTAAGGCAGAATTACGAGTGTTATTTGTCATGCAGTAATTACTGTACTTAAACCTATTCCATATCCATATAAATAAATGTAACGAATCTGTAATATACTGCACCCACTAGCCGGTGTCATTGCTGCCAATATCTCTTTTTCCTCCCCTCCCACTCCACGTAACTCCTTTTTCAGGCCCCGGATGAGAAGTTAAGGTAGTAAGGTCGGGCGTGTTACGAGCTAGGAAGGCTGGTGGATTGTTTAGTAGGTTGGGTGGGTGGTTAGTTAGTTGGTAAGTTAGTCTTTTGGTTGGTCGGGTAGGTGGTTAGTTGGCTGATTTGTTCGTTGGTAGGTTAGTTGGTTGGTTACTTCATTGGTAGGGCAAGTTAAACGGTTGGATAGTTGGGTGGGTGAACAGTTGGTTGATGGGGTTGGTTGGTTAATTATTTGGTAAGTAAATTGGTTGGTTGGGTGGGTGGCTAGTTAATAGGTTGTTTGCTTGGTTAGTTGGTTGGGTTGGTGGGTGGATGGTTGGGTGGAGATGGACCTATTGTATTTTATCATTTGTTTTGTTTCAGTGTACCATGACGCGTTTCTTTCACTTTATTCTGGTTATTATTAGGGTTTATTTTGTTGGCGTGCTTACAAATTAGGATCTTTGAGAGTCACAGGTTTAAGTGAGCTACTTTGTACGCCATTCGATTCTTACCCTCGTATTTTAGAACCATGCATAAGTGTTTCCTTTACCTTATGTCGAAAGAAGATAATACAACTGAGTGCTAATTTATGATAAAGGGCTAAATATAATTCAGTTTCAGAAATATAACTGATTCTAAATCATGAAAGCTTAGGGCAGCACTTAAAAGTGCGGTTATAAAATACAGGGGATAGAGGTCTTTCCTAAGCTAAATTAAGGCGTCTAATATTATTACGAATTTAGTGGTGTGGGGTTATAAAACGTGATGTCTAGTGAAAGGTTGTCTGATCATTTTATATGAACATCAACTTTTTCAGGTACAAATTTCGGAGTCTTTTTTGCAATTTTGTAGGTTGTCACACGAGCACTTTTATGGATATTATTTCGATCGAGAATTAGCTTTGCAGTAACATTTCAGGGTTCTTTTGTAACCATTAAAACAGTCATCGGGGAGATATCTTTCCACCATTTTGTTATTGTGAAACTAAATCATGGCAACAATTCGGAATTTCAAGCACTGGGTACTATCAACTGAGGTGAAAGTATAATGGGTAACTGGCATCTGTGAAACTTTAATTCGGAAGCCGTCATCAAAGAATTGCGGGAAATATTGCCAGTGTAAATTATTATGGACCCCGACACATAGAACTGACACTGTTGTTCCATGTTGATTTTTAGTATTTCAGAGAGAGAGAGAGAGAATGGAAGGCCTGGAGGGAGATATACCAGTACGTCAAATGACATTTTTGTTGTACGACTTTATGAGGCTGTACTTCACATTAATTGGTTAAGTACGTTATGTATATAGCGTTCCAGCATAATTAAACTACACATGAGGACCTCAAAACATTCTACGATACTTTAAATGTGCATTATCTGTTTTTCACCATAAAACTTTTGTTTTTGTTTTTAAATTGTTGAAGCGCATGGTATATCTAGATGGTGTGCTTAAATAAATAACTTCATAATAATGTGAATTATCGAGCCAGTACCGATACAAAGGTCAGCCCTGTGGATCTGCACGGTCTGCGGGCGGGTTCTAAAGAAGAAGAAGAAGATCTAAGAACAAATATATATTTAAGATTTGATGAATTATTATGCTCTCTCCACTAACCAACTTTACTCCTAAACTCGATTAATGAAATTAACAAACACATGTGGCAGTCCGGGGATTCGAACCTAGGATGCTCACACCGAAAATCAACACACTTATGCATTTCACCACGAAGACAGTTAAAGAATACTGCACAAGCCTACGATTTATTATACAGTTTCGAATCCTGCATACCAATCTTAGCATGTACAATATCCCAACTGCACTATCGGAGGCTATGCATAGGTGAAAGGAAATAGTAATAAATGGGGCACTTAACCCTAGGAAAGGCCTCTCGATAAACTACTACTGAACCTGAATGAATTATTATGCTCTCTCCACTAACCAACTTTACTCCTAAACCCGATTAATGAAACTAACAAACACATGTGGCAGTCCGGGGATTCGAACCTAGGATGCTCACACCGAAAATCAACACACTTATGCATTGCACCACGAAGACAGTTAAAGAATACTGCACAAGCCTACGATTTATTATGCAGTTTCGAATCCTGCATACCAATCTTAGCACGTACAATATCCCAACTGCACTATCGGAGGCTATGCATAGGTGAAAGGAAATAGTAATTAATGGGGCACTTAACCCTAGGGAAGCCCTCTCGATAAACTACTACTGAACCTGAATGAATTATTATGCTCTTTCCACTAACCAACTTTACTCCTAAACTCGATTAATTAAATTAACAAACACATGTGGCAGTCCGGGGATTCGAACCTAGGATGCTCACACCGAAAATCAACACACTTATGCATTGCACCACGAAGACAGTTAAAGAATACTGCACAAACCTACGATTTATTATGCAGTTTCGAATCCTGCATACCAATCTTAGCATGTACAATATCCCAACTGCACTATCGGAGGCTATGCATAGGTGAAAGGAAATAGTAATTAATGGGGCACTTAACCCTAGGGAAGGCCTCTCGATAAACTACTACTGAACCTGAATGAATTATTATGCTCTCTCCACTAACCAACTTTACTCCTAAACTCGATTAATGAAATTAACAAACACATGTGGCAGTCCGGGGATTCGAACCTAGGATGCTCACACCGAAAATCAACACACTTATCCATTGCACCACGAAGACAGTTAAAGAATACTGCACAAGCCTACGATTTATTATGCAGTTTCGAATACTGCATACCAATCTTAGCATGTACAATATCCCAACTGCACTATCGGAGGCTATGCATAGGTGGAAGGAAATAGTAATTAATGGGGCACTTAACCCTAGGGAAGGCCTCTCGATAAACTACTACTGAACCTGAATGAATTATTATGCTCTGTCCACTAACCAACTTTACTCCTAAAGTCGATTAATGAAATTAACAAACACATGTGGCAGTCCGGGGATTCGAACCTAGGATGCTCACACCGAAAATCAACACACTTATGCATTGCACCACGAAGACAGTTAAAGAATACTGCACAAGCCTACGATTTATTATGCAGTTTCGAATCCTGCATACCAATCTTAGCATGTACAATATCCCAACTGCACTATCGGAGGCTATGCATAGGTGAAAGGAAATAGTAATTAATGGGGCACTTAACCCTAGGGAAGGCCTCTCGATAAACTACTACTGAACCTGAATGAATTATTATGCTCTCTCCACTAACCAACTTTACTCCTAAACTCGATTAATGAAATTAACAAACACATGTGGCAGTCCGGGGATTCGAACCTAGGATGCTCACACCGAAAATCAACACACTTACTGTATGCATTGCACCACGAAGACAGTTAAAGAATGCTGCACAAACCTACGATTTATTATGCAGTTTCGAATCCTGCATACCAATCTTAGCGTGTACAATATCCCAACTGCACTATCGGAGGCTATGCATAGGTGAAAGGATTTTTTTTTTTTTTTTTTTTTTTTTTTTAAAGAGACAATGAACGGAGGAAGGAAAAACACAGATAAAACAAAAAGGACCATGTGCCTAAAGGCATCCTCCATTCATAAAATGTTTGTAACAACTGGATTTAAACATTTGTAGATTGTAAGTTTGTGGAAAGCAATTCGAGGGAAGTGAATTCCAAAGAGTAGTAGTTCTGGGGATAAATGAATTCTGATAAGCAGAAGTTCTGCATTGTGGAGGAGAAAGTGTAAATTCATGGGCGCTCTCAGCTGCCCTAGTTCTACGGGGAAAGATGTGGAGAGGCGGCACAATTGAAGCAAGTTCCTTGGAACAATTGCTGTGAAAATATCTGTAGAATAATGCAAGGGATGCAACGTTTCTTCGTATGGATAATGTAGGAAGGTCCTGTGTGATTGCAGGGTTATTGATTAATCTAATAGCTTTATTTTGAATTTTGTCCAACTGCCTCAATGCAACCACTCCACTTCCACCCCACAGAGGTGAACAGTAATCCATCTGAGAACGCACATGACTTTTATATATCACGGCCAACTGCTCGTCAGTGAAGAATTCTCGAACTCTGTACAGGAGTCCCAGTTTTTTAGAGGCATTCTTAGCAATGTTTCTAACATAATGTGTCCAGCTCAAGTTAGTAGTTAATGTTACACCGAGAATGTCAATACTAGGGGAAGTGGGAATATTTACATCATTAAAAAATATATGGGAGTCAGTGAGATTCTGTCGGTTAGAAAATTGAATGTACTTGGTTTTCTGTGCATTAAAGGAAACTAGATTCTTTTGTCCCCATCCATTAATTCTAGAAAGGTCCTGGTTCAGAGAAATTGCAGTGTTTATTTTTGAATTTATAAGATCGGGTTGGGTGAAAGAATTGGTAAATGTGAAGGAACTGTGGAGTGTTGAGTCATCTGCGTAGGAATGTATTGGATTATGAGTGGTAGATATGAGATCATTGATATGAATGAGGAACAGAATTGGGGCCAAAACTGATGCCTGGGGAACACCAGCATTTATTGAGTGAAATTGAGAATAAAGGCCATCTACCATTACACGTATTTTTCTGTTATGAAGATAAGAAGAAATTAGTGGAACTAATGATGCAAGGCCGTAGTGTGACATCTTCGACAATAAGGATTGATGCCAGACTCTATCAAATGCCTTTGATATATCCAGTGCTATTGTATGTGTTTCACCATGTTGGTCTGTAGCTTGGTTGATTTGATGCGTAAGAAGGCAAAGCATGTCTGCAGTTGATCGACATCGTCTTAAACCATATTGCCTATCACTGATTAATTTATTATTCTCAAGATGCTTAATTATGTGATTATTTAATATAATTTCAAAGACTTTACCAAGAGTGGAAGTTATAGCTATTGGTCTGTAGTTTGATGGATCTGAAGAGGCACCTTTTTTAGGAACTGGATGGATGATTGCTTCTTTCCAGGGTACTGGGAAGCATGAGGTATGAGTACACAGACGGAAAAATTTTGCCAATACAGGAGCGAGCACCAAGGAGCAATTCTTAAGTACTATTGGAGGAATTTCATCTGGACCAGGAGCCTTATCTACTGAGAGATTCTGCAAAATAGTTTTGACATGTCTGGTGTGGATCTTAAGTGAGGGAATTTCAGGCGAATTAAAATTAAGTACAGGGACATCTTGATTTATTTCATCTAAGGTTGAGTTGGTGGAGAAAATATCCGCAAGAAGGTTAGCTTTACCTCGTGGGTCACTTACAAGATTGCCAGTCGGAGATTTTAATGGTGGAATGGATGAAGCAGTAGTGAAGTTTGATTTAAATGAGTTAAGAGTAGACCAAAATATTTTGTTATCATTTGGATTATTTAGAAGTTTATTTGCCTGCTTGTGGAGAAAGTTTGATTTAGTTAGGTTTAATACAGTTTTGGCATGATTTCTGATGTTTCTAAAGTAATTAAAGGCTTCATGTGTTTTTGATCTTGTGTATGCATTGTAGGCTATTGCTTTTTGTTCAGTTACTCTAGCACAATTATGGTCAAACCATTTAGGTGAATTAGATCTTTTACTGTACTTTTGATGAGGAATAAAAGTTTCCATTCCAATTTTTACAAAATCTTGTATGTGGCTCAAGGTGGAGTGTGCATCATTAGAAAAGAAAGAGGTCCAGGGAATATCAATAAAGAAACCTTGAAGACCCTCCCAGTCTGCCCTATCGTAATGCCATTTAGTCACCAAAACAGGTTCAGAGTGGGAAGGTGTGGTAGGTGATAGACAGGTGGCCTGTATCAGACAGTGATCAGAAGATCCAAGCGGGGACCTCACTGTAACATCATAATTTTCTGAATTGGTTGTTAAAAATAAGTCCAGTAGGTGGGAATTATGATTAGGATTATCTGGTACACGGGTGGGTTGGTTGACTAGTTGAGTGAGATTAAATGAGTCTGCAAATAGCTCACATTCAAGACCAGCATCATCAGTCCTGGCTGAATGAGTGAGCCATTCAACATTATGGACATTAAAATCACCCAACACAGTGATTTCAGAAGAAGCATTTAAGTTGAGGACACTGAGTTGTGAGGACAGAGAATTAAAAAAATAGTAATTAATGGGGCACTTAACCCTAGGGAAGGCCTCTCGATAAACTACTACTGAACCTGAATGAATTATTATGCTCTCTCCACTAACCAACTTTACTCCTAAACTCGATTAATGAAATTAACAAACACATGTGGCAGTCCGGGGATTCGAACCTAGGATGCTCACACCGAAAATCAAGACACTTATGCATTGCACCTCGAAGACAGTTAAAGAATACTGCACAAGCCTACGATTTACTATGCAGTTTCGAATCCTGCATACCAATCTTAGCATGTACAATATCCCAACTGCACTATCGGAGGCTATGCATAGGTGAAAGGAAATAGTAATTAATGGGGCACTTAACCCTAGGGAAGGCCTCTCGATAAACTACTACTGAAATTAGCTTTTGCAGTGAATAGTCATATCCATATACTGTCTCAATGATTATCAACATAAACAAATCAATAATTTGAGAAATTTTAATTTTAAAATATATTAATCTTTTTGAGCCTATCAGTACACCGTGACGGAGTAATTTATTATATTTTGGCTATAATTTGACTTTAATGAAGGATATCCTACAATCATAGTAGTAGAGACTGTCTAACTTAACTCTTTCACGCGTCCAGACCCGAATAAAAACGATTAATGATTGCCAATGATAAAAGGAGAAACTGGCGTCATATATTGTAATGGCAAATAACCAAATCCCCTCCTCCTACTTCCTCAGATGCCCCAGAATGCTCAGAGGGCCGGAAAGAGCGCACGCAGGGGGCCGCCCGGGGCTCAACAACGCCCGTGAGGTGCCAAGTGGAGGCCGAACCCCCCACCGACCTGACCTGGGCCTGGGTACGGAAGCGGGTGGACGGCAGTGAGGAGGAACTACCGTCAGACGATATACGGATTGACGGGGACACTGCCTCTAGCGTCCTGGTGACCCCCCACACCCAGGAGGACTACGGCCGGTTCCTGTGTCTGGCTAGTAACTCCGTGGGGCGCCAGTCGGTCGCCTGTGTTGTTAATCTGGTCCCGGCAGGTGAGTCGCTTCGTTATCACCTAAGGATGTGTGTGGTTTTGTATTGTTTTACCCCCTTCAACCTCATGTTTAGTTCCATCAGTTTTGATATTTAAGACGTTTGCCCCATTAGTTTGTCGATTTTAAGACTTTTCACCCCATTTGTAAGTGTTAAGACCTTTCGTGCCATTTAAGTGTCGATTCTCTTCTGGCGAGCGATAGCGAGCCTGTAATATAGGAGGAACAATATATTAGACTAGGTTAGCGTACAGTACGTTGACAAATATCAGTGTTGGCATATATAGTAACCTCTCCGTCAAGGCTAGCTATAATAACTTTTACGTAGGCGAAAGACTAATGAAACCACTATTGCAGGTCCTCCCGACGCCCCCAACAACTGTTCCGTGACGCCCGCCGAGCCGTCCTCCAAGCGTCCCCACACCGCCTCCCTCAGAATCATCTGTCTGCCAGGGTTCGATGGTGGCCTACCCCAAACCTTCTCCTTGGAGACCTGGCAGGACGGAGAGCTGGCTGCTAATATGTCGGAGTAAGTTGAGGGGCGTAGTCTATTAAAAGTTCGTTATAAGACTGATGAGGTACTGCAAGATAGCTTGGGCCTTTGATTGGTTAGCTGTTCTTCAAACTATAACTTTGGACGGGAATCTGGCAGTCAATATGTCTGAATGAGGCGGGGCATAATGTATTTTTAGCTTCGTTATAAGATGGGGGTACTGCATGATAGCTTTGACTTATAGATTAGTAAGGTATAGTAGCTTCCCTTCAGACTATAACTATGGAGAGGGACGTGGCTGATGTAATATTTCAGAGTAAGCTGTGGCATACTATATCATTATACAGTATATATATATTTTGTTTTAAATGATTGAGGTATTGCATAATAACTTTGTAAGGTTAGTAAGGTATAGTAAATTCACAATAATTAGACCAGAAATCATGACCCCTAGCCTCTGTAACTCAAATCTGGCTGGAGCAAAATTAATGGGTTATGAACTTTCGCACCAATTCCCTAGCTGACACTTCCACAATGGTAGAAATACTACCTTGAACACTCCAGTCATTGTTGAGTTATAGAGGTTAGTGGTCAATATTTGTGGCATAATTATGATGAAGAACCATAGCTTTCCTTCACAAAATATTCTTGGATCCAGACCAAGCAGAATGGTGAACTAGTTAGTATTATGAAATATATAAATGTGTTGGTGGTGTAATGGTTTAGATGCTTATGTTCTAAGTGTGGTGTCCCGAGTTCGAATCCCGGGAGGACCATATGCTTTCATTAGTTTATTAAAGTGCATTGGGGTTTGTAATTGATGATTAATGTTAAGAACGGGGTGTTACCTAATTTTAGGTTAGTTATTAGATGAGGTACTGCAGGATTGCTTTGATGAATGGTTATTCTATCTATTTATTGTTAGACACCTTGGTCCCTGAAGGGGTGGCCACGAATGAATTGCCTCCATATTCACTTCACTCGATTCTCAAGTTTGTTATTCCGGGAGAGTTGTTTGCAAATTAGCTGAAAGATCAGGTAAGGTATGATAGGATTGACTCTTGATAGGTATATATGATAAGTACTGTATTACAATGTTGACTTGTAATGAATAAGTTTGTGTATAATCGAGTAAGGTATGATAGGTTGGCTCAGACCTGCAGAAGATACTAGGCAAGCATTGTGATTAGGTCAGGTGAAACGATTCTTACCTTTGATGGGAACATTTCTAAGAGAGTTATAAGATCAAGTAATGTATAAGGGGAAATGGATCGTTTTTGTAGTGCCCCTTCTTCCTCATGCTTAGCCCCATTAGTTTTCAGATTGTAATATGTTCGCCCCATTAGTTTGTCGATTTTAAGAACTTTCACCCCTTTTTTATTTGTCAATATCAAGACTTTTTGTGTCATTAAGGTGTCGATTTTTTACTGGTGAGCGATAGCAAGCCTGTAATTTAGGAGGAACCAGCCTTTGGCCGGGACATTATTCTACCGAAAAATTTACAAATATACCTTGAAGGGGGATCCTGGGTTGGTTGTTTTTTTGTTTTTAACTTTGATGGAGGTCTAGGGAGGAAACTAGAAAAAATAATATATTAATGAATAAATCGGCCAAAAAGTGAACCATCTCTCCTTAATAGCTTTCTTTCAGACCTTCACGCTAGGAATTGTCCAAGTGAGTCTTGTAGGACAGTTATAAGCTTAGGTGATGCATGGGGACTATATGAACAGTTACCTGAACTATGGGAGGTTCTCTGGGATAGCTAGGTTGGTCTATATGATCTGTGCCCCATGAGTATCCTTTCCTCTCACTTAATCATAGGCTATTCATAAGTGCAGTTGGGTGTAGTACGTGATTAAATTAATGTCCAGTATTCGATAAATAGATATTAAGCGTAGTCATGTGCTATACTTATAACTGCATTGGTGGTGTAATGGTTAGAGTGTTTAAAATCTGTATGTGGTAACCCAGGTTCGAATCCCGGTGGATCACATACTTACTTTCATACATTTCTTTGGGAGGTGTTTGGTTTTGGAATGAAATTAATAAAACATGGAATAGCTATACAATCAGATTACAGTAAGGGCGATGTAGCATATGAAGAATATACTGTACAGAAGAAGAATTTATCTTAATTAATTAATTTCACTCCCAACACCTTGCACCCTCAAGTGAAAATTATGAAAACATGTGATCCTCCTGGTATTCGAACCCGGGATACCACATACAGAACATAAGCACTCTAACCATTGCACCATCAGGACAGGTTGTAAGAAGGATAATCCAATATCTTTGAAAGAACACCCTATTCCTACGACTGTCTTCCCTTATTAACTTTCCTCTTGCACTAAACCTGAGCTTGTGCCAATATAAAACCCAGTTCCGGAGAGTCAAGATATACTCTAAGGATTTTCAAGGATAACTAGGAATCCAAAATAAGGCTTCTGAGATAGGTTTTCCGGCACCTACATCAATGTTTTACTTTGATGGTCCAAGTTTTAATTACTGAGAACTTATCAAGACAAATATTCCAATATTTCTATCCATTTTAAATTTGTCAGGTATAATATAGTTCGATATTATTATATAATATAAAAGGTTTCGTATCAAACTGTAGGAGAAAATTACCTTTTCCATGTTACACGGAACGTAATAATTCTCTTAAAATGTGAATTCGAACACGAATCACAGTTTTACTTTGGTGTTACAGCTACCATACGTATTACATACAGTAAATACCCAAAATATCACCGATGAACAAAACACTGCATTTATATTTACTGGATAGGGTCCGTATATTTGTATATTTCATTTATATAAACCAATGCGCCTGGGGATGTTTGTCTATCAATTTTAAGATTGCAGTAAAGTGAAATATTAGGAATTACTATATACAAACACAGTTCTAAGCTAAATATGAATAAGGTAGAAGTGCCGCATTGCCCGAAAGCAAAACTGCGTACCCAACTCTGCGAGGGGTTACCATCATCACTACTACTATCACCATTATCACTACTACTGTAACCATCATCACTACTATTGTCACCATCATCATATCTACTGTCACCATACTGCATACATCAGAAACATCCAAAGAAGAAAGCAAAAACACAACTTCAAAGCTCTATTAGTAAAACAAATCATATTTCTCGCAGCCACTCACACAAATAGTATATTCGCAAACATAAAACAAAAAAATCCTGTTCTCAGACAAATATTCAGACATCCAAAAAAGTCCGATAGCAAAATTCGCAACCTACAACTTCAGATAAAAAAAAAGTATTGCGAGAGAAACATTGGCGGCCTACAACTCGACAGTAACATTTAGGCGAACACTGCAGGGCGGATGGAGGTAGCGGTATTTTCGTTCGGTAGACCTTTCAGCTACGAGAAGAGGTTTTCATATATTCTGTGTGGATCATGGCGCGTTTTGACAGTACATTCTGGCTTTCATTGGACGATTTTATACAGTTGAGGATGGATCTGTGGGAGTTAAAAGGGTAGATACCATCTCAATTATCCCTCTGACTTCCATATACCCTTCCTACTCTGAATAAAATCGTCTAATAATAGCCAAAATAAACTGTCAAAATGCGTCATAGTCCTCAAGGGTTAATCATTTGTTTATGTACTTATTAACTTATATTTATCCCGGACGACTCAACAAAGATTCCACGATATTGACAGTCATTTGGTTGCTAGCACAATTGACAACTGCAATTTCAATGGTTACAAACTTAACAGAATGTCGATATTATTAGTTATTTACGGTCTTAACCCCTTCTCTACCAACGATGTCCTTTTAGTTTTACTTTGGATACTATTGGACGATTTTATGCAGTTTCAAAAGGGCCTCCAACAATTAACAGACCTCGAACTATCACACTCAACACTTTCTACTATCACAAATCCTTCTTAAACTGCATTAAATCGCATAAATAGTGCTAGAATAAAACTAAAAAACGTCGCTGGTACAGAAGGGGTTTATATTGTCATATGTAGGTTAACTCTTCAATATAAAATGACGCCTAATTTCCAATACGTCAGCCTACCATTAAACGTTTGTATACAGTATTGAAGGATGTGCGGGTGTTAGAGTGCTATACCAAAGACCATCAACGTTTCTGATTAATTTTAACCCACTCTGTACTGGAGACGTCCTTTTCATTATATTCTGGCAACTATTAGACAATTTTATTCAGCTTTGGAAGAATCTGTGGTTGCAAAAAGGATTAATTGAGACAGTTTGTAGCCTTGTAATGCGTAGAGATACTTCCTAAGCTTAATAAAATCATCTAATAGTAGCCAGAATAAAGTTAAAAGGACGTCACCGGTACACTATGGGTTAATTGACCACTTGCGAGTTTTGGTCTATAAGGAAGTTGGAGCTGTGGCCATCAATATTTAGCAGAATTATCAGCTAAAATACGGTCATAATACATATCTAAATACATAACACCAAATTGATCATACATGTTATCCATCAGAAACCCACATTAGTATTGGATTCATCTTTAATATCGATGTTCACGGCTCAAACTTCCTTATAGCCTGAAACTCGCAAGCGGTTAATTTATTCAAAGTCGTTTTCTGTTACCGAGTAGTTAACCATTATCTGTAACTCGTGTGTAATTAATAAATTGCCTTACCTAATCCTTGTACTTTATTTGTGGGTTAAGGGGGGACTGGCCGTTTGTTTGGTCTATTAATTAATTTATTCATATATGTATTTTAGTTTCCTCCCTAGACTTCCATCAAGCTTAGAAAAACACCCCCTAGACCCCCTTCCAAGATAAATTTGTACATTTTTCGGTAGAAAAATTTCCCGGCCGAAGGCCGGTTCCTCTTAAAATTGCAGGCTCGCTTTCGCTCGCCAGGAAATAATCGACACCTAAATGGCACGAAAGGTCTTAAAATTGACAATGAAATGGGGCGAAAGGTGTTAAAATCGCCAAACTAATGGGCCGAACGTCTTATAATCTCAAAACTAGTGGGGCTAAACATTAGGGAGAAGGGAGTCCAGAAAAACGGTCTGCCTCCCCTTAATCAAATTTGAATATGGAGAAACAGAATGGATGAAAATACTCGTGAACGATATAACCTTGAGTTGCGAGGAGGGTGGAGGTGGCGTGTTGTGTGGAGGAGGAGAATGTGGGGGAGGAGAGCAAAGGCAAAATATATAACTTTTTATTTTAAAACAATGTTCTGGCCAAAGACCGGTTCCTGCAGGCTCGTTACCGCTTGCCAGGAAAAATCGACACTTAAATATCATGTAAGGTCTTAGAATTGACAAATAAATGGGGCGAATGGTCTTGAAATTGCCACACTAATGGGGCGAACGTCATAAAATCTAAATTAAATATTGGGGCTAAACATGAGGGGCAATGGGATCCGGAGAAAATCCCATTCCTATAACGATGTAGCGAATGTTATTGTTAATTATGATAGCGTGTCTTTTATATGATGCAGAGATATAGTAGTTTCATATTTTCCCCTATAAGTATCAAGCAATTAACTGCAAAGAAATTTAAATTTATCCCTAGGTGAAAAAAATAGACTAGTTCAACCATGTAAAAATGTAACCCCTTCTGCACTGGCGACATCCTTTTAACTTTATTTTGGCTACTATTAGACAATTTTAGTCCATTTTAAAAGGGCTTCCAGCAATTAACTCACTTCGAACTATCTCACTTAACACTTTTCACTACCACAGATCCTTCTTAAGCTGCACAAAATCGTCTAAATATAGCTACAATAAAACATTAAAAAATACGTCGCCAATTAGTGATATAAAGCCAAAATTAGCTCAGTCTTCACAGATTTGAACCAACTATTAAGTCAACCTTGATTAACCTTAATGTCAGGGCTGTCGAGACCAACACTTTGGACTAATTCGGAGACAATTTGTCAACGGTTAGCTTGGATTTCGTGGGATAACATAAATCTATAAATCGTCAGTATGATTTTGGTACGGTCTCTTAACTAATTTTTCTTTTTACATCTGATGGAATCTGTAATCCTTTACAACTGATGTATCTATGTTTAA
Source organism: Paralithodes platypus (assembly GCA_032716605.1). NCBI lineage: Eukaryota > Metazoa > Arthropoda > Malacostraca > Decapoda > Lithodidae > Paralithodes > Paralithodes platypus. The sequence goes on along the minus strand of CM064509.1, from coordinate 53,607,569 downwards.
TAGAAAGTTTTGAAACAACTAAATATCTATTATATCATTGGCAAGTCTCCAAAATTACAAACACATTTCACCATAACAATATTCGTAAGATCGAGGTATTAAGATGGGAACATGACAATGTATCGTAAACTGAATAAATATACCATTAGGCGAAATGCTAACGGCGAAAAGACTGATGAACGAAAGGCTGCGTGGGCGAATCAAAGTGAGGGTAGTGGTGATGGTGGTGGTGGTGCGATGGTGGTGGTGATAGTAGTTGTAGTGGTGGTGGTGTTGTGGTGGTAGTGTGGTAGTGTTGTGGAGGTAGTAATGGTGGTGGTGGTGGAAGAGGGAAGGGAAGGGAACACTGCTGGTGGTAGAATAAAGACCTTTTATTTAAGGATTCCAATAATTGCTAGGGAGGAGGAACTGAACGGCTGGGGAGAGTAGACGCCAATTAGAATACCGGAATCGAGTTTTGGGGCTTCGGGCATATTGTACAAAAGTTTATGCTTGTGTATTTACCGTTTTTTTGTTATCCCCTTCACCTACATTTTTAGCCTATATTTTTTGAGATTTTATGACGTTCACCCCATTAGTTTTGCGATTCCAAGGCATTTGACCCCATTTCTTTGTCAATGTTAAGACCTTTCGTGCCATTTAAGTGTCAATATTTTCCTGGCGAGCGATAGCAAGCCTGTAATTTACGAAAAACTGGCCTTCGTCCGGGGACTTTGGGATAATTATTTAAGCTTGATGGAGATCTAGGGACGAAACTAAAAAAAAAATAATAATAATGATAATATAACAATAATCTGTCCTTAAACCTTTGGCACCTGTTACTGGCTCTATCGTATAATATATAACTCACTAAAACATTACGCTTTCCATAATGCAGTTGGGTCGAGTACATGATTAGAGTGATATCCAAAATTCGAAAATGGATATTAATCGTGATCGTGTATTCAACCTTTAACTGTGTTGGTGGTGTAATGGTTTAGATTCTTGTGTTCTGGGTGTGGTGTCCCGAGTTCGAATCCCGGGAGGACCATATACATTCATTAGTTTATTCAAGTGCATTGGGGTTTGTAATTGATGATTAATGTTAAGAACGGGGTGTTAATTTATTACTAGTGCCACCTGTCAAGCCTATCAACTAGGATTAATTGGGAAGCGTATTTCTACATTTTAATTGGGATTTATAACATTAACCCTTTCTGTACCGTCTGTCTTTTTAATTTTATTCTAGCTATATTTAGACGATTCTGTGCAGTTTAAGAAGGTTCTGTGGTAGTAAAACGGGTTAAGTGCGATAGTTCGAAGACTGTTAGTTGCAGGAGGCCTTTTTATAACTGAATAACATCGTCTAATAGTAGCCAGAATAATATTGCAGTGACGTCGCCGGTACAGAAAGGATTAATGATGCAATCTATCGGAATGTTCCAGTCTCTGTCCTTCCCGAATTAAACATATGCATTCCACTTCCTAGCACAAATAGTGATGTAATGCTAAACACCCTTGTAATATTCAATAACTTATTTGAGTGACATACACACTGTTTTGCTAGGATGAAGTGAATTATGTTTGTTTTTGCTGTATGTATGTTTGTGTGTGTGTGTGTGTGTGTGTCATATATATGTATTGTATACGTGTGCATGTGCATTCTCTATTTTGTTGTTATAATTTAATTCTCCAGGCACACAGTTCGTTCTCTTTAGCCTGTGATGTTGATGCTGGTGGATAACAAAGATTAGAGGGTATGAAACAGAAGGTGTTGGAATACTGCCTGTCATTACCCTAACTGTCTATAAATTACGCTTAATAACACATTTGGCAGCAGAATCACATACCTACAATTATACTTCACATTACCTATCGTGACGTATTACAAGAAATAATACATAGCCAAAATAAGTCAAAATAAATAAAATAAACTGATCCTGATCCCGATTGTAATGAACGACTTTTGGAGATGCCGATACCTTACAGTCTTCTGGGGCAATATTAAGGGTATATTTATGACATGTCGGTGGTCTTATGATGAAGTACTAAGACCGATAAGTGGTGCACGAACTGACTCCCAATATCTCTTCAGATATACCGGACATCGAACCCGAGTCAGTACGATTACAAGGTCAGTGCTACTACCACTCCGCCATACCTCCCCTTTGTGTGTGTGTGTGGGAGAGAGAGAGAGAGATTACATTGTGTCATTACATTATTATGTGTTGGTGTGTGAGTGTGCCTATGTTATGTGCAAGTGAAAGTATCTGTGTGTGAGAGAGAGAAATTACATTATGTGTTGGTGTGTGTGTGCCTGTTATGTGCACGTGAAAGTATCTGTGAGAGAGAGAGAGAGAGAGAGATTAAATTATGTGTTGGTGTGTGTGTGTGTGTGTGTGTGCCTATGTTATGTGCACGTGAAAGTATCTGTGAGAGAGAGAGAGTGAGATTAAATTATGTGTTGGTGTGTGTGTGTGCCTATGTTATGTGCACGTGAAAGTATCTGTGTGAGAGAGAGAGAGAGAGATTAAATTATGTGTTGGTGTGTGTGTGTGCGTGTATGTGTAGATCAAAGTGGAGCTATGTGAACTCGGAATGCTCCATTAAGGGGGCCCACATCGCTGTTTTTCTCTTTCTTTCCCTCTCTCTTTGGCTTGTATCCATTCGGCCCCATTCAGCCTACTGTTTTAAGACGTTTACCCCCATCCAGGTGTCAATATTTTCCTGGCGAGCGGTAGCGAGCCAGCATATATATATTTTTGTTTTGACAGCAAGCTAAATTTGTATATTTTTCGATAGAAAAATTTCTCCGGCTTTCTCCGGCTTTCTCCATACAGCTGGATCGCTATCGCTCGCCAGGAAGAAATCGACATGGGGATGGGGATAAACGTCTTAAACCAGTTGGCTGAATGGGGCCGAATGGATACAAGCCAGAGAAAGAGAGAAAAGGAGAGAAAGAGAACAAAAGCAGGTGACCCCCCTTAAGGGCTCTGAAGCATTATAATACAAGGCCTAGAGTTAATTTCCGGTATAATGCATTGTGCAGCTCAACATACAGACACTATAGGGCTAGATACAATAGGTTCCATTACTTTAAAGGTACAGTTGGCCACATAAGTGATCTTTATGCGTGGAAAAACAATGCGAAGGATGAATTACGAGTGTAGTTTCTTCTGCAGTGGTTAACTTATCTGCTTGGTCAACTAATAATTAAATGAAACCACGTCATATTCTGCATACCTAGATACACTTTAAAGACAGGAGTAAGAGTGAAGAAAACCATAGACCTGAAGAAGGAAGTAGAAGAGTGACAAGTGGAGAATGAGAAGCTTATTAATTGTAAAACCATTGGATGAATATATCTTTCGAAAACAACCGACTGGAATACCGACCGGATCATACAATAGAATCTCAAGCGAAGCCCTGTTGACCGCTTGCGAGTTTCAGACTAGGAAGTTGGAGCTGTGGATCTCGATAATAAAACAGAATTACCAGCTAAAATAAGGTTATAGTACATGTATAAATAAATAAAATAAAATCCACCATACGTATTATCAACATTGTTATTGAATTTATGTTGTATATCAGTGCTTGCAATTTAGGAGGAACCTACCGAAATATGTACAATTTTGCCCAAAGGGCGGTCATGAGGGTAATATTTTAAGCTTGATGGAGGTCTGGGAAGCAAAGTAAGAAATAAAATATAACCCCTTAAGTAATGATCTATAACACATCGATTTAAGAATGGATTGTAGTGAACAATCAGCCAAAGGATTCGAGGAATAAGCCTAGGAAGGCACAAGGAAGATACAGCAAATAACATTGGGTGTATTTAGAGTGAATTAACTGAGATTGATTTAAATACCTTTTCATCCCTTTATTAGCTGGGTTTATCACCTCTACAGGGTATAGTTGGCCACATGAATCTGTATCCATGCTGTGCATATATGTCTGAAAGGAAACATAGTATGAATAACTTACAAGAATCATTTGCTATATAATCGTTAATTGGTCATATTATTTACTTGCTGCATAAGAATATGCAGTTCCAATTTAGTTATATATATTTTCTTTCAATACATAAAATCAGTGTATACAAATTTATGTAGACAACTGTACATTATTATGTAGTGTACATTTAAAAATACCCTTTACTTACCAATGTTTTTTGCAGTGTAGTCATGAGCCTTAATACCTGCACACCCACTTGAATCTGTATCGAACCCAAGCGAGACAATCCATTGTTCGTTACATCCCAGAGGCTTCACAACTTGGCTTTATTGATTCAAACATTCAAATGGGTTTGCAGGTATTATGGCTTATGATTGAACCTAATCTTACAACTACTCTCGAATTTTACCCTTCATGATTAGTATCCCTTAATTAAGAGGGTATCACATGAAATCTTGTATCGTCAATTATCGGGGATCAATATTTTTTTTCAGGCACGTTTTCTAGAATGTATTGCTCGGGTATCAGTAATTAGACAAATTGTTGATGAATTTGTGTGACAGAATTATTTAAGAAGATTACCTCATAAATTACCAAACCAGTGTTGACTTGCCAGACCAAGTTAACCCTTTGAAGATTTCGACGCATTTTGATAGCTTATTCTGGCTATCATTAGATGATTTTAGACACAGTTTAGGAAGGATCTGTGGGAATCATAAGGGTAAAACATATCTACATTAACCCTCTGACTTCCATATACCCTTCCTAATCTAAATAATATCGTCAAATAATAGCCAGAACACATAACATAAATACGTAATCGGATCTGCAAATGTTAAGGGAAACGTGTTCCAGTGCATATATCAGTGCATATGCAGTCTTGACATATTCCTGCAGTTTATCAAGACACTTAACCGAGAGTGGTTATACTTTGCCTAATTGTATAAGTAATCCAGACTCTTCACCCCCTCTGTTCCGGCAACCTCTTTCTTATTTGATTTCAGCTACATCTAGACGATTTTACGAAGTTTAGGAAGGATATGTGGTAGCTAAAAGGATTAATAGAGATAGCATGTAGCCTTTTAACGGGTAGACGTCCTTCCTGAGCAGAATATAATCGTCTAATAGTTGCCAGAATATAATGAAAAGGATGTCACCGGTACAGAATGGGTTAACAAGCGTGTGTAAGAGATATAGTATACTTTTGTTCTAATCTTACAACTATTCTAACGCCTTACCATTCATGAGGTGCATTACTTTACCTGAGCTTACACCCAACATGAGTTAGACCTGCTATACCTTACCTAATCGTACCGGCATGGACAGGATTTAGTGGACAATTATTCGACGTGCAAATATGAGATAATGATAAGTATTTGATGAACTGCTCTACCCACAGATATCAAATTACTGTGATTATCCAGTTGATGGACGGAATCTTGTGTTTATCATCAGGGGATGTTCAAGTATGCAAGACAATGACTGTAAACTGTACCCTATTTCTTTTCAACTAACGGTAAATTGCAAAGTTCCCATCAAGATTTCTCAGTTATTTTAAAGATTTTGTAGTGAAATATGGTGCTAATGATATAAACTTGGTCTTAATATGATGCAGAGACATAGTGGTTTCATATTTTTCCATTAAGTATCGCGAAATTAGCTGCTAAGGGATTCAATTTACCGTCAGATGAAATTAAACAGAGTATAGTGGTTATGAATACGTGAACATCTCTTAAATGATACAAACAAAACGATGAACAATAACTGGTGAATCTCTGTAGTTTGATCTTTGTGACTCGAGCAGTTTCCCAAAATAGTTCGCCCGGGTATCATAATTGGGCTTACCATAATAGTTCAGAAACTCCTGTCCCCCAACTGTACATCTAGAACCTTACCACTCACTGCTTGACGAGCTGATACACACCACTCAGTCTTATAACTATTATAGATTTGTTTTATCTACTCTTAAGGGGGGGCTTTTAGGTTGTTCCCTAGACCTCTATCAAGCTAAAAACTACACCCCCTAGACCCCCTTTCAAGATAAATTTTTACATTTTTTGGTAGAAAAATGTCCCGGCCGAAGGCCGGTTCCTCTTAAATTACAGGCTCGCTATCGCTCGCCAGGAAAAAATTGACACCTAAATTGCTCGAACAGTCCTAAAATTGACAGAAATTGGGCGAAAGTTCTTCTAATCGTCTAACTTATCTCCAAATCTTAAAAGCATTGGGGCTAAACATGAGGGAGAAAGGGGTCCAGAAAAAAATCCCTCCAGTGGAAATCTCCCCTTAATGCTTGCCTAGAATATTTTCAATTACGAATTAGATAGTTCTTACAGCTTACCAATCGTTATTCCAGGACTGAACCTTGCCTTTATCATACGTCTTAATCTTATAGATAACTCAGAACATTACCAATCATGAGTTACAGAGCTTATCATACACTACTTCATCTTATAAGTACTCTAGATTCTTGCTTTAACCTTCCCTAAAACCTTAATTGTACCTTACCCAATAATATTTTGCCAACCAGATTCTTAAATGGACCTTACCTGATCCTATAGCTAACCTAGAACCCTTATTTCCAGCGAGCTACCGGAGTGGATAGTGGGCGGGCTACGAGCTGGAGTGGGCGTGACACTGAAGGTAGCCGCCCACAACGAGCGGGGGCGGAGTGACGTCATACGCTTTGAGGTGCATACTGCCAGCGCCCAACACCACGCCGCACCCGGGACAGGTCATTATATAGCTTAGTATTAAAGTCTGCTTAAAGGGCTAGTGGCTGTTTTTATGGTCTATTAATTAATGTATTCAATTATTTTTTAGTGTCCTCGCTAGACCTCCCTTGAACTTAAAAGAAAAAAAAAACTAGACCCCCCCTCAAGATAAATTTGTACACTATTCGGTAGAAAAATTTCCCGGCCCAAGGCCGGTTCCTCTTATAATAACAGGCTCGCTATCGCTCGCCAGGAAAAAAATCGGCACCTAAATGGCACAATAGATCTTAAAATTGACAACGAAATGGAGCTAAAGGTGTTAAAATCGCTAAACTAATGTGCCGAACGTCTTAAATTTTCAAAAACTAATGGGGCTAAACACAAGGAAGAAAGGGATCCGGAAAAGTGACCCATCTCCCCTTAACCCTTTCAGCATTGTGACACTTTTTCCCATTTCTTCTGGCTATTATTAAACAATTTCACACAGGTTTGGCAGAACCTTTAGCAATCAAAGGAGCAAAATTGATCTTAATACCTTTTGTTTATGAGTGAGCCTTACTTACTTATATTAATAACATTGTCTAATATTAGCTAGACTACACACTACACGGAAACATTTGTCTTGGTATACTGAAAGGTTTAGTTTGGTATCAATAGACGAATGTACGATGATAAACATTACCTTAATAATTACCTCCTTTACATCTGGGAAAGATATATTGCACCCCTTGTATCATTATAAATAGTTACTTCTTTAGTAAATACTCAGTTGAACTTGCTTCTATTTTGCTACCTCTTTACATCTTTCCCTATGTAAATGTTTTAGGGTGTCTGACAACCCCTGCATTAACATTCACTCCTCAAAAATGTGGACTGATATTTTACATAATAAATGTATACGCTGAACCACCTCTCTCTCTCTAGGATTCAGTAACTCGGGGCATTTCTATGTAAATTATTCCAGGTAACTCATCCATTTCAATTACACATTTTCGATTAAATTTATGCTACCCTAGGCAATTAAATTCCTGTTCTGATAGCAAGTATCGCAAGTAAGCCTCCCAGTTCAATTAAATAATGTTCTAGCTTATTCTGGTGTCCCAGGGCACTATAATGTAGATTGGTTATTAACATTAATTATTAACAGGAAACCTTTTTTCACCTAAACTATTATATCTCATGGAAGAGTTATGAAAACTAACATGACCGAAATTGGTATAATTTCACTTCCCTATGTCGTATTCCCAGACTCGACGTGGGGGTGGGTTGGTGTGCCCCCGCTCCTGGGTGCCCTGGTGGGGGTCGGAGGGGTGCTGCTCATTATCATCATCACTGGTATCATCCTGGCCAAGTATACCCGCCGCCCACCGCCCCCCACCCACGTCCACACCCTCATCATGACGCCCACCACCTGCCCCTCTGACTCTGATACCTATGACCCGGATGTGGTGACCTCGCTTACCTGCCACACGGATAATCTAGATGTGGTACCCCGTAAGGAAGGTCGGGGGTCCAAGGGGGCGGGGACGGGTCAGGCTGGGGGGCAGGGGGGGAAACAGGACCACACCGCGGGTGTCTACACGAGAAGACAAAGACAACCATCATTTAGTAAAAAGTTCTGTTTGCACAGACAGGTGAGGTTTGATATATAATGTATGTTATATATTTATTTGTGCGTGAGTGAGTGTATGAAATGTCATAAACACAGTGCCATTGTTTCCAAATCTTCTAACCCCCTCCATTAGCCTAACCCCCAAATGAATAATAATAATTTGATTATATCTAATAGTGCATATACATTTCACACAAAACTAGTAACCATAGCAACAGTCGCTAAGAAAACTTGGTCTTCCTGGATATTTGGAATAAATATGTTTTATTAAGCATTACTAAAATGACCAAATATCACTCATTAAAAATAGCTAAGCAATTGCAATCTAAAGTAATATTCATATGGCTTATGAATCTCAATACTTTTTTCTAATTGATGCTCTATTTTTCAGGGAAGCCCCTTCCCAGACAGTATCGACACTGATGATTCCGACTCTGACTCCACCTTCATCGACCTGACTGCCGCGGGTCGAGCAGCCTCTGTCTTCCCTCCTGCCGGACGACACTGCCATTCTCTGCCACGCCCGGGCAAAAGAAATTTCCAGCACATGGCAGCCGCGACTTTAGATCTTCAACTTAGAGCTTGCCAGACAGCGCAGATTGTTACCACTCCAGACGGCATGATACATAGGATACCTTGTATGTACCGGAACCCCCGTCGACCATTGCCGACGTCCACAGAGGAGCTGAGGCAATTAACGTCTTCCGCAGAGGAGCTGCACCCTCTTCTTTTTTCTAGGGACATCAGGCAGTTGTTGTCCTCTGATCTGCGCCACTTATCTTTCTCTGGGACTGAACTGAGGATGGTGCCTGCAACGGGAACATGGCCACCACTCATGTCTTCTTCAGGTGAACTGCGACTCCCCCTGACCTCTTCTGGGACACTTCAATCAGTCACTACAGAAGAACTCCGACTAATGCCTTCATCGTCGGGATCTTCTCCATGGGACGCACAGGTTACTCCAACATTTAGTAGACTCCCACCTTCCCACCAACAAATGCAAGCTCTACCACCAACTACAGTAGTGTCACCAAATATACCTCAAGCACATATTCCGATGCCAGCAACATCTCAGCACTTGCCATCTCAACCGGCCTACGTCGAACTTCATGCTCAGTTTGTAGAACCTCAGCCACAAGCTTACTCTTCACAGTCTCAGTCATATGGAAATAATCATCCTCATCTGTCATATTCTAATCCTCAGCAACATCAACAGTACACATCATCACAATCAAGACCCCCATGCTCTGAGCCTCAACAGTGGTATGTCTACACAAATCACAGCGCTCAACCTTCAATGACACACCAACAGCATTTTACCAATGAGCATATACCGGTATCACAATCATCAGTAGACACAAGAATTCCAGTATCGTCTGCCCTCAGTTCTGGCAACACATCTTTATCACTGAGAGAGCTCAACCCTCCTCCACCTAGACCATCGGGAGAGCTAGAGCCTTTATTATCTGTTATTGAGCTCCAGCCACCCCCGTCCTTCAGAGAGCCTGAAGTGCCAACTCCACTCGATTCATGCAGATTAAGCGCAAACAAATTAGCTTTAGAGTCAAGTACATACGATTTGCATAATCAGAATTTACCCATTTCGTCTCATAGGCAATCTGAAGCATTGAAGGGGTGTGTCGAGCATGCTGGAGAGAGATCACAATTTTCCAAAAAGAACATTCATGATTTAACTGTGGAAATTCCAAAATCCCTTGGGAACCAGGGAAGAAAATCAACAATTTCTCACCAGGAGGCACATTCTGAACAAAAGACTGGCAGTGCTGCAATGCCAGGAATATCCCAACACCCTCAGAGAAGAGACTCGAAGAAAAAGCAAGTTACTTTCAGCGACGAAGAAAATCTGGAAAGGCCCCCGGTGGCGAGAGTGCCCGCCAAGTCCGAGGCGGGGTGGACCGAAAAACGATGTGGCCAGTTGTTTTCCAATATTGATGTCTCACCGAGTAGGTCACAGGGTCAGACATTGGTGGAGGGAGGGGGTTCAACAAGGACAGGGGGGCAAAATGTAAGGAGCCCACAGAGAGTATATGGTGCAGAGGGGGCGGGAAAATCGAGCGAAAAAAGAAATCTAAATAACACTAGTTCATCATGAGGGCCTGCTCATTCGTCTTCAGTCTCGCGAGAGCAGAGTAGTGCATTTTAGACTTATATCTGCCGACGGCCATCATATCTACTACGTGAGGGCATTAAAGTGTGTCTTAATCGAATTTGTTCGCCCTCTTACAGAAAATGCCTGAATCTGATAACTCATTGATACTTTTACTTTTGCTCTCAGTGACACGGTTGAAAGAATAATAAATGCACATAAATACTCTAGTAAACACTGACCCTCAAAGTAAATAATTTCGTAAAAAGAACTGAAATAACCAATGACGAACTATCTAACCATATACTAGATGGAAGTGCAGCTAAGCATATTGAGGACAGCTTATACTTGGTGTCACACAAGCTATTTTAGCGGCGAATTATATCGGAAGTCACAGCATCCGAATCAATGTTTCTGTATAGCCAATATTCCGATATATTCATGACTAGCCTACCATGATGGCGATGTTAGTCTGTTCATGAACATTCAGAATGAGATGACAAATGTACTGAAGTGAAAATATATGAAACACTAAATTTTGAGTTTTCTGCTGGTTCGTACCTAAGACCCAGACTTCTATGTAATCCGACGTTAAGGGGGGATGGACGTATCTATTTCCTCAATTATATATTTTGTTATAATTTTTTTAGTTTCCTCCCTAGACCTCCATTAAGTTTTAAACAAACACCCCACAAGACCCTCCTTCAAGATAAATGTGTATAATTTACGATAGAAAAGTGTTCCGGCCGAAGGCCGGTTTCTCTAAAAATACAGGCTCACTATCGCTCGCCAGGAAAAAATCGACACCTAAATGACACGAAAAGTCTTATTATTGACAAAGATATGGGGTGAAAAGTCTTAACATCGCCAAACTAATAGGCCGAACGTCATAAAATCTGAAAAAGAATGGGGCTAAATATGAGGAAGAAGGGGAACCATAGAAAGGACCCATCTCCCCTTAAAAGTGCTCGTGCGACACCGGGTCATCTATGGTTGGTAATCTTTCCAGTGACTGAGCCAAAGACGCAAAAACAAACTCGGTATTTCGGTTTAGCCGATATCACACGAGCGCTTTTCCCCCTCAAAATGTATCCTTAAGACTGGTCTGGCAGCTTATGAGGTTAACATTTATAATATTTATGCTACCTAAATTTATCTATCATCAGTCTAGTATTTTATACGAGTTCAAAATACTCCAGCAATGTTGCCAGAAAAATTTTGATAATCGAATGTTGACTATAAAAGCTCTCGTGTGATACCGGATTAAGAGAGTGTGATCTACAAAGGGATTTTGTAAATGCTGTGCCTAAGATTATGATCTAATTTTGAAATGGACACAATCTATTTACCTAAATATTACTATGTTTGTAACGTGTATAGGCCATTAAATATATCAATAACATGGGTATACACAATAGTTTGTATGCATATCACGATAGGCTGAAATATTTTGGCAAGATAAATATGTCTCTAATAAATGCCAAAGATTGTATGTGTGATGCACTTTGAGTGAAGAATATAAGCCCACAGGAAGAAATAAAGGATTACTGTTAATACGCATAATAATTTTCTTCGTAATTTTCATATATATACTGTATATTTGGTAATATTACATTAATTTGACACATAATACTCGGTGACAGTATATCAACTTATCTGTTACACATTTAACCCCTTGAGGATAATGACTAGTTATAGCAGTATATTTCGGTTTTCTGTTACCCGGTTTGACAGTTTATTCAGGCTATCATCAGACAATTGTATACAGCTTAGGAAGGTTCTGTGGGAATTAAATGGGTAAAGCCTATCTCGATTAATCATTTGAGTACCAGCAACGTATTTTATATTGAATGCTAGCTACATTTAGACGATATTATCCAGCTAAGGAAGGGTCTTGGTAGTTAAAAAGGTTGGTTGAGATAGTTTGAGCTTTGAACCCTCATTATTGCTAAGGTCCTTCCTGAGCTGATTAAAAAAGTCTAATGGTTGCCAGCATATGATATAATGGACGTCCCTGGAACTGAATGGGTTAACCCTCTGACTTCCATATGCACTTCCTAACATGAATAAGATCGTCTAATGATAGCCAAAAAAACAACTGTCACAATGCGTCATGATCGCCGAGGGGGTAAGTGTGAGTCTGAATTAATAAGATAGATTTGCAGTGGTGTGTGCCTTGAAGCTGAAGGATAATGAACTGTAATTGTATCCAGAAGGTAGAAATGTATTTTATGTATCTTTTTATTATGTTTTAGTTTCATCCCTTGACACCATCAAACTTAAAAAAACACCCGCCCAAGACCCTCCTTCAAGATAAATTTGTACACTTTTCGATAGAAAAATTTCCCGGCCGAAGACCGGTTCCTCTTAAATTACAGGCTCGCCATCGCTCGCCAGGAAAAAAATCGAAACCTAAATGACACGAAAAGTCTTAATATTGACAAAAAAATTGGGCCAAACTAATGGGCCAAACGTCATAAAATATGAAAACTAATGGGGCTAAACATGAGGAAGAAGGGGAACCGGAAGAGCGACCCAACTCCCCTTAAACTGATCAAGAACGACTGTGAGGGAAAAAAAGAGAGGAAAAATACACTGCCCAGTAAATATGAATGGAGTATAGTACAAATCTGGCTGGACCTCGTAACCAAGCAAAATTACTTATGTACAGTTGGCCTAATAAGTGATGTCTCGGCACCAATCATGTTTTGATCAATAATTGGTATCAGCAATATTTACACATGATTTCTTCTTTTTGAGCGAGATATACAACAATGTTCCTACACTTAACCATCCTATTCAACATCTGACAGACAGATGTCAGCACAGCAGTCAGTATAGCACAGAGCGAGCCAAACATAAAGGACAGGTGAGACATGATTTATTAGCGCGACCTCACACGAAATACTAGGTTCCTGGACACCTCAACCAGTATACCGTTTCAACCAGGAGACCTCAACCAGGGCCAGCTAAACTAATGCCAACTTAACCCTTTGAGGAGCATGACGCGTTTTTGACAGTTTCTTCTGGCTATCATCAGGCGATTTTATTCAGCTTAGGGTGAACTTGTGGGTTATTTGAGATAGTGTTTACTCCTTTGATTCCTAGAAATCCATCCGAAATTGCATAAAATCGTCGAATAATAACCAAAATATAATGTAAAAATCCGTGTTAGATCCTCAAAGGGTTAAATAACTAACATAACTTAAACCAAACTTAGCTAACTTAACACTATTGGTCTAGTTTTACTGATTGACATATACGGTACTAGCTAAGTTGACATGTATACAAAAATCAGATTCAGCCTATCGTGAAATGCTCTATTGCACACAAGGGAAATCATGTTAAGGGGGGTCAACGGTTATTTTTATCTTTCTTTCCTTTTCTCAGTTTCCCTGGCTTGTATCCATTCGGCCCCATTCAGCCAACTGTTTTAAGACGTTTGTCCCCATCCAGGTGTCGATTTCTTCCTGGCGAGCGATAGCATTGTATGGAGAAATCCGGCTTCGCCGGAGAAATTTTTCTATCGAAAAATGTACAAATTTAGCTTGCTGTCAAAACAAAAATATATATATGCTGGCTCGCTACCGCTCGCCAGGAAAATATTGACACCTGGATGGGGATAAACGTCTTAAAACAGTAGGCTGAATGGGACCGAATGGATACAAGCCAAAGAGAGAGGGAGAGAAAGAGAATAACAAGCAGGTAACCCCCCTTAAGCAGCAGTGTCATAATGTTGACCGATGTTGCAATATTGAACAGGAAGACCCACCTACGTGCAGTCAAGGTCAAAAGTAGTGGCACACCTCTATACTTGTATCTTAGTTATCTCTCTACTAACAACAGAAATAAATAACTATATATATATGACCGATAACTTTGGGCCCCAGGTACCCGGAGTCAGCACCATCCTATATAATTATATGGCTTGATTTTAGTTGTCTAGTCACCGTCTATTTCACTGTATAATCTGCCGAAAGACGAACAGGTCAAGTAATTATAGAGGTGCTAAACAACTTTTGAAACCGACTGTACCGTATCAGTCACTTTTCCCATCCTAGTAGTATTGGGCGAACAGACGGGGATTCACACGACCACTCTTATCGGCAATTTGTATTCGGCACTTCTAGTCTGACAACCTTGTAGGAATTCGCTATAATATACTCCCCCCCCCCCCTATTCTAGGACCACACTTAACCCTTTGACGATTAGGACGAATTTTGTCAGTTTATTCTGGCTATTATTAGACGGTTTTATACAATTCATGAAGAATCTGTATGAATTGTAATGGTGAAGACGATCTCATTTAGGAAGGATCTGTGGGAATTGTAAGGGTAAAGACGATATCAATTAAGCATCTGACTTCCATGCTCCCTTCCTAATCTGAAATAATCATCTAATGATAGTCAGAAAAAAGAAAATACATTTTTGTTTGTTTTTCTAAATTACTGGCTTGGTATCGCTCGCCAGTAAAAAAATGGACACCTAAATGGCACGAAAGGTCTTAAAATTGACAAATGGGGAGAAATGTCTTAAAATTGCCAAACTAATGGAGCGAACGTCTTAACATTTCATAATGGGGCTAAACATGAGAAGGGGGTCCAGATATATACCTTTAGGTGAAAATATTCCCCTTAAGTGCTTCCGTATCGAACGAAGATAATTCAACTACATGCTAATTTGTGATAAAGGACTAACGATACCATTCAGTTTCAGAAAGATCACCATATATTTCTATTTATTTCGATCATGAAGACTTAGGGCAGAACTTAACACCCTTAGATGATCCGATGTCTAATTTTGTTCTGGGTTCTACCTATTAATAGACGATTTTTATCAGATTTGGAAGGGTATATGGAAGTCAGAGGGTTAATTAAGATAGTCTTTATCATTATCATTCTCACAGATCCTTCCTAACCTGTATATGATCGTCTAAAGATAGCCAGATGTCAAAATGCGTCATAATCTTCAAAGGGTTATGTGTGGTTTTAAAATACGGGAGTTTATCCTATGCCGGTTTAAATACAAAGGAGTTTCTAAGTTACGTCATAATAATGAAGTGGATATAAAATTACCTGAAAAAGTCCCCGTGTCCATTTTTTGTTGTGGGGGTAGGGGGAGGGGGGGGGGGGTTACTGAAGAAAGGTCGATACCAGATTTAGCTTAATTGAAACCGTTTAAAGTTTATAGCCGAAATGTTTTATAAGTTTTCTCTCTAAACCTCTATCAAGCTTAGAAACACCCCCAAGACCACCCTTCGAAATAAATTTGTAGAAAAATTTCCCAGCCAAAGGCTGGTTTCTCATATGTTACAGGCTTGCTATGGCAGTAGACAGCTATATAGCACGAAAGGTCTTCTTATTGGCCAATAAATGTGAAGGGAAGGTCATAAAAATCGTCAAACGAATGGGGCGAACGTTTCAGAATGTCAAAAGTAATGGAGCTATACATGAGAGAGAAGGGAGTTCCCCAAAACAAAAACCTCCCAATAAGTTAACCCTTTCAGTAATAGGACGCACTCTTACACATTATTCTGGTTATTATTAGACAATTATATTCAGCTTTGGCAGGCCCTCTAAGAATCAAAGGGGTAATGTACATCTTGATTAAGGGGACAGTGGTTATTTTGGGGGAGTCTAATTCTTTATAGATTCATATATTTTTTTAGTTTCCTCTCTAGACCTCTATCAAGCTTTACAAAAAAAAAAAAAAAAAATCACCAAGACCCTCCTTCAAGATACATTTGCAAATTTTTCGATAGAAAAATGTCCTGGCCTAAGTCCAGTTTCTCTTAAATTACAGGCTCGCTTTCGCTCGCCAGGAAAAAATCGACACCTAAATAGGACGAAAGGTCTTGATATTGACAAAGAAATGGGACGAAAGCACTTAAAATGGCTAAACTAATGGAATGAACATTTTAAAATCTGAAAACTAATGGGGCTAAACATGAGGAAGAAGGGTGACCATAAAAGCGGCCCATCTTCCCTTAACCTTCTGACTTCTAAGATTCCTTACTAATCCCCATAACATCGTCTCTGGATTGCCAGACTAAAAGGTAAAAATGCGTCCTCAAATACTGAAGGGGTTAACACCCTGGCAGACGATTTTATACAGCTTAGGATGGACAATTTAGACGGAATTGAGTGTTTACTCCTTCAATTTCACAAGTCCTTCCGAAGCTGAATAGAGTCTTGAATTAGTAGGAAGAACAGGGACACATACAGTAGCTGACTATAATTAAAATTGGTTTGCTTCCTTAAACGCTGAAAGGCAATCAGAAGCAGCTAAAGTTATTATTGATCGACTATTTAAATGCAATGTTATTGACAAAAGAAGATAAGAACACTGAAATCTGGAGAGGGTCTATACCGGCCCTCCCTTTCACACCCAACCAATATAATTCATATGACTATTATATTCCCTTTGTATTATCTATAATTAATAATTTGTATTAGTGTTGAGTTAGTGTTATTTGTATGGTATCGACCTTTTGTCAGTGCCTATAATCCAGAACTAAATCGATTGAAAAAGTGACTGATCAATCTCTCCTCACTTCTTATAACAAGTGTTTGTATGTGATTTGATGAATAGAGTGTAGAATTTACTGTCCTGTTTTATGTATCCTATATGGTTAGATTTCTTAAAGAGATATTTTGGTGCATATTACAACCTATAATGAGTAGGATAAAGGTAATACTTGTAGTACCTCTTAGCACTAGCTCATGCGACGCTTTTGGGATTATTGTGGCGAGTTATAAATAATTATAACTGATGGTTGTCATTTAGCTTCCTATTTTAGTGCGAATCATATTTAGTTTATGCCCTGAACTAAACATATTAATAAACCCCAGTCCAGGGCCATCTTCAAGCTAAAAACGCCCCCCAGACCTCACTTTAACCTTAAATTGGATATGTTATGGTAGAAGAATGTGCCGACCAAGGCCAACATTTCCTAAATTGAGAAAGAAGCACTAGTGAGAGATAATGAGGATGGTTGATGGGGAGGAAGATAGTACACGCCGTGCTGGACTGGAAGATTTGCAATCAACAGGTGGGGAGAGAGCCTGGGTCTCGACCCCTCTTGCGTTGGGTTGAGGAGATTGAGGGCGAGTGGGGGAACATTGTGAAACGTGGACGGTAACTTTGGATGTGGAGAGATCATAAATTATATCGTCAGTATCCAGGAGGCTTTATTTAGACTTAAACCGGGACATTAATTACTACGGTTGGAGGTTACGTCCACAATCATGTGGAACGGTACGATGAAGCAAAGCAGTTAGTGCCGTAACCAGAGTAGCAAGAGGATAGTTCTTCTGCACAAGAAAGGCCTCGCCACAGTTCCGAGGAACTTGCTTCAATTGTGCCGCCTCTCCACATCTTTCCGCGTAGAACTAGGGCAGCTGAGAGCGCCAATGAATTTACACTTTCTCCTCCACAATGCAGAACTTCTGCTTATCAGAATTCATTTATCCCCAGAGCTACTACTCGTTGGAATTCACTTCCCTCGAATTGCTTTCCACAAACTTATAATCTGCAAATGTTTAAATCCAGTTGTTACAAACATTTTATGAATGGAGGATGCCTTTAGGCACATGGACCTTTTTGTTTTATCTGTGTTTTTCCTTCCTCCGTTCATTGTCTCTTTAAAAAAAAAAAAAAAAAAAATGTGACAGCCGCATTGGTCATTGCTAGGAGGCAGTGACCAGGTAGAGGGATAGGGTTCAGCTGAGAGTACCGTCAAACTCTGCAACTTTGGCCTCAACCTCATCCAATTTGACAATTTCAGCAACAGAGACCACAGAAAACAAAATGGGAATAGAGATCTTCTTAGTGGATCTAGTAGCAGAGACCGTATACGGGAGATAGGAAACTTCCTATGCCTCCCATTATACAATAATGTGACCAGAGGATAGCGGTGTCTGGCATAGTTTTGAGACTGCAACCAAGGCTATCTATCTGAGTGACGCAGTACTGACAGTGCTTAACAAAATCTAAGGGTTCTGTCTTAACACTTCACACAACTACTGTATTTATGATTGTTAGAGCGATAATGAATGGGAGTTGCAGGGTCTGGTAAATGAGTTTGGAACAGTGTGCGAAAAACGGAATTTGAAGGTAAATGCGGGGAAGAGCAAGGTTATGGTCTTCGAAAGGGGTGAAGTCACAGAGTGTGAGGTGAAGTTGAATGGTCAGGCTATGGAGATTGTCAGCTCTTTTAAGTATCTGAGCAGTGTGTTGCGTAAAGATGGGACTATGGATGAAGAAGTGCGGGAGAGGGTGCAACAGGGGAAGAGCGTTGTAGGAACGTTGAAAGCAGTAACAAAAAATAGAGTGGTCAGTATGGAAGTGAAGAAGTCTTTGCATGACAGTGTGGTAATCCCGACACTAACTTACGGAAGCGAAGCATGGACGTTCGGGAAGAGACTCAGACCAAGAGTGAGAGCGGTGGAAATGAGTTACTTGAGAAGTGCGTGCGGAGTTACATGGAGGGATAGACAGACGGAATGAGGAAGTAAGAAGGAGGTGTGGTGTGGAGGTAGATGTGCTGGAAAGTGTGAAAAGGAACAACTTGAGATGGTTCGGCCATATGGAACGTATGGAAAGCGAGAGATTGACTAAGAGGGTGTACGAGAGCGAGGTGGAAGGACAGAGCGGGAGAGGTGCACCGAGGGAGAGGTGGAAGGATGGATTGAGGAAGCATATGAATGAAGGCGGTGCTGGCTGGGAGGAGGGGCGTCGACTGACTGGGGACAGAGGTGCATGGGGGCGGTTCGTTTGTGTCCACCCCTTCAGGGATCACGGCGTCGGGCGATAGATAGAGGTTAAACAGCACCAAAATATAGACTGTCACTGAGCCTTCAGACTCACTACTCTTCTATAACATAGCAGAAAATGGGAACGTTGTTTTTCGCAAGGGAAATATATACCAACTTCCTTATGACTTTAGCTCTATAAAGTCTATTACCACGATATAATTATACAGTACTATTTTCTTCCGGAAATTACATTTTCGTAGGGGTGCATGGGACTGGAGTGCGGTTAGATGGGACTCGTTACCCTTGGTCAGCAAGCCATCTAGGGGAGACCTTATACAAATCCGGGTGAATGGGACTCATCAGCCTTGGTCGGCAACCTGTCTAGGGGAGTAAACCTGATAACAATCCGTACTGCTTATCTAAGTGTAAGGCAGGTTAGTGGATGGACTAGCCGAACACCATTGTAGAAAAATAGTGCTAACAAGATACACAAAGGGCCTCAGAGTCGGACGGATCCTAAATTGAGTGGTCAATCCTGTAAGTCCTTCAGTAAACTGGTTCGGGTTGTCCCTCTTACAGGGAATAGGTCTGATAGTTCATTATAAGATTTGTTCATGTTGAAGCTACGGCATTTGAATATGGCATTTAAGATAAGACAGTTTCCATTCATAAATTCCATCGTCAAATGAGTAAAGCCAACATTAATGTCAATTAGAAACGTCTATCAACTCCAGGGATTGTCAAAGTTGAATGCAAAAACGTATTTTAGGACTGATGAAAGGAAGGCTATGTAATAAT
Source organism: Paralithodes platypus (assembly GCA_032716605.1). NCBI lineage: Eukaryota > Metazoa > Arthropoda > Malacostraca > Decapoda > Lithodidae > Paralithodes > Paralithodes platypus. The sequence goes on along the minus strand of CM064509.1, from coordinate 53,587,649 downwards.
CTTGACCCCTTAACTTCTTATAACTCTAAATTAATTAAAACAATCGGGCTGACGTTTCTATCATTTGGGAAAAGTCCACCAGGAAATAAGTGTGGATATTTACAGCCAGTTTGCTCTAGGCCCTTTTGAGTTACAGAGAGGTCAGGGATCAAGATTATTGTCAAGATCGTTGGCGCTACCTATAGTGACCAATGAAAAAAACATCATATAAATATGAACTTTGTAAGAGCCTTTCTTATGTAATGATATATGGGTAGGTATCAAAATATCATAATTAATTAAATGAAAACAGGCAGTTTCAATGCTTCACAACACACATATTTCATAACCGTGAGATACTACAAGTCGGACAGTGGAAGGGAGGGTGGCAGGGTGGAATGGAAGGTAGAAGGTGAAATGAGGGAGGAGAATTGGGGAAGTGGGTGCAGCGTTGCCAAAATACGATTTTACATAGATCTTCAGGAACAGAATATGTGTGGTAAACTGTACCCTCTCGATTCCTAAAGTAATTGTGCTGCAATCTTTTGTGTGCGCGGATGACTGATCAGCTCTGTAACGTCAGTCTTTTCTATCCCTTCATATATATCCTTGGTAGATTCTTAACCCGCAATTTAATTGATGAAACTTTCCCTATGTTCAATAAAATTTACTAAAAATCAGACACCCTGGTTTGTTAAGATTCTCCCAAGCCACTGACAATAGACTACTAAGATGCACAATTTCTCAAGCCACAAACTTGGATGTTGAAATTGATTGAAAAGTGGTTTTACATTTCCTAGGGGACTTCGCGGAGTCCCACACGGCCATAAGGTCGTGAAAAATCCGAATTGCGAAGGAGCTCTGAATAGTTATATATATAAAAGATAGTTACCCATGAAATCCAAGTTTCTATGTACTTCATATATAAAAGAATATGAATTTTGATAGGGTAACTGATGTATATATTCTACAGTGTTCAAGTTTTACATTAATATTATATAATCTAGTCATGTAGCACCCACGCTGCGCAGGGAGGCATAACATAATTTCAAATAAGGCTTTCATAAAGTGAATATGCCATGTTCATCCATATAAATAAAAGGTCTAGCCTTTACAGAAGCCTAAAAGAAACTCCAAGTTGACCTAATGCAGCTCTTACTATCCTATTGATGACCGGGACTTCAGTCTTTGTCAAGCTTACTTTAAAGCAAGGTTCACACATTGGCGAGTCGGAGCGCAACTCCAACGCGAGTGATGAAATTTTTGCACTCGCCAATGATTATCCCAAATTCGCCGACACTCGCCGACACTCGCACAGACTCGCGTGGACTCGCGCTGCACCGTGTATACTCGCGAACGCGGCCAAAAATTTCAAAAAGACATGAAATTTGGAGAGTCAAGTGGGAGTAGGACGCCAACTCGCATAGAGTTGCATAGACTCGCGTAGACTCGCGTAGACTCGCGTAAACTCCTGTAGACTCGTGTGACACTCATGTAGACTCTCGTGACACTCGCGTTGTACTATTTAGAAATTTAATGATCGCGAGTCTACACGAGTCTACACGAGTCCACGCGGGTCTACGTGAGTCTACACGAGTACAACAGGAGTCAACACTATATGTAAACAACCAATATTGCCAAAAGCGAGTTTAACAGGAGTCAACACGACCCTAACGCGAGTTAACACGGGGTAACGCGAGTGTAACACGCGTAAACGAGAGTACCCACGTGGTGGTCTGGATTTCACAATATGTGTGCCGAGTCTATGCGAAACCAGCGTGAGTCTACGCGAGTAACGGTGAAACCAACGTGAGTCTACGCGAGTGGTGTGCAACTGCTGGCAACACCGCGCGAGTAGGTGGCTTTCCATCGATGGCACCAACGGTATGTGGGAAATCCCAGCGCTTGGCAAACTCACTGGCAACATCCTTCCACTCCGCCGGTGTCCTGGGGCAACGTATAACCTCCTCCTGGTATTCTGCAATGATGGCTTCGCATGTTGCAGGCACAATGAGGGAGATGGTGTTCCGGGCCACACGGAACGCGTACTGTAGGCTAGGATATGAGTCACCAGTGGCCAGGTAGCGGAGTGTGATTGCAATCCTCAGCCCAGGTGACAAAGCCTCCCTCCAGAAGGTGTCCTGCTTCTCTACCCTAGGCCCGACACGTGCCACCAACTCCCTAAACATGTGGACGTCCACACGTAGGAAGTTCCGGAATCCTTTGGGGTCCTCTCTCTCAAGCTCCTCCATAAGTTGTTCGTACACACCGAACTGTGGCCGTCTCAGTAGCCAGCTCCTAGCACAAACTCTCCTTCGTGGCCTTTCCCCTTGACGTCTTTCTTCAGCCTCCTTCTCCTCCAGCTCCTCTAGGTCTAGGAGATGCATCTGCATCTGCAGTATGAGCACAGCTGCCGCTCTCCGCCTCCTGATGGACATGGTGTGTGGGTGTGTGGGTGGGTGGGTGGGTGGGTGGGTTGGGCTGTATCCTGCAGAGTAACGTCCGTCCGTGGTGGTGTTGCATGCTGTGAACAATGGTGCCAGTGGGGGCCTGTTTATATACGTATCCTGACACTCGCCAACACTCGCACACACTCATGTTAGACTCCCATACACTCCTGTTAACTTCCTGTAGACTCGCGTTCATCTCGTGTAAACTCATGTAAATTCGTGTAAACTCCTGTGACACTCGTGTAGACTCGTGTAGATTCGCACTATTCGTACCCTGGAATTTGACCGTTATTTTTCAAATTTTGGCGGTGCGTGTTGGGGTCGTGTTACACTCGCCGACACTCGCGTAAACTCCTGTGAACTCGTGTAAACTCATGTAAACTCGTGTAAACTCGTGTTATATTCGTGTTATATGCGTGTTTACTCGCATCAGCTGCTACTCACGTTGGGTTTGGGCTCCATCAACGGCGATATGCGGCGAGTGTGACTCGCGTTGGCCTCGCGCTCCGACTCGCCTATGTGTGAACCTACCTTAACACTCCTTTACTTTAAGGGGAGTCACTGTTTTTTTTTTATCTTTCTCTCCTTTTCTCTCTTTCCCTGGCTTGTATTCATTCGGCCCCATTTGGCCTACTGTTTTAAGACATTTATCCCCATCCAGGTGTTGATTTCTTCCTGGCGAGCGATAGTGATCCAGCATTGTATGGAGAAATCCGACTTCGCCGGAGAAATTTTTCTATCGAAAAATGTACAAATTTAGCTTGCTGTCAAAACAAAAAAATATATATGCTGGCTCGCTCCCGCTCGCCAGGAAAATATTGACACCTGGATGGGAGTAAACATCTCAAGACAGTATGCTGAATGGGGCCGAATGGATACAAGCCAAAGAGAGAGGGAGAGAAAGAGAAAACAAGCGAGGTGGGCTCCCTTAACATACAGAGCATTAACTGGTAACAACACTATTGCTACCTTTGGGACTAGAATCACTAGATGATCCAAATAGTTCGCTAGCCCATCATATTTTATATTCCAAAACCCATCCAGATATGTTTGTCCAAACTTGTGTTTCACTATCGGTAAAGCTGTGGTCATTAATACTTACGACACCTACTAACAAGACTGAACATTAACATCTTAGTGATTTGATCTGGTTTAAACGGTCATCAATATAATTCGCTCATCTATCATAACTGTTCCAAAAATTGACCAGAGGTTCATGCTTTGACTGTACTAAAAAAACTGGCTAAGCTACAGTAATACCCAATTAAATCCTAACCCAATAATTGTTGAAGTTAAAAGAACCGACTATAATTTAAATCCATGGTCATTATTAATCTAAAGTAAGAACACAAATAATAATTAGTTTGCATTAAGTGGTAAAACTTTTCATTTAAAGTTACCTGTACTTTTCCATATGACTAAATATTAAAAAATATATGAAGCATTAGAGGTCAAAGCTAAACTTGGCCACCCTCAATATTAAACTTTAATCCGGTGATAAACCGACTGAATAATTTCAGTACCGTACGTATGATCTCTGTTCACCAAATGATGTTGACGCAGTAACTTTAGGAGTGTCTTTCTCCAATTAGCTGAACGTTTAGTCCAGTACAATTATACGAATCCCCATACATACAAAATTATACATAAAGAGCAGCAGTATCTATATGAATATATATGAATATATATATACCGTATATATATATATATATATATATATATATATATATATATATATATATATATATATATATATATATATATATATATATATATCGTGAAGAGGGGGGGGGGGGTCTTGCGGGTAAATATCTAGGGAGAAAGCAAAGACGATTATCATGTCAATAATAAGTAAATATAGAAATATTTAAAAACACAAATTTCTCCCTTTAAGATGTAGCTAAAGTAGTATGTTTGTATTTCAATGATAATTGCATAATTTGAGGCATAAGGTTAAAGTATATATTATATGAGCATATTTATATATTTATTTGATTTTAGTCAGGTAATGAACCATTACAGTACTGATTAAAAAACTAATATTTGATAGCGTCCAATATAAAGAGCATGCATGTATATAATTATTCTAATAATTACTAGTCTTGCTAAGGTAGCCTCCCAGAAGCTGGGTGTGCTCAACCACCTCAAGGGGTTCTTTACCCCTGCACAGCTTCTTGCTCTGTACAGGGGCACAGTGTGTCCTTTTATTGAGTATTGTTCACATGTGTGCGGAGGATCCTCTTACCATACACACCTAGACAAAGTAGAAAGGAAAGCCTTTCGTATCATTAACTCCCGCCCACTCACCAACTCTCTGCAATCTCTCTCTCTTCGCCGCAATGTTGCATCTCTCTCGCTATTCTATCGCTACTATACTAATCAATGTTCCTCAGAGTCTTCTCAGTGTATACCACCTCCCCTATGTAGGGTACGTAGTACCCGTCTTGCAACACAATCCCACCCCTACTCTGTGCAACTCTCCAACCCAAGAGTGAAACGCTATTCTCAAACTTTCTTACATTCAACTCCTGAGCTCTGGAACTCTCTCCCAGAATCAGTCTTTCCCTCTTCCTATGACTTAAATTGCTTCAAACTCCGTGTGTCCAGGCATTTTGGCTCGAACGTCCCTTGATTTTGACCCTGTCACTCTTTCAACTCAGGGGGAGGCACTCGATATAGGTAGTTCTGCCTTTTGTCTCCCTCACTCACATAGAAAATAAAAATAAAAAAGAATCCACACTTAACCTTTTGAGGATAATGATGCATATTGATAGTTTATTAACGCTATCATTAAACGATACTATACCGTTTAGGAAGGATCTGTGGGAATTATAAGGGTAAAGCCTACGTCAATTAACCCTTTGATTTCCATATAACCTTCCTAATCTGAATAAAGTTGTAGAAAAATAGCCAGATATCAGAAAAGAAATGTGTGATCGGATCTCGAAAGGGTTAAAAAGAAGTATTTCCTAATCCTGCTCACAGGTTCAGGAGCCCATTATAGTCTCATGGCCGAGTGGTTACGGTGCCCAACTCTCCCAAATATACCTGGGGTGAGTGGGTTCGAATCCTGGTCAGGGTACCTCTCTCCCCGCCCAGTATATTCTATAGGCCAGGCTGAACACCGGTACACTCGGACTCCAGGAATATTCCTAGCTCAGCTTCTATAAGAGACTCATTGCTGGCCTTTTGCCATATACATAGTAATGGTGTAACGCAGACTCGCTGAAGTGTTCATCGTTCTATGTCTGTGCGTGCGCGCGTGAGCGCATTTTTAGTTTGTTGTTACTAAATTTTCAAAATCCCAAAATCGACTGCAAAAAACAAAAAAAATTTGTATGAGGTACCTTATATAGATTGTCTATAACACTTCGGAAGCTTATTGCCAATTTGATACGTGATTATGTTGAAAACCGCAGGTAAATATCAATATAAATAATTGGGCCAATTTCCTATCCTAAATAAATAATTTGAGTATGGACAATATTTCCCAAACTCAATAAGCTTCCGAGGGACTTGGTATGTATACTTGTTCTAATTATGTGGAGAAAATAGAGACAATCGGACAGTAATTTGTTCCAAAATATACTCAGAAGATGAATAAACATAATTTTTCATAAAGAGAGATTGAAATTTACTCGTACGTAAAAGTTCCCAATCACAGTCCGCGCGAGCTTTTTCCTTCAGTTACCCCTATTAAAGGTGCGTCATGGTCGGTGCCACCCACTCGCAAAGAAAACTCGATTATTTGGGAGACTAAAGTATTTTGTATTAATATTTATAATAATTTTATACCAAAATCCATGATATTGGGGTCCCCCCAAGGGGGCCCTAGGGATATCCTATGGGTGTTTATGCCCTCATATGATCATTTATATTGCTTACAGCAGCCCTTAAAACTACAGACAAAACAACAAATTTTGGGTGGCTGAAAAACAAAAAAAATAGTTTTTCGGGGGTCGAGGTCGACCCCCGGCCCGGGGGGGTTATGGATGCGATATGTTTTTTTGTTCCTTCCTATGCTATTCTCCTATGTTGAAAGAAGCAGTTTACAAAGAGAACACAAAAACTTGAAATTTTGACCAAAGACAAAAAAAAAGGTGGAGTCTCCCCTAACTACAAAACTGTATTTATTATTTATTGAAAAGCAAGTTCTATCCAAAATTTAATCCAGATAGTTATAAATGTATACAGAAAATCCTAGGGGGTCCACGAATTCTTATGATTCTGCTATGGCATTCGAGCGTAGAGTTAGAGATGGATTTTATGCAGATTTAATCAACAAGACATTTTTCTTGTTGATGTGATTTTGATTCGATATGATAGCCTTTGTCAGTGAGTTCCTACATCTATCTATCTATCTATCTATCTATCTATCTATCTATCTATCTATCTATTGCCGGACGCCTTACTCCACTTAATGAGGGTGGCCATACACAGAAGGCCCCCAAGCGGACCTATCCCCTGTAAGAGGGACAACCCATGTCAGTTTATTGAAGGACTTACAGGATTGACCACTCAATTTAGGGTCCGTCCGACCCCGAAGCCTTCTATGTATCTTTTTAGCACTATTTTTCTACAGTGGTTTTCGGCTAGTCCATCCACTAACCTGCTTCACCCTTAGGTAAGCAGTACGGATTTGTATCAGGTTTACTCCCCTAGACAGGTTGCCGACCAAGGCTGACGAGTCCCATCCACCCGGATTTTTATAAGGTTGTCTTCCCCAAGGTTAAGAGATAACCTTGATCTTCCCTAGATGAGTTGCCGACCAAGGCTAACGAGTCCCATCCGCCCAGTTCCTACATCACTATAGTAAAGGGGAGGCAGATGTTTTTTCGAGTCCTGCTCCTCCCTCATGTTTAGCCCTATTAGTTATGAAATTTCAAGACATTTGCCCCATTAGTTTGGCGATTTTCAGACCTTTTGCCCCATTTCTTTGCCAATATTAAGACCTTTCGTGCCATTTAGGTGTCTAATTTGTTTTCCTGGCGAGCGATAGCGAGCCTGTATTTGAAGAGGAATCGGCCTTCGGCCAGGACATTTTTCTACCGAAAAATGCACGAATATATATCAGAGGGGGGTCTTGTGGGTGTTTTTTTAAGCTTGATAGAGGTTTAGAGAGCAAACTAAACCCCCTTCCTTAAACCTTTGAGCAGAACCAGTAAATTATGCTGCACAATACAGTCTGGGCTCCCTTAATTCAAGCTAACCTGGCATTAATTGGCAACACTGCCTTTCTATGCTGCCTTTCTAAACTGCTCGTGTGACGCCGCCTTTATTTAATATTGGCTATACAAATTATAGAAAGGCAGGTTACCTTGAATACACTTTAACCTGTCTACCTTTGATTCTGGCTAAAATTAAACGATTTAATACAGTTTAAGAAGTTTCTATGTCATATGGAGGGGTTATTGGGATCGTATTTACCCCTTTGATTCAGAGAGGCAAAATATAAGCTAAAGAAAATCGTCTAATGGTAACCAGAATGGGATTAAGTTTACGTCATCGTGTTGAGGTGGTTAAATACCGTGATTAATCAGAAAGACTGCCTTTTTTTGGATGGCACCAATTAATTTTTTCGGTAGAAAAATGTCCCGCCCAAAGGCCGATTCCTCCTAGATCTACAGGTTCACTATTGCTCGCCAACAAATCGACACCTAAATGGCACGAAAGGTCTTTATATTGACAACAAAAATGGGGCGAAAGGTCTTAAAATCGCCACATTAATGGAACGAACGTCTTAAAATCTCAAAGCTAATGGGACTAAACATGAGGGAGAAAAAGCAACTAATTCCCCCTTAAATAACCATGGGTGAGGTGCGTGTGATCAATCCGTAAGCCAGTTAACGGGTACGCTATTTTGATATCTGCTTTATGTACACGATTATATGTAGCTTAGGAAGGATCTATAGGGTAGTTACGAGGATTAATTGATATAGTCTGTAGCCTGTTCATTGCTAGACGCCCTTCCTAAGCTGAATGCAATCGTTCAATAGTTGCCACAATATGATGATAATAGCGTCACCGGTACTGAATGGGTTAAGGGGGTTGACCTGCACGACAAATGTTAAGGGGAGATGGGTCGTTTTTCTGATCCCCTTTCTGCCTCATGTTAAGCCTCATTTATGTTGAGATTATAAGACCTTCAGCCCATTAGTTTGGTGATTTTAACACCTTTCTCCCCATTTCGTTATCAATTTTAAGAGCTTTCGTGCCATTTAGGTGTCATTATTTCCTGACGAGCCTGAACATTTAAGAGGAACCAGCTTTTGGCCGGGACATTTTTCTACCAAAAAATGTACAAATTTGTCTCGAAAAGGGGATCTAGGGGGTATTTGTCTAAGCTTGATGGAGGTCTAGCGAAGAAACTAAGAAATAAAGGAATACATAAATTATTAGACCCCCTCCTCCCTCCCCCCCTCAAAAAAAAAAATACAAATAAAAAATAAATAAAAAAAACGGCCCATCTCCCCTTAACTAAGGAGGGCCACAAGTAAAATTAATGTCCTCCTTGATCGAGCGGGTGGTGGCCAGTCAACAACGGCTGTGCTCTCAAGGTCAGGTCAGGTCAGGGGAAGGGATGCTAGACATCTCAACACCATGCCATCTCACCACACAAACAAGACGAGTCACCTCAACACCATGCCAGACCTTTTCTTCACCAGTCGGTTTCATCACCATACCAGCTCAATACCAAGCCAATTCAATACCAAGGCATCTCAATACCACACGTTGCCACATCTACTGTCCTGTACAGCGATCACGGGTACCCTCCCCTCCCCCCCCCCCCCCCACACTCTCTCTCTCTCTCATCAATGAAGAAAAAACTAAATTTCAGTGTCGTGCTATGGGCGATAAACAATTAGCTGTGAATGAAAAAAATATTGATAGGGTTAGGAGCTATAAGTATCTAGGCATCTATATAGGATATACATCAGACAGTAAAGATGCCGAGTTACATCATATACAAACACAATGTAAGGCACGTATGGCACCCTTGAAATCTCTAGCTTGGAGTGGTACAGGTGTTGGTGTACAGGTACTGCGGATGATGTACCTCACCACTATTAGGTCAGTGGTGGAATATGCCAGCCCCGTTCTCTCTTGCCTTGGTGAAGGAAGGTTGGATAAAATAGAAACTATCCAAAATGAGGCTATGCGGGTTATATTAAACTGCCCCAAAAATGCGATGGTAGCTGCTATGAGATTAGAATTAAATTTAACAACCTTGCGACACAGAATAGAGGAAGTAAACCTAGTATCGGCAATGAGACATATACGGTCAGGTAGTGGTGAAAAATTGGCACAAGACGTCAACGATGGCATACGTAAAATTCGAACCTTCAGGAGGCAAGGCAAGAGGGGATACCTAAAAGAACTAATACATAAAGTAGAGAAATTTGACCTAATAACAAAATTTCTGGTCGAAGAGAGGGCACAAAAACCTCCACCCTGGGAAGATAAAGGCGTGGATATAAATATTATCAAGCTGGGGAAAAAGAAAAGTATGTACGAGACTGGGGAACTTAAAATAATTGTTGAAGAAAAGATAAATGAATTAAATAATATCGTCTAAATATCAATAATATGGCTTCAAACTATCTCCACCAACCCTTTTAACTACCACAGATCCTTCCTAAGCTGCATAATAATGTTGCGCAAGTATACTGCGATGGCTCTGTCACAGAAAATGGGAGAGCAGGATGTGGGATACTGGTGAGTGACGATGTAGGTAACGATAACATATACAGTGAATATTATTATAGAATAAGTAACAACGTGTCCTCTACGCAGGCAGAAATATGTGCTATGTTATACGGGTTAAATAAAATAAGAGGGGGAGAAGGTGATGTGTGCTTTTTCGTAGACAGTCGAAGTGCTTTGGAATCTATGAACAGCAAAAAACCCGTGTATGAAAAGCTGGTATCTCAGTGTAAGGTTATTATAGATGAACTACGCAATAATGGGAGAATGGTAAAATTTACGTGGATACCTTCACATGTTGGGATATAAATAATGAAAGAGCGGACGAACTTGCTAAATTAGGAACGGAGAAAGACACAATAGATTACGAGTGCATTCAATCTTTAAGACAAATTAAATCAACAATTAGAAAAAAACAAAAGGATGCGGAACTTTTTATGATGCAAGAAAAACACGCGAATAGTGCAACATTCTATCACTATAATAACGTTGCACGGCGAACTAGCTTCATATACGGAAACTTAAGAAGTGCTTGGAAGGACTCCTTGTGCACACGACTTAGGTTAGGATATTGTTACATGTGGGAACTTGGTGTTCCTAAAGGAGAACACGAAATATGTTGTCAACTATGTAAAAAAACAAGAAGTCATACCTTAAATCATTATATACTGCACTGCCAACACCTAGCGAAATATAGAAACAATGTCATAGATAAGGTCGATGAACAAATTATATGGATGTTCAATCATAATATGATTACTCAAATAATAGCCAAATGCAAACAAATACAATACATCGTAAGGTAAATATACATAAAACAAAGTTTAGGATTTAGTGTTATGATTATTATGTAATTGATAGCCTCATTATATCATTATTGTTATTATAATAATAAATGTGTATGTATACACTGTATATTGTGAAATTTGTGTGTTATTGTATGAATTATTGTGTGTATAGGTATGTATGTAGGTATATGTACATGCATGTGTGTGTGTGTCTGTGTGTGTGTATGTATATGTATGTATATGTGTATATTATATATATATGTATATACTGTATATGTATTTATGTGTGTATGGGTGTATGTATGTGTGTGTATATGTAGGCATGTATTAAACTGGAGTGGAGGGGCATTCTATGACATTAAGGAAAGTAGAAGGATTATAACAAACCCGCGCTAATCCTAAGCCCAGCTTAGCTAAGGGTCCTTCTTAAACAGTTAGGGACAACTGGTTTGCTAACAAGTATAGAGATAAAAACTTACTAAATGTTGTATTCATGTTTGTGTTTATATTGTACATGTATAATATGAGTAGGGTAAAAGACTGTTTTATCACCTTTGCCCTTTTGAGACGTGTAATTATGTATTCCCATGTATTTATGCTTTCTCAATAAAGAATCAATCAATCAATCTATGCAGTAAAGATAGGGATAAACATTGCTCTCTACCCACTACAGGTAAAAGTTTTCGTTTATTTTGACACTAATAGGCCTACACGTATTATATATACACTATAAACGATATATATATATATATATATATATATATATATATATATATATATATATATATATATATATATATATATACACAGTATATATTGCAGTACCGGTAATATGTTTTTATATTTCAAATATATTTAGACGGCTTTGTACTGCTTAGGAAGGGTCATGTTAGCTAAGGTTCATTGAGATGGTTTGTAGCACTATAACTAATAGACGTCCTTCCTAATTTGAATAAGAACATACTAGTTAGTAAAATAAAATAATGCGACCGAACTATTTCATTCGGTACCGTATATTAAATAATTTAAGCTATGATAGGGGTTTACGGTCTATTCACCCATAAGTCTTTTCGCCCACACTAGGAATTTGTTCGCCCAAACAATGAAGTTAGTTAGCACACACCTTGAAGTCTTTTTGCCCACACTTTGAAGTTTGTTAGCCTCCCACACTCTAAACTGGCTTCTAAAGGATGCAAATTTTTTGTATTATGTTGACGACAAAATGTTGTCCATTCATAATAAAATGATGCTATGAATAATTTGTGTTATCTCATTTCCGGACTTAACTTAGTTTGAATATCTTCAGATTAATTGGTTAACTTTTCATCATATTCATATTACCGTACTAACTCTGTGTAATGTTGAGGCTCAGCATTTTGTTTTAATCCACATTTGTCTGACCCATTCAGTATATATAAGACTTCCATATGTGAGAGAGAGAGAGAGAGAGAGAGAGAGAGAGAGAGAGAGAGAGAGAGAGAGAGAGAGAGAGAGAGAGAGAGAGAGAGAGAGAGAGAGAGAGAGAGGGAGAGAGGGAGAGAGAGATACAGTATATATAGCTCATATTCAAGGAGCAAATCATAAAAAAAATATAACCATAATATAGTCTATTTTTTTCCAGCTGAGGTTAAGTTGCCATGTTTCTATCTTTGTTACTCAGCTATAAGGTTGATTTTGTAGCGAAATATGATGTTAATTATGAAAACTTGGCATTAATACGACACACAGCCATAGTCGTTTCGGTTCAATGTTATTTTAATACCACGAATTTTGTTGATATATTTGAAGATAAATATTGAATCTATATGCTCTAAAGATCATAAGAAAATTTGTTTTAACCCTCGGCAAAACTTAATAAAAAAGTATGGTACTAAAATTTATTTTTCGTAACAAGGTTGTCAATACGGTACTTCCAGTTATCGATAGCTCTAAAGATCATATGAATATGTGTTAAACCCTCGGAAAAACCTAATATAAAATTAGGTACTAAAATTTAATTTTCGTAACAAGGTTGTCAATACGGTACTTTCCCGTTATCAATGTACAATCAAAGCTGAATATTGCAGAGTAAACACCGTAGACTTCATCGACTTTCACCTTCGTATAATCGACAGCCATTTTTTTTTTTTTTTTTTTTTTACTAAGGGATTAGTACTCAACCAGCGGGGGTGTGGGGGCAGCAGCCCCCACCCATAATACTCGGTTAGGTTAGGTAAGGTTGTTAGGTTAGGCTAATGTCTTTTCAAATCACTATCGGGGGCGAGTCTCAACATCGATCAATAGGCCTACTGGGGAAAATAGGTTTTCCCGAGATTTCTAATTAATTACAAACACTATATATTGATGCAAATGAACAATTTCTTTTATAAAAAACACTCGGAAAATTCGTGGTATTAAAATAAAAAAAATCCGTAGTTTCATATAATTATTTCCGTTAAATATAGAGAAATCAGCTACTAAGAGATTCAATTTACCATCAGCTGGAAAAAAAATAGAGTATAGTGAAGCATTGTACAACTAGGAATGTCCTGTGTTATAGTGTGTGAGGAGACTAATGACGTGACCGATTAGAAGGATTAGAGTAGGAGGAGAAGGTATAATAATGATATAGGATTAACTCGGTCACCTTTCCCCGGCCACTTTTCTGGGCAAATATATTCTGGAATATCTAATGTTAATTTTGGAAGCTTCTATATATATGTTATTATTAGAATGTAGATAATGGTCATTATATCATTCAAACTTAGTATAGTTGTCAATTATATACATAATAGCGCCTCATAGTGCTGCCACAAACATATCTGTCGATCGAAAATTTCCGGAAATAGCCTGTACCTGTGCACTGATTCTTGTATACATTTTATGTCAAATACTCTAACCTCAAAAGTCCTACATAATTATTATCAATCGTAGTTTATTGAAATACTATCAAGAACATTGCTTATTCTCTTTTTTTTTTTTGGATTTGAATGCTCAGTAATTTTTCAATTTATGTATTTTAGTTATCACGGTCATTTTCGTTATGTGTTGACCAGTTGACAAGCAAAGTTTGTGAAATGTTTCACTCTTTTATCAGTATTACAACAATCAGTGTTCTTCAAAGCACTCTCAGTGCATACCCCCTCTCTTGCGGCGAGTGTAAGGCACCCGCCGTTCAACACAGTCCCACTCCTATTCTGCCCAGTTCTCCAATTCAAGAAATAGCAAATGTTCTCGGTCTTTCTTCTACTCAACAAACTCTCTCCCTTAATTAATCTTTCCTTCATACTATGACTTAGACTGCTTTATATTCCGTGTGTCCAGGCATTATGACCCAAATTCAATGGTCGTTAGACCATTGAATTTGGCTCTGTCACTCTTTTGGCTTTGGGGGAGACACTCGTTACAGGCAGGCTGCCGTTTGTCGGTAAAATTCTACGGTTTGACAGTTACAAGCCCCATCGATGTTTGTGTAGCCTATAGGTATGTAATATAATAGTCTTCAGTCCTATATATGTCCTTCCCGTCGCAAATGTATTATAAGGGAGATATAGGGTAAAACACAGAGTCTTGTCTGCATAATGACAAGTCCTGTTTTACCGGATTTCTGCTTTATAGATTTTTTTCCCCTCCTACCTTACTCGGGGGACCTTACAGTTGCGCGATCCAGTGCTGCTTTGGTAATTGCGTACATTTTAGGTTAGTTTCTATCCACGTATTACTTTTAGGTTAGGTTAGGTTAGGTTAGGTTAGGTTAGGTTAGGTTAGGTTTCTTAGTTAGGTAAAACAACACTGTATATCAAAGAAAAAATGCAAAAAAAAAAAAACACACATTCTAAAACTCGTGACTCACACCGTATCAATTTACCCGTTTGTCTCCTCCATACACACATAAGAAAAAATATTTATTGAAACGTTTTGCTGTCTTCCAAGTTGTATAAAATAACAACATGAGTTGAAAAGTATACATCTACAATATATATACCGATATTAGAAACACGAAATTAATTATATACAACAATTCACATGAAATAATTATATGACAGGACAACCTATCAATTTTTTTTTTTCATACTACAGTATGAAAAAAAAAAGGAAGGGAGGTGAGGGGAAAAGCTACAGTGTAGGTTAGGAAGGAGGTGTAGAAGTGAGAAGGGGAGGAGAGGTAAGATGTTGGGAGGGGAGGAAGGAAGGGAAGGAAGGGAAGGAAGGGAGGGGGGAGGAAGGAAGGGAAGGAAGGGAGGGAGGAAGGAAGGGAAGGAAGGGAGGGAGGAAGAGAGGAAGGGAGGAAGAGAGGAAGGGAGGGAGGAAGGGAGGGAGGGAGGGAGGAGAGGAAGGAAGGAAGGGGGAAGGAGAGGAAGGAAGGAAGGAAGGAAGGGGAAGGAGAGTATGGAAGGAAGGGGGAAGGAGAGGAAGGAAGGAAGGGGAAAGGAGAGGAAGGGAGGAAGGGGAAGGAGAGGAAGGAGGGAAGGGGGAAGGAAGGAGGAAGTAGAGGAAGGAAGGAAGGATAGGAAGGAAGGAAGGAGAGGAAGGAAGGAAGGAAGGAGAGGAAGGAAGGAAGGAAGGGGAAGGAAGGAAGGAAGGAAGGAAGGAGAGGAAGGAAGGAGGGGGAAGGAGAGGAAGGAAGGAAGGGGGAAGGAGAGGAAGGGGAGGGAAGGAGAGGAAGGAGAGGAAGGAAGGAAGGAAGGGGGAAGGAGAGGAAGGAAGGAAGGGGAAGGAGAGGGAGGAAGGGGAAGGAGAGGAAGGAAGGGAGGAGGAGAAGCAGAGGGGGCGGAAAGGAATGAAGGGGGAAGAGGAAGGGATGAAGGGGGAAGGAGGGAGAGAGAAAGAGAAAGGAAGAGGGAGTGGGAGGGAGGTGAGATAGAAGGGAGGACAGGAGGGGGAGTATGGAAGGGAGGGGGGAGTAATAGAGGGAAAGTGGGAGGGAAGGGAGTAGGGAATGCAGGAGGGGAGGAGCGGCAAGAAAATGTTAAAACCCTACACTTCAAAACCAAGCAGGATCGAAATGACGCCCACGATGACATACCGGTAATAAACCATTAACAATTATTCGTACGGCCACAAATAAAGCACACATAACAATGCCTTCACGAACTTACCTAGAGGTATACGGAAAGCAAAGTAGGGTTGAGTCCATTGTCACGTAGTCTCCCTCAATCTCTCCCCCACTGGCGATGTAGATATCACGACTCCATTAACAATCTTCTAACGATTTCGGACATCTCCAATCCTTCCCAGTCTTCATAATTTAGCAAGAACGCACACAATACCGCGAGTAACACACAATAATAACACATTATCCGCACAAAAACCGCGAGAAAACACGAGAACAATACAGTATCCATGCAGAGGCCGGCGAAGATGGACGGTGTGGCTGGCCAAGTGAGCTCAGTGAGCTGTGTGAAGGTGGGGGGAGAGGAGAGGGAGTGAGGGATGCCAACATTACAGTACTATATACCATCTAATGACTAACTCCGTACCAGGACTGTAAATTATCTAATTAAACAACAATATTACAGAAGAGTACACTAATATGATATATATTTTGCATCTTAAACGTGTCTGTGATATCGTATATATACAAATTATGCACTAGGCATTATAGGAGTGAATTACGAGAATGTTGGCACCCCTGTTCAGCTGGGCATGCACACAACAACAACCAAGCTTATGTTACTCTCTCATCCTTTAAAGGCGGAAATTAAAGGCCATGGGATAGAGCTCTTTAACCAGTAAAGGACCTATTGCACAAACATAGGAACCATTCACCAAATGTAAAGGTTCCTTCTTTGTATATTTGTTGTATTAAATGTATTGCGGAATAATAAGACTTAAATATATAACTCGGCACCTGCATCCTAGCCAGATGCGCGCTTTCGTTTCCATCTACACTAGTCACTTTTCACAATCCTTCATTTACTAGCTTGAAATACTCCGCATGATGACCTATATGACCAAAGCTTGACCGATTGATAACGAAACGCAGTGGTGGTTGGGAAAATGGGTCGGGAAACGTAAGAGAAAACGAAATACACTTGTACGTTGATGGGTAAACGAAGATAATTGGTAAAAATATACATACTCTTATACTGTAGTGTGCTTGATTGACTACCTGCAAGATTAACCCCTTTAGCACTATGATGCCCATGTTATCTATTCGTTTTTAAGACGTGTTATGCAGTTTACGAAGGACCTGTGCTATTCAGAGGGTTTATTAAGTTTGCATTTACCAGTTATCTATTCGTTTTTAAGACGTGTTATGCAGTTTACGAAGAAGCTGTGCTACTCAGAGGGTTTATTAAGTTTGCATTTACCCCTTTGAGTCCAAGAGGTAGATTATAAGCTAAAGAAAATCGTCCAATGGTAACCAGAATATGATTGAAACTACGTTATCGTACTGAAGCGGTTAAGATGAAGGGGGGGGGGGGGGGGGGTGTTCTGGACCCTCTTCACCCTCATAATTAGTCCCATTTGAGATTTTAAGACATTCGCCCAAGTTTTGTTGACGATTTTAAGACCTTTAGTGACATTTATATATTGATTTTGTTCCTGCCGAGCGATAGCCAGCCTTCAATTTAGGTGGGCGGCCGGCCCATTTGTGTACCGAAAACAATAACACACACAATAATAATAAATAAATAAAATCTCCCCTTGAAGAAGACACTTATGGAAATACCAAGCTTAGACTTGTTGTCCAGATTACCTTTCAGTTTACTCTTGTTATTATTGTGTGTGAATTTGTGTTTTGTCTGTGTTTGTTTGTTCGTTGTGTTATGTTGTGTTTTGTGTTTTCCCTGTTCTTGCTCTGTCTTGAGGCGGCCACCCCCAAGAAAAAGAAAAATAATAACAAAATAGAATTAAATAGAAAATAAAAAATAAAAACAGGAAAAGTGGGGATTGGGCCTGAGCATAAATTATACTGTAGATAGATAGATAGATTATTATGTGAGACTAATGGGACGGTAATTGGATGCTATTGATTTATCACCTTTTTTGAAGATCGGAACTACATTTGCAATCTTCCAAGCTTCTGGAACTAATCCGGTTTCTAATGACTTGTTAAATAGAAATTTTAATGGGTAACTTAACTCATCTCTGCATTCTTTTAATACTCTAGCATATACCTCATCCAGACCAGGCGATTTCTGAGGTTTCAGTCTGTCAATTTCCTTAAGCACATAATTTCTACTTATAGCAACCGTACTTAACCTATTTTCTATACTATCCTATATACCTTACGGACTTGTGGAAACTGTGCCAAATTTTCATTAGTGAAAACGGAAAGAAATTGATTATTTAACGTACTGCACATTTCTAAGCCATTTTCTGTAATTTCTCCTATCGAAGTTTTAAGGGGACCAATTACATCTCTAACCTTGGATTTATATAGTTGGTAAAAAGCTTTAGGATTATTTTTTGAGTCATTTGCATATAGTAATTTGCTATATTGCATATAGAATATAGTATCCATGTGTCAGTTATTTTCTTAAGTATGTTATCATTCCCCTCCAAATTTACTTATTTTGATGAATGCAAGCAAAACCCTTTATAAGCTCCTTCATGACAAGTATATCTATATAATTTTGTTTATTCTTATTTGGACTCTTTCAGGGGAATTACAATCAATCATATACTGTATAATTCAGTGATCAGTAGAACTAAGTAGATATTAGAACTCATCTCACTTGGCTAAATTACTCGACTCGTCGATTAGGCCAGGTGAAGGTATCGAGAGATAATGGACACCTAGATCGATGTATATGATGCTAGCAAAAAACAAAAAAAAAAAAAAAAAAAACATGCACTTCATATATTGTTGACTATCGGATTTCAATGTATTACATACCGGTATGTCCACGTTAAACTCTTAACCACTTATTTTTGCATTGTTATTAACTATAATAAACTACTTTAAGAGCCTGTTCATAATCAATGACATTAACTAGATTGCCTTGTTTCCTTACAAGTTACAACTGTAATGTATGCATTCTTATACAGTGCATCTAACTCGAACTTCAAACTTATCTGACTATTAAGCGATTTGAAGTTACCTGTAAATAACAACAAAATGGGTTGGAAAGTGTACATCTACAACACATATACCGATATTAGAAACACGAAATTAATGATATACAACGATTCATATGAAATAATCATATGACGGGACAACCTATCACAATTTTTTCTTTCATACTACAGATTAATACAACTTGAAAGACAGCAAAACGTTTCAATAAGTATTTTGTCTTATGTGTGTATGGAGGAGACAAACGGTAGGCTGACTGTAACAAGTGTCTCCCCCAAAGCCAAAAGAGTGACAGAGCCAAATTCAATGGTCGTTGGGGTCATAATGCCTGGACACACGGAATATAAAGCAATTTAAGTCATAGTATGAAGGAAAGATTAATTAAGGGAGAGAGTTTGTTGTGCAGAAGAAAGGTCGAGAACATTTGCTAATTCTTGGGTTGGAGAGCTGGACAGAATAGTGGGACTGTGTTGAACGGCGGGTACCTCACACTCGCCGCACGAGAGGGGGTATGCACTGAGAGTGCTTTGAAGAACACTGATTGTTGTAATACTGATAGAAGAGTGAAACATTTCACAAACTTTGCATGTCAACTGGTCAACACATAACGAAAATGACCGTGATAACTAAAATGCATAAATTGAAAGATTACTGAGCATTCAAATCCAAAAAAGAGAATAAGCAATGTTCTTGTTAGTATTTCAATAAAAAACAATTGATAATAATTATGCATGACTTTTGAGGTTAGAGTATTTGACAT
>CM064509.1:53547963-53562963 GCA_032716605.1 Paralithodes platypus | reverse complement strand
TAAGAACGGGGTGTTACTTAATTATTACTATTTGGTCTGAAGGAGAGTCTTTTGGGGCCTATCATCTTTCGCTTCATTAGTTTGAAGATTATTAAGACGTTTCACCCTATTAGTTTGACGGTAATAAGAAGCTTCACCCCATTCAGGTGTCTATTTTATATGAGCGAGCGATAGGGTACCTGTGACTGAAGAAATCTGCCTTCGGTTGGAACATTTTTCTATCGAAAAAATGTCAAATATAGCTTGAAGGGGGTCGGAATTGGACATATTTTTGTTAGCCTAGGGTACAAAATATACAAATTAAAATACATTGCCCGAAAAAGGCAAAACTAATGGCAAACTGGCTGAATTGTCTTACCCTAACCCACGGACTAATTCACAATATTGGAGGGCGCACCCTTCGAGCGTATCACCCAAATATTCGAACTTAGGCCAAAAACTGCAAACACAGTGGATGTATCTCGAAATAAACCGATTATTATTATTATTATTAGTTTGAGTATTGTTATTATTATTACTATTACTATTATTATTATTATTATTATTAATATTATCTCGCAGCGCCAGGTGGGTTTGCATCCCAATTTGGATGCGCTTTCATTTTCATTAAGTTTCGCTAGTCGTCCCCTTTGGTAAATGTATGCCTAAGGTAGACAATTATATAAAATAGTTTCTTGCAATTAGAATAATTATGATACAAACAGTTTAGCTAATTGTACAGTCAAAAGCATAAATGATTACTGGTTAGAGGAACGAACTATTGTCGTTGATAGTACCTCTTGTGTACAAGTGACTGGAGTTCTCGAAAAGAGGCTCCATTCTTGACTTTCTTTTTGACTTGCGCTAGCTTAATAATCCTGAAAGGTTGGTAGTCGATAAAGTCGAATTTTAACCCATTCTGTACCGGCAACACCTTATTGAATTTTATTCTTGGTATATTTAGACGATGTTATACAGTTTTAGCCCTTTCACGCACGGTTGCCGAATAGCAATCAGAAAAAGAGTTCTCCCAATCTTATAATTACCTCTCCAAAAAAAAAAATCTGCCCACAACTAACTCCGATACAACTGCAGAGGTTGAAGTAAATAAACATAAGGTTTCTAAACACCCCTGATGGTCACAAAGGCTTTAACGCTCAAAGACCGGGGGGGGGGGGGGGGGGGGATATCACCGTCGGCCTGGTGGCTATATTTAGAACCAGAACGTAATACAATTATATATCTGTGAAAGGGCGATGATAGAGTTCTCCAATGACACCTGAATCATACTTGTACGACATCATTCATCGCGTTATCTTGCAACAATCATGTAACCGAGAAGAAAATTAGCAAAAATTGGGGTATTTTGGCAGTTTTTGGCGTGTTGAGAGAGGTGTGAGAGAGGTTGTGGTGGACTTCAGTATACGCCACGGGACCGTGGCGAGTGGATCAAGCCTGCCTTTCGACCCTGCAATGCCTGGTCTCTCTCTCATCTCTCATAATAGCCTCAAAATGGCGTCCGTCATATGACGGGCACCGTACAGATGGCCAATTTTCTTTCTCCCGTCATATGACGGTTACTGCGAATTGAGGGTGAAAGTATTCCAGAATAGGATAAAATAACGTCGTCCTGTGCGTGAAAGGGTTAAGAAGGATCTGTGGTAGTAAAATTGGTTAAGTGAGACAGTTAAAAGCCTGTTAATTGTTGCTAGAGGCCCTTTCTAAACTGAATAGAAACCAGAATAAAGTGTAAAGGACGGCACCGGTACTGAATGGATTAATAATTAATTTAATACTAATGTTATCTACAATAGGTGATGTGTGTTACCTTACAAGCCGGACAGCTACCGGTGGCCACAACAATAGTGGGTACAGCCATGGGTACAGCCATGGGTACAGCCATGGGTACAGCTACAGATACCCCCTGGTTAGTGTATGACTGGCTCTGGGTAGTGAATGTCTGGCCCTGGGGTTGTTGATAGCTGCCAGGGGGCGGGGGGTACCCTCCAGGGGCCCCGGCCTGGAAACCAACAGGTCCTGGTGCAGGACTGTACGGCGGAGGCTCTGAAAAAAAAAAAAGGATTAAAATAAGGGGCTGATTATATATATATATATATATATATATATATATATATATATATATATATATATATATATATATATCAGGTCACTCCCAACTCAAGATTAGCTTACTTACAGGCTCGCTATCGCTCGCCAGGAAAGAATCGACGCCTAAATGGCACGAAAGGTCTTAAAAATGGACAAAGAAATGGGTCGAAAGGCTGTAAAATTGTCAAACTAATGGGGAGAACCTCTTAAAGCTTCAACACTAGTGGGGCTAAACATTAAGGAGAGGGGGGTCCAGCCAAAAAAACTCCCCTTAATCTGTGAGGTCCAAGCAGTTTATCATAATAGTTCACCAGGTTATCCAAATATTTCGCTCCCCCACAATGTACAGTCGCGGACAATAATATCTGGACAACGGAAGGAGGATTGAATATGGCACACAGACGAAACATTTTGGTAAACTTTGGGCAGACCTGAAAGGGGGAAAACTTGGCTTTTCTGGACCCCATTCTCCCTCATGTTTAGCGCCACTATTTATGACATCTTAAGACGTTCGCCCTATTAGTTAGGCGATTTTAAGACCTTTTGCCCTATTTCTTTGTTAATATTAAGAGCGTTCGTGCAATTTAGGTGTCGAATTATGTTCATGGCGAGCGATAGCGAGCCTGTATTATAGTAGAAATCGGCCTCTCGCCGGAACATTTTCCTATCGAAAAATGTACAAATGTATATTGAAGGGGGGGGGGGTCTGGGGGGGGGGGGGGGTTTGAGCTTGATGGAGGTCTAGGGAGGAAACTAAACAAAAAACAAAATATGATTAAATAAGCAAATATATACAATTCCCCCCCCCCCCCCCCCCCAAAGAAGTAGTGCGTGAAAGGTTCGGGAAACGACATAATTCAATTCAGCCAAACAGAGCCCTCCTCCTAGCGGTATCATGAAAGGCAGCACGTAATTTGAGGCCTAGAATCCATATTGAGCTAACAACAAAAACAACACAAAACCAGCTTTTACTTTGAGGCATCCATATTGAGCTTCATAAATCAAACCAGCCAAGCCAGCTCTTTCTTTGAGGAAAAAAATGAAAGAAAAATTATATAGGCTATATATATATAATATATATACAGTATATACAACACAAAATCAGCTCTTACGTTGAGGTTTAGAATCCATTTCGAGCCGAGTAGAGGTGAGCTGAAGTAAGTACAGACGAGGTTAGTTGCGTTGAGGTTAGGTTAGTTGCGTTGAGGTGAGGTAAGTGAAGTTGAGGTGTAGTGAAGTGGTTACCTGCAAAAGATGGAACTGTTATCAGCTTATCACAGTTACAGTTATCACAGTTATCACAGTTAGTGAGTTCACTGCTCAATAGGTGGCGTTCTGAGAGTGAGGGTCTGAGTCTGGAGGGTGAGACGGTGAAGCACTTGAGCGAAGCAACCGGCCGCTTCAGAGATGGAGCTGCTTCGAGCCATGATGGTTGCTTCACATGTCTCACTCCCCAGACTGGAACAAGACCTCACGGGCTTCACCGTGTTAAGCGGTGGAATGTACAGGCTCTCAGCCTATGCCCGAGAGGGAGTAGTTGGAATATAGAAAAAAAAAAAAAAAAAAAAAAAAAACAGAGTGCCAGATCCACCGCAGATAACACCATGTTTTTACTACTTCACTTTAAGCTCTGGTGACACATACTTAAGGGGAGATGGGCCGGTTTTCTGGACCACTTTCTCCCTCGTGTTTAGCCACATAAGTTTTCTGATGTTAAGATGTTACCCCATTAGTTAGTCGATTTTAAGAATTTTCGCCCCATTTCTGCGTCAATATTTAGACCTTTCGTGCCATTTAGGTGTCGATTTTTTCCCTGGCGAACGATAGTAAGC
This sequence comes from Paralithodes platypus, assembly GCA_032716605.1. NCBI lineage: Eukaryota > Metazoa > Arthropoda > Malacostraca > Decapoda > Lithodidae > Paralithodes > Paralithodes platypus. Next base: position 53,559,043 of record CM064509.1, on the reverse strand, counting down.
CTGTAATGTTGGAAGAACCGGCCTCCGGCCGGGATATTTTTCTATCGAAAAAAAAGTACAAATTAATTTAGAAGGGGGATCTAATTTTTTTTTTTTTTTATTTGATGGAGGTCTAGGGAGGAAACTAGAAACATAATGAATACATGCAAAAATCGCCCAAAACGTGAACCATCTTCCCTTAAAGATTTCTGGCGTACCTGCTATGAACAGGGTTATACATATCTATTTCACGAACGTTACATTAAACATTTGTGTGATCCTAAGCGAAATATCAACATTTTAGTAAAACAAAATGAAATTTGTGCTAAAAATAAAACAAATATTAAATAATATAATTAACAATATTAAATCACACCAGTAGAGCTTTGAATATATAAATGTAAAATACATAAAATATCAATAAACTATATAATAAACTGTATACATATAGATTATGAATACACAGTATAATAACATTGTATAATGAACTATATACATAAATTGTATAATATAATTGCATACAAACTGTATTCATATAGTGTATAAATAAATGATATAATAAACTTCAAGACAAATACAATACACAGTCAGCTTCCAAAACGTCAAGAAATCTTATCAAACGCAATAACAGTAAACAAATATACTTTCGTCCTTCGCACTGAATCTCTTTTCCCAGGATGATCACTGGATAGGACGATCACCAGAATCAAATTACACCTTATTGTTAATTTTTTGGGCGATTTTTGCATGTATTCATTATTTTTCTAGTTTTATCCCTGGACCTCCATCAAATTAAAACAAAACATCCATTTGACCCCCCTTCTAGATTAATTTGTACATTTTTCGGTAGAAAAATATCCCGGCCGAAGGCCGGTTCTTCCAACATTACAGGCTCACTATCGTTCGCCAGGGGAAAAATCAATACCTACATAGCACGAAAGGTCTACTGTAAATATTGACGACGAAATGGGGCGAAAGGTCTTAAAATCGACTAACTAATGGGACAAACATCTTAACATCTGAAAATTAATGGGGCTAAACATGAGGGAGAAAGTGGTCCAGAAAACCGGCCCATATCCCCTTAAGCTTGCTATAGTATTTTTGCGTTTGTTCCAGCTGATAATATTGTGACATGTCCCCATCTTGAGTACTTCACGATTACGAACATTTTGTTACGAAATATGTTGTTAATTATGAAAAGTTGGCAATATTATACCAAGTTGAGATATAACAGTTTTGTATGATTCCATTAAGTATCGAGAACTTAGTTGGTATTCAATTTAACGTCAGCTGGAAAGAACGGGCTATAATTATCCTTATTAAGATGATAGCTGAAAGAGAAAATATATACAGGTATGTGTCACAGAAAACAGCTGGAGGGGTTGAGCTCCACAAATTCGGTGTAACTTAGGACAATATTAATACATAATAACAATAATGGTTGGGTCGTTATTCAGGCACAAACGCTATCAGGTGAGTACTTGACAATTTACCGTCAGCTAGATAACAACAACAATAAAAACAACAACAGCAACATAAGCCCAATTAAGATAATAACCAGGCATTGAACCTCGATTTACTTAAAGTATTAAATCAAATGTGAGCTGATTTTATCATCGACTTATGAGAATATTTTTGGGAGAAAGTTAGCCGAAGCCTTCATCGGGTACCGGTATCCATATGGAGCTAATATCAACTATTACTTAGCATCCCCTTCCATGAACACGCCACGAATGACCATAATAAGTTCACAAATAACAGAGAAACAGTAGGATTTACTCAGCAGATTAATTTAGTGTTTATACAAAAGCCATATATCTTTTCATTAAGATTTGATGATGATCTTTCCCACCCTTTTTAATTGTTGCTTTCAAATATAACTATGTTATTTTGTTTGTTCAATAGGCACGAAGTATGTCCTTGTTGTACTAATCTAATTACAGTTTGGATGACATCGAATCCTCAAATAATAATGACACTACAAATCTTATCTTCGGAGAAACCCAACATTTGATTACAATATTGATTAAGACCCCCCCCCCCTCTCTCTCTCTCACATATATATATGTATATACTGTATATATATATATATATATATATATATATATATATATATATATATATATATATATATATATAATATATATATACAGTATATATATAATTTCTTAGTTTACATAAGAAAGGGAACTAATTCGTTGCAATAGCTGCAATATGTCCATTAATACTTCTTCCCATTACACCAAAAATAATGTATACTGCTTTCAATTTTGGAGGAGTCATTTGTTGCAGGCAATAAGCACCTGTGTCAAATTTCAAGCCATTTACCACATGACTTAACCATAATATTCGCATCCATGATCGCTCATTTATATGAGAGAGAGAGAGAGAGAGAGAGAGAGAGAGAGAGAGAGAGAGAGAGAGAGAGAGAGAGAGAGAGAGAGAGAGAGAGAGAGAGAGAGAGAGAGAGAGAGAGAGAGAGAGAGAGAGAGAGAGAGAGAGAGAGAGAGAGAGAGAGAGAGAGAGAGTAAAACCGTACCCTCTTTGTTCAACAGCTGGGACGTTTTGCTATCGAAAACAAATGTATAAATTGAGCTTGAAAGAGGTCTTGGTGGGCATTTTTGTTTAGTTTGAAGGAAGTCTGGGAAGGCGTTTATGCTAGCCTAGGGGACAAGCTAAAAGACATTGCTCAGAAATGACCAAAGCAAGCAAAATCATCAATAATCATTTAACCAACTATCCTACTAACTTCCAAGACTATGGGAGCAGATAGGGTTAAGACGGTGAAGAGGGAGGTAGAGTGTGTGCGTAACTTACCTGCCCCTTGCAAGCCAAGACTGTCGTGGTGGTGGAGGCTAGGGTGGTGGTGAGTCGGTCCCCGTAGCTGATAAGAGGGCCACTGATAGCAGGAGGGGGTGGGAGGGGGGGGGGGGGGGGGGGGTGAGAGGGGGGCTAGGAACAAACACCCCACGTACACCAGTACTTCATGTACGATTCCTGGTCAACAATTTATAAACAATGTATTTTAGTTTGCTCTTTAGGCTAACAAAAACGCCTTCCCAGATTTCCTGCAAACTGAAATGATGTCCACCCAGAGCCTTTTCAAGTATATTCATTTTTCGAAGTCCCGGCCTAAGTTCGATTTCTTTTAAGCTACAGGCTACCTATCGCTCGCCCAGAAGAAAAAAAAATCCACACCTGAATGAAGTAATGCGTCGTATTCGCACCAAGGGCTGCAACCAGCCATAATATGGCTCGAAATGTCTGTACTGAAGGGAAATTTAATTGAGTTGACATAATTGTACCTATATATTCTTGATATGGGTAAGGGCTGGTACTGTCCAGAGTGAGGTTTGGCATCCTCTACCCAACCTTAGCAGTTTATGTCTGTCTCTTTTCCTGTACTACTTTTCCTACTATGGGGGCGGAGGGCTAGGAATCCTCCTCCCCTTGTAAAATTCACGTACTAGACGAGACAGAGAAAGGGGCAAGGGAACACGAAAGTGGTCCCGAACCCGAAGAATTGGAACTATAAATGTTGTTTCTGTTCGGGCTCTATCTCGAGTCTGTCACCCCAAGCTATGGGGTATGTGCCTGAGTATATACATTTATACATACATACATTCTTGCTATGCACTATTCAGGTACGCTCATTTTAATAAACTACCATGATTGTATGTTTCTGTTCTTGTCTTTTTTCTTTTACTTGGCTTGTTTTGTGTTTTAGTTTGGCATAGATTGGATGGCCAACCTATAAACAAATAATAATACAAACAAACACAAAAAACATGTCAAGTAAAGAAAAGAAAAAAACGGGAATGACAAAAATAAACAATTACATTCAATAAAAATAGCATAACTGTAGGTGCATATCAAGAACATTTAGGTACTATCATGTCAATTCAATTCAATTTCACTTCAAGACAGACATATTGCGCCATATGATGAGTGGTTGCGGCCTTGGTGGGACCTCAAACTAGAGTGCCTGTATATAGAGAGTGGCAACAAAGGGGGTCCAAGGGTCAGAAGCAACATGGCGCTCGTGGATTTAACCCCTTCTGTACCGGTGCCGTTCTTTTAACTTTATTCTGGTTACTATTAGACGATTTTATTCAGTCATAAAAGGGCCTAAATAAAAATACTGTAGATTGATGGATAGCAACATAAAAATAAGTATGAATATAATAATATAAGGTCTATATATTAAATAATACGTGCACAAATACTGGTGTCCTATGGGGTAAAGCGTGAGGTAGAAACAATATGGCGTCTATATGTTAGTGGACGCTACCTTCTCGTATATAGGTAACCCTAGAACAAACACCCCACGTAGTATGGTCTCAGCTGGCATTACGTTTCTCGTACAGTATATAGGTAACCCTAGAACAAACACCCCACGTAGTATGGTCTCAGCTGGCATTACGTTTGGCTCGCTCTGTGCTGTACTAATGTCTGCCAGATGTTGAATAGGGTGTGAAAGTGTAGGAACATGTTTGTATGTCTCACTGAAAACTAAAAAATCAAGTTTAGATATGGTTGATAACAATTATTGATCAAAATATACTTGGTGCTGAGACATGACTTATTTGGCCGACTGTACAACACTGCTTGGTGTACAGTTGTGGTCAGGAATGCATCGACAACTTATGGAAGCAAAAATATTATACATTGGCGAGATATATGTAACCACTTCTGTACCGGCAAGGTCCTTTAAGGGGGGTGACCTGTTTTTGTTCTGTCCTTTTCTATCTTTCTCTGGCTTGTATGGAGCTCAGTGGTCTGGTTAATCTGCTCTACATAACTAACTAACTAACTGCTTGTATCCCTTTGGCCCCATTCAGCCTACTGTTTTAAGAAGTTTATCCCCATCCAGGTGTCAATTATTTACTGGTGAGCGGTAGCGAGCCAGCATGTTTTTTATTTGTGTTTGACAGCCGGCTAAATTTGTAAAATTTTCGATAGAAAAATGTATCCGGCGAAGCCGGATTTCTTCATATAATGCTGGCTCGCTATCTCTCTCCAGGAAGAAATCGACGCCTAGAAGGGGATAAACGTCTTAAAATAGTTGGCTGAATGGGGCCGAATGGATACAAGCCAGAGAAAGAGAGAAAAGGACAGAAATAAAAAAAATCAGGTCACCCCCCTTAAGGGGAGATGGTAAACTTTTGGGGTGATTTTTGCATGTATTCATTATTTTTCTAGTTTCCTCCCTAGACCTCCATCAAATTAAAAAAAAAAAACATCCATTAGATCCCCCTTCTAGATTAATTTGTACATTTTTCGGTAGAAAATTGTCCCGGCCGAAGACCGGTTCTTCCAACATTACAGGCTCACTATCGTTCGCCAGGGAAAAAATCGACACCTAAAAGCACGAAAGTTCTAAATATTGACGAAGAAATGGGGCGAACGGTCTTAAATTCGACTAACTAATGGGGCAAACATCATAGCATCTGAAAACTATTGGGGGTAAGCATGAGGAAGAAGGGTGACCAGAAAAACAGCCCATGTCCCCTTAAGCCTGATTCTGGCTGCTATTAGACGATTGTATTCAGCTCAAAAATGGCCTCCAGCAAATAACAGGCTTGGAACTATCTCACTTAACCCTATTTACTACCACAGCTCCTTCTTATGCTTCACAAGATCATCTAAATATAGCTAGTATAAAGTTAAAAAGACGTCGCCGGTACAGAAGGGGTTACATTACTCTTTTTATTGTCTTCAGCTGACGAGAAATTGAATCCATTAGAAACTGGTTTATCGACACATAATACAAACAAATATGAAACTGCCATATCTCAACGTCCTAATATTAACTACTTTTCGATGTGAGTATCCTAGGTTCGAGTCCTTGGAGTGTCACATGTATTTGTTGATTTCATTAATTGAGTTTAGTGGTGAAGTTGGTTGGTGTAAAAGACATAATAATATTTCATAATTGACAACATATTACGCCACAATAGGTTCGTATACAGCTGAAGAATCAAGATGGAGACAGGCCACTTCATCATCAGCTAAAATACAACATAAAATACAAATACAATATAAATACATAAATAAATAAACAGACTAATGTTAAGGGAGCCCACCTCGCTTTTTTTTTATATTTCTCTCCCTCTCTCTTTGGTTTGTATCCATTCGGCCCCATTCAGCCTACTATTCTAAGACGTTTACCGCCATCCAGGTATTTTCCTGGCGAGCGGTAGCGAGCCAGCATATATATATATATTTGTTTTGACAGCAAGCTAAATTTGTAAATTTTTCGATAGAAAAATGTCTCCGGCGAAGCCGGATTTCTCCATACAATGCTGGCTTGCTATCGCTCGTCAGGAAGAAATCGACACCTGGATGGGGATAAACGTCTTAAAACAGTTGGCTGAATGGGGCCTATTGGATACAAGCCAGGGAAAGAGAGAAAAGGAGAGAAAGATAAAAAAAAAAACGTTGACCCCCCTTAACGCTCACCATCTTGTTTACATTGTTAGGAGGCGCTCAAGTATTCCTGAGGTCACCAATTCATAAACAAATTTTGGAGGTACGATTTTAATATTCTGATACACTGGCGAACAATTTTGATAAACTGCTTGAGCCAGACCTACAATATAACTGGGGTTCACTTGCTAATGCTCACCGTTGCGTTGGTATCATTAGGAAATGTTTAAGTGTTCCTGAATACGAATTTTATCGCCGGGATTAGCGCTGGTATATTTTCGTGTGATAAACGTGAGTCACTGAACATAGAAAAAGAGAAAACCACTGTCTCGAAAGAAAGAGGACACAGGAAATGTTTCAAAATATTACGTGTCAGAGTTAGGCAAGATAATATAGACCGCTTTACATTGGAGAAGAATGTACAGTCGCACTCAGGAGTACGTGAACACCTAATGATAAATACAAGATAGTGAGCGTTAACTAGTGAATCTCAGTAATATGATCTGCGTTGCTCAAGCGGTTTACCAAAATAGTTCGTCGGTGTATCATAGTTGCGCTTCCAAAATTGGTCCCGAAACTCCTGATCACGATTGTACCTACAGCCACACTCAATTTATCCAATTTATCAACAGCTACCGCCATGTTGTCAACCTGCTTTGGTATTTGTGAGTTTGATCCCACACAACAAATTCGGGTTTCCAGTATATTGCTACCGTTAACCCCTTCAGCACGATGACGTAATTGCCATCATATTCTGATTGCCATTAGAACAAATCCTATCCAGTCACACTTCCACACACTGCCTCGGCTTCATCTGTCTACACCTGTACGTTGGAGTCAAAATGTCTGAACACAAGGAGTTTGAAGCAGTTTAAGTCATAGGATGAGGGAATAGTAGAATGAGGGGAGAGTTCCAGAGCTTACTTGTTGAATAGAAGAAAGACTGGGAAAATCGGTTTACTCTTGGGTACTGTTGGGCACAACTAAGAGGAATATGCTATTAGTATCTCTCTCTCTTTATCTCTCTCTCTTATCTATGAGCAGGGGAAATGCCATTCTTATCTTTGTTAACTCAACTTATCTCCACTCAGGAACCCGTTAGCCTATTTTAGCAGGCGGCAAAGGAGTAAGTTTATCGCCTATTATATGTATTGGAGCCTTGAATCCGCTACAAGTGATCATATTATTTGGATGATCTTTAAAACATCAATACCAACTTAAGGGAGAGGTAGTTGCTTTTTCTGGACCCCCTTCTCCCTCATGTTTAGCATATTAGTTTTGAGGGTTTAAGACGTTCGTTTCGTTAGTTTGGCGATTTTGAGACCTTTCGCCCTATTGCTTTGTCATATTTAAGACCTTTCGTGCCTTTTAGGTGTCAAGTTTTTCCTGGCGAGCGATAGCGAGCCTGTTATTATAAAAGGAACCGCGGACATTTTTCTACCAATAAACGTACAAATATTTCTTGAAAGGGGGTCTAGCCGGTGATTTTATAAGCTTGATGGAGGTCTAGCAAGGAAATTAAAAAAAATATTAATAGATAAATATATAGACCAAAAAACAAGCACTACTCCCTTAAGAGGTAAACACGTGATTTGTCCTGTATGAGCTAGTGTTTTTTAAATTGACTATGAGACTAAGACTTGATCAAAATACACAAACTACATATACATATTTTTATTGACTAAGTTAAAAGATCAGTGACCAAACACGGTTTGATTGACTTTATACTAAAATGGATTATTTTTTTTAGTTTGAAGGAAGTCTGGGAAGGCGTTTTTGTTAGTCTGGGGGACAAACTAAAATGTATTTACCGAAAATGGTAAAAACATGCCATATCCTCAATAATAATTAAATTTATTATCATATTAACCCCCAAGACCTTGGACCACATTGTGTTAACCTTCAGAAACTGTCATGCCCTACTTCCCGCCCCCACTATTTTGATGCAATTATTCTGGCGTTCAAACTTTCCTAAGATGGCTGGAAAGTCCTGTTAAAGTCCCTGGCATTACAGGCTATGATGACTCAGTGGCAGCAAAATGATGTTCAAGCGATTCCACCACCTGCAACAGAGATGGCCGAGCTGTGACATCGATCCTCATCATAGTCACACATACATGCAAGTTCACCATCAACCGGGAAAGTTCCAACTGAGGCCACATACTCTTAGGATCTTTTCATAATTTAGCCGAGAGTAAATGTTTCGCAGTGTGGCAGAGAAATGCCCCCACACCATAGGCCACAGTCGTAGAAAGGGTAGAGTTTGCAGCTCTCATTATTCTTGTTCTGGAAAATGTTTGGTGCCAGGCCCATAAGGCAGCTCCTTTCCAGGTCAATGATAAACGCTCGGGCCTCAGTAACAACGATCAACATATTATCCTCCTTAAAAAATTTATAAATTACATCTGCACCGTGGAACTCATCTAGTGCTGTAGCAAAGAATCTAATGATCTGTACACACTGTCGAGAGGCTGTTTTTTTTATTTTTTATTAGGAGTTGAAGGGTCGGAGCGAAGATCCCTTTTCACCCTGGCGCATAACCTAATTTACTGTCAGGCAAAACAGAGGCAAGAGGCATGAGGAGATTGCCCAAACATCTCCACCTGCCGAACTTGGTCTTCTGGGTTACAAACTGAGCGCTCTACCAATGTTGCTACAGGCCACCCCGTCGAGAAGCTACACTCCCGTTGTCCATAAGGTCATACAGTGACGGGTAGGGCAGTAGGTGGTCACTATACCAGGCTTGTCAGAAGCAATTAACAGCAATTTTGGCACCCCACCTGCACCATCGGCCTTCTCCGCCATTCGGGCCTCTTCCATAAAGGTTTCTGCCTTACGGGGTCCATTCTTACTATTCTTCAGATAAGCTATGTCCCCCTGATACTCTACTAAGTACTCCATAGCGTAGGCTATGGTTTTTGTAGCATCTTTGTGTTGGCCTCAATGTAACTGTTCGCAAAGATTATGTTCTGCCAAATAATTTTATTATAAATATAATACCAATAGAAAAGCCACTCACCAATACTACTAACAGTATGAAGAATTCGCTATGAAAGAATTCTTTGAGTCTCTCGAGCGATCCGATACTTTCAATTAGCCTAACTTATCTACGTAGTTGTTTGTTGCTGTTGTGGTCCACATTAAGTTAATACTTAACGTTGTTTATTGTATCTAACTTAATTCTGATTTTCTAAAATCAAATGGTAGCTCGTTTTACTTGCATTTACTTCAAATAATGTACAAAATAATGACATATTTGTATTATATTTTAGTTACCCATGCAAAATACTTATTTCTTGATTAAACGAATAAGAAAACTTATCTTTTTACCGGCAACTAGGCTATATCATAAAATACGATCTGCATATTAGTAATTTAGTGCGATAATGTGGTAGGGATAATCTGTGGTGGGAGATGATGATGATGGTGTTTATGATAGTAGTGATTATGTTGGTGATTGAGGAGGTAGTAGTGATTAGTGATGGTGGTGATGATTGGGATACTTGTAGTGATAGTGGCGATGATTGTGGTAGTAGCAGTGATGGTGGTGGTGAGTGCGTTAGTAGTAGTAGTAGTAGTGATGGTGGTGGTGATTGTGGTAGAAGTAGGGATGATGATGGTGATTTTCTTAAACAGTCCTAAACATTTTGTGGCAGTCTCCGACAGCACGGCAGGTGCGAAGTAATTCTGCTAAAAATCACTACAGCACCAGCTTCCTTATAAATGTCTACAAAGATAAAGACATACACCCAAACACATTTGGATTGCAAAATGTTACACCAAAATACACTTTTGACGAGCTGTCTAACCTAAATGTACATAAAAGCACAGGACCAGACAAAATTCCTGCCAAATTTCTACGAGATGGAGCCATTGGTATAGCAGGCCCCCTAACCCACATTATCAACTTGTCAATTAACACCAACACTGTACCTGCTGAACTGAAGGAAGCTATTGTAACCCCTCTATTCAAGAAAGGAAATAAACTAGAAGTTGGTAACTACAGACCAGTTAGCATATTATGTATTGTATCTAAAATCCTTGAAAGAGCGGTATACACCCAAATTGAACACTACCTCAAACAAAATTATCTATTCTATAAGTTTCAATCAGGTTTCAGATGCATGTACTCGACAGACTCCTGTCTCATCCACTTAACGGATCACATTCGTAAAGAAATGTCTAAAGGGAACTACACCGGTATGGTTCTTCTTGATCTACAAAAAGCGTTTGACACAGTAGACCATGATATCCTATGTAATAAACTACAAGCAATGGGCATAGGGTCTGCGAACTGGTTTAAATCTTATCTTAGTGGTAGAACCCAAAGAGTCAAAATTGACGATAATATATCTGATCCTATGCCAATTAACTGTGGGGTCCCGCAGGGAAGCATCCTTGGTTCCTTACTCTTTCTCTGTTATGTGAACGACATGGAACTGAGCGTCTCATGTAAATTATTACTGTATGCAGACGACAGCGTGCTCCTGGTTTCAGGAAAAGACCCAATAAGTATTGCTGCTTCACTTTCCAAAGAACTAGAATCATGTAGTGAATGGCTAGTGGACAATAGACTATCTCTTCACCTGGGCAAGACGGAAGCCATCTTATGTGGAACAAAACGCAAACTGAAAGACATTGTGGGCTTCTCGGTCAACTGTAATGATATTCC
>CM064509.1:53132963-53542963 GCA_032716605.1 Paralithodes platypus | reverse complement strand
ATCATTCCTTCCTTACTTGATAATGCTGGTTGTCCAGTGAAACGCGTCATATATCCTGTATCTTCATGTACTTTAATGTAACCCTGTACCACCATGAATTTTGCTCATCTCCTTCATCTACTTCCTGCCACCCAGCGAAAACTCATCAGAGACCTGGAAACTTTGAATAATAAAATTTCCAACGCAGAAATTGCCATTTCTTTCAACCTCGTATGTATTAAAGAAAATATATATATATATATATATATCCTTTTTTACGAGAGCAGTTTGGCTAATTTATCTGGTTAATATTCTCAATCTATTCACCATATTTCATTCTCTGACAATGGCTAACTTCAGAAATTTGTTCTGTTCATTGACCAACGAATATCTTCTGGCAAAGGAAAACAACTATATAAAAAAAAAAAAAAAATATATATATCTGGTCCCTAGACTTTTATCAACCATAAACAACACACCCAAGACCTCCTGGAGATAAATTGTTTAATGTTTCGGTAGTTAAAAATTTCCCAGCCAAAGGACGGTTCCTCTAAAATTACAGGCTCGCTTTCGCTCGCCAGGAAAAAAATCGACACCTAGAAGGGACGAAATGTCATAAATTGACAAATATATGAGTTGGAAGGTCTTAGAACCGCCAAACTAATGGGGCGAACGTCATACAATCTCAAAACTAATGGGGCTAAACATGAGGAAGAAGGGGGTCCAGAAGAAAAACCTTAATTCAACCAGAATTATAAGGGAGGTGTGGTGGAGTGGTCTTGCCACTGGCCTGGTAATCCAAAGGTCCCGGGTTCAAATCCCGATGTATCAATGGGAAGATATTATTGGGATGGAATTTGTGCTGTACCTAGTATCAGTGCATTACCACAAAGCCCACCGAAACGTCAATAAAATACCCTCATTGTTCCCTGATTAAATAGCACTGTATGAATATTCCCATATTCAAAATATGCTATAGGGGGCAATGCCTGGTGAGTTATCTGCTCAACAGGTGGCGTTGTGTGTGTGTAAGTGTGAGAGTCCGAGTGTAGGGGGTGAGACAGTGAAGCACAGGAACGAGGTGGCTTCAGAGATGGGGTCGTTTCGGGCCATGAGTGAGCACCGTGCCTCACGTGAAGGCAAGATGGCAGGTGCTCGTTGTACTCTACGTGCTTCACATGTCTCACTCCCTAGACTGGAACAAGACCTCACGGGCTTCACTGTTCATTGTAAAGCGGTGAATGTTAAGGCTCTCAGCCTATGCCCGAGAGGAAGTAAGTTGGAATATAGAAAAAAAAAAAAAAAAAAAAAAAACAGCTTCGAAAACATATATATCAGCATTATCCCCTTTTGTACCGGCGACGTCTTATATATATGAGTTTAGCTACATTGAGACGATTTTATAAAGCTTAGGAATGATATACGGCAACTAAAAGGATTAATTGAGATAGTCTGCAACCTTTAAATTTGTAGACGTCCTTCCTAAGCTGAATAAAATCGTCTAATAGTTGCTAGAACCTAATGGAAATCGTGTCACCGGTACGGAATGGGTGAATAACCGGGAATGTTCACCCGACCTCATTCAGCCAGTCTTTCCATTCACCAGCCATAAGAGCTATAAGAACATTGTATTTTACCTGATATTCAACCTTACATAACTTTTCATCCTTTTTGGCGCCGCAAGGTTTATAATAGTATTCATTTAGGGGATATCATCGATCTTATGCATTTATAAATAAGAGTTATATTCGCATCCAGCTAGGTGAATTCAGTTAGGGGATATCATCGACCTTATGCATTTATAAATAAGAGTTATATTCGCATCCAGCTAGGTGAATTCATAATCAAAAGAATATGTACATTCAGCCATCTATGAATAAGAGTTATCATAGTTTTTAATAGATTTTATATCATACCCAACAGAGCCTTTGTATTTTGATAAAAACCAATAAGGGTCATAATCGCATAGTTAGGTAACGTAATATTCAACTTAACAGCGTATTTACATCCCAGTATCTATACCTTAAAGACGGAATGTGTGTGTGTGTGTGGGGGGGGGGGGGGGGGGGGGTTGGCTTCCTAAACCTATATAAAACTTTTACAAATATAACACACACCAAAAGAAAACAAAACCCTCCTTCGAGATAAAATTATCCTGCCCAAAAGCTAGTTCCTACTAAATTACAGGCTCGCTATCGTTCGCCAGGATAAAATCGACACTTTAATAGCACGAAAGATCTTGATATTGACAAACAAATGGGGGCAGCAAGTCTAAAACTCGTCTAACTAATGGGGCGCACGTCCTATAATCTCAAAACTAATGGGGCTAAACATGAGGGAGAAGGGGGTTTCTAAAAAAACAAAACAACAAACATTGCATTTTTTTTTTTTTTTTTTTTTTTTCTATATTCCAACTTACTTCCTCTCGGGCATAGGCTGAGAGCCTTAACATTCACCGCTTTACAATGAACAGTGAAGCCCGTGAGGTCTTGTTCCAGTCTAGGGAGTGAGACATGTGAAGCACGTAGAGTACAACGAGCACCTGCCATCTTGCCTTCACATGAGGCACGGTGCTCACTCATGGCCCGAAACGACCCCATCTCTGAAGCCACCTCGTTCCCGTGCTTCACTGTCTCACCCCCTACACTCGGACTCTCACACTTACACACACACATCATTTACATCATAGTATCTGCGTCATAACCCTTTCTGTACTGGCGGTGTCTTATTAATTTTACTCTAGCTATATTTAGACGATCCTGTGCAGTTTAAGAAGGATCTGTGGTAGTAAAAATGGTTAAGTGAGATAGTTCGAAGCCTGTTAATTGCTGGAGGACCTTCTTAAAATGAATAAAATCGTAGTCAAAATAAAGTTGAAAGGACGGCACTGGTACTGAAGGGTTTAAGGGGGGTCACCGGCTTTTGGTATCTTTCTCTCCTTTTCTCTCTTTCACTGGCTTGTATCCATTCGGCCCCATTCAGCCAACTGTTTTAAGACGTTTATCCCCATCCAGGTGTCGATTTCTTCCTGGCGAGCGATAGCGAGCCAGCATTGTATGGAGAAATCCGGCTTCGCCGAGGACATATTTCTATCGAAAAATTTACAATTTTAGCTTGCTGTCAAATCAAAAATATATACAGTATATGCCGGTATATTGACACCTGGATGGGGGTAAACGTCTTAAAACAGTAGGCTGAATGGGACCGAATGGATACAAGCCAAAGAAAGATGGAGAGAAAGAGAAAAAAAAAAGCGAGGCGGGCTCCCTTAATCAGTTGTAATAATAGGGAGTCATTGAATACGTGAGTCTGGTGCGGCGCTGATAAAGGGGCGGATAAGATAAAAGGGGGCGTATACCTATTGGGAGACACGAATTGTACACACACACACAGACACGTACACACACACACGTACATATACATACATAGACACGTACACACACGTACATGACACATACTCACACCCATACACACACCTCCCCCTAAACCCATCACTTATACCACACCAATCAACCGTTTAGGACCAACAGCTCTACGTCCTCTTGCAGCGAGTGAGTTCTGGATTGCTTAAGGGGAGGCAGTTGGGTTTTCGAGTCCTCCTACTCCCTCATGTTTAACCCTGTTAGATGGGTTCGAATCTCGGCTATGCTACAACAGTTTCCAGTGCTATATAGTTTTCGTGGCTTAGTGCTGTAGAATTCATTACAGTTGGGGATTTCCCGCAGATGAAATTAATTCATAAGGTTATTCAACCTTAACCCTATTAGTTATGAGATTTCGAGACATTCACCCCATTAATTTGGCGATTTTCATACTCCATTTCTTTGCCAATATTAAGACCTTTTGTGCCAGTTAGGTGTCGATTTTTTCTTAGCGAACGATAGCGAGCCTGTATTTGAAGAGGAATCGGCCTTCGGCCGGGACATTTGTCGACCGAAAAATGTAAAAATTTATATTGTGGGTGTTTTTTTAAGATTGATAGAGGTTTAAAGAGCAAACTAAACCTCCTCCTTAAACCATTGAGCCGACCAGTAAATTATGCTGCACAATACCGTCTGGGCTCCCTTAACCTACTCAGTACCGGTGCTGTCCTTTTAACTCTATTCTGAGTACTATTAGACGATTCTGAGTACTATTAGACGATTCTGAGTACTATTAGACGATTTGATTCATTTTTAAAAGGGCCTCCGACAATTAATAAGCTTCGACCTATCTCACCTAACCCTTTTAACTACCACGTCAGATCCCTCTTGAACTGCACAACATCCTCTAAATATAGCAAGAATATAATTAAGAAGACGTCGCTGGTACAGGAGGGATTAACTGTGCATAAATTACTCAACCCTCCAGGATACGAGGACGCATTTAATTTATATCTTCTGGCTATTATTATATTTTTGTTGTTTTTGTTTTTTTTGGATTTGGAAGGGTATATGGAAGTCAGAGGATTAATTGAGATAGTCTATACCCTTTTAACTCCCACAAGCCTATTGCAGTCAATACTTTAAGTAGGAGTGAAGGGTTTTCCAGCTTTTTCTGGACTTCCTTCTCCCTCATATTTAACCCCATTAGTTTAGAGATTTTATGACTTTTCTTCCATTAGTTTGGCGATTTTAAGATGTTTCACCTCATTTCTTTGTTATTATTCATACCTTTCGTGCCATTTAGGTGTCGATATTTTCTGGCGAGCGATAGCGAGCCTGTAATTTTCGGAGGAACCGGCCTTCGGCTGGGACATTATTCTACCGGAAAATGTACGAATTTATCCCGAAGGAGGGTCAACGGGGTGTTTTTGTTTATAGCTTGATGGAGGTCTAGGGAGGAAACTAAAAACTAAATAGATAAATATATATATAGACTAAAAAAATAAAAAAATAGCAGCCATCCCCCCTTGAAGGATTATCACTATAGTGCGTTTGTTTTGTTTCTTGATCAAGGTAAATTGCCATGTTTCCATCTCGATTATTCGGCTTGTACGACGAATTTGTGGCGACAATGACATATGTTGTTGATTATGGAAATGTGGCAGAAATAATTATGACACAGTAGCATCATATTTCGCCATTAACTCTATTTGGTCCGAGGGGAGGTCTCATTAAACCTCCCCTGTTTTATTCCATTACTTTGAAGATTGTAAGATGTTTCACCCCATTAGTGATAATAAGACGCTTTATCCTATTCCGGTGTCTATTTTGTTTCTAGTTTTTATCTTAGCGAGCGATAGCAAGCTTACATTATTATAAGAAATCGACCTTCTGCCCAGGGCATTTTCTATCGAAAAATGTGCAAATTTAGCTTGAAGGGGTCTGGTTGGGCATGTTATTTTTTTTTTTTTTTTCAGCTTGAAGTAAGTCTGGGAAGGTGTTGTTGTTAACCTAGGGGACAAACTAATATACATTTATTCTTATTTTTTGAAGGAGACAATAAATAGAGGAACGAAAAACAAAGACAAACCCAAAAAGGTTCATGTGCCTAAAGTCATCCTTCAATCATAAAATGTTTGTAAAAAATGGACAAACATTGGACATTGCTCGATAATGGTAAAAACAATAAAAATATTCAATAATGATTAAACAAAATATCATCATGAGCCACAAGACGTCGGACCAGTTAGTGTTAAGGGAAAACTCTGAGTGGAGGACTCCCAGGGAAAGGTCACAGAAGTCATTGTAGTGGAGCAGATAAGTGCAAAAATAGTTCACTTAATCATGCAAGCATGACATTTGGCACAAATGTTCATTAGAGTCCACTCTTTCAAAAAAGGCCGTTAGCCACGCAAAAATCCAAGATGGCTACCATTTTTTCAAGATGGCCGCCGTCTACACTAAGAATTACTAATAATTACTTTGTAAGTTGTAACTACTTCAAGTAAAACAACTTATTTCAATTCAAAACCCTACTTTATATGTCATAGAGTCTGAAAGAGGTCTCCTATTTTTTGTAAAATACATTTTTTAATGCTAAATCAAACCAAAATTGCACCCGCAAAACTAATATCATTCGTATCTTTGCGACTAATAAAGATTCCAGTATACATTTTTAAGACAAAATGAATTTGTTTTTATTACAGAACCAAAAAATACATAAATCTAATGAAAGTTTTAGCAAAAGACAGTCGAAATTATACTTGAACTCACCACTGCACCCAGGATAACAGAGAAACTACACTTCACATTTGCAACTGCACAAGGCTGTGCATGTGAGACCAAGCCTGTAGCATTTGCACCTGCCACGGCAGCCAGACTTGCAGCCACACTTAGTGAGGTGTTCACAACTCTTTGCAATGGGAGAGTTGGCTGTCCAGAAGACTTTCCATTCTTCGCCAATCTTCTCCCATCCCCAGTCAGCTGGACTCTCTGCTTCTGGCTGGCGCAGAATTGCCTGAGCCCACACACAGCCTGCCTGATATGCTGCACGTTTAGTGTGTTGAATCAGAGCTGATCTGGTTGGAGGGATGGCTTCATAGGGTCTCTGCTTTCTGGCAAACAAGTCCAGTCTAGCCTCATCCACACCATCTGCAGTGCTGGACCTGTCATACATGAGGACCACAAACTTCTCTAGAATCTTCATGTCATCATCCTCAATGGTTGGTGGGTGCTGGCTCAGTTTGGAAAATACTGGAGTTGCCTCTGGGAAAATGTCCCATGTCTGCCAAGCTGTCTTCTTTCCTTTATTTCTAAAAGCTGAGACCACATCACAACCTGTAAAAGCATGGAAGAACAACATGCCTTTGCCCTTCTCTTGACCAACATAGTTGTGCAGGTTGTGAATGCCAATCCATCGAAGGCTCTGACCTTGGCCAAATATGAGCCACAGCTGCTGCAGAGTTGGGAACATACTCAGGCCAATGACAAGGACATCTGTGTCATTGGCTTTGACTATGATAGATTTGCTCCCTTGTCCTGCTGCATATCCTGCAACATGTGTTGTCTTGTATGTATTGGCATAGGCACTAATCCTTGGCAGAAAGTCAAGGGCTGCATATTCTGCAAATGTCTTAGACCTTTTGGGTGGCAGTGCATGGATCAAAGCTGAACCATCAATGATGATGTCATCTGCCTCTGACTTTTGGTCTGGAAGCGTGATGTGTTTCTCAAGTATGGAGGTCAGTTGGGACTTCTGACAGCTATAAATCTTTCCACCATCACTTAGAGACGCAGGGAATGACTGATTTTCGTGCTGAAAGAACTCCTGCAGGTCGCACTCCCTGATCTGACAGGAGATGAACAGCTTTGAAAAAAGCTGACAGTCTTCTTTCAGCTGCTTCTGTTTTGATGCTTCTTTAACAGGCTTATCTTGACAGAAGAAGTTAAGTCTTTGCCTCCTGATGGGCTCATAGAATGATGTTGGATTATCTTCCAATCTTTTCACAAAGTCTTGGTATTGTGTCCTACCTTTCTGCAAGTGACTGTGAACAAGCTCAGCAGAGCTGGGATGAGCTACATCTTTGGTGTCAATTGAGAACAAATCTACACTGTCTTCCTGGAAAGGGTTTCCCAAGTCTTGCAGGACCTGAGAGAGTTTCTGGACCCTTTCTAGGAATGTCTTCTGGGCATGTGGTGTTGGAATTGAAAGCGTGACAAAATAACTTTAATAAAGAACAAATTGGTGATTGAATGGGATTATAAACCATGATAAATGCATCAATAACACCCATATTCTCGAAGATGATGCAATTGGCCAATGAATGGCAGCCATCTTGGAAAAAGAGGCAGCCATCTTGGATTTTTTGCGTGGCTAACGCCCTTTTATGAAAGAGTGGTCCTTTGAGAATGTCTGTGCCAAATTTTATGCTTGCATGATTAAGTGAACTATTTTGGGGTATTTTTGCATTTATCTGCTCCACGCTGAATTCAACAAAATTCACCAATCAGACTAGTAGGATATATGATGAGAAGATTCGCTTATAGAACCATCTCGGAACGGAGCCGAGAAATATAAAACACAAGGGTACGAAAAACGTAATTATAGCCTCCATAGTTATCTACCCCTTTAAAAATATATTGGTAGTAATACTGTATATCCATTAAATATAAGGATAGTAGGTAAATCATTATCAGCACAGCCAATTATCTCATATAACAGTTTACTTAACCTTCATAGATGGGTTGATGAAGACACAATAGTTAACAATATCAGCAGTATTAAAACAGCAAGTTACTGCCAGTAGAAAACTATAACATTCACAATATACAGAGCTGTCGCGATACATAGAGAATTCCCATGTATATTATACATGGAAAAAAAATATATATATATAATATATAATACTATATTATATACATTAATAACACGTATAATGTATACTTATTATCTAGTTACATAAACATTACTTAATTAAAATTTAGGAATTTCCTATGGGCAAATGTTTCACGACCGCTCTGTACTTACTATTAACCCAGAATAGTTCACAGAGCCGTAATTCTAGACAAGTAGGCCAGAAAACATTACCTCTATCCTCTGTGACTCAAAATGGGCTAGAGCAAATGGGCTGTACATTTCCACACCTATTCCCTGGCTGACCCTCCCCAAAGGATAGAAATACTAGCTCGTTTACACTAAGTCTTTTTGTTGGAGTTATAGAAATTAGTGGTCAAGATTGCTAGCGTAATTATAATGGATAGACCATAGTTGTTGTATTTGCTATGAGAAATATTAAGGGGAGATTGGTAGTTTTTCTGGTATATACTGTATATACTAATAATAATAATAATAATAATAATAATAATAATAAATATAATAATAATAATAATAATAATAAATATAATAATAATAATAATAATAATAAATATAATACAAATAATAATAATAATAATAATAATAATGAAAATAATACAAAAATTACAATAACAAATCTCTTAAGGGGGAGGTACTCACTTTTTCTGGACTCCCTTCTCCCTCATGTTTAACATATTAGTTTTGAGATTGTAAGACGTTCGTTCCGTTAGTTTGGCGATTTTGAGACCTTTTGCCTCATTTCTTGGTCAATATTAAGACCTGGCGTGCCATTTAGGTGTTGATGTTTTCCTGGCGAGTGATAGCGAGCCTCTAATTTCAGAAGGAACCGCCGGGTACATTTTTCTACGGAAAAATGTACAAATTTATCTTGAAGGGGGTTCTAGGGGGTGTTATTTTATGCTTGATGAGGTCTAGCAGGGGGTGTTTTTCTAAGCTTGATGGAAGTCTAGCGAGGAATTTCAAAAATAAATTGATACATAGATATATAAACCCAAAACCAAGCACTACCCCCCTAATATCCCCCGTTTTGCAGAGTGGTCACCCAGGAAGCGGCAGTAAGCAACTCGTCAACATGGAGAAATCAGGTAGGTCAAGTTGAAGGGGAGTTGAAGGGTTTTCATGTTTGTATTTATTAATTATTAATTTCCTGCCCCCCCCCAACTCCACCCCATTAGATTTGTGATTCTAAGACGTTCGCTCCATTAGTTTGGCGATTTTAAGGCATTTCGACCAATTTCTTTGTCAATATTAATTAGACCTTTCGTGTCACTTCGGTGTCGTTTTCTTTCATGGCGCCTGATAGCGAGCTCGTAGCCGGGACAATTTTTCTGCCGAAAAAATTACGAAATTTATCTCGAAGGCTAGTCTTTGGGGAGGTGCTTGATAGAGGTCTAGGGAGGAAACTGACCCCCCCCCCCCCACCGTCCTTAAGTGTAACCAAATTTTATCACAATCCAATTTGTGAGATTATTAGATATACACCAGGCAGGATTTCCAACTAGCCCAGTGGCGATTGCATTCCTAATATTATAGAATAGTAAATTAGAGTAATGGCAAACTAAATATACCGCCTTAGCTTAACTTACCCGCTTGTTTGTTTGTATGTCTTTTGCGTTTTAATATATATATATATTTGTAAATAGATTTATTACCATAACAAATGGTGCCTTGGGCCAGGTGGAAATCTTGCCGACTTTAAATATTCAACTTTCAAAGTAAATATACTGTTAAATAAATTAGAATATATAAATATAATAAATATATAAATATAGATAAAAGATAAATGAAAAATAAATAAACAAATAAACTCTCAAATATTGTACACGCGTTTATCCAGGTTAGTTAGGTATAGTTATCTATATAATTTGATAGTAATAATTAGTCGACATTTGTTACTAAGTTTGTCTGGATCTATAAGTATGTGAACTAATCA
Source organism: Paralithodes platypus (assembly GCA_032716605.1). NCBI lineage: Eukaryota > Metazoa > Arthropoda > Malacostraca > Decapoda > Lithodidae > Paralithodes > Paralithodes platypus. The sequence goes on along the minus strand of CM064509.1, from coordinate 53,532,813 downwards.
ATACCCTATTTGGTCCGAGGGAAATCTTTTTGGACCTCGCCTGTGTTGCTCCATTAGTGTGGAGAGTTCAAGACGTTTCACTAAAGAAATTGGCCTTCGGCCGGGATATTTCATATCGAAAAATTTAAACATTTTGCTTGAAAGCGGTCTGGGTTGGCATTTATTCAGTTTTAGGGAAGACTGTGAAGACGTTTGTGTTAGCCTAAGGGACAAACTAAAGTACATTGCTCGAAAATCGTAAAAGCAAGCACAGTCCTCAATAATAGTAAAGCAAATTATCATAACCCTCAAGAGGTTGGGCCAGTGTTAATGGAAAATAGTAAAATATAGTGTGGTGTTTGTAACTTAAGGAAAGCCACGCCCAGTTGACATATCGGAAAGTATAAAAGAGTCATGGTGGAAAGTTTAATAAACTCAACATGTATATAAAGGCATAGCCCTCCACGAGATTATCACCTGGTTCTTCAAAATAGACCTAAGGTTGCTTCCTTGTTGTTCGTATGAGCGTGGCTCTATCAGGAGTGTGGAAGACTGTACCGGTACGCCAGTGACCCGGGTTCAAATCCCGGCTAGGCCCAGATATATTCGAGAGACCAAATTCCCTTCACCACCCAGGTCCCTGGCGTACCAGTCTCCCGCTCTCCCAATCGAGCTACACTCGGACATACAATAGGGAAGCAACCTTAGTTGTATTTTGAAGAACCAGGTGATAAGTCTCGTGGAGAGCTATGTCTTCATACACGTGGTGAGTTTATTAGACTGTCCACCATGACTATTTTACACGTTCCTAGTTGGTAACTCGGCATAGCTCTGTCATTCAGGGAATTTTCGGGCACAGGGAACACAGGTATATACACCCTACTTGATATATGCACACTTTTTAACTGTAATCCATTTTCTCCTTAGGTGCATACCCACCCCCATACAGCACCTCAGGGTACGAACCTCAGACACAAGTGAACGTGACGGTGGTGGATGAAGGGTACCAAGCCTCGCCCCCGATGTACGTCCAGCCCACCACCGTCATCACCCAACAGCCACAGATCATCGCTGCTACACCTGTCGTAGTGATGGGGGCTACCTGTCCTACTTGTAGGGTAAGTTACACTGGACAAATATAAGAAAATAAAAACGCACACACAAAGGCACACGCACACACACAGGCACACGCACACACATATAAAATTACACACACACACACACACACACAATTATGAATTTCACCATAATTTATTAATGACCGTAAATGAGGGTATCCCACCTTCCAAAAAGACTACTTTACAAAAGGCCAAACCCGACCACTCAAGTGTATTTAACTGCTTGAATAAAGCAGGGTCTGTCTGATCATTATGTAGTGGTAGCTAAGGTTAGGATACAAAAGAAGTGGGTGAGGAGAGCGGGAGGGAGGCGAGAGGAGGGTGGAATGGTGAGGAGGGTGGAGAGGTTGCAGGAGGAGGAAATCAGGGAGGAGTACAGGAGAGCAGTGGAAAGACGACTAGGTGGGTTCGACCTGGAAGTTATGGAGGAAGTGGAGGAGATGAGCAAGGTGTTTAAGGATGAGATCTGTGCAGCATGTGAGGAGGTGTGTGGAGTGAGGAGAAGAGGGAGGGGAGTGAAAGGTACAGCATGGTGGACAGAAGAGGTAAGAATAGCTGTGGAAGAAAAGAAGAAAGCATATAGAGAGTGGTTGGGTAGTAGAGGGAATGAAGATTCCGAGAGACAGAAACGAGCGAGGTACGTGGAGAGTAAGAGGGTGGTGAAGAGAGTAGTGAAGGAAAGTAAGAGAAGAGTAGATGAGGAATTTGGAAGGAATCTGAGTGTAAAATGGAGGGAGAGTAAGAAACTGTTCTGGAAAGAAGTCAAGAAAGTTAGGGAAGGTAGCAAGGGAAACAGTAAGGGTGTGAAAGATAAGAATGGGAGAATGCTAGCCGAGAAGCAAGAGAGAGTCGAAAGATGGAGGGAGTACTTCAGTGAGTTGCTAAATGAAAGGAATGAAGAGCCAGCAAACATAGCTGGATATGGTATGGGAGGGAGAAGAAGAGAAGTAGTGGAGGAGGAGGTGGGGATCAGGAGGTCAGAAGTGTGGGAAGCCATGAAAAGAGTGAAGTTGGGGAAAGCACCAGGAACAGATGGAGTGTGTGGGGAAATGTTGAGGTATGGTGGTGAGATAGTGATAGAATGGGTATGGAAAATGTGCAAACTAGCATGGGAGAAGGGGAGTGCACCCGATGACTGGAAGACTGGCATAATAGTCCCCCTATATAAGGGCAAAGGGGAAAGAGGAGTGTGTGGTAACCACCGAGGAATATGTCTTCTAAGCGTAGTAGGGAAGGTATACAGTAGGGTAGTGATTGAGAGAGTGAGAGTGAGAACGGAGAAATGGATAGGCGACGAGCAGGGAGGTTTTAGGAAGGGAAGAGGATGTGTAGATCAGATTTTTACCCTGAATTGTGTTGTGGAGAAGTATCTGGAGAAGAAACAAAAGGTGTATGTTGCCTTTATGGACTTGGAGAAGGCCTATGACAGAGTGGATAGAGAAGGTTTGTGGAAAGTACTTAGAATATACGGAGTAGAGGGCAAGTTGCTGAAAGCAGTGAAGAGCATGTATGAGGGTGCAAAGGCGGCAGTACGTGTGGAGAGTGAGCAGAGCGAGTTCTTTGACCTGAATGTTGGTTTGAAACAGGGGTGTGTGATGTCCCCGTGGTTGTTTACTGTATATATGGATGGAGTTATGAAAGAAATACTATCAAGAGCAGTGGATGTTGGTGTATCGCTGAAAAGGGAGGGAATTGAGTGGAAGCTACCTATACTGCTGTTTGCGGATGATACAGTTCTGATGAGTGATAATGAATGGGAGTTGCAGGGTCTGGTAAATGAGTTTGGAACAGTGTGCGAAAAACGGAATTTGAAGGTAAATACGGGGAAGAGCAAGGTTATGGTCTTCGAAAGGGGTGAAGTCACAGAGTGTGAGGTGAAGCTGAACGGTCAGGCTATGGAGATCGTCAACTCTTTTAAGTATCTGGGCAGTGTGTTGAATAAAGATGGGACTATGGATGAAGAGGTGCGGGAGAGGGTACAACAGGGGAAGAGGGTTGTAGGAACGCTAAAAGCAGTAACAAGAAATAGGGTGGTCAGTATGGAAGTGAAGAAGTCCTTGCATGACAGTGTGGTAATCCCGACACTGACTTACGGAAGCGAAGCATGGACGTTGGTTGAGAGACTCAGACCAAGAGTGAGAGCAGTGGAAATGAATTACTTAAGGAGTGCGTGCGGAGTTACATGGAGGGATAGACAGACTAATGAGGAAGTAAGAAGGAGGTGTGGTGTGGAGGTAGATGTGCTGGAAAGTGTGAAAAGGAACAACTTGAGATGGTTCGGCCATATGGAACGTATGGAAAGCGAGAGAATGACTAAGAGGGTGTACGAGAGCGAGGTGGAGGGACAGAGGGGGAGAGGTAGACCGAATATGAGGTGGAAGGATGGAGTGAGGAAGTACATGAACGAAGGCGGTGCTGGTTGGGGGGAGGGGCGTCGACTGACTGGGGACAGAGGTGCATGGGGGCGGTTCGTTCGTGGCCACCCCTTCGGGGATCACGGCGTCAGGCAATAGATAGATAGATAGAATAAATTCGAACTCTCAAACCATATTGATCACTGAGAGGAAGGTATATGAACTCTTGCTGTTTTTGAGATTATTGAGATTATTTGGTTCTCATTGTTTTTTATTTATACAACAGAGTTATTACACAACGATCTCAAGGCGAGGTGAGAGGAGATATTAGAGTTGATACAGATTTGACACATCAAACTATTATCAATCATTACTGTTTGACTACTTGACTATTTGGTCCGATTCGACTACTCTGCCCATTTCAGCCTAATAATTGCTCAAACAAATTCGGCTTCCCTGCCTACTTTGCCCTAGAATTTGGCACTGTCACTCTATACACTTTTGGAGGGCAGAATACTCCCAGGCAGCCAATTCCAACACTCAGCCTATTTTTTATCAATACCAAATATCAGTGTGGAATATTTTCATAGATTTTTTTTTTTTTTTTTTTTTATGTTTTGTTCAAACCCAAGGCCTTAACCTTGGGATCTGTCATGACCCAATTCTGCTCTTCAGAACCAATCATCCCAATTTTCTCCACTTGAATTATTTGACTTCTCGGTTCAATCTGACTGCTCGGAACAGTTGATCTCATTTGACTGTTCAGAGTAATGTTGACCACTCACCCTGAATATGCAACAAAGTCATTTCAACAACTTTCCCTAATTCGACAACTCAATTAAATTTGTTCATGGTCAGGATCAGCAAAGATGTCTGGGAAGGATATATTTGCAGCTGATAAGACGCATTCTTTTCATCGCGAACATAATATGTTAATTACATCATTTCCATGGGTCTGTGTCAAGACATAAGAACATAAGAACATAAGAAAATGGGAGTCTGCAGAAAGCCGATTGGCCTAAGCAAGGCAGATCCCTGTCCCACACAACCCCAATTACAAAGCCCAATTATAGGCTCAACACTCTAATACCCTGAGGATCATCTTACCAAACCGGTTAGAGATTAACGCAGGATTACGGGGGTCTGCAGAGCGCTGATTGGCCCAACCCGGCTGATCCCCCTTCACACCCAACCCTTCTCGTCCATATGCTTATCCAATGTTTTCTTAAAGCTCCCTATCGTTCTTGATCCCACTATATCACTTGGTAGCCTATTCCACCCATCTACAACTCTGTTACCAAACCAATATTTGCCTATATCTTTTCTGAAACGAAATTTATCTAATTTGAAACCATTGGTACGAGTTCTTTCGCTATCACTGAGCTTTAGTACATTTGTCATGTCCCCTTTGTTAATCCCACTAACCCACTTGAACACCTCTATCATATCCCCTCTAACTCTGCGTCTCTCTAACGAATGTAAACCTAATTTCTTCAACGTTTCTTCATACGGAAAATTTCTAATATTATGGATCATTTTTGTCATTCTACGCTGAATTCTCTCCAATGAATCTATGTCCATTCTGTAATAAGGACACCAAAATTGGACAGCATAATCCATATGGGGTCTCACTAATGACAAGTAAAGTTTTAAGATAACATCAGCAGTTATGTTACTCACACTCCTAGAGATGAACCCGAGAATCCTGTTTGCCTTATTACGAACGCTTATACACTGTTTTCTAGGCTTCAAATCATTGCTAACAAACACACCTAGATCTTTCTCGCAGTCTGAATTTTCTAATTCTAAATTACCTAGTTTATATTTAACATTTGTTTGCATCTTCCCTATCTTTAATACCTTGCATTTGTCAATGTTAAACTTCATCTGCCAATTTACTGACCATTCATGTAAGGTATCTAGATCCCTTTGGAGGCACTCTATATCGCTATCTGAATCAATTGATCTCTCCATTTTAGTATCGTCTGCGAATTTACTTATCCTACTAGTTATACCTAAATCTAGGTCATTTATGTATATAAGAAACAACAGGGGACCTAATACCGATCCCTGGGGGACACCACTTTTGACTGCTCCCCACTCTGACTTGGTACCATTTATGCTGACTCTCTGTTTCCTACCAATTAGCCATGACCTAATCCATCCCAACAACGACCCTCCTATTCCATGTGCCTCAACCTTTCTCATCAATCTCTCATGAGGGACTCTGTCGAAAGCTTTACTGAAATCTAAATATATAATATCATATGACTTGTCACTATCTACTGCTTCATATACCTCTGAGAAAAAGCTAAGCAAATTAGTAAGGCAAGAACGTCCCTGAGTGAATCCATGCTGAGAAGAATTTATTAAGTTAAATTTTACTAAGTGGCTTCTAATTTTCCTAGCAATAATGGACTCTAGCAACTTTCCTATGATTGATGTGAGACTAATGGGACGGTAATTGGATGCTATCGATTTATCACCTTTTTTTGAAGATCGGAACTACATTTGCAAGCTTCCAAGCTTCTGGAACTAAACCTGTTTCTAATGACTTGTTAAATATAAATGCTAATGGACTACTTAACTCATCTCTGCATTCTTTTAATACTCTAGTATATACCTCGTCAGGACCAGGCGATTTTTGAGGTTTCAGTCTGTCAATTTCCTTAAGCACATCATTTCTACTTATACTAACTGTACTTAAATAGTTACTTTAATAGGTGATTAAAGACATCGTTCTCTAAGGTATTTTCGGATGAACAAATGCTAACATCGATTCAATTACATAATAATTGATTAGGTTTACATGATTCACTTCTAAGAAAGATTGTAGCCCAGGTGATAGGGACAGACGATGGAAGATTTTTTTTTTTTTTTTCCAGAGGGAGGAAAATGTACTTGAAATTGTGAAGGTGGAACGCAACTCTCAACTGTCAATGTATTTTTTCCCTACAGGTTCACAGTGAATGCCAATAACCACAAATACAATATATTTAAATAATAGAGGCATTTCAATAGGCAAACAGGGCACTGTATATATGCTGGGCCTAAATAATCTTGTACAATGAAACATACTTGGTATTGGTATTCTAAAATGTTCACAGTAGTTGTAAAGGATTACTATTGATAATATGAACAACAGGAGTCTTCAGGTTATTAAAAACTTAATATGATATACTGTATGTTCTTTCGTCTTTGGGTATGAGTTCCCAAAATTATATGGGTAATACTCTTTCAAACTCGTTATTTCGCATGGTGTTCTGATGATAATGGCAATAGAAAAAGTTTCCAAAATTGAGTATATCAAAATGTACAAACTTTAGTTGAGTTCGTCTTCAAATATACTTGAAGCTTTACATTTTCTTTGATAAAAAACACAGATAAGAAAATAAGAACATAAGAACATAAGAAAATGGGAGTCTGCAGAAAGCCGATTGGCCTAAGCAAGGCAGATCCCTGTCCCACACAACCCCAAATCAATTACAAAGCCCAATTATAGGCTCAACACTCTAATACCCTGAGGATCATCTTACCAAAACGGTTAGAGATTAACGCAGGATTATGGGGGTTGCAGAGCGCTGATTGGCCCAACCCGGCTGATCCCCCTTCACACCCAACCCTTCTCGTCCATATGCTTATCCAATTTTATCTTAAAGCTCCCTACAGTTTTAGATCCCACTATAGCACTTGGTAGTCCATTCCACCCATCTACAACTCTGTTACCAAACCAATATTTGCCTATATCTTTTCTGAAACGAAATTTATCTAATTTGAAACCATTGGTACGAGTTCTTTCGCTATCACTGAGCTTTAGTACATTTGTCATGTCCCCTTTGTTAATCCCACTAACCCACTTGAACACCTCTATCATATCCCCTCTAACTCTGCGTCTCTCTAACGAATGTAAACCTAATTTCTTCAACCTTTCTTCATACGGAAGATTTCTAATATTATGGATCATTTTTGTCATTCTATGCTGTACTCTCTCCAATGAATCTATGTCCATTCTGTAATAAGGACACCAAAATTGGACAGCATAATCCATATGGGGTCTCACTAATGACAAGTAAAGTTTTAAGATAACGTCAGCAGTTCTGTTACTCACACTCCTAGAGATGAACCCGAGAATCCTGTTTGCCTTATTACGAACGCCTATACACTGTTTTCTAGGCTTCAAATCATTGCTAACAAACACACCTAGATCTTTCTCGCAGTCTGAATTTTCTAATTCTAAATTAGCTAGTTTATATTTAACATTTGTTTGCATCTTCCCTATCTTTAATACCTTGCATTTGTCAATGTTAAACTTCATCTGCCAATTTACTGACCATTCATGTAAGGTATCTAGATCCCTTTGGAGGCACTCTATATCGCTATCTGAATCAATTGATCTCCCCTTTTTAGTATCGTCTGCGAATTTACTTATCCTACTAGTTATACCTAAATCTAGGTCATTTATGTATATAAGAAACAACAGAGGACCTAATACCGATCCCTGGGGGACACCACTTTTGACTGCTCCCCACTCTGACTTGGTACCATTTATGCTGACTCTCTGTTTCCTACCAATTAGCCATGACCTAATCCATCCCAACAACGCCCCACCTATTCCATGTGCCTCAACCTTTCTCATCAATCTCTCATGAGGGACTCTGTCGAAAGCTTTACTGAAATCTAAATATAATATCGTATGCCTTGTCATTATCTACTGCTTCATATACCTCTGAGAAAAAACTAAGCAAATTAGTAAGGCAAGAACGTCCCTGAGTGAATCCATGCTGAGAAGAATTGATTAAGTTAAATGTTTCTAAGTGGTTTCTCATTTTCCTAGCAATAATTGACTCTAGTAGCTTTCCTATGATTGAAGTGAGACTAATGGGACGGTAATTGGATGCTATTGATTTATCACCTTTTTTGAAAATCGGAACTACATTTGCAAGCTTCCAAGCTTCTGGAACTATACCTGTTTCTAATGAATTGTTAAAAAGAAATGTTAATGGGTAACTTAACTCATCTCTGCATTCTTTTAATACTCTGGCATATACCTCATCGGGACCAGGCGATTTCTGAGGTTTCAGTCTGTCAATTTCCTTAAGCACATCATTTCTACTTATAGTAACCGTACTTAACCTATTTTCTATACTATCGCTATATACCTTACGGACTTCTGGAATCTGTGCCAAATTTTCATTAGTGAAAACGGATAGAAACTGACTATTTAATGTACTGCACATTTCTAAATCATTTTCTGTCATTTCTCCTATCGAAGTTTTAAGGGGGCCTATTTTATCTCTAACTTTAGATTTATATAGCTGGTAAAAAGCCTTAGGGTTATTTTTTGAGTCATTGGCTATCCTGATTTCATAATTTCTTTTGTCTGTCCTTATACACTTTTTAACCTCTCTTGATAGATTCTGATAGTAAGCAAGTAGGTGAATTTCGCCTTTCTTTATTTTTCGATATATTCCTCTCTTTTTTCCTAGAAGGTCTAATAGTCTATTATTCATCCATTTGGGTTGGTTCTGTGTTGATCTAAATTTTCTTTTGGGGATATATTTATTTTGCGCATTGTGGAGTGAAGAAATAAAATTATTATATGTAGCTGTCAAATTATCCTGAGTTAAGACAGGTATCTGAGAGAGAGTATGTTCGTTAGCGCACCTGGGTCCACTTAATAGTTTAACCATAGGATCGACTCTTAAGGCTCGTCTTAATCCACCATAATTGGCTTTTCTGAAATCTGGGATAAGTGTCGTATTCTCTTTAGCCTTTCCTGTCCATTGTATGTTAAAATAAATTGATTTATGATCACTATTTCCTAGTTGGTCTCCTATCTCTACATTATTTATCATTTGTTCATTATTACTGAGAACTAAATCGAGGATATTATTACCTCTAGTAGGCGAGTCTATGAATTGAAATAAAAAACTATCCTGTACCGCCTCAATAAACTCTTTTGAATCTGAGTCGCCGATTTGATGCTGCCAATCAATATTCGGAAAATTAAAATCCCCCATAATACACACATTGCTAAACCTTGATGCTATTTTCACTTCCTGCCATAAAGCTGTACCTTCGTTTCTACTCATATTTGGTGGTCTATAAATAACTCCAATAATTATGATCTCACTACCTTCGCTAACCTCAACCCAAACACTTTCGTTATCAGTATTTAGTCTAATACCTGATTTAATACAGCTTTTTAAAGAACTCCTGACAAACACTGCTATTCCGCCGCCCCTCCTACTTGTTCGGTCGCGTTTAAACAAACTATATCCTGGTATATGGAATTCTGCTAAAAAATGTCTTGATTCTGTATTAATCCATGTTTCAGTCAGTGCTATAATGTCTATATTTTCGTTGCTAACAAGTGCTCTAAGTTCATCCATTTTGTTACATAAACTCCTACAGTTTGTATAATATAATCGCAATGAATTTATTTTACTGGTATCGGATTTACCTTTATTTCTAACTGAATTCCCATCTTCTGTTACACCTTTAATATTTCTACTAGCAGTACAATTAAAATCCTGTGACTGATATTTTCTATTCCTATCTGATGTACCAGTACGGCAATTTACCCTATCTAGACAATTATTCTTACTCATATTCTCAGGCTTTATTTTCAGCGAAACCCCGCGACAATCCTATCTATTGACCTAGCTAAATTTGCCACCCCTAGCCGAGAAAGATGAACCCCGTCCTGTGCGTACAACTGATTTTTACCATAGAAACGGGTCCAGTTATCAAGGAATGGTATTGCATTTGCATTACAGTATTTTTCCAGCCGACAATTGATACCAATTGCCCTAGATGACCATTCCTTGCTGACCCCTCTCCGTGGCAAGATACTGTGTACTACAGGTATGCCTCCCTTCCTCCTAACTTTATCTAACACCTCCCTGTACTGCCGAAGCAGTACTTCCGTCCTACCTTTACCAACATCATTGCTCCCTGTACTGAGACAGATAATGGGGCTATCTCCAATATCTTTCATGATGTAATCAATGTCCTCTAACACCTTCCCAACCCCGGCACCAGGCAGACAGACAAGCTTCCTAATATCAGTACAGGTGGACCTAGCTAAGTGTCTGACCATGGAGTCCCCAACAATTGAGAAGGACTTGCCTCTCCTTGTCGATGACTTGGTAGCAGCTGCGGCAGCGGCAGGAACTCCTGGGGCAGCAGTTGAAGGTACTCCTGGGGGGGGGGGCAGCAGTCACAGCATTCCCTGTTGGAGGCAACTTACTTACCTTTCTCCTGGTTTCCTCGCCGAAGGAAGCACTCGCAGCCTCACCATCACATTCGTCATCCAAGGTGATGAACTTGTTGCTGAGGGCAACTGGCCGCCGTAGAAATTTGCAGGTTGTTGCACTTGTTGGAACAACTGTCCAGGGAGCATCACGATCCCTAACAGCAGTTGCACTATCCTCACTTTTCTTGTCAGCCAAAGTCAGCTTTAAGGCCAAATTCTCGTCTTTGAGAGACTGCACCTCTCTCTCCACATTCTCCATCCTTTCTTGCAAAGCAAGACAAAGCTGGAGAATATGAGAGGAGGTAGCAATCTCGTCAACACCAGCCATTTTAAGAAAGCGTTAATACTATCACCACACTATGGGCAAAGATATTCACTGGGAGTCACTAGGGACAGGTCCTCACTCAGCAAAGGTCAGGCAGGTACTGAAAATGATGACTTGATGCAGACTGTGCACTAACTCGACCAAAAAATTATGTCAATGATTTCCTAAGTGTGCTGACAAATAAAGAAAGAATAAAATAAGTAACTAAGAAAGTGGGGGACCAAAGCTGTAAATTTACCAAATATACTTCGTCAATTTTCCCTTTAGAGACGGAATCGATTTTCCTTTTTTATATAGTTGTTTTGATTTATGAGGACTGTCGGAAATGCATTAATACCCACTATTCAACAATTATAACACTGCCCCGACTAGTGGGGAGGGCTATGCAGATAAGGGAAAACGTAGGGTCGAAATAATTATATAAAGAAACATTAACCTAAATAAACAACCTAATCTATATCGACACCTAAATGGCACAACAGCTCTTAAAATGGATACAAAAATGGATTGAAACGTCTAAAATCACCAAACTAATGGGTCAAACGTCTTAAGATCCATAAACTAATGGGGCTTAACATGAGGAAGAAGATATCCAGAGTAACCCCCCCCCCCCCTTCAACTTGTTATAATAAAATTCCAGATAAACTTATGATAATGAACAATGATTGAGGGAAAACATTGACTCAGGGATGTGTATAATGGGAATGTGTCAAAAATATTACAGGAACGTGTCAAAAGTGTTCAGTAGGATTTGTAGTCCCATGCAATAATTCGTGGACTCCCTATATTTATTGTGTTGTTGTATACAGTTATTACCAACTTGATTTATTTTGGGCTGGATCTTGCTTGCCAAAAAATAGTATACATAGTTTTGTATTAGATGTATAGGCATAAATACCTTTCCAGAATTATACTGCCATAATTAGAACTTGGTGAGGTCCAGGAATTTTAATGAGTGACTGTACTGCCTTTCAATTTGGTTGTACAGTCGTATATACAGTATAAGGCTACACCAAGTCGAATATGTGAACCTTTAAGTTTATTAAGTTATGGACTCTCTTTTCCCTCATGTTTAGCCCCATTAATTATGTGATTTTAAGATATTTGACCCAATATTTGGCGATTTTAAGACCTTTCGCCTCATATCTGTGTCCATTTTAAGACTTGGTGTGCCATTTACGTGTCTGCAATTTGGGAACATTTTTCTACCGAAAAATGCACAAATTGGTCTTGGAGGAATTATCTTTAAGCTTGATGGAGGTCTAGGGAGCAAAGTAAAAAAATATATATATATAAATAAATATGTTAATTAATATATAAATAAATAAATCTATTGCAAAAAATCTCCCCTTAAGGCCAAGTTCTGAAGCATCCGGGTCATAATACAGTATAGCATTGAATTGCCTCGTTTGTGTCCGATGGTGATTCAATTGGGTGCGTCGCCATTTATGTTCTTGACTGTACACTGTAAGACATGAATGATGGCACAGCATAAACCCTCAAACAGCAAAACGATTCTCCGAGGTGAAAATAGTAGGTACACAATTACTGAGAATATTCGATTAAGGGAGCCCAGACGGTATTGTGCAGCATAAGTTACTGGTTCGGCTCAATGATTTAAGGAAGGGGTTTAGTTTGCTCTCTAAACCTCTATCAAACTTTAAAAAAACACCCAGAAGATCCCCCTTCGATATAAATTTGTACATTTTTCGGTATAAAAATGTCCCGGCCGAAGGCCGATTCCTCTTCAAATACAGGCTCGCTATCGCTCGCCAGGGAAAAAAATCGACACCTAAATGGCACGAAAGGTCTTAACATTGGCAAAGAAATGGGGCAAAATGTCTGAAAACGCCAAACTAATGGGGAGAATGTCTTGAAATCTCATAACTAATAGGGTTAAACATGAGGGAGGAGGACTCGAAAAACTAACTGCCTCCCCTTAAGTTCGGTATAGCTTTGAAAACCTAAGGCTATGATTTATGTCCTATTGTGTACAGTTGGCCCCTTTAGTTGCATACACTTCATGGTTTTATGTATGGAAGGAAATTTAGTATGATTGAATTAGAAGTGTGTTTTCTTATGCAATAGTTAAATTATATGACCAATGAATGGTTTTATAGCAAATTAGTCTTGAAAGTCAGTCACACTATGTTTCCTTCCATACATAATAGCATGGTATGGATATAAACTTATGTGACCAACTGAATATAATGTAAGGCCTGTCACAATGGCATCCCGACCCTACCAGACTTTATACCAGACTTTAAAATGACCGTGTGGTTCGCAAAGTCGGGTGTAAAGTCCTGCAAGGTCAATGGATTCATGGAAAGGACGCGTCAAGGAGTGGACACCCCTGTCTTTTTTTAACGTGTCCATAAACATTGGAATGGTTGGCCCTAGGTCACTGCCGTCACTAGCGGCCACAATAAGGACGGCGGAATGTCCATGTGGACGAAGGGTTGGAATGAGTGGGTCATGCCTGAGGAGTGCAAACACGGGTTTCCCGTCCATTTACCGTTCATCAACCGCCCTTTTGCAGCCTTCCTACCGTCCATAAAAGAAGGACAAAACATGGACGGGACAAGGATTGAATCTTATTACTTCCCTGAAACATCAAATTGAGCAGCTTCTCCCGTTTACCGATAGACTTGCCAACGTGTTGCAGGGGCAAAGTTGATTCAATGTCGGGTTTATGGGCGCCAAACACCATAGTCGCCGCATGGTCCCCCACAACTGGTCCAGACCCAAAAATGTGTAATGTTGGCCAAGGACGACTAAGGACGTGTACGCGTGTTGAACAAGTCTTGTGTGTGAACGAAATTAGTATGAATACATTCTACATATATTCTTTTGTTTTCAGGCCGGTGTTCTCCAGAGTGAGTTTACCTGCTGTGGGATCTGTCTGGGCATCGTTTTCTTCCCCATCGGCCTCCTGTGTTGCTTCTTCATGCAGGAGCGGCGCTGCAGCAACTGTAGGATGACCTATGGGTCCGCTTAGCATTAGCTCATTCTGAGACGGCTTAGGGGATATTGTGATATTGTGTTTAATACATTATTGATTGTTGTCGTCGTGTTTTAGCGCTGTATTTAAAGCTTGCTCCCTATATTTAAACTAATATTTACTCAGACCCCATGCAAACAAAATAATCCCCCTATACCCTTTTCAAGCTGTATATGTTAATTTCTCAGTAGAAATATTTCCCGACGACCGAAGACCGATTAGTTACAGACTCTTTATCTCTCGACCATAAGAAATTGACACTTGAATGGGGTGAAATGTATTATAATCGCCAAACTAATCAGGTGAAACGTTTTAAAATCTCCACAGTAATGGAGTGAAGCAGATAATGCCTAATTTACCCCGCCTCGCACCAGATAGGGTTAACTCTTAATTCAAATTACGTCATCATAGTGAAGGGATTAAAGACCCTCCCAAACAGATCTATAATTATTTTGTTTGTTTGTTTGCAGCTGACAATAAATTCAATCCCTTAGCAACTGATTTCTCAATACTTTACGGATAAATATACAGCCCGTTTGCTCCAGCCCTCCGAGAATTTCACCATTTTAAAACTTGTCATAATGAATAAACTGTAGATGACTTTAAAACTGTAGAGGACTTTACATATTCTGCGATGAGGATACCGTGGTGAAGACAAACCATTATTATAATTGGCAACGCTTTTCTACATGACAAATTGATGGTTTGAATGGAAAGGAAACACAGACAAGGGTTAATATTTATATTGCTCTAACGTTTCGGGGTGTTTAGAACCCATCCTCAGTGAAAACAGGGCCGTAAGTAAGAGGAATATAGACAACACTGAATTTCTATATTCCACTAATTTTTCGGGATGTACAGAGCCTATCCCCACTGAAAACAGGGACGTAACTGTGAGAGGAATACAGCGTTTTCTTGCGGTACCCGTCCACCCGATTCAATACTGTGAGTCATCATCACAGTGCTTTCATTTCTCTTTGTCTGCATCCCTGCTTTATTATTCAGTCACCTACTTTCTAAAATACGATCCATTTAGAGTAACAGGTCATTCATATACAGACACCGATCAAACGACTTCGTACTTTTACCTTTCTCAACAATGAAACCTTTTGGATATATAATTCATACAGTTGTCCATTCGTGATAAAGCTCTAATAGGTTATTTAGATTTATTTGTATTCTTATCATTACAAATTTGAAAGATTAGGTGAAACTAGAAACACAAACAGTCAAGATACAGGTGTATATATTTGGATAACAACCTCTAGTACAGCATGTTTATAACTCTGACAAATGTACTCTTAGGATATCCAACAGTAGAATTACTTATATACTCCTCCTTTACATTTTATTTACTTAATGGTGCTATCTAAGAAACAGATCTGTGGTTTGTATTAGCCAATTACTTTAAGCAACAGTAACCTCATGTCTTTGTAAACTCTGATGAATTATTTTGAAGCTGTAACATAAATAAAATAGTTTCTTTAAATTTGGAATATATTTTTCTTCCAACTATGATGTGTGTTATACCCTGTTATGTCAACAGTAACCCTACATGTACTAATCAGAATGAAGGTATCGTACTAGACAAATTTAGAGCCTTTGCTCAGACTACTTACTTTTAAAAGAGTAACATTATAACTCAGATAAAGGCTGTATAACACGAACGCCTTTTTTCGACTTGTATCGGCAAATTTGATCTGACAGCCTTTATAAGAATTATGCCACCAAAATAATATAAATTTCCAGCTAGCTTCCGATTTCAATGCAAAAGCTCCAAGAAATGTTGCCGGTCTAGCCTATGTTTTGCCAATTATTTACGATAAAAGCTCCGGTGTGATACCCCTTTAAATATCACTATCTATACCCTGTTCCAAGTTCAATACAGTTAGACGATTTTCTTTAGTTTATAATTCACCACTAGAACTCGAAGAGGTAAAACCGATCTCATTAAACCCTCTGAATACCATAAATCCTTTTTAAACTGCATACATCGTCTGATGTCAGCTAAAATACAAAGTTAAAAGGTGGCATCGTGCTGAAGGGGTTTATGTAATTTAAAATCCATATTGTTTCTACCTATTGATCTTGGTTGACGTCGTTGAGAAAATATAAGCTAAGGAATGAGGTCAACAAGTATCCGTGCTTCATTTTAAGCCACTCATCACTTGACTCGAACTCAAGATCCGCATCTGTGGGTTCGCAGATTAATTCCTTCAGTACAGGATGAAATTTATTCTCCTTTCATTCTGGATCTCATTAGACGATTTCATGTAGCTTAGGGAAGAGAGGTGTGATTCAGAAGCATTGTGAGATAGTTTGCCTAGGCAGAGAGTCAGCACAGAAGAACGATTATTGAGAATTATCTGACCCGTATGCCTTCCTGTTATTGATATATTTATTAATCAGATTATTAAGACACTACTTAATTTTTATTGTGTTTATCAATAAGATATTTTAGTCAATGTAAAAGGATCTCTAGGAGTAAAAGGGGCATAATGAATCTCTATAAACCTTTTTTCTCCCACAGACCCTTCCTAAGCATAAGAAAGCCATCTAATAATGATCCAGAATAAGATTTAAAAATGCATCACGCTATACTTACAGTAAATGGTTCAGCCCAAATTCCAGAGTGGGCAGAAACTGCATCTTTAAGAAAACATTATGCTGTAGAAACTTGGGATATATCAGAGTCTCTTGAATGTATACATAATAGTGCTCAAAGAAAGGAGAATTAAATGTTTAGCATTACTTGGAGAGATAAGAAGAGAGCCCTTGGTTAAAATAAAAGGCACAAATATAACATATTCTCATTACTATGAATAAAGGAAATGGTATTGGACAGGTCAAATATTTCAGATATGATAACAGATTGATTACCAGTATGAGAGCCTAGAGATAGTGATAGTAGAAGTACAGTATAAAGAGAACCAGATGGAGGAATTAAGTCCGAAAATCTGCCAGGGTGGGATGGAACAGGCTAACATCTAACCGGTTAGAGTGGACAAGTTAGGGAAAGGTATTTGCTCTGTAATTAACTTACTCAGGCAGATGATGGACTGATGGTGGTGAAGATATTAGTAATATTTAAGAGTTAGAAGGGTTACGCTAGAGGATTAGTACCGGAATCATTCAAATTAGAGTAAATAGCAAAAGTTTGAGCAAGAGTTATTTTTCCAGAGGAAGTAAAGGATGACGCCAGAGTGGAAAAGTAGAGGGAAAAACGAGGAAGTAATTTGTTTTGGAATGACATTTGCCTAGATACCAGTTAGATCTGAAAAAGTTAGAGTTGGAAGGATCAGTACATTTATTGTAGCTTTAGGCAAGTATAAAAATATATTTGACCTGACTCTTGGCAGAAATATAACGAGCACAATAAGTGAACCAAGATCTTTTAGCATTAGTTTAAACTTTAAAAGAAAGAGAATACCAGCGATGATGAGCTTAGAGATACTTTCAGCACACTCTGAGGTTCCCCAGCCATGGAAGCAAATATTATGTCCATAAAGCACATCAAAGAGTTAAGGTGAGGCTGATGGACTGTTGAGGTTAAGGGGAGATGGGTAATTTTTCTGACCCCCTTTCTCCCTCGTGTTCAGGCCCATTTGTTTTGAGATTATAAGACGTTCGGCCCATTAGTTTGGCGATTTTAACACCTTTCGCCCCATTTCGTTGTCAATTTTAAGACCTTTCGTGCCATTTAGGTGTCGATTATTTCCTGGCGAGCTACAGCGAGCCTGAAGTTTTAAGAGGAATTGGCCGTCGGCCTGGAACATTTTCTACCGAAAAATGTACAAATTTATCTTGAAGGAGGGTCTAGGGCGTTTTTCTACGCTTGATGGAGGTCTAGCGAGTAAACTAAGAAATAAATAAATACATTAATTAATTACCCCCCCCCTCAAAAAAAAAAAAAAAAAAAAAAAAACGGTCCGTCTCCCTTTAACAGCGCAATGTTGCCTCTAGCGCTTCTTGCTCGGAGGATTAGATGGCTGTACTGGAGTAACAGAACAGGTAACAAATATAAAATTATGAACGGAGGAGAATAACGGAGAGAAAAGCTTGACAGTGCAATCAAAACTAAAGGATTAGATAAAATTAAGTTGAGGATGTTTGGTCGATCTCCAAGGCGGTCAAAGATACGAGTTTAATGCTAACTGACTGATTTAGGTATGTAGAGGTTTGTTCACCAGTGTGGTCAGTATATTGAGACGAAAGCCAAAGGTACAAAGGAGTACAAAGGAAATCAAGCAACAACAGATCTAGTGACCCTTCTAGGTTGCTTGTCCTCCAAAACACTGAGGATCAAGTGTCCAAACAGTGGTTTAGAGTGGGTAAGGTGGTGGTGAACACTGAAGTATCCTAAGAAGGGAGTTTCTAAAACAAATAGTGAATTGAAGAATAAATTCCACTTTATAATTGATATTGTAGAGGTTTTTTATTTATTTATTTATTTATTTATGTATTTGTTTATTTATTTTTTTGGGGGGAGAGATAGTCTAGAATTTGGGGAGAGATAAGCAGCCATATGTATTCGGTTTGAGAATTATTTGATCAATTGAGCCAGAGCATACAGAATATTGATCAATTTAAGTCAGGGACACGGAAGTAAGTAAGCTTGTATGCACATATTGACAACATCCTCCATTGGCTTGAATATTAGGATAAACGAAGCAGAAGGAGACATAAACAGGCTAGTTGTTAGAACAGTCTACAGAGTATCTGTAGACTGTGGTTGTTAGTTGCTTCAGATTTCAATCTCCGTGAAGAAGTTAATACAAATATTGTTCAAGAAATTATGGGGAGTTAAATGAAAGGGCATAAATGTTAGAAACTTCAATAAAGAGAGTGCAAGTATGTGGTATAGGACATCATGGGGAGTCGTCATCACAGGGTCAAATCTTGGTTAGGGGCATTTATGATTTCACAGAAAGAGGACAAAATATCCACATACGGTATGTTGGGATGGGTTAGGTTAGAATATGGGATTAGCTAAAATTAAAACACATAATAAAGGCAAGGTAACATTAGGGTAAATAAATATAAAAGTTAGGATTGGTTATATTGAGCAAGTTAAGTTTGGTTAGGTTCAGCAAAGGAAGGGGGAAATAATTATGTTATCGTGTACAGTAGTACATAATATGTTATCGTGTACAGTAGTACATAATATGTTATCGTGTACAGTAGTACATAATATGTTATCGTGTACAGTAGTACATAATATGTTATCGTGTACAGTAGTACATAATATGTTATCGTGTACAGTAGTACATAATATGTTATCGTGTACAGTAATACATAATATGTTATCGTGTACAGTAGTACATAATATGTTATCGTGTACAGTAATACATAATATGTTATCGTGTACAGTAATACATAATATGTTATCGTGTACAGTAATACATAATATGTTATCGTATACAGTAATACATAATATGTTATCGTGTACAGTAGTACATAATATGTTATCGTGTACAGTAGTACATAATATGTTATCGTGTACAGTAATACATAATATGTTATCGTGTACAGTAGTACATAATATGTTATCGTGTACAGTAGTACATAATATGTTATCGTGTACAGTAATACATAATATGTTATCGTGTACAGTAGTACATAATATGTTATCGTGTACAGTAGTACATAATATGTTATCGTGTACAGTAGTACATAATATGTTATCGTGTACAGTAGTACATAATATGTTATCGTGTACAGTAGTACATAATATGTTATCGTGTACAGTAGTACATAATATGTTATCGTGTACAGTAGTACATAATATGTTATCGTGTACAGTAGTACATAATATGTTATCGTGTACAGTAATACATAATATGTTATCGTGTACAGTAATACATAATATGTTATCGTCTACAGTAGTACATAATATGTTATCGTGTACAGTAATACATAATATGTTATCGTGTACAGTAGTACATAATATGTTATCGTGTACAGTAATACATAATATGTTATCGTGTACAGTAGTACATAATATGTTATCGTGTACAGTAATACATAATATGTTATCGTGTACAGTAGTACATAATATGTTATCGTGTACAGTAGTACATAATATGTTATCGTGTACAGTAGTACATAATATGTTATCGTGTACAGTAATACATAATATGTTATCGTGTACAGTAGTACATAATATGTTATCGTGTACAGTAATACATATGTTATCGTGTACAGTAGTACATAATATGTTATCGTGTACAGTAATACATAATATGTTATCGTGTACAGTAGTACATAATATGTTATCGTGTACAGTAGTACATAATATGTTATCGTGTACAGTAGTACATAATATGTTATCGTGTACAGTAATACATAATATGTTATCGTGTACAGTAGTACATAATATGTTATCGTGTACAGTAGTACATAATATGTTATCGTGTACAGTAGTACATAATATGTTATCGTGTACAGTAGTACATAATATGTTATCGTGTACAGTAGTACATAATATGTTATCGTGTACAGTAGTACATAATATGTTATCGTGTACAGTAGTACATAATATGTTATCGTGTACAGTAATACATAATATGTTATCGTGTACAGTAGTACATAATATGTTATCGTGTACAGTAATACATAATATGTTATCGTGTACAGTAGTACATAATATGTTATCGTGTACAGTAGTACATAATATGTTATCGTGTACAGTAGTACATAATATGTTATCGTGTACAGTAATACATAATATGTTATCGTGTACAGTATACATAATATGTTATCGTGTACAGTAGTACATAATATGTTATCGTCTACAGTAGTACATAATATGTTATCGTGTACAGTAATACATAATATGTTATCGTGTACAGTAGTACATAATATGTTATCGTGTACAGTAGTAGTACATAATATGTTATCGTGTACAGTAATACATAATATGTTATCGTGTACAGTAATACATAATATGTTATCGTGTACAGTAGTACATAATATGTTATCGTCTACAGTAGTACATAATATGTTATCGTGTACAGTAGTACATAATATGTTATCGTCTACAGTAGTACATAATATGTTATCGTGTACAGTAATACATAATATGTTATCGTGTACAGTAATACATAATATGTTATCGTTTACAGTAGTACATAATATGTTATCGTGTACAGTAGTACATAATGCTTCACTGTAAATTCGGGAAGGGTAATAAACTAAGGAACTAATCTTCTATCTTATTTGAGTGTTGGTATTATGCTGAACGAGCGATATGTCTCTTATCGGTTATTGTGTAGACGAAGTTATAAAATTCACAGTGGTCATCCTAGGGATAGTCTGGTAGTTATAAAAGTGTTTGGGCAGGAATATTTGTCATTGTTTGTAGGCATCGAGCAGGTTTAGCAGCATATAAGTGCCCATAACATTCTTGAAAGCCACCTTTTTTATATGCATATTATGCTGTATTGGTAAAGAGTTTAAAGTTCTTACTGCGTAGTGGTGAGAAGTATTTCTGAGAGGCAGCTGGATTGCTCTCGGTGTTGGTGAGGCACAAAGACTTTCCGCAAGAGAGGCGAGGTAGATGAAACAGGACTTCCAGCAAATCCTTATCATGCACCTATAGCCCCTCCCCCCTCAACCTCCTCTCTTCCCGGGGTACTGTCCTGTTCGATTGGTGACAACAACTTTTCCTCAAACAACATTGACTATTAATTAACGTCTCACCAGAAATAATGCAAACTATCTGCTTCTGGAAACAGAACATATTTTCTGAACATCTAACGTCACAAGATGTGACACTGTTACAGATATTTAAATAATTTGCTAAATAATATTCAATGCCAATATACTATAATAACAATGCGCCCCCCCCCCCCCCAAAAAAAAAACCACACACCAAAAAAAAAAAAAAAAAACACTGACTGACGGGTGAAATACAAATCACATCCATTGTTAATTAAGGGAGCCCAGACGGTATTGTGCAGCATAATTTACTGGTTCGGCTCAATGGTTTAAGGAGGGGATTTAGTTTTCTCTCTAAACCTCTATCAAACTTAAACAAACACTCACAAGATAATTATATCTTCGATATAAATTTGTAAATTTTTCGGTAGAAAAATTTCCCGGCCAAAGGCCGATTCCTCTTCAAATACGGGCTCGTTACCGCTCGCCAGGAAAAAAATCGACACCTAAATGGCACGAAAGGTCTTAATAATGGCAAAGAAATGGGGCAAAAGGACTGAAAATCGTCAAACTAATGGGGCGAATGTCTGGAAATCTCATAACTAATAGGACTAAACATGAGGGAGGAGGAGGACTCGAAAAACCAACTGCCTCCCCTTAATTCCTGGAAAGCATTAGGAGCCAACTGAACTATTCTTTATCCGCTTGTATGCTCCCTTTACAACCTTTAATTTAGTTGATTTCCTTTAGTTTGTTTACTTTAGTTGATTTCCTGTCAACCGATTGCACGCAGCAACCGTGAATAGTATATAATATTATGCAATCATCGTAAATGGTTTAGTTTTTTATTCTGAAAGGATCTATACTAAACTCCAGACCGTGCTTCATTAACAGCATAATGATATATATTTCTCACTAAGGTCTGTTTCAATCCAATGCTATACATGCATTGTTCTCTCGATTACTGAACAACACTAACAAACTCAAACATTTATAACTACACACGCACACAGACAGACAGACAGACATACAGACACGCACACACACACACACACACACACTGATGAATATAAGTACTGTACGAACATTAATACAAAAGTAGGGTCAGTCAACATCAGCCTTTCATTAACATTAAATACAATAATAACTATACTACACAGATTAACAATTTCAACAACATAATAAATAATTACGATAGGTAACCTTGCATGCATGTATAAAGCATTCATGAAAGAACATACATAAGTGGAATATCTGTATTTATTTAACTATTTATATATATTTTTTCTAGTGTACTTCCAAGACCACCGCCAAGCTTAAAAAAATACCCCCAAGAATCCCCCACCAAGATAAATGTGTGCACTTTTTCGGAAGAATAATGTTCCTCGTAAATTTCAGGCTCACTTTCGCTCGCCAGGAAAAAATAGACACCTAAATGGCACGAAAGATCTAAATATTGACAAAGAAAGGGACGAAAGGTCTTGAAATCGCATAATTCAAGTGTGCAAACGTCTTAAAATCTCAACATTAATGGGGCTAAAAATTTGTGAAAAGGAGAACCAAAAACACCCCCATAATTTGCAAGAACATCAACACCTTCACATAAACGTACACCTAGCAACATTTCCAACTGGCCCAGCGCTATTTGTATTTATGATAGTTTACCGATTTCAAGCAAAGTAATGGGTAACATAATATACATACTAAACCTATCCATAAGTATGTTAATTTCTGTGCTTTATGATTTTCATGGATGTATATATAAATAACATTTATATAGTAAATACACAGAGGACCATGGGTCAGCTGGAACTCTGTACAATCACTTATAAACATTCGTGGACCACTGATGTTTTTCTTATGCAATTATAACTCTCTGGATTGATAATTGGATGGAACTTGCTTTCCAATAAAGAGTATGAATTGTTTTGTAGTTGATGTATAGACAATCATGTTCATAAATTCGCTTCCAGAGATACACTTCCATAATTACTCCGGCCCTTCAACCCAAAAAAAAAAAAAAAAAGAAAAAAAGACATTGGTGAGGCCCACGATTTTTGTTGAGTGCCTTACACCTGCAGGTAGTTCGGCAATACACATACAGCATATGCAGCAATTGATAAGGTGCGTTTGTTTATGATGACTTTATCTATTGTGTGGGTGTGTGGTATTGGTTGCAGTTTTGGTTAACCCTATATGGTCCGAGGTGGGGGGGGGGAGGGGGGGGGGATTTTTTAATCTCTTCTGTTTTGTCCCATTAGTTATTTGATTTTAAAAAGTTTCACCCCCGTTAGTTTGGCGGTAATAAGACGCTTCACCCCATTCAATGTGTCGACTTTTGTTGAACGAGCGAAAGTGAGCCTATAGTTTAAAATATAATCGGCCTTCGGCCGACACATATACTATCGAAATATGTACACATTTAGCTTTAAGGGGGTCAGGGTGACCATGTTTTAGCTTGAAGAAAGTCTGGCAAGGCGTTTTTGTTAGCCTAAGGGACAAACTAAAAATACAATGCTCGAACTTGGCAAATACAAGCAAAATCCACAATAATAGTTGAACAAAATATCATAACAGACAAAACGTCAGACCAAATAGGGATAAGTTATATTTTTACATACGCCTCAACTTACTATGCATACAATTATTCAGTTTACTAATTTTAACGAGACATTGTCTTGATTATAAGTAAGTAAGATCTATGGAACTGAATTAACACTATGTGATCCAACTTTATATTTTTATGATATTTTGTCTAATAATTATTAACACATTTGCTTGCTTTTATAATTTTCGAATAATTAATTTTTTGTTGTCCCCTTGGCTAACAAAACGCCTTCCCAGACTTACCGGTACTTCAAACTAAAAAAAAAATCCCACCCAGACTTTCACCGAGAGAAGGGAAATTCTACTTTGAGAAAATTAGTTCCATACCAAGTCGTAGGACCCATGTTTCAGCGTACACTACAAGGGATATTTACAGTAAGCCCCACACAACTCGGGACGAATTTATTACATTAAATTATCCTCCTGGCGAGCATAGAGGTATCATTTATATTTAGAGTACCTCACAAATACACATGAATTACATGAATATATGTTTAGGCCTCAGCCAGGACTCGAACCACAGTCAATCAGAATGACACCCCACACTTTTACCCACTCGGCCACAGCCAGCCAAGACAAGTTGACTGGTTGAATACCGCTACACTATAACTTCAAAGAGCCTTAGTAATATCTATATTTTACGAAACTAGGGTATACCCGGCAACAGGATACGATTTCCATCCATTACGTATTTCTAGACTTATACTCCAGCATTTATAGAAACACATTTTATACTAAGGCCGGCTCAACTCGACATACTGTAGGCATAAACCTTAGTAAGTTGGCCAATTGGTATGTCTATTGCGGAATAACGCGAATTTGACCACTTGCGAGGTTCAGGCTATACGGAATTTGGAGACGTAAGCATCGATATAATCTGTTTAATTAATTTAACTCCCAACACCAAACACCTTCCAATGAAACTAATGAAATACAATAATTATGTACGTTTCTAATAGATACAAAGTATGTTGAACTGAAAGTATGTGTGGAGTTACTCGTAGAGACAGATTGAGGAATGAAGAGATACGTAGGAGAGTGGGGCAGCAGGAACATTTGTCAGCCAGAGTGGACAGAAGGGTGCTGAGCTGGTATGGTCATGTTGAACGAATGGGAGAGGAAAGGCTTACAAAGAGAATATGTGAGTCAGGTACAAGGGGAGATAGAAGGGCAGGAAGACCCCCATTGAGATGGAGAGACTGTGTAAGAAAGGCTTTGGATGATAGAGGAATGACTATAGATCAGGCAGCGGAAGTGGTGGTGGACAGGAGTGAATGGAGAATGCTTGTGAATAGTTGAGTGAACACGTGGTCATTTGGAGTAAGGGGTCGGGCGCAAGTTGGACTAGATAATAGTCCATCAGGCGCCTGGCCCGGGGAGACGATTAATATGAAGGGTGCCCTGGAAGTGTGGTGGGAGGGCTTGTGGCTTTGGCTCCGCTGCATGTCTGCCTGCCGAGATCGGAACCTCTCCGGGTGGTCGGGGGCCGGGGGAGTGCTGGAGCGACCTTGGTGACCCTGGTCTCTGGGTCTTCTCCTGGGTGACCTGGATGTGTGTGAGTTTGTGCTTTTTGTCTGTGTTTATTTGTTGTTTTGTGTTGTTTTTGTGTTTTCCCTGTTCTTGCTCTGTCTTGAGTCGGCTACCCCCAAAATGGGGATTGGGCCTGAGCATATATATAGATAGATATATGTTGAATTGGGTTTTATGTATTTATAAATGTACTTCAACAGTATGTTTTTGGTAATTTTGCTAAATCTAGATGTCTACAGCTCTAACGTCCTTCTAACATGAAACTCACAAGTGGTCAATTGCATCAGCTATGTCATGTTAGATCCAAGAAAGTGTCTTTATTAGGTGAGTGCACTGATCTGCTCTGTATTGGATTGACTGGTATATGATAATCACTTTGGACATTAATTTTATTATGATATTTGTATTGATTCATAGTTTCATTAATCCTTTGAGGACCATGACGCGTTTTGATAATTTATTCTGGCTATCATTAGACGATTTTATAAAGCTTAGGGGGAACTTGTGGGAGCTAAAGAGGTAATTGAGATTGTATCTACCTCTATAATTCCTAGATATCCTTCCTAAATTGCATACAATCGTCTACTGATAACCAAATTAGAATTGACAAATGCGTCTTAGATCCTCAAGGGGTTAAATCTTTAAGAATGTATACTACAATTTATTTTTAAGTCTAAACGTCTTTTAAAGTGTTCCAATACTTAGTAAAATACTGCAACTCAATAATATATACTATTCAAAATCGATATGCATTATTTATATTTAGGTACATTAACCTACAAGTGTCATGACAACAATAAATATACAATACCGTTATAATCAGCTTGGTATGCATAGGTCATAATCTGCTGACGTATGGTCTGATTGACAGTGTTTACAGCTGCGGTTAAGGGGAGATGGCCCGGTTTTCTGGTCCCCCTTCCTCATCGCGTTTAGCCCCATTTGTTTTAGATTATAAGACGTTCGCCCTATTAGTTTGGCGATTCTAAGACCTTTCAAACCATTTCTTTGTTAATATTAGGACCATCCGTGGCATTTAGGTGTCGATTTTTTCCTGGCAAGCGATAGCGAGCCAGTCATTTTAGAAGGAACCGGCCCTTCGGCCGGAAATTTTTTCTACCGAAAAATATACATATTTATCTTGAAAGGGGGCGAGCCAGTCATTTTAGAAGGAACCGGCCCTTCGGCCGGGAAATTTTTCTACCGAAAAATGTACATATTTATCTTGAAAGGGGGTCTAGGGGGTGTTGGTTTTAAGCTTGATGGAAGTCTAGCAAGAAAACTCAAAAAATATATTTATAAGTAAATACATAGACCAAAACACAAGCACTACCCCCTTAATGTTGAAATAATAATATTGAGGTTTACATGGATAACAGCGTGCGGTTTCATTGTTACTGCCATCGATTATAATACACAATGGCTACCGCAGCCGAGCTTACGCAATCCCCCCTCCCCCCTCTATGATAGGGTCCGTGTTGCATTAAGGAAGTAGTGGAGGGCTGATCGCTGTTGACTGAACGAGGGGTGGGAGCTGACCTTCTGCAATTATACCAGGAAAAAAACTCATTCGTCTTCACAGAACTTTGCCTACCTTGCACCCCAGGAATTTGGCTAAGTCTTTTGTGTCTACATTATACTTTGGAAAGCAACTAAATTGGATTATAGTCTCAAATTCAAGGTTGGCTACCCACGAACTTTGCAATTGGTTGACGTATTGTGCACGACTTTTGTACCCAGCGATCCTAAACTTATATTACAAAACTTTAGATTTGTCGCATTCGTAAATTTTCCCCACTCAAATTTTAAAACGATTGGAAGCATACACATTGATATATTCTCTAACATACTCTACAACTCTCACACTCACACTCTACGTCTGCCACAACTTGCCCTTCGCACTTAACATGCATCTAACTTTACCTTTATAACACCTTACATTAATAAAAACATCCCCCCCCCCTCCCCCGCTGCTTACTTTTACTTAACATACACACCTGTCACATTCACACACGCAAAAGCTATAACACACACAACTCTACCAAACTTCATCATACATACACTATTTTTCACCTACATATTTTTCATTAAATATTGAATACCTGTCACACTCCCACCATCACAGTTACAACCAAACTACATCATCACTACCCATAAATAACATACCATTCATTCGCGTCCGTACAGCAGTCGCATTTATTTCCACATTATATTCCCACCTCTAACCCTCAATACTGGTAACTTTACACTTTCTCACCCAATTTAATACTTTGCTCACACCTTACACTCATCCCACTCACTGCTTGCATCTCTAAGGATTAGGAAAATACATTGGTTTAATTTGCCCTGCCACTCGTTTCTATTTATACTCTTTGCACCGATCACTCTTGTATCTTTCAGTCGTATTGCCTGTATAACTGTTGACTAAATATTATACAGGCTAGCTATACCATCTAATCAATATCTCTCTCTCTCTCTCACACGCACGATGGCACTTAAATATCGTCTTATTCACATTCAAAAGATTTATTCTTGTCACATACACATAAATTAGCCCCGATCGGTCTTCCTTCTTCCCAATCTCTTTGAAGCACCTCTCTCGCCACACACACACACACACACACACATACTCACACACACACACACACACACTCACATACACACCTCTGGCACAACCTCTAAGTACTATTTTTCAGCAATCCTAATACGTTGTTATTCGATTTCTGTCTTACACGAAAAACTAAATCACTACAGCCATCATGTATCGTTACCAGGATTCCCCCCCTTCATCACCACCACCAATACCTTCAGCACCACCACCACCTCTATCACAATCACCATCACCACCATCATCACTACCTCCAACCCCACCTCCACCATTACTACATGACACATCACCGAGAACACCATCACCAACACCACAACCACCATCACCACCAAAGCCATCTTGGTCACTACCTTTGTTATCATCACCTTGGCGAACATCAATAGGGCAGCCATCATCACTATCCTCAAAACCCCAATCGTTCTCATCACCTTCACGAAGAACATCATCACCACCACCGTCACCGTCAGCACCACTAGCACCTTTCTCATCACCTTCATCCTTATTTTCCCCAGGATGGCGAACTCGGTCATCACAATTTTCACCACCTTCAAAACTCCCATCATCACCACTTAAAACGCCATCATCACCACCATCTCCACCACTATTAGATTCAACGCCACCATCATCCCCACGACATTCAACATCACCACCGTTTGACTCTTCACCACAATCATCATCACCACCATTGCTACCCCAACCCCCACCCCCACCAACCTCATCATTACCTCCACCAGAATCACCACCACTGCCGGAGCCAGTATCATCACCATCACCTCCGATTCCTACATCATTTTCAAAACCCTCACCATCTAAGAAATCATCACTATTTGGAGCATCACCACCCCAAAAGTCATCACTACCAGTAATCTTGCCGCAGTCATGGAAGCTGTCATCACTCGTACTGAAACCATCCCCATCACCACTACCACCAACACAGCCACCTACAACACCACCTATATCATCACCATCACCCCCAGCAGATGAAAAACGATACCGGTACCCTTTTTCAACATCCACATCACACCTTCATCACTTTCCACCATCATCTTCATCACAACCTAAAGCGTATCGACTTCTAACGTCACCATTGCCATCAAGATCACCTTCACCAGCATCCTCGCCATCATCACCACCACGACTGTCATCACACTCACCATCACCACCACCACCACGACTGTCATCACACTCACCATCACCACCATCCTCGCCACCACCACCACCACAACTGTCATCACACTCACCATCTTCATCACCACCACCACCACGACTATCGTCACACCCACCTTCCTCCACCATTGCTCCAAGACCCACACCCAAGCCTTCCCAGTCACCACCCTTAACACCATCATCACCCTCACCCTCACCACAACTCTCACCATCACCACGGTCAGCCTGGCAGCCTCCCACCATCAGACGACCAGTGCTGTCACCATACGATAGTCCAGATGGTCGACCCAAGGATTCACCATACCGACGTGACTATCAGGAAACTTTGTCACCATCACGACCGCATTTTAGAGGCTATGCGAATTGGCCTTCATCACCATTATCACCCCCATCATTATCATCATCGCAAACACCGAGATCACCACTATCACTATCAGCAACACCATCTGATGTCGTAGCGTCACCACCATCACCAAAACAACTAACTCCAGCAATTGTACCACAGTCACCATCATCATCACCAAACCTATCACCATCACTTCTAGCTACATCACGTGCAGTCCTCTTTCCCCCATTAGGTAAACTATCCCCAACACCAGTAACACCATTATCCTCGCCATCACCACCCCCACTGCCACCACCATCGCCATCATCATCACCACCACCATTATCAACATCACCAGTAAAAGTACCATCACCATCACATTCACCACCATTAGCTTCATCATCACCACCATCATCACTATCATATTCATCATCAACACCACCACCATCATCACCAAATTCATTATCACCATCGCCTACCTCGTCCCTCGAATTAACTGACTCACCATCACCAACACAATCCCCTATAATATCACCATCACATTCATCGCCATCATTATCATCATCACTAATGAAAGTTTCACCGCTCTCATTACCATTATCATCATTATCGTACCCAACACAGCCTGAATCATCACCACCATTATCACCACTATCGTCAACACCACTGGTATCATTATCCCCCTCCATATCACCATCAGTTTCCTTGCCATCAACACCATCATCATCACGAACACCGTCACCACCGCCTCCGCCATCCTCATCACCACCACCCTTACCACCATCATCACCACCACCAGTATCACCCCTGCCTTCACCACCACGGTCACCATCACCTCAACCTTCCTTCTCACCATCACCACCATTATCACCTTCACTAGTTTCACCACACATCAGCTCACCAACTGCAATACCATCATTCTCACCACAACCATCACCACCTTCAATAGCTTCACCACACCTCAGCTCACCAACAGCAACACCGTCATTTTCACCACAACCATCACCACCAACATTACCACTATCAAACGAGACATCACCATTACCAAAATGTACACACATTTCAAATTTGTCATCACCTTCACCATCTTCACCGTCACTATCACCCCCACTATCACCAACTCTTTCACCATCACCAAGACCACAGTCAGAATCAAGGGCACTATCACCATCTCCAACATCATCCCCATCACCATCAACACCAGAATTATCATCACCAGCACCATCTCCACCAATATCACCAGAACCATCAACATCATCACCAACTCCGTCACCAAGAACACTATCACCAACTATACTACTATTACCAACACTTGAGATATCATCGCCAACACCATTATCAAGAACATTATCACCATTTCCACCAATATCACCACCAATACCATCTTCATCACCAACGTCAGAACCTATAACACCATCACCAAGAACACTGTCACCATTCCCAACATCACTCTCATCACCAATCACTAAACTATCGTCACCTTCACCATCACCACCAACACCAAGGCCGCGAACACCATCACCAACGCTGGAACCAAGAAAACTATCACCATCATCACCAACACCATCACTGTCACCAGTACCATCACCAACACCGTCTACACCAGAACCATTAGCACAGTCACCCATACATGGCATAGCATCAACACCAGAATTCTCATCACCATCATCTGAGCTAGTATCACCTACACCAAAACACTCATCACCAATACCAGAACCCTCATCACCAACACCAGAACCCTCATCACCAACACCAGAACCCTCATCACCAACACCAGAACCCTCATCACCAACACCAACACCAGAACCCTCATCACCAATACCAGAACCCTCATCACCAACACCAGAACCCTCATCACCAAAACCAGAACCCTCATCACCAACACCAGAACCCTCATCACCAACACCAGAACCCTCATCACCAACACCAGAACCATTATCACCAACACCAGAACCCTCATCACCAACACCAGAACCCTCATCACCAACACCAGAACCCTCATCACCAACACCAACACCAGAACCCTCATCACCAACACCAGAACCCTCATCACCAACACCAGAACCCTCATCACCAACACCAGAACCCTCATCACCAACACCAGAACCCTCATCACCAACACCAGAACCCTCATCACCAACACCAGAACCCTCATCACCAACACCAGAACCCTCATCACCAACACCAGAACCCTCATCACCAACACCAGAACCCTCATCACCAACACCAGATCCTTCATCACCAACACCAGAAGCCTCATCACCAACACCAGAACCCTCATCACCAACACCAGAACCCTCATCACCAACACCAGAACCCTCATCACCAACACCAGAACCTTCATCACCAACACCAGAACCCTCATCACCAACACCAGAACCCTCATCACCAACACCAGAACCCTCATCACCAACACCAGAACCTTCAACACCAACACCAGAACCCTCATCACCAACACCAGAATCTTCATCACTAACACCAGAACCCTCATCACCAACACTGGAACCCTCATCACCAATACCAGAACCCTCATCACCAACACCAGAACCCTCATCACCAACACCAGAACCCTCATCACCAACACCAGAACCTTCATCACCAACACCAGAACCCTCATCACCAACACCAGAACCCTCATCGCAAACACCAGAACCATCATTACCAACACCAGAACCTTCATCACCAACACCAGAACCCTCATCACCAACACTGAAACCCTCATCACCAATACCAGAACCCTCATCACCAATACCAGAACCCTCATCACCAACACCAGAACCCTCATCACCAACACCAGAACCTTTATCACCAACACCAGAACCTTCATCACCAACACCAGAACCCCCAACACCAGAACCAAGACAATCACCAACACCAGAACCAAGACAATCACCAACACCAGAACCAAGACAATCCCCAACACCAGAACCAAGACAATTACCAACACCAGAACCAAGACAATCACCAACACCAGAACCAAGACAATCCCCAACACCAGAACCAATACCAGAGCCAAGACAATCACCAACACCAGAATCAACACCAGAGCCAAGAAAATCACCAACACCAGGATCAAGACAATCACCAACACCAGAACCAACTTCAGAGCCAAGAAAATCACCAACACCAGGATCAAGACAATCACCAACACCAGGATCAAGACAATCACCAACACCAGAACCAAGACAATCACCAACACCAAAGCCAACACCAGAACCAACACAAGAGCCAAATCAATCACCAACACCATCGTCAACACCAGCACCAACACAATCACCAACACCAGAGCCAAAACAAGAACCAAGACAAGCCCCAACACCACAACCAAGACAACCACCAACACCAGAGCCATCACCACAACCAACACCAGAACCAACATCACAACCAACACTAGAACCAAGACAATCACCAACACCAGAGCCAACACCACAACCAACACCAGAGCCAAGACAATCACCAACACCAGAGCCAAAACCAGAACCAAGACAAGCCCCAACACCACAACCAAGACAACCACCAACACCAGAACCAACATCACAACCAACACCAGAACCAACACTAGAACCAAGACAATCATCAACACCAGAGCCAACACCACAACCAACACCAGAACCAACACCAGAGCCAAGACAATCACCAACACCAGAACCAAGACAAGCCCAAAAACCACAACCAAGACAATCACCAACACCAGAACCAACACCTCAACCAACACCAGAACCAACACTAGAACCAAGACAATCACCAACACCAGAGCCAACACCACAACCAACACCAGAACCAACACCAGAGCCAAGGCAATCACCAACACCAAAGCTAACACCAGAACCAACACCAGAACCAAGGCAATCACCAACACCAGAACCAACACCACAACCAAAACAAGAACCAACACCAGAACCATCATCACAACCAAGACAATCACCAACACCAGAGCCAACACCACAACCGACATCACAACCAACACCAGAACCAAGACAATCACCAACACCAGAACCAACACCACAACCGACACCACAACCAACACCAGAACCAACACCACAACCAAGACAATCACCAACACCAGAACCAAGACAATCACCAACACCAGAACCATCACCACAACCAACACCAGAACCAACACCACAACCCAGACAATCACCAACACCAGAACAAACACCACAACCAACATCACAACCAACACCAGAGCTAACACCAGAACCAACACCACAACCAAGACAATCACCAACACCAGAACCAAAACCACAACCAACACCACAACCAAGACAATCACCAACACCAGAACCAAGACAATCACCGACACCAGAACCAACACCACAACCAACACCAGAACCAACACCACAACCAAGACAATCACCAACACCACAACCAACATCACAACCAACACCAGAACCAACACCACAACCAAGACAATCACCAACACCAGAACCAAGACAATCACCGACACCAGAACCAACACCACAACCAAGACAATCACCAACACCAGAACCAACACCAGAGCCAACACCAAAACCAAGACAATCACCAACACCAGAACCAAGACAATCACCGACACCAGAACCAACACCAGATCCAATACAATCACCAACACCAGAGCCAACACCAGAACCAACATCGCAACCAACACCAGAGCCAACACCACAACCAACACCATCGCCAAGACAAACACCAACACCAGAGCCAACACAGGAACTAAAACCAGAACCAATACAATCACCAACACCAGAACCAAGACAATCACCGACACCAGAACCAACACCAGAGCCAACACCAGCACCAATATCAGAGCCAAGACAATCACCTACACCAGAACCAAGACAATCACCAACACCAGAACCAAGACAATCACCGACACCAGAACCAAGACAATCACCAAAACCAGAACCAAGACAATCACCAACACCAGAACAAAGACAATCACCAACACCAGAACCAAGACAATCAACGACACCAGAACCAACACCAGAACCAAGACAATCACCAACACCAGAACCAAGACAATCACCAACACCAGAACCAAGACAATCACCAACACCAGAACCAACTCCAGAACCAAGACAATCACCAACACCAGAACCAAGACAATCACCAAAAACATCTCCAACACCATCATCAAAATTAGAGCAAAAGCCTTCCCAACCACTATCACCAACATTATCACCAGTTCCATCACCAACACCAGAACCAATAATAGAGCCAACATCACCAACTCTAGAGTCAACACCATCAACAACACCAACAGCAAGGCCACTAACATCATCTCCATCATCAGTATCACCATCATCCAACCCCGAATCTCCAGCATCACCAACATATTATGAACCATCATCACCAACACCTGAATCAGCATCATTATACTCAACATCACCTGCATCATTACCTGAATCACCAACCTTACCAACTCTCGAACCGTCATCATCTCCCCCACCATTATCACATGAAGTGGAACAAATACTTTCACTTCCATCGCAAATTTCACCATCAACCACCTCAAAAGACGAAATAGATCAAGGCAGAGGACCCGGCCAAGTACCAGAAAAGAGACTAGAACCACAATCTAGACCAGAACCACAACCAATACCAAAACCAACACCAGAACAGCCAACACCAGAACCACAGCCAACAATAGAACCAAAACCCACACAAGAACCACAACCAACACCAGAACCACAACCAACACCAGAACCACAACCAACATCAGAAAAACAACCAACACCAGAACCACAATCAACACCAGAACCACAACCCACACCAGAACCACAACCAACACCAGAACCACAACCAACACCAGAACCACAACCACCAGAACCACAACCAACACCAGAACCGCAACCAACACCAGAACCACAGCCAAAACCAGAACCACAGCCAAAACCAGAACCACAACCAACACCAGAACCACAACCAACACCAGAACCACAACCAACACCAGAACCACAGCCAAAATCAGAACCACAGCCAAAACCAGAACCACAACCAACACCAGAACCACAACCAACATCAGAAAAACAACCAACACCAGAAGCACAACCCACACCAGAACCACAACCCACACAAGAACAACCAACACCAGAACCACAACCAACACCAGAACCACAACCAACACCAGAACCACAGCCAAAATCAGAACCACAGCCAAAACCAGAACCAACATCAACACCAGAACCACAACCAACACAAGAACCACAAACACCAGAACCACAACCAAAACCAGAACCAACACCAACACCAGAACCACAACCAACACCAGAACCACAAACACCAGAACCACAACCAAAACCAGAACCAACACCAACACCAGAACCACAACCAACACCAGAACCACAAACACCAGAACCACAGCCAAAACCAGAACCACAACCAACACCAGAACCACAACCAACACCAGAACCACAAACACCAGAACCACAACCAACACCAATACCAGAACCACAACCAACACCAGAACCACAACCAACACCAGAACCACAAACAATGGAACCACAACCAACACCAGAACCACAACCAACACCAGAACCACAACCAACACCAGAACCACAGCCAAAATCAGAACCACAGCCAAAACCAAAACCACAACCAACACCAGAACCACAACCAACATCAGAAAAACAACCAACACCAGAAGCACAACCCACACCAGAACCACAACCCACACAAGAACAACCAACACCAGAACCACAACCAACACCAGAACCACAACCAACACCAGAACCACAGCCAAAATCAGAACCACAGCCAAAACCAGAACCAACATCAACACCAGAACCACAATCAACACAAGAACCACAAACACCAGAACCACAACCAAAACCAGAACCAACACCAACACCAGAACCACAACCAACACCAGAACCACAAACACCAGAACCACAACCAAAACCAGAACCAACACCAACACCAGAACCACAACCAACACCAGAACCAAAGCCAAAACCAGAACCACAACCAACACCAGAACCACAACCAACACCAGAACCGCAACCAAAACCAGAACCAACACCAACACCAGAACCACAACCAACACCAGAACCACAAACACCAGAACCACAGCCAAAACCAGAACCACAACCAACACCAGAACCACAACCAACACCAGAACCACAAACACCAGAACCACAACCAACACCAATACCAGAACCACAACCAACACCAGAACCACAACCAACACCAGAACCACAAACAATGGAACCACAACCAACACCAGAACCACAACCAACACCAGAACCACAACCAACACCAATACCAGAACCACAGCCAACACCAGAACCACAACCAACACCAGAACCACAAACAACACCAGAACCACAACCAACACCAGAACCACAACCAACACCAGAACCAACACCAATACCAGAGCCACAGCCAACACCAGAACCACAACCAACACCAGAACCACAACCAACACCAGAACCACAACCAACACCAGAACCACAACCAACACCAATACCAGAACCACAGCCAACACCAGAACCACAACCAACACCAGAACCACAAACAACACCAGAACCACAACCAACACCAGAACCACAATCAACACCAGAACCAACACCAATACCAGAACCACAGCCAACACCAGAACCACAACCAACACCAGAACCACAACCAACACCAGAACCACAACCAACAACAGAACCACAGCGAACACCACAACCACAACCAACACCAGAACCACAACCAACAACAGAACCACAACCAACACCAGAACCACAACCAACACCAGAACCGCAACCAACACCAGAACCACAACCAACACCAGAACCACAACCAACACCAATACCAGAACCACAGCCAACACCTGAACCACAACCAACACCAGAACCACAACTAACACCAGAACCACAACCAACAACAGAACCACAGCCAACACCAGAACCACAACCACCACCAGAACCACAACCAACACCAGAACCACAACCAACACCAGAACCAACACCAATACCAGAACCACAACCAACACCAGAACCACAACCAACACCAGAACCACAGCCAACACCAGAACCACAACTAACACCAGAACCACAACCAACACCAGAACCACAGCCAACACCAGAACCACAACCAACACCAGAACCACAACCAACAACAGAACCACAGCCAACACCAAAACCACAGCCAACACCAGAACCACAACCAACACCAAAACCACAACCAACACCAGAACTGCAAACACCAGAACCACAAACACCAGAACCACAACCAACACCAGAACCACAACCAACACCAGAACCAACACCAATACCAGAACCACAGCCAACACCAGAACCACAACCAACACCAGAACCACAACCAACACCAGAACCACAACCAACACCAGAACCACAGCCAAAACCAGAACCAACACCAGAACCACAACTAACACCACAACCACAACCAACACCAGAACCAACACCAATACCAGAACCACAGCCAACACCAGAGCCACAACCAACACCACAACCACAACCAACACCAGAACCACAACCAACACCAGAACCACAACCAACACCAGAACCACAACCAACACCAGAACCAACACCAATACCAGAACCACAGCCAACACCAGAACCACAACCAACACCAGAACCACAAACACCAGAACCAACACCAATACCAGAACCACAACCAACACCAGAACCAACACCAGAACCACAACCAACACCAGAACCGCAACCAACACCAGAACCACAACCAACACCAGAACCACAACCAACAACAGAACCACAGCCAACACCAGAACCACAACCAACACCACAACCACAACCAACACCAGAACCACAACCAACACCAGAACCACAACCAACACCAGAACCACAACTAACAACAGAACCACAGCCAACACCAGAACCACAACCAACACCAAAACCACAACCAACACCGGAACCACAACCAACACCAGAACCACAGCCATTAGAAGCTGAGCAACCACTTGAACCACAATCACCGCTAAAACCACAACCATCTCTAGAATTACAGCAAAGACAGGACTCCCAACCAATACTAGAGGTACAGCCAACCCAGGGAACACAGAAAACAGCTGATCAACCATCAACATTGGCATCAAAGAATGTTTTGGACGCACAGCCAGAACTAGAACCACAGCCTAATTTAGAACCACAACCAACATCGGAACAACAAGATAAGTCGAAACCAGAGGAAGTATCGGAACCAGAACCAACGACACAGCTAAAAGCAGTGCCTGATCCACAACCATCACGGGAATCCGAACCAAATACAACACACGAAACAACGCCAGAACCAGCTCAACCACAATTAATAATACCAGAATCAGAATCACTATCACAATCAGCACAACTACTGTCACATCAACAAGCCACCCATGTAGCACCACCACCAGTACAAGAAATACTAGCTACAACACCATCCATTTCTGCCTCACCATCAACACCAGAACAGATAACTTCACCAGCAACCACCACCACACTACAAAAAAACCAACAAACAGCCGCACCACAGCAACCAGCACCGACATCACCTACAACACCACCAATGCAATCATCATCCCCACAGCTACAACCAACACCATCATCGACACAACAAGCAGCACCACCATGTAGCCAGCTAAGAGCATCACCAACACCACTACCCCAGCAAACAGCACCAACAAAATCACAGCTGACACCACTACAAACATCACCGGCAACATCACAACTGAGATCAGCACCAACACTACCACCACGAGTAGCACCAAAACCACCACAGCTGCGACCAGCACCAACTTCACCACCAGCAACAATCCCGTCACAACAACCAACATCATCACAACTGAGACCGGCACCTACATCACCACACAGATCAGCTCCAACAACCCCTCCATTAATATCATCTCAACCAACATCACCATCACAACAAACAACACCATCACCACAACGGCAAGCTCCCATAGCACCACCACTACCACCAAAGCCACCAGGACTGTCACCACCAAATCGTCCAGCACCAACGCAACCACCAATACGTACATCAACTGCTGTTACTCCAAATTTAACAGTCCCACCTAAACAGGATAGCACCCAGAGTTCACCAGCAGACATACAACAACAGCTGAAACAACAACTCAAGCAACAACAAAAACAGCAACAACTAGAACATCTTAAACAACAACAAGAACTAAAACAACAACAGCTAGAACAACAGAAGACACTCAAAGAACAACAGAAACAGCAGCGACAACAACAACAACAACTGCTGAAACAACAACTCAAACAGCAACAGGAGCAACTGCAACTTGAACAACTTAAGCAACAACAGCTAAAACAACAACAAAAGGAACAACAGAAGCAACTCAAACAGCAAAAACAGAAGCGGCAACAAGAGCAGCAAAAGCTAAACGAAAAGTTAGAACAACAGCCAGAATCACCACTAGCATCACAACAACAACTACCTTCCCCTCCACTACCATCAACACAGACCTCAGCACCGCCACCATCTCAAAATAAAAAACAACAACACCACCAACAACAACCAAGATCACAGCCACCATCAGTGCAAACTCAGGAATCACTATCACCATCAAAACCACCACCACCAACAGCAGCACCACAACTACGAACAGCTCCAACACTGCCAACAACATCAAAACCACAACTACAATCAGCAAATACACAACCACCAACAATACCCCAGTCCCCACTAGCACAATCACCACCACAGCTTCCTTCTGCTCCATCACAACCACCAATCACTGCTCAACCACTATTACCACAACCTCAGCAGCTACAATCGCCATCACAATTACAACCAGCTCCAAACACACCACCAATCACTTATCCAAACATTATTGCATCAACACCACAATTACGTGCAGCACCAACACAAACCCCCATCTCTGCTCAGCCCTCAACACCTTCACAACTACAACCTACTCCAGTACATGTGCCATCTTCGCTATCGCTTCCACAAATGAAAACACCCCCAGCACAGCTCCCAGTCACTTCACCCAACCTAACAACACCTCCACCACAACACCAACCAATCCCAACACAACCACCATCACCTCCAATACAATCTCCACCACTTGTTCGATCTGCCCCATCACAACCACCAACCAATTCCCAGCCCCCAACATCACCAGTACAACTGCGACCAGCTCCAACCATCACATCAAAACCCCGAACATCATCATCTACACAACAACACCCCGCTCCTATACATCAATCATCAACTACCACACCACAACTGACACCAGCATCAAAACAACCTCCAATAATTTCACAACCTCATACTACTCCACAACTGTACCCAACTCCAACACAACCCCAACAACCTTCTCCACCACAACTACTACCAGCTCAAATACAACCTACATCCAAATCTCCAGCCACAGCAAAGCCAACAGTGCAACAGAAACCAGCCCCAACACAAGCTCCAGTCATTTCAAAACCTCCAACAACACCTCCTGCCCAAGTACAAGCAGCACCAGTACACCTTCCAGCACCAACACACTTGCAATCAGCACCAACTCAGTCTCTACTCGGAACTCAACCACTGCTATCATCGCCACAATCAGTTCCAACACAACCTCTAATCATTTCCCACCCTCAAATAACTGCACAATCACAACTACGACCAGCCCCAACAAAAGCACCACTAACTACTCCCCATCTTGCAACTTCACCCCCACCACAACTACGACCAGCTCCAACAATAACCACACAGCCTTTAAAAACACCTCCTCCACAACTGCAACCAGCCCCTACACATCAACCATCCTTACCAAATCCATCACAACTGCCACAACTTCGACCAGCTCCAACAATCGATTCACAACACCAAATAACAACACCTCCACAACTACGACCAGC
Organism: Paralithodes platypus; assembly: GCA_032716605.1. Classification (NCBI taxonomy): domain Eukaryota; kingdom Metazoa; phylum Arthropoda; class Malacostraca; order Decapoda; family Lithodidae; genus Paralithodes; species Paralithodes platypus. Next base: position 53,491,081 of record CM064509.1, on the reverse strand, counting down.
CCCAGTACACCCACCGTCTACTCCACCACCACTAGAACTGCGACATGCTCCAACACAGCCTCCATCCCCATCAGCAGCCTCTCCACCACACAAGAAGAAGAAGAGCCGGCCTTCTTCCAAGATCGGCACAAAGTACAGCAACTATGGCTCCACCGAATCTACCGAAGGCGTTGACGAGCCGGATTTCCCAAGCCCCAGAAGATATTACTTCGAAGAGGTAAACAATCACACAGCATATACAGTCCATGTTTCCAATTTGTTGAGTACATTTGTCAACATATAACAAATTTGACATTGATTAGTAATCATGATTTATTAGCTTGATACTGTATTCAACAGTGTAATAATAAATCAATATTTATCACTAGATATTCACAATGAAAACAAGGTGGTATTGGATTAACTATACACTGCCTATCAAAAGTACTAGCACAAATTTATAGCTTCGACTAATTATTATAATTTATTATATTACTATTTAACTCATCGAAACAAGACATTTGCATTTTAGATCTCTCTAAACGTGCTTGAAATATATTTTACTCAACCCAATTTTCTTCCGCATATTTAGGAACTATGGGAGTTAATAAACTTCTTGAGATGTCATTTAATCTAATGTCAGCCAAAATCAAATTAAAAATAACACCCTGTTATTAATACGGTTAAGCATATAAGTTCAATTTCTAATTCAAGCCAACTCATTCAATATTCACTCTCATTCAATGCTTCTCTTTATCTATCTCTTTATGTGTAAGGTAATAAAGTTTGCGTCCCTCTAGCGCTCAAACCCTTGGGACTTTGGAGATGAAACATGGCTGGGATACTCGGGGGATATATTGTTTGAAAAATAAATACTCACAAATAATGTTACTGGAGGGAAACCCCGTGGAGTTTATAATATATTTTGGATAATACCGCACACAATGCGGGTACGGTACTTCGGGTAGTAGCTTATAAGAGTGTACTACTTACAGTACTTCTGCAAAGAACTGTACAGTCAGAAGTGTAATTGCTGCGACAACAAATATACAAAGTTAACCCCCTTAGTATAATTATGAAAAGTTAATTCGAATACTTTTCAAACCAACAAGGATTTCTTTACTTCATGACAAAATTCACCAGGCGATATTTCAGGTTGGTATAAATTTCTGGTAATGAAGGGGTTGACATAATTTGGTTGATGTCGGAACATTTGTAGTTCTAGCTGCACAGTCGTTAGAAATAATAACTACGCATCCAATTAAATCACTATCAAGGGACTGGGGTTCTCGAAAAGGGGCTCCAGTTCTGACGCTATTCCTGACTTCCAGTGTGCTGGCTTAATAGTCCAGAAGGGTTGCTAGCCTTTGAGGTTCCATTTTAAATAACTAACTAACTAAATCACTATCAAACAGATATAAGAAAAAACATCCTTGCTTATATACCAACACGGAACTCTGATTGAAGGGAGCCCACCTCGCTTTTTTTTTTCTCTCCCTCTCTCTTTGGTTTGTATCCATTCGGCCCCATTCAGAATACTGTTTTAAGACGCTTACCCCATACATGTATCAATATTTTCCTGGCAAACGGTAGCGAGCCAGCATATATATATTTTTGTTTTGACAGCAAGCTAAATTTGTACATTTTTCGATAGAAAAATGTCTCCGGCGAAGCCGGATTTCTCCAGGAAGAAATCAACACCTAGATGGGGATAAAAGTCTGAAAACAGTAGGCTGAATGGGGCCGAATTGATACAACCCAGAGAGAGAGGGAGAGAGGAAAACACGAGGTGACCCCCCTTAAAGATTCAAATATTTTAACAGGATGTAGCCTTATTAATGCTGGCGACTAACTTGGTGTGTGTTTTGTCAGGATACGGGTTATCTACGGAGCACTCGTCATGGGTTACTGGGGATCCTGTGCTGCCCCTTCCAACGCTGCTGCTGTTGAGGCAGGTGTGAGGGGGGAGGACCAGGCTCAGGAGAGACAGGTAAATCATCATACTAATTAGTTTACTACTACTACTACTGTTACTCAAATTTAAGTACTACAGCAACAACAACAACAACAACAACAACAACAACAACTACTACTACTACTACTACTACTACTACTGCAACTTAATTTACTACTATTACTATTACTACTACAACAGGGGGCAGGGGGCTAGGAATTCTCCTCCCCTTGTGTAATTCTGCTACTCGACAAGACAGAGAAACGGGCAAGAGAACACGAAAATGGTCCCGGACCCTGAGAATAGGAACTTTAAATGTTGTTTCTGTTCGAGCTCTGTATCGTGTCGGCCACCCCCAGCAATGGGGTATGTGCCTTAGTATAAACATACATGCATGCATACTACAACTACTAATGAAAGGACCTCCATGATGTATTAATATTGGGTTATGACAAATCTTATATCCAATAAACAGAAACATAACCAGAATAGACAGCCATTACATTTAAATTATAATTAGGATCGTGTGCTTTTCATAATACAAGTTACAATGGTCCCAATTACGGCAGTAACTGTGGCCCCATCCTTCTCCTTGAGGGGGGCCACTTCGTTTTAGTTTTTCCTCTCTCTCTCTCTCTCTCTCTCTCTCTCTCTCTCTCTCTCTCTCTTTCTCTCTGGGTTGTATCTATTAGGCTCCATTCAGTGTAGTGTTTCAAGACGTTATCCCCATCCAGGTGTTGATTTTTTCCTGGCGAGTGGGAGCGAGCCAACATAATTTTTAATATATTGTTGACAGCAGGCTAAAATTATACATTTTTCGATAGAACAAATGTCTCTGGCGAAGCCGGATTTCTCCATACAATGCTGGATCGCTATCGCTCGCCAGGAAGAAATCGACACCTGGATGAGGATAAGCGTCTTAAAATAGTAGGCTGAATGGGGCCGAATGGCTACAACCCAGAGAAAAAGTGAAAACGAGAGAAAAAAAGCAGTTGACCCCCCTTAATTAATCAAGTTTCAGTAAGAAATATTAGTCACTAATATATTCCAAGGCTACTACAACTATTATTTATTACTATTAATTGGTTCTTGGTAGTGTGAGAGGGCTATTACTATAACTCCAACACCAACAACGGGTTATACAACTCCTAACAAGATAATAATAGTATATAAATGGTAAACTTAATCAAAGAGTTTACAAAGTTATCCTGACATCAAGGACACGTAACGTAAACAATGAAACGTAAGGTATGTTTGTTATCAGAGAGTGTGATACCTAATGCTCCCCCTCCTCCCCCTTCTCCTTCATCTTCTTCTTCTTCTTCTTCTGGTTCGGCCACCTTGATTAGTCTTATCAAACACTTGCTTATCTGCTGCTGCCTCGTTCGTTAGTCCTTTATTGTCATTCTGCATGCCCCGCCCCTCCATCTAATTCTCGGGTTTCCGCTCGTAATAGTATGACATACTTCGGCCTCATGATTTATGAGGGTGTTATTTACTGGACCCCCTTCTCCCTCATGTGTAGCCCCATTAGTTTTGAGATTGTGAGACGTCAGCCCCATTCGTTTGGCTATATCAAGATCTTTCGCTTCATTTCCTTGTCAATTTCAAGACCTTTCGTGCCATTAAATTCAATAGCGAGCCTGCAATTTCGGAGGAACCGGCCTTTGGCCGGGGCATTTTTCTACCGACCATATTAACAAATTTATGTTCGAAAGACGGTCATTTCTTAAGCTTGATGGAGGTCTAACGAAAAACAAAAACAAAAAAATGAATTATATCTAGCATATAGATGGTTGTGCAGAGATATAGTAACTAACTGATAATTTCATACTACTACTACAGTATGTATGGGTGACAGGTGGGTGGCAATGCTATGGGTACCTAATGCCCCTAAACGCCTTCAGTTCTATATGGTTTTCTGGCCATCATAACACGATTTTACTCAGCTTAGGAAGTCCCAGTTGCAATCCAAATAGTGAATATGTTATCAATTGACCACTCTATTCCCAAATACACCACATTCTAAGACATACATTCTGACCAAATATGAACCCTCGAAAATCCAAACTAAAAAAATCCAGAAAAATAAATATTCTGAAAACAAATAATAATAAGACTCGATTCAAGTTGGGATAGCGTCGAACACTTAAGAGGGAGTTAGTCGCATTTTCTGGACCCCCTTCTCCCTCATGTTTATCATATTAGTTTTTAAATTGCAAGGCGTTCGTTCCATTAGTTTGGCGATTTTGAGACTTTTCGCCTCATGTCTTTGTCAATATTAAGACCTTTCGTGCCATTTAGTCGTCAATTTTTTTTCCGGGCGAGCGATAACGAACCTGTAATTTTAGAAGGAATCGGCCTTCGTCCGGGACATTTTTCTACCGAAAAATGTACAAATTAATCTTGAGAGGGGGTCTAGGGGGTGTATTATTAATCCTGATGGTCTAGGGAGGAAACGAAAACAAATATAAATAAATACAAAAATCGACCAAAACATCTCCCCCACCCCTTAAGACCACAATTTATGTTCTAGAGTGTACTGAAAGGGATGAACTGACGGAAATCACAAGGTACTCATGCCTATCTCATCCAGGAAATGGTGACCGACATTCTCTTCTTAAACATGCAGTTTCTTGAAACAGATAAGGAAATCGTTGTCTCCTTACCCTGTTCCAAATACATAGTCTAGAAATCGTGAACCCTAACCTCTGGAACTCAAAAAGGGCTAGAACAAATGGGTGGAAATTTTTCACATCTAATCCTTGGCTGAACTTTCCCAAGTGTTAGACATATTAGCTCGATTTTCTAGTCGTTTGTGAGTCATAGAGATTGATAAGATAAGAGTTTTAGCCTACTTGTTTGACACCGTGTATAGTATTACCGAGACATATTTTCCCTACGACGCTATGAACGTGGTTAATCCAGGAAATCATGGCCTATATCTTTTTAGGAATGGTTTTCTGGGTCGAAACGTCTTAAAATCGCCAAACTAATGGGTCAAACGTCTTAAAATCCAAAAACTAATGGGGCTAAACATGAGGGAGAAGAAGGGCCAGAAAAGTCAACCATCCCTCCATAAGCCAAATATGTCATAATTAAGTGACTAAAAAAACTCTTAACCCTTTCAGTACCGGTGACGTCTCTTGTTATGTTTTTGTCATGGTTAGTTGACTCTATGCACCTTAGGAAGATCATACGGGCGTCAAAAAGCTAGTTGGGACAGGTACAGAATAATCCACAAATGTGTAGAGGTTATTGCACAGTTGACTAAAATCGTCTAATCTTGGCCAGAGTAAATTAGAACCAGTGCCCCGGTACAGAAGGGGTTAAGGGGAAATTGGGCATATTTATTTGCTCATTTATGTATTTGTTTTTCTTTTCTAGTTTCCTCCCTCGATCTCCATATAAAAACAAAAAAACAAAAAATCCATTACATCCCCCTTCTAGATAAATGTGTACATTTTTCGGTAGAAAAATGTCCCGGCCAAAGGCTGGTTCTTCCAAAATTAAAGGCTCACTCATTCACCAGGAAACAATCGACACCTAAATAGCACGAGAGTTCTTAATGTTGACAAAGAATGGGGCGAAAGGTCTTATAATCGTCCAACTAATGGGCCGAACGTCTTATAATCTGAAAACTGATGAGGTTAAACATGAGGGAGAAGGGGATCTAGAAAAACGACCCATCTCCCCTTAAACAAAACGACACAAGAAAGCGAGGTGGAGTTGTTTGGTAATTACTTAATTGAGTCGTTTTCTTCCTTTCAATCAGACGACTTTATATTTATTTCATTCCACCCTTCTTCAGACCATTAACTTAACTAAGGAGGGACCTCTCGATTAAAGGTGTTAGATGATATGATTATTAACTTTTTATGTTATAGAATGTTTTTTTCCAAAGGGAGAGAATGTATCAAGATAGTATTGATTTCGAAACAGAATATATTAGTCTAATGTCAGCCAAAAGAAACATACCGGTACAATAGATATAAGGTAATATATTTGTCTGTCATATCGAGTTATATATTATATAACAAATTCCATGAGCTATCACCTATAATACTATTGTATGGCATTTCTATTACAGGCTAGGATATCGATGCCTCTATTTACCCTTTCAAGATACTACTGCGCATATATTTTCTGTTTTTGGTTTTGATTTGGCGATTGTATTTAAATTAGGAAGGGTATATGAAAGTCAAGAGGGTTAATTGAAATAATCTTTACCCTTTTAATTCCCGCAAATCCTTCCTAAGCTGTATAAAACCATCTAAGGATAGCCAGAATAAGCTGTCAAAATGCGTCATAATTTTCAGAGGGTTAATCGATAGTGAATAATATATCTCCGAAACTCCACACACATCCCCAAGCCCACACACACACACACACCTGGTTTATAGTGTATTGGGTAACTATTAACACTCTATGATCCGACGTCTTGTGGGCTATTATGGCATTTTGTGTAATTATATATTGAGGTTTTTGCTTGCTTTTGTCATTTTCGAGCAATGTATGTTTAGTTTGTCCCCTAGGCTAACAAAAACGCCTTACCAGACTTCCTTCAGAATACAAGATGCCCACCCAGACCCTATGCAAGCTAAATCTAAAAAAAAAAATCGATAGCAAAATGTTCAAATCGAAGGCCGATTTCTTCTAAATTACAGGAAAATCGACACCTGAATAGGGTGAAGCGTTTTTTTTTGTATCGCCAAACTAATTGAGTGAAACGTCTTACAATCTCAAAACTAATGGAGCGAAACAAGAGGTCCAAAAAGCCCCCCTCGGTCCAAATGAGCTAAAGCGATAAGAAATGAATGAATCGGACCTTGTTGAAATATTATAATTTATGGGGGAGTAACCTGTGAGCGGACATACCACAGTGACTGATAACAGACATTGGTGATACGGGCTTGGGGTAGTGGAGGTGATAACTGGTGGTGATAGTGGTGATAACTGGTGGTGATAGTGGTGATGATTTGTGATAGTGATTATGTTATCTGGTGGTGATAGTGGTGATGACATGTGTTGGTGATTGTGATGTTGATGGTGGTGACAGAGGTGATGATTGGTAGTGACAGTGTTGATGACTGGTGGTGATAGTGGTGATGAGTTGTGTTGGTAATTGTGTGATCTGGTGGTGATAGTGATGATTTGTGTTGGTGACTGGTGGTGATAGTGGTGATGAGTTGTGTTGGGTATTGTGATGTTGATGGTGGTGATTATTTGTGTTGGTAATTATGTGATTTGGTGGTGATAGTGGTGATAATATGTGTTGGGGATTGTGATGTTGATAGTGGTGATGATATGTGTTTGTGATGGTGACTGGTAAATATTGTTTGATGTCCGATGGTAATTGTGCGATGACTGTCGGTGAGAGTGGTGCTAATGGCTGGTGGTGATTGCGGTGATGACTGGTGTTGATAGTGGTGTTAAGTTGAGTTGGTGATTGTGATAGTGACTGGTAATTATTGTTTGATGGTAATCGTGTGATGACTGTTAATGATAGTGGTGTTAATGACTGGTGGTGAGTGTTGTGATGATGGTGGTGATGCCTATTGGCGCTAATGTGGTGATGATAGTGGCTATGGTGGCGATTGCGATGGTGCTTGCTATAAATTGTGATGATGACTGGTGGTGATTGTAGTGGTGAATGATGATGCTTTGGTAGTCAATGGTGATCGTAACAATGCATGATGTTAATCTTGATCATGACTAGTAGTGATGTTGATATAGATAAAGGTGATGACTGGTAGAGAATTTAGTGGTGACTAATAATACTTGTGGTGGTGAGTGTGACTAATAGTTTTCATGGTGTTAATAGTGGCGATAGTGGTAATAAATTTGTTTATATTTGCTAATGCTAGTAATGGTGTAGGTAATCACGATTGGTATGGGGTGATTGTGTTGTGGTGATTGGTAGCGACTATGGACTTGATGACGTGGTGATTGGTGTTGTGGCGGTGATATTTGTCTATGTGTATGAAGGAGACAAAAGGCAGGTTGCCTGTACGAGTGTCTCTCCCAAAGCCAAAAGAGTGACAGAGAGCCAAATTCAAGGGACGTTGGGGTCAAAATGCCTGGACACACGAAGTTTAAAGCAGTTTAAGTCATAGGATGAAGGAAACATTTATTGAGGGAGAGAGTTCCAGAGTTCATTTGTTGAGTAGATGAAAGTGAGAAAAATTTACAATTCTTGGATTTGAGAGGTGGACAGAATAGTAATGGGATTGTGTTGAAAGGCGGGTGCCTCGCACTCGCTGCAAGGGAGGTGGTATGCACTGAGAGAGCTCTGAAGTACACTGACTGTTGTAATAGCGACAGAGATGTAACATTGCGGCACGTAGAATGAGATTGTAGGGGACTAGTAAGAGAAAGTAAGTTGAGGAGGTGAAATGCTTTTGATTCTACTCGTTCGAGATGTGCAGTATGAGTGGAGCCTCCCCACACATGCGAACAATACTCAATACAGGGCGCACTGTGCCCCGATACAGAGCAAGAAGCTGTGCAGGGGTGAAGAACTCACGAAGTAGGTCGGCTGAAAAAGATACACCTAGAAGATTGAGAGAAGATGAAGAGTTGATTTGTGTGTTGTCGAAGAATAATTGATAGTCTTGTGGAAGATTGCGATGAAGAGATAGATGGAGAAATTGGGTCTTGGAAGCGTTAAAAGTAACAAGATTTTCTCTGCCCTAGTTAGAAATAATTGATAGCTCAGAAGACAGGCGTTCTATGGGCCTGTTATGTGAGTTTTGGAGTGACTGTGCTGGGTTGATGTGAAACAAACTAGTTGCATAGTGTAAAGTAGAGTAATCAGCATATGAGTGGATAGGATTAGAGGTACAGTTGAGGAGATCATAAATATATATTAGAAAGAGAATTGGACACAGGACAGAACCCTGAGGAACACCGGAGTTGGTAGGTTGAGGAAGTGAGCGATGGCTGTCCACAACTGTAGCTACGGAGCGGTCTGAAAGGAAATTAGAGATCAAGGCACAGATAGAGTAAACCAAAGGAGGGTAGTTTGGAAATTAGGGATTTGTGCCAGACTATATCGAAGGATTTCGGTATCTCTAGTTATTGTTGGCGATTGTAGTGGTTAACCCTTTCAAGATCCAATACGCATATATTTTCTGTACATTTTTGACCATTATTAGACAATTTTATTCAGATTAGGAGGGGTAGGCCTATGTGGAATTCAGAGGGTAAATTGAGATAGTCTTTACCCTTATAATACCCACAGATCCTTCTCAATCTGTATAAAATCGTCTAATGATAGCTAAAATAAACTTTCCAAATGCGTCACAATCTTCAAAGGGTTAATTGTTTCTAGAGTAGGGCGATTATGGTGATAGCTGGCAGCGGTAGTCGTGGTAACTGGTGGTCATGATGATGTTGAATGTGATGGTGATTGTTGGCTAAAGCATTGGTGAGGATGGTGAGGATGACACACACACACACACACACAAGCACCCACAAAAAAAAAAAAAAATAGAAGGTCCCACCCCTTTCCCATTCTTAAGTAAGCCATTATAGCTTTACAGAAGAGTGACCATTACTTGCATTACTGCATGTCCACAAAAATTTCAGTAATGTAAGCATGTTTCCTTCTATTTTTGTTTTCCTTTGTTAAGGTGACAGTTACAAGCACCCACACACACGTACAGCTACCCACCATATCAAAGTAATCCCCATGATCGTCTATAAGTACTTAATCACTGAATTTTATTATCCATACGCGTACCCTTAAGGGGAGGCTGTTGGTTTTTCGAGCCCTCCTCCTCCCTCATGTTTAGCCCTATTAGTTATGAAATTTCAAGACATTCGCCCCATTAGTTTGGCAATTTTCACACCTTTTGCTCCATTTCTTTGCCAATATTAAGATCTTTCGTGCCATTTAGGTGTCGATTTTTTCCTGGCGAGCGCTAGCGAGCCTGTATTTGAAGAGGAATCGGCCTTCGGCCGGGACATTTTTCTACCGAAAAATGTACAAATTTATATCGAAGGGGGGTATTGTGGGTGTTTTTTAAAAGTTTGATAGAGGTTTAGAGAGCAAACTAAACCCCCTTCTTAAACCATTGATCCGAACCAGTAAATTATATTGCACAACACCGTCTGAGCTCCCTTAGTCCCTTGAGTAGACGATGTCAGTAGTGATGTTGTATTCTGGCTAACTTTCGACAATTATACTTTGAAAGAAACTCTAGGAATCGAACGAATTACAAACTTTACAACTAAATAAATAAAATATAAAACTTAATTGCCAACATAGACTTCCTAATCCTTATAAAGTCATATAGTTTTAGCCAGAATATTATCCAGAATGACGTCATCATACTGAGTGGGTAACTTTCTTTCAGATAATGAAGCTTTTCTAGTCCGTATAATATTCACCTCACAAAGATACCCATTAAACTCGACCCCATTATATTGAAAGGGATAACTAACATGGAACAATATAACTCGACCCCATAGTATTGAAAGGGATAACTAGCATAACAAATATAACTAGACGCCATAGTAATGTAAGGGATAACTAGAATAAGTTTATAACACGACGCCATAGTATTGAAAGGGATAACTAGCATAACAGTTTAACTTGACGTCGAAGCATTGAAAGGGATAACTAGCATAAAATATATAACGACGCCATATTATTGAAAGGGATAGCTAGTATAGAAAATATAACTAGACGCCATAGTATTGAAAGGAATAACTAGCATAAAAACATAACTCGAAGCATAGCATTATAAGGGATAGCTAGCATAAAAATATTACTGAACAGAAACTGTTTATAGGAGATTAAAAAAGCATATAATATATATATATATATATATATATATATATATATATATATATATATATATATATATATATATATATATATATATATATATATATAAACAGGCTAAATTACGGAAAATCTATAAAATAATAATAAAAGAAAACAAAATAACAAATACTTATGATATAACCCAATAACTAGAATATACAGTATGTTGCAGTTCCCACAGAGAATTACAGCTCAATGTAAATGTGCGAATTATTCATCTGAAGCTCTAGACTTCAGCATACTTTGTTCACCTTAAGGGGAATTTGTTTTTTTCTGGACCCCCATCTCCCTCTCCCTCATGTTTAGCCCCATTAGTTATACATTTTTGTTATGCTCGCCCTATTACTTTGGCGATTTTAAGACCTTTCACTCCATTAGTTTGGCAAGCTTAAGACCTTTCGTGCGTTTTAGGTGTCGAATATTTCCTGGCGAGCGATAGCGACCCTGCAATCTAAGAGTAAATGGCCTTCGGCCAGGACTATTTTCTACCGAAAAAGGTACACATTTATCACGAAGGGTGTCTCGGGAATATTTGTAATGTTTGATGAAGGTCTAGGGAGCAAACTTGGTAAAAACAAAAACAAACAAAACACCTCCCCATAAATGTTGCTACTGTGCTAGGTTCTTTAACAATGGAAGAGCTACTATTATCTATCAAAATCAACCTTCTCACTCCCATCATCCATTTCAATGCTAAATAAACCGTCTAACGAAAGCCACACTAAAAGAAAGAACAGCGTCAACTCATACTGAAAAAGGTTAACTAGACGAAACAGGTGCTTTATACAACTTTGATGATGATTATTATTATTAATGTTTGTTTTTCTTGTGTGTATGTATGGATGTATATTATTACATAGGCTCATACCCCATAGCTGGGGATGGCCGACTCGAGACAGAGCTCGACAAAAAGCACAATGTTTTCTTATAAGCCAGAATATTCACCAACTTACAGCGATCAGTGTAGAGGTAAACTGGTGTCATATTAATACTTTTTCCGCCAATGTTTACGGGCAATTATAATCTGGCAGCTTCGAAATTTAAGTTCCATAATAAATAAACTACCTAGCATAATGTACTTTCGATCTAGTTTCCGAAAGAGTCAAGATATTACGAGAAAAAGCTTGCTGATCGAAAATTGGCGGAAAATGCGCTCGTGTGACACACCTTTTATAAAACAGTCAGCAGCGAATTAAGGGGGGTGACCTGTTTTTGTTCTGTCCTTTTCTATCTTTTTCTGGCTTGTATCCATTTGGCCCCATTCAGCCTACTGTTTTAAGACGTTTATCCCCATCCAGGTGTCAATTTTTTACTGGTCAGCGATAGCGAGCCAGCATATTTTTCATTTTTTGTTTGACAGCAGGCTAAATTTGTACATTTTTTGATAGAAAAATGTCTCCGGCGAAGCCGGATTTCTTCATATAATGCTGGCTCGCTATCGCTCGCCAGGAAGAAATCGACACCAAGATGGGGATAAACGTCTTAAAATAGTTGGCTGAATGGGGCCGAATGGATACAAGCCAGAGAAAGAGAGAAAAGGACAGAAATAACAAAAAAGCAGGTCACCCCCCTTAAGCCGGTGTCACACGAGCGCTTTTTCTGGCAATTAGTTCAGGCAATTGTGGTCTGGCATCTTCTGGATTAAAGTTATACAGTATTTCAGTCTCTTAAAATTATATAAAGGCAGTCTAGGTGTCGGTTCCTATGTGAATATACCAAGAAATAGTACGAGAAAAAAATGGATCATCGAAAATTGACCGAAAAAATCGTTCGTGTGACAATGGCCTAGTTCGGAATGCGAGAGAGAGAGAGAGAGAGAGAGAGGTGACATCGACTGGCAGGGGTAGGTATCGGTTTACTTTCTACGTAATATCAGCCACAATGTTCTACCCTCACTTTCACAATCACAGGTTTTTACACCTTGAGGATTATGACGCATTTCAATCGTAAACTTTTAACCACGGAGAATAGCGGAGTCGGCATAGCTCAGCCTTATGTATTCCCCTTAAGGGAGCCCACCTCGCTTTGTTTCTCTTTCTCTCCCTCTCTCTTTGGCTTGTATCCATTCGGCCCTATTCAGCCTACTGTTTTAAGACGTTTACCCCCATCCAGGTGTCAGTATTTTCCTGGTAAGCGGTAGCGAGTAAGCTTATATATATTTTTGTTTTGAGAGCAAGCTAAAATTGTACATTTTTCGATAGAAAAATGTCTCCGGCGAAGCCGGATTTCTCCATACAATGCTGGCTCGCTAATCACTCGCCAGGAAAAAATCGACACCTGGATGGGGATAAACGTCTTAAAACAGTTGGCTGAATGGGGTCAAATGGATACAAGCCAGGGATAGAGAGAAAAGGAGAGAAAGATGAAAAAAGCAGGTGACCCCCCTTAACGATACCGTAACTATCTATCTATCTATCTATATGCTCAGGCCCAATCCCCATTTTGGGGGTAGCCGACTCAAGACAGAGCAAGAACAGGGAAAACACAAAAACAACATAAAACAACAAATAAACACAGATAAAAAGCACAAACTCACACACATCCAGGTCACCCAGGAGAAGACCCAGAGACCAGGGTCACCAAGGTCGCTCCAGCACTCCCCCGGCCCCCGACCACCCGGAGAGGTTCCGATCTCGGCAGGCAGACATGCAGCGGAGCCAAAGCCACAAGCCCTCCCACCACACTTCCAGGCGCACCTTTCATATTAATCATCTCCCCGGGCCAGGCGCCTGATGGACTATTATCTAGTCCAACTTGCGCCCGACCCCTTACTCCAAATGACCACGTGTTCACTCAACTATTCACAAGCATTCTCCATTCACTCCTGTCCACCACCACTTCCCCTGCCTGATCTATAGTCATGCCTCTATCATCCAAAGCCTTTCTTACACAGTCTCTCCATCTCGTAACATTTGATCATATTGAAAGAGTTATTAATAGTTTTCCAACCCATCATTAATAATTATAAGTTGAACAGCTTATTCGGGTTTTTAGAGGATTGTATTCAGTTTTGAAAGGCCTTCTAGGAATGAAAGAGGTAGCCACCGTTTCAATCGTCCCTTTGAATCCTACAAGTCCTTCCTAAGCTGACTAAAATCGTCTACTCACAACCAGATTAACCCTTTCTGTACAGGCGACGTCTTATGAATTGTATTCTAGCTATATTTAGGCCTAGACGATTTTATGCAGCTTAACCCGTTCGAACCGGTGACATCCTTCTCATCATATTCTGGCAGCTATTAGGTGATTATATTCAGCCTAGGAAGGATCTCTACCAATTAAAAGGCTACACACTATCTCCATGAATCCTTTTAGCTACCCTATAGCCTTCCCAAACTTCATAAAGTCGTCTAAATGTACCTGAAATCAAATATACAAGAGGTCTCCGGTACTGCATGGGTTAAGAAGGATCTGTGGTAGTACAAATGGTTAAGGGAGCCCACCTCGCTTTTTTATCTTTCTCTTGCTCTCTCTTTGGCTTGTATCCATTCGGCCCCATTCAGCCTACTATTTTAAGATGTTTATCCCCGTCCAGGAGTCAATATTTTCCTGGCGAGCGGTAGCGAGCTAGCATATATATATTTTTGTTTTGACAGCAAACTAAATTTGTAAATTTTTCGATAGAAAAATTTCTCCGGCGAAGCCGGATTTCTCCATACAACGCTGGCTCGCTATCGCTCGCCAGGAAGAAATCGACACCTGGATAGGGATAAACGTCTTAAAACAGTTGGCTGAATGGGGCCGAATGGAGACAAGCCAGGGAAAGAGAGAAAAGGAGAGAAAGATAAAAAAAAAAAAAAAAAAAAATGTGACCCCCCTTAAGTGAGATAGTTCGAAGCCTGATAATCGCTGGAGACCCCTTTTAACCTGAATACAATCGTCTAGTAGTAGCCAGCATAAAGTTAAAAGAGCGGTACGGGTACTGTAATGGTTAAAAGGAAGAAAGGCTTCAAAAGGCTAACACCAGACGATGTTATTAAGGGGGGTCACTGTTTTTTTGTTCTCTCCTTTTCTCTCTTTGCCTGGCTTGTATCCATTCGGCCCCATTCAGCCAACTGTTTTAAGACGTTTATCCCCATCCAGGTGTCGATTTCTTCTTGGCGAGCGATAGCGAGCCAGTATTGTATGGAGAAATCTGGCTTCGCCGGAGACATTTTTCAATCGAAAAATGTACAAATTTAGCTTGCTGTCAACACAAAATATATATATATGCTGGCTCGCTACCGCTCGCCAGGAAAATATTGACACTTGAATGTGGGTAAACGTCTTAAAACAGTAGGCTGAATGGATACAAGCCAAAGAGAGAGGGAGAGTAAGATAAAAGAAAGCGAGGTGGGCTCCCTTAAGCTAAAAAAAAAAAAAAAAAATCTTCCAAAACATTATTGAAGGTTGAAACAAGTATACAATTCGCCCTTTACGACCCTGGTGGACAAACAACTGTAGCCAATAAGTGATAACAACACCACCACCAGTATCTCGTGATAAGATGATAAGCCCCCCCCCCCCTCACATCCCCACTATCAACCTCTCTTACCAGTTTTACTAACACGGCTCGTTCTAACCACTTGTTCTATCGTTCTCGCAACCTTTTCTACTTAGTAAGTGCGCTATGGCCCTTTTGTATCAATTGAGCACACTCGACCAAACAACAATCTTTATACTAACGCTCTAAACATTCTGGAAGTGGGTCGAAATCTTATGATAATACCTCACAGTCGTATGTTTCACCCGATTCATTCCGTTCACACTAGATTATTTACAGCTCACCAGTGTAAAGATTTGTTTTGGTCGAGTTTACATGTAATAATCAAATATAACAGTCCTCTTGCGTATTGGTTTGTGCATTGTGCTTTGGGTTTACCTTTAGTTCTAACGAAAAGAAGAATGTGCTTCAGAAAATGACCTTGACTGACTTGAAACCAAACGAATATTTGATCATCTATAACTATGTTAATTTCTTTAAGGGGGGTGACAGGCTTATTGTTTTTATCTTTTTTCTCTCTTTGTCTGGCTTGTATCCATTCGGCCCCATTCAGCCTACTGTTATAAGACGTTTATCCCCATCCAGGTGTCAATTTCTTCCTGGTGAGCGATAGCGAACCAGCATTGTATGGAGAAATTCGGCTTTGGCGGAGACATTTTTCTATCGAAAAATGTACAAATTTAGCCAGCTGTCAAAAACTTTAAACAAAATGTCCTGGCTCGCTACCGCTTGCCAGGAAAAAATCGACACCTGGATGGGAGTAAACGTCTTAAAACAGTAGGCTGAATGGGGCCGAATAGATACAAGCCAGATAAAGAGAGAAAAAGGAGAGAAAAAAAAAAGCCTGTGACCCCCCTTAATTTCATAACGAATATTACTTCATTAAACATAGAAAACATTAAACAAACTGGGCATAATGCCTTATTTGGCGCAATTCGTCCATATGGCAACAATAGCCTAAGCTTGTTTACATTATTCTAACCGATTGTATTTACACATAAGTGTAGCAAAACAATACACACACAATCAATAAGGGAGTGGTATTGTTTACGCCGGTATCACACGAGAGCTTTTACAGTCAACATTCGATGATCAAAAATTTGCTGGCAACATTTCTGGAATATTTTGCACTAGTATCGGAAACCAGACTGATGGTAGATGAATTTATTTAGGTAACCGAACTATTGTAAATGTTGACTTCGCAAGCTGCCAGACCAGTGTTGAGGATAAATGTTGAGGGAAAAAACGGTCGTGTGATACCGACTTAAGCTTGTTTACATTATGCTAATCGATTGTATTTACTGTATATACAAGTGTAGCAAAACAATACACACAATCAATAAGGGAGCGGCATTGTTTACGCTAATGCTGGTATCACGCGAGCGCTTTTTCCCTCAACATTTATCCTCAACACTGATCTGGCAGCTTATGAGGTCAATATTTAAAATATATCGGTCACCTAAATTCATCTTCCATCAGTCTAGTTTCCGATACCAGCGCAAAATATTCCAGAAATGTTGCCAGAAAAATGTTGATCATCGAATGTTGACTATAAAAGCTCTCGTGTGATACCGGCTTAATTAAGAATGGTATAATTTTTATGAAACTCGGTGGTGCCATATACACGAATAGTATAGTTTTAGGGGGAATTGTTTTTATCCAGGAGGGTTCATATCAGTAAATACAATATATACATTTTTTCCCAGAAGTTCGTGAAATATGATTCCTTTTCCTTATTTATGAAAGTGCATGAAGTGATGGATGCATTCAACGTAACATTTTAGCCATTGCTATTAATATTGTCGTTTGGGTGTTTAAGGGGGGTCACCTGCTTTTTTATCTTTCTCTCCTTTTCTCTTTCTCTGGCTTGTATCCATTCGGCCCCATTTAGCCAACTGTTTTAAGACGTTTATCCCCATCCAGTTGTCGATTTCTTCCTGGCGAGCGACAGCGAGCCAGCATTGTATGGAGAAATCCGGCTTCGCCGGAGAAATTTTTCTATCGAAAAATTTACAAATTTAGCTTGCTGTCAAAAACAAAAATATTTATACCCTATATGCTGGCTCGCTACCGCTCGCCAGGAAAATATTGACAGCTGGATGGGGGTAAACGTCTTAAAACAGTAGACTGAATGGGGCCGAATGGATACAACCCAGAGAGAGAGGGAGAGAGAGATAAAAGAAAGCGAGGTGGGCTCCCTTAAACGTTTCCTGTATGCAGAACTGTATGTAGAACTGTATGCAGAACTGCACTGAGACGGTACAGTTCGTTCAGTCACGTTTTATGACTTTATTTTTACTGTGAAGGTACTGTGATTGGAATTTTGAGGAAAGATGAGAGAGAGGTTATGAAAGAAGGAAACGGTTGATGAGTAATAGATGTTGAAGTCCCGAGACCTAGACAGTGGATTGGGTAACCCGCTCGCGCGCGCAAACACACACACACACTGACTCTCTCTCTCTCGTCTCCACACTTCCTGGCTGTCTAACCTGCACATACCTCTTCTAATTGTTTTCCTTATAAATATGCTGAGTAGTTTTTAGCATATTTTCTTTTATTCAACTCAATATAAGCCACTACCATATTCACTCTCTTTCTTTATATTCTCTATCCTATCAACTGTTTGTGCCTCGATTCTCAGTCTCTTAATTTTGTCACATAATTGCATCGTCACTACACTTCACCCTAAATCCGCCATTTATAATGTTCTCTCATCAATAGTATACGAGCAAATGAATACGTATATAAAGAACTTTAAAGATGGTAACATTCATAGGCAAAATCTCCAGCCATTCACAAAAAGTTACGATCAGATATTTGTAAATAATTCTATACTGAGAGAAGTGCGATACGGGTGGAACCTACCCCACAGATGCGAATAATATTCAATACATGAGCGCACGGTGCCCCTGTATAGGGCAAGAAGCTGTGTGGGGATGAAAAGCCCACAGAAACAATTAAGCACACCTAACTTATGGGAAGCTGTTTTAGCAAGAGTGGTAATATGATCTTTCCAAGAAAGACCAGGAGAAAAAGAAAGACAAAACATACTGGGAGAAGATGAGGCGTTGATTTGCGTATTGTTGAATAGTAAAGCATAGTCGCATGGAAGATGGTGACGGGTAGATAGATGATGAAATTGGGTTTTGGAAGCACAGAAAGTAACAAGAATTTCTCTGCCCCACTCAGAAATATTTGATAGATTAAAAGATAGGCGTACTATGACCTCATCACGTGAGTTTAGCAGTAATTTCTTGCTGGATCATTGTGGATAACTAGTTGGATAATATAAAGTCATCAGCATAGGAGTGGATATGACTAGAGGTACAGTTGACAAGATCATTGATGAATGTTAGAAAGAGAACTGGAGACAAGAAAGAACCCTGAGGAACACCAGAGTTGATATACCCTTACGGATTCTAGAGACCTTACCTAAGCAGAGTACAAGCGTCTACTGGTAGACGGAGCAATAATACGGATGTGTCAATATTTACAGTGAAAGGGTTAAGGGGGAGGTAGTCATTTTTCTGGACCCCCTTCTCTCTCATGTTTAGCTCCCGTAGTTTTCGTATCCTTAGACGTTCATTCTATTAGTTTGGTGATTTTGAGACCTTTCGTCCCATTTTGTTGTCAATATTTATACCTTTCCTGCCATTCAGGTGTAGATTTTTTCCTGGCGAGCGATAGCGAACCTGTAATTTAAAGGGAATTGACCTTCGGCTGAGACATTTTTCTACCGAAAAATGTACAAATATATCTTGATAGGGGGTCCAGGGGGTGTTTTATTTAAGCTTGGTAGAGGTCTAGCGAGTAAACTCAAAATAAATAATTAACTAAATATATAGACCCATAAACAAGTACAAGAGGTGGGAGCAGCCACCTCGCTTTTTATTTCTCTTTCTCTCCCTCTCATTTTGGCTTGTATCCCTTCGGCCCCATTCAGCCTACTGTTTTAAGACGCTTACCCCCATCCAGGTGTCAATACTTTCCTGGCGAGCGGTAGCGAGCCAGCATATATATATTTTTGTTTTGACAGCAAGCTAAATTTGTACATTTTTCGATAGCAAAAATGTCTCCGGCGAAGCCGGATTTCTCCATACACTGCTGGCTCGCTATCGCTCGCCAGGAAGAAATCGACACCTGGATGGCGATAAACGTCTTAAAACAGTTGGCAGAATGGTGCCGAATGGATACAAGCCAGGGAAAGAGAGAAAAGGAGAGAAAGATAAAAAAACAAATCCGGTGACCCCCCCTTAAGCCTTTATCAGTTAGCTTCACCAGGATAAAGGGTTGGCCTCTCTCTTTTTGTGGCCCTCTCTCACGGACACACATTATCTCGCCTCACCCACTGGCATTGGCACTCACTCACTCACACATGTACGATCTCTCTCTCTCTCTCTCTCTCTCTCTCACAAACATACATAATTTATACTCTCTCAAATAATCACACTTAGACTCACACTCACTCTCAGTCTCTCTCTCTCTCTCCTGGAGTATGCTGTTCAATTCTGGTCTCCAGCACTCATGAAAGAAGCTTATTCCATCCATTAGAAGCATGAGCTATCAGGACCGGTAGAGAGCTCTTGATCTCTTCCCGTTGGAGACACGCAGACTACGAGGTCAGCTCATTGAAGTTTTTAAAATACTTAATGGGTTTGACAATGTGGATTATAGCAAAATGTTTAGCCTCAGTATGAATACAATACACAACCATAGCTGGAAATTATAATGGAAAAGGTTCAGCACTAGTATTTGTGGACACTTTTTCACATATCAAAACTGTTCTACCTGGAACAAACTTCCCTCCGAAGTTGTAAATAGTTCTTCAGTAGAGCAGTTCAAAAATGGAGTAGATAGTATTTTGCACACTCCGTAAAAAGAGCAGTGCACTAAATATTCTCTCTCCTTCCACTTCGAGTATCTCCTCGGAATGGACCGCAAGGTCTCTGAGATACTAAATATTCATTGTAACTCCTTGTAACTATCTCTCTCTCACACACAAACACATACACACACAACATACTCACTCACTCTCTGTTATCACACTATGGATTACCTAAATGGTCACGTGTGTCACTGATAAATATTGTATACAATAGGGTTATATACGCAACAGGTAAACATTGTCGAACATATTATCTTCTGACTTTTTAACCCTTTGAGTACCAGCGACGTGTGTTAGCCTTTATTCTAGACGACTTTTTGCAGCTTAGGAAGAATCTGTGGTAAGTAAAAGGGTTGGTTGAGATAGTTCGAAGCCTGTTAATTGCTAGAGGTCCTTCCTACTCTGAACGTAAGCGTCTAATAGTCGCCACAATATAAAGAACAGGACGTCACCGGTACTGTACGGGTTAATCCATTTAGTACCGGTGACGTCCTTTTCATGAGGTTCTGGTAACAATTACATGATTTTATTCAGCTTAAGCAGAACGCCAACCAATTAAAAGGCTACAGACTATCTCAATCCATCCTTTTAGCGACCATATATCCTTCCTAAGCTTCACATAATTAATATCGTGCGTTTTACTTAGATGGTCTATCATTCTTTTAAATATGGCCTTCGAGAATGCTATAACGAGAGAGAGAGAGATACTAAGCTTACGAATTGGGCTGCGTGATTGAATTGATAATCAGACTGACAAACGGCAACGATTACATATATCTCCCCAAAAAACGAATACCCGAGACAATTTCCGAAAAAAAAAAAAATCTTTGTGCCAAGTTAAATGGAATTTTATTGTTAACTTGGCACGAATAATTTGCATAATAGTTTTTGAACCAGATTTAAGAGACTAAATTAAATGAACTGCAATGCTTCCTTTCACAACGCAAATACCCAAACGGTATAATAAAGCACGGCATTGAACGAGCAAAGCAAATCCCTATAACCACCTTACGCAACACTAGTAATACTAAATCTCATAACAACATATTACCTTACGTAACCACTTACAACCCCAATTATGACGATTACTTTAAAGAAGTTACATGCACATTAAGACTTTTACAAAGATCGTCGGAAACTAGCGATATATATAAGGATATGGCATTGATTAAAGTAAAACGGCAACCCAGCAATCTTAAAAAATCTTCTAACTAAAGCCAGAATCCATAAAATATCGAATTGTAAAGTAACCAAATGTGGTAATTCAATATGTAAAATGTGCATAGAAATAATATCTGAATGTGCTAAAAATTGCTCACCTAAGTTGAATATAATGCCTTTATATAAAGTCAACAAAGATGACCTTGCCTTACGAAAAAATAAGGAACTTACTTCCTAACAAAATTTAAGCCACAACTTAACACAGACCTGTGAATATTAACCTGTTCTCTATTGCGCAGTTTCAAATGTGCTATACATGCACCTGGTGGTGTGTATGTGTATTACGTTATATATATATATATATATATATATATATATATATATATATATATATATATATATATATATATATAAACAATGTTTAACATACATTATCTTTTTCAGAGGTCATGCCATTTTCAGGAGCAGAGGGAGAAATTTAACAATAAGGAACAAGTGGAGGGGAGAACAAAATATATAATTAAGCAAAATCAGAAGCACAATAAAGCAGAAGGGATAAAAGAAGAAGCCAAAACAATACATAGGAAAAGAGAGGAAGGAGAAGACAAGTAAGCGCGAACAAGAGGAGTAAGAAGAGGTATACACAATGGCGGACAATTACCCTAAACAACCAAGCCCGTACTACCCCAGCCAACGAGGTAAGGCTAAATCAGCTAAGTGTGCTATAGTCTATTCGATGTAAGTAGGCGGAAAATTATGACCTCTAACCTCTGTAACTCAAAAACAACTAGATTAATCGAGCTAATATTTCTACCATTTGGGAAGTCAGTCAAAGAATAGATGTGGAAATGTACAGCCAATTTGCTCTAGCCTTTTTTGACTTACAGAGGATAGAGGTTATGATATCTCGCCTACTTACAGCGAATAGACTATCAGCTACCTACTGACATTATTTTATATAATTATTCAAAATAATCTTATTAACTTGACTTTGCTAAATCACACATATATTTTTAAATCTAATATATTTATAAACTGCGCCTGTAGTTTCTAAGAAAGCAAAGATGGAACCACTCAATAATTATTGCCCCATTAATTGACAATATAACCTAGTACTGTATATTATATAATGTATATAGAGTTAATAATAATATATAATATAATTTGTGTCAAACTACTGGCAATGTGTCATATAGAAATTCTTCATTTATAGCTAATAGAATAAATTACTTATTGACAAATACATAAGATTGACAAGATGAAAGTAGCTCATGGAACACATAATTTGGTGAAGACATTTCAAGTTGTCATGTTGAAAAGGTAAGAAGTATTCATGCACTCTGCTTTATGAACTTGTATATGCACTACCACAGTGGCGGATTAAGGGGGGGGGGGGGGGCTGACTGGGCTGCAGCCAGGGGCCCCCAGCATTTAGGGGGCCCCCAATTCCCAAAGTTAGTAATACAAAAGAAAAAATGTAAAATACAAAGCCTACCTAATCCCTATTTAAGAAAAAAGAGGAACACAAATCTACTGATCTAGGCCCGCCGGGGGGGGCCCCCCCCCCCATCCCACACACACACATTAAATTCCTGCGTTTCCTCAGATGCCCCTTCTGACCATTGCCTATATAATTAAATAGTTACCGCTGTATTTACCTTCGGACCATGGTTTTCTTTCGTAACTGGTTGCCCTGCCCCTGTTTACCTATTATATATTTAATGCAATATTGAATATTATATAAGTAATCTTTTACTGGATCATTTTTTAAAGTTACATAATCATTACTGTAATTTACTATATTATCTATATACATGAGACCCACAAGAGGAAATCGAAAATATACCGATATTTTTATGCTAATCGAATGCGAATTCATTGTTGACACTGACACTCGAGGGGGGGGAAGACGGCAAGGTCGCAAGGTACGGATATAAGTTTCTCTAAATTACCTGGTTTTTGCCTTTTTGGTTAATATTTGTTAATGCTTCTTCTATAACAGTGAAGATCTCAAGCATGAACTTTTGTCTGCAGCAAAACGCATGTTGGAAAGATGATACAATAAGGACGCAAGTGAAGTGATGGAAGAGAGTAAGAGACCTAAAAATGGAGCTTGGAGAAAACTAGACTAGCCTCACTAGCTATCTACATTTTCAAGTGGCATTATATGATTTAAATATTAACCAAAGGTTTTGGACAGTATATAGGAGCTGGATCACCAAATATTATATGATTTCCCATTGGCTGGGACTGGGAGCTACCTCCATAGCCTACTTCACTGGTATTAGGGTGGAGTGTAAAATTTGTAATTCGTATGTACTGTATGTCTTCTGCATGTAGACCTAGACAACTCAGGGCAGTAGGCCTAGATGTCTTTCTGTCAGATTTCACAGATTCCAAAACCTCTTTAGTGGCCAGTGTGGTGTAGCGGTTAGTATGATGTTTCAATGATTGTCTGCTGATTAAATGGTCCAGGAATTGAAATTTGAATCCCAGATGGGATCGTATGTGAGATTTTCTTCAACTTCATCAAAAAACAATTAAATTAAATGTGGTTAAGTTTTTTTTTTTAGGTTAGGTTAGGTTTTTAGTTTTTTTAGGCTAAAAAATCTCGCAAACATAGTATGTAAGGCAGCCAAACATCGCACTAATATGAAGTGTTATAATTTAATTTTTTAAATTTTATTGTTTGCTAGATCAACAAGTTTCTTTCATATAGTGATTTTGATAAGTTAGTTATTAGTTTGTCTTATTATTTGTTCGAGTTTTATTCGATTTTATAATATAGTTACAATAAAATTCAGTTAGTGCTTTTTTTACCCTAGTAACCAGTTACCATTCAAAAATAATCGTTTAAAGGGCTATTTTTATGCAAGTGCCATGAAATTATCAACTCTCCAGCCAAGTACTAGCCTTTGATCTTTAAACATTTTTTTTTTTCAAACCAAGCTCTTTGTCTCTATTTTTCACAATTTTTTACTATATTCAATATCATTTGAAATAGCCCAGTATGTCCCTCCAGAGGCCTCAAAATGCTCCTAAAAGTGCTTCATTTTCAAAAAAATGAAGACCCCCCAGCTGCAAAGGCTCGCTTCGCTCGCCACCCACCCCCAGTGACCCCCTCATCGAAAAAAGGGCCCCTTTCAGAATTCCAGCCAGGGGCCCCATGCAACCTTAATCCGTCCCTGCACTACCATATGTCCATTCTCTTGTCACGGTTGACCAAACATCAAGCCACATCAACTTCTCAGCCTTCCAAGGGGAGAATTCCACTTGAGGGATTTTTTTGTCTGTACCCCCTTCTCCCTCAATAGTTTGGCGATTGTAATAACTGTAGTCCAATTTCTATAAATGTTGGACCTTTCGTGCCATTTAAGTGTCGACCTTTTCTTGGCGAGCGAAAGCAAGCCTGCAATTTAAGAGGAACCGGCTTCGGTCGGGACATTTATCTACCGAAAAATGTACAAATTTATCTCAAAGGAGGGTGTTGGGGGCATATTTTTAAAAGTTTGATGGAGGTCTAGGGAGGAAACTATAAAAAAGAATACAAAGATAAAACAGTATGCAAATAAATACGCCCATCTCCCCTTAACTTATACTCCCCCCTACTCTGCCGGCCCACCATCCATTGGCTATAGTCCAGGAGCTCAGAGGGGTTTATTTGTCATTGCGAGTACAAAAGGTTTGATGGTTAGGATGATTAGGCCTAGGATCAGGGATCACTGAATGGCCATTCTTAAGTTCCGCAAATGCTGCCACTCATAGAGGGTGCTGTTCAAAGTGACCCCAAATATCACTTTATTTGCCATGGTCGAGTACATCTTTCAAATCACCACTTATGTATTCTTCATGGTGGTCTTAAGAAGGATCCATCATTCTTAAGTGTCCATTTTGCTGCATAAGACACTTAAGAAGGGCCTAATTAACGCTAATTAGCACTTTCATTTGCCATCTCGAGTACATCAACGAAACTTGTTGTAGATTGTTCCTTATATCATAGCAATAAAAAAACAGTGATTCTTAAGTTTCCATTTTGCTGCAAAAGTCACTTAAGAACGAGTCAAAGGTCACAAAGGGGCACTTTTCCGTCTCAGGAAATGCTG
This sequence comes from Paralithodes platypus, assembly GCA_032716605.1. Taxonomy (NCBI): domain Eukaryota; kingdom Metazoa; phylum Arthropoda; class Malacostraca; order Decapoda; family Lithodidae; genus Paralithodes; species Paralithodes platypus. Next base: position 53,465,683 of record CM064509.1, on the reverse strand, counting down.
AAATTGCAATATCTCCATAGGTTTTAGGGGTAGGGAGTTAATACTTATATAAAATTGTAGGGCTTAACTAGTGCTAAATTATTCACTATTTGAGCTATAGGTTTAGTTTCATCTCTCTACCCGAGAAGTGAAAAAGTGGCAAAATTGGGTACCCTCCGGACCCACTGAACAAAATTAAGATTCATTTACCATGTTGAGTATATCACTAAAACTCCAAGGAAATGTTCCTCTAGTCTTCCTGAATGGAAATAAATCATTCTCAAGTGTCCACTTTGCTGCAAAGACCACTTAAGAATAGAAAAACGTAAAATTGGGTACCCCTCAGATCCCTTGCAGATATATTTGTGTTGTTGAGTACATCAATGAAACACACAGGAAATGTTCCTCTGGTCTTCCTGAATAGAAATCTATCATTCTTAATCGTCTATTTCGCTGCAAAGGACACTTACAAATTGGCCAATGGTATGGAGGGGGGAGGGGGGTGGTAGGCCAAGAAGTTCCAAAACGCAACAAACCGTTAATTTTGATGTACATGTATGTGCATAGTGGACACACAAATTTGAATGTACTGTAGACACAGTTGTATACCCAGGGATATTGATGTTACTTTGTAAGCTATGGTAGTTAAGTTACGTATATAATGCCTTTGAAATATGTTGCACTTTGGAAATGCAGGGCCTTTTCTGAAAGGAATAAGAGAACATGATTTAAAAGATTGATTAAAAGGATTATTCATTTCTAAACAAATACATGTACATGCAGAGTTGTTAGAATGCCTATCAACTCTGATTGTGATGGATTGATGTCAAAGACTGACAAGAACCATCTGCTTACTGTGCTTAAGAAGAAAGTAGAAGATGGAACAGTGCCTACAAAATTAGATGCATACGTTGTTGACGGTCCTGCACGCTTTGCCACCAAACCTACCTCCCACATTTCGTGGTTTAGCCAGGACCATTTTACTGCAGGCCATTGCACTTTCCAAGACAAGAGTTCACTTAGTTATTGACGACTACCCCCAACCATCACTCAAGGATGCCGAAAGGGGCAGAAGAGGCGCTGTTCCTGCCAACAACAGAACATACATCATATCCGGACCTCTGTAGAGATGGCCAAAGGACATGGGAGAGGCGTTGAAGTCTAGATCATTAAAAAATGAACTGCCTGTGTTCCTTGCAAATGAATTGAAGGATGCATCGTACGCTCCAATATAATTGGCAACTGCGACAGCTATCTCGATATTCATAAAGCAAGCTTCCACTTTCATGTTGTGGAGGTAGAGGTCAAGCGTGATGAGGTGGAAGCACTCAAATCGAATCTTGAAGAAGCCGACACGAAAATGTGCATACATGCACAATTTACGGACAGCTATGGAACAAACAATATTGCCGTACATTGCTCGGATACTGATATTGCTGTCATACTCCTTCACCACTACCACCATTTCAAAGCCCACCTCAGCTGCAAAGAACAACAGGCGATTCATAGATATTGCAGGAATCAGTCAAGCAGTGGGGCAACAGTTGTGTGCAGCTCTACCTGGGTTCCACGCTTTTACGGGTTGCGATTACACTTCTCATTTGTCCGCAAGGGGAAAATAAACCCTTAAAAAAACTGGAGAAAAGTCTGGACACACGAGTATTTGCAGAAATGGCTCAAGCATCCGGAGATGAGACAAGTCATAAAGAGGTCCTCCTCCGGTACACTGCAGTGCTGTATGGGGCCAAAGACACAGCAAAGACAAGCCTCAGTGGTCATCGTTTCAAAATGTTTCAGAAGGCCTACCGCCCAAAGGCAAAGAGTAAAAATATCCTTGAAAAACTTAAGGTATTAGATGATACTTGCATCCTGCCCTGCGAGAGTGAGGTTTCAATGCATATCAAAAGAGCAGCCTTTGTGAGCCGCATGTGGGCTAATGCAAATAAACAAGACATTGTGCAACACCCAACACAGTACGATGGATGGGAACTTAAAGAAGGAGTATACCTCCCAGTATGGTTCGAAGGAGAGCAGCTGCCTGAAGCATTGATCCATGAGGAAGAGTTAGACAATGATGATAATAATGAGGATGATGACACATTTCAAGTTGCTTCCTCGAATGAAGATGAGGATCTAACGGATGACGAGACTGATTAAAGAACTCATTTACCAAGATCCATCACCGTTTTTTGTAGTCATAGATACCTGGGTTTTTAAGCAAGGTTGCTTGCACCTTGGCTATGCAAAAGCCTGGGACTGGTGTTATAAGTTTATTTGAGGGCTGTGTGTACTGATACTTGATTCGAGTTGCTTTATACTTTTGTATGGTTCTGACTTCTTGTTACTCAAGAAGAATTCAGAGTTAATGATGGTTTATATGTAAGTGATTCAGTGATTGATTTATTCAAATATTTTATTCATGATTAAGTTAGCAAAGGGTACCGTATTATTCATATCATATGTTTTCTGCTAAAGATGCCTGGTTTCAGAATCAGTAATACCTGTGCCTGAAATCTGTATAAGTTTAGATGGGTCCTCTGTGTACTGATGTTTGATTGGAATTGCTTTATTACTACGCTGTTCATTCTGGCATTTCATGCAACTCTGAAAAAAAATAGAATAAGAAGTCAATGACTATTTGATTTAATGAATGACTAATGATTTTATTTATGATAAAAGTTAGCAAAGAGTTTTATATACTGTGCATCACATGTTTGCGGTCGAAGATGCCTGGATGTTTAAAAGCAGGGACTTACGATCAATATTGCCAGTGCTTTAATCAGCCAAAACTTGAGATTCCAGTAGGTTTTACATGCAAACTTAGGAGTACATTTATCTTCCTGATTGTGTGAAGTAGGATTTCATAAGGATGTACTCACCCATATTGGTTAGTTAACTTCTACCAGACTACCTCGAATATAGTTTAGAATGATATTATTTTTATTAATCTCACCACCACACCCCCAATGAAATTAATTAAAGTATATATGATCCACCGGGATTCGAACCCAGGTTATCACACACATATTTTTGCCACCTTAATTTAAGGATTTGATATCAAAGATGCATGATGAATTTAACCATGCATTATTGTGTGAATCTTATCTACAGGATGTAGGCCTAATAATTTGTTTGTATTAGGTGATAATAGAGCAAAGTTCAGCGAGTTATCTGAAAAATTATATTGCCAGTCACCAGTACTTAGTCTCCTAACATGTAAAATGGAAGAACATACCATGCAGACCACTAGGTTGAAATCAGAGTTGATAGGCATTCTAACAATTCTGTATGTACATGTATTTGTATTTGTTTATAAATTAATATAATCCTTTTAATCAATCTTTTATATCATGTTCTCATATTCCTTTCAGAAAAGGCCCTGCATTTCCAAAGTGCAACATATTTCAAAGGCATTATATACGTAACTTAACTACCATAGCTTACAAAGTAACATCAATATCCCTGGGTATACAACTGTGTCTACAGTACATTCAAATTTGCGTGTCCACTATGCACATACATGTACATCAAAATTAACGGTTTGTTGCGTTTTGGAACTTCTTGGCCTACCACCCCTCTCCCCCCTCCATACCATTGGCCAATTTGTAAGTGTCCTTTGCAGCGAAATAGACGATTAAGAATGATAGATTTCTATTCAGGAAGACCAGAGGAACATTTCCTGTGTGTTTCATTGATGTACTCAACATGACAAATATATCTGCAAGGGGTCTGAGGGGTACCCAATTTTACCTTTTTCTATTCTTAAGTGGTCTTTGCAGCAAAGTGGACACTTGAGAATGATTGATTTTCATTCAGGAAGACTAGAGGAACATTTCCTTGGAGTTTTAGTGATATACTCAACATGGTAAATGAATCTTAATTTTGTTCAGGGGGTCCGGAGGGTACCCAATTTTGCCACTTTTTCACTTCTCGGGTAGAGAGATGAAACTAAACCTATAGCTCAAATAGTGAATAATTTAGCACTAGTTAAGCCCTACAATTTTATATAAGTATTAACTCCAGTGGTGATGGGCTGGTCTATCAGAGTGAGAACTGAGCGATCTCTGCCATACCCATAGCTTACTCTGACTGTTCCTTTTACTTATATATTTTCTACATCTCAAGTGACGGCGTCTCTTCCGTGGATTGACCTCCCAATCTACCAAGATTGGAAACCAAAGCGTCACATTTTTCCTTTGCCCCTCAACTTTCTCTTCATAATTGCTGAGGGGCAGAGGGCCCTGGGTGGGGCTTTGGTTTCCCGGGCGTTTCTGCACCCTCCTCAGTTCCCCGCCATGGAGTGGCTTCGGTCACCCAGGCTTTATTGTGGTCGGCAGGGAGGGTTCTGTGGGGGCGCTCGGTTATGGCCTTGGCCCTGCTTGGGGCCTTGGGGCTGTTCGGCCAGGCAGCTTGGGGAACAACAACAACAACAAGTATTAACTCCCTACCCCTAAAACCTATGGAGATATTGCAATTTCAGCATTTCCTGAGACGGAAAAGTGCCCCTTTGTGACCTTTGACCCGTTCTTAAGTGACTTTTGCAGCAAAATGGAAACTTAAGAATCACTGTTTTGTTATTGCTATGGTATAAGGAACAATCTACAACAAGTTTCGTTGATGTACTCGAGATGGCAAATAAAAGTGCTAATTAGCGTTAATTAGGCCCTTCTTAAGTGTCTTATGCAGCAAAATGGACACTTAAGAATGATGGATCCTTCTTAAGACCACCATGAAGAATACATAAGTGGTGATTTGAAAGATGTACTCGACCATGGCAAATAAAGTGATATTTAGGGTCACTTTGAACAGCGCCCTCTATGAGTGGCAGCATTTGCGGAACTTAAGAATGGCCATTCAGTGATCCCTGATCCTAGGCCTAATCATCCTAACCATCAAACCTTTTGTACTCGCAATGGCAAATAAACCCCTCTGGGCTCCTGGACTACTACCAAACCCACCACCAAACCGTCTACGTCCAGCAAGACGGGTCCACTCGGGTACTCTCTCTCGCATACTTGATATCTATCTATCTATCTATCTATCTTTGTATCCATCCATCTCTACATCTTCTGCGTTAAGGGGAGATTTCCACTTGAGGGACTTTTTTTCTGTACCCCATTCTCCCTCAATAGTTTGGCGATTTTAAAAACTTTTGCCCAATTTCTGTCAATTTTAAGACCTTCCGTGCCATTTAGGTGTCGATTTTTTCCTGGCGAGCGATAGCCATCCTGTAATTAAGAGGAATCGGCCTTCGGCCGGGAAAATTTTCTACCGAAAAATGTACAAATTTATCTCGAAGGGGAATCTTAGGGGCATTTTTTTAAAAGTTTGATGGAGGTCTAGGGAGGAAACTAAAAAATAATACAAAGATAAAACAGTATGCAAATAAATAAGCCCATCTCTCTATAGCTATATGTCCCTCCACAGAACCCCCGCCCCCCTACTCGGCCGGCCCCCCAACCCAATACCAAACCGTGTACGTCCAACAACACGGGTCCACTCGGGTCGTCACCACCCAGCCGACCATCATACAAACCCAGCCCGTCATCATCATGTCGGGGGGTACCTGTCCGGCCTGTAGGGTGAGTTACTGAGCACGGGTATTTTTTGTTTTTGTTTTATAGTTGTATTATTAGTTAACCCATTCAGTACCGGGGACGTCCTTTTAAGGGGGGTCACCGGCTTCTTTTATCTGTCTTTCCTTTTCTCTCTCTCTCCCTGGCTTGTAACCATTCGGCCCCATTCAGCCAACTGTTTTAAGGCGTTTATCCCCATCCAGGTGTGATTTCTTCCTGGCGAGCGAAAGCGAGCCAGCATTGTATGGAGAAATCCGGCTTCGCCGGAGAAATTTTTCTATCGAAAAATGTACAAATTTAGCTTGCTGTCAAAACAAAAATATATATATGCTGGCTCGCTACCGCTCGCCAGGAAAATATTGACACCTGGATGGGGGTAAACGTCTTAAAACAGTAGGCTGAATGAGGCCGAATGGATACAAGCCAAAGAAAGAGGGAGGGAAAGAGAAAAAAAAGCGAGGTGGGCTCCCTTAATCATATTCTGGCAACTATTAGACGATTTTACTCAGCTTAGGAAGGACTTCTACCAATAATAAGGCTTCAAACTATCCCAACCAATCTTTTTAACTACCGCAGATTTTAGCTTTAGTTTTAGCTTTAGCTTGTGGACCCGAACAGAGATGCACACGGGCAGCATAATAAGCGGGGGTTGTGCGGGGAGTTATAGGACTAATGAGAAAGATGAGGATGGGGATTTGGAGATTTTTTTTGGTGATCCTAGCTTTAAAACTATCAAGAGTGGGACTGTTAACTATATGAGGTGGAAGATGGTTCCACTCTTGGATGCTGCGGGGAAAAAATGACTACTTAAATATGTCGGTGCTTGCCTGGTATGTAGGGTATTTTCGTTTGCCTCTTTTGGAGCGTATATTTGTAGAATGCGTTTCAATTCATGCTGGATGAGAATTATAATAACATTTCTATAACCCGAGTTGCGTGGGATTCTTGTAAAAATCCCTGTATGGTGTCCTGGAATATGGATCCTTCGACTTGTGCATGATTTGAAATATATTTTCCAAGTAGGATATACATAGGATAATGTTAAGATTCCTTTATCAATCCGTGGTGTAGTGGATTAAAAGTTTGGACACTCGTTCTGAATGTCGTAGGTTCGAGTCCGGCTGGGAATATATAAACATATTTAGCTCAAGTGTATTTGTGAGATATATATACTTGATATTAATGACTCGTGTTTGGCTGAGCGACAATAAAAAATATATCTCTATAACCCGTGTTTGGCTGAGCGACAATAAAAAATATATCTCTATAACCCGAGTTGCGTGGGAATCTTTTAAAAATCCCTGTATGGTATCCTGGAATATGGAACCTTCGACTTGTGCATGAATTTCCCTTCTCCTTAATATAATTAGGAAAATTTTAAGATTTCTTTATCACACAGTGGTGTAGTAAATTAAAAGCTTTCCTCAGACAACCAAATTATATACACTGACCATCCAACTACTAATTTACTGTCCAAATCATCTAACCACCTAACCCTCCAGACTACCACCTACGGAACTCACTAACTACCAACTCCTCCCTCTCCTCCTAACAGTCTGGGATCCTACGTAACGAGTTCACCTGCTGCGGTATCTTCCTGGCCATCTTCTTCTTCCCCCTCGGTATCTTTCTCTGTCTCATCATGACGGAGAGGCGCTGCACCAGTTGTCACCTGGCCTTCGAGTAGCTCATCACGCCCGTCTGACATATTAAGGTGGAGGTTGAGGCTCTTTCTGGACCCCCTTTCTCCCTCATGTATAGCCCTATTAGTTTTGAGATTTTCATGTGTTATCCTCATTAGTTTGTCGATTTTAAAACCTTTCGCCCCATTCCTTTGTCAATAATAAGACCTTTCGTGCCATTTAGGTGTTGATTGTTTTCCTACTGAGCGATAACAAGCCTGTAATTTTGGAGGAACCAGCCTTTGCCTGGCACATTTTTCTATCGAAAAATGTACAAATATATCTCAATGGGGGGTCTTGGGGTATTGTTTTTTTTAAAGCTGGTTGAGGTCTAGGGAGGAAACTAGGAAAATAATAAATAGATGAATAGATCGACCAATACACTGTATAAACCCTCCCACCTTAAAATGAACTGTGAACATTTGATAGAATGAATAAACACTGCCTCTGGAGCAGTGGACCACTGGTTCCTATTTCCAGAAAATTCCTGTGCTTGGTATGCTTCCAGCCAGGGCCCCACTGGGGTAAATAAAAAAACAGCAAAACAGTGGTGGAACTGCCATCCGGGTGAGTTACTGCTCTGGGTCTGCTCCTTCAGTGTTCATGGTTATAATCCACTTAGTGGAAATGGCACTGTGGAGTGGGTCAATCGGGGCATGTCTGGGAGCCTGGAGGCAGTTTCTGCCATGGCCATCCCTTTTAGGGTGCTTCCTCTGGAAGCGAGGCGTCAGATTTGATGATGATGATGACGAATAAACAATCTCCATTTAAGGAGGAACACTTTATAGACGACGCTTTGCATATAGCTTCTTCAGGTTACTAACCTGTAACCTGACAGGTTAGTGACTTAAAGAAACTATCTGCGAATCACTGTCACTAAAGTACTCCTTGAATGGGGTTTAATTTAATTCCACTCTGATATCTATTTTCTGACGCTTGCTTAGCTAAAAATTCTCCACTCTTTTGAAAATTTGGGATTTACTAATACGCCTGGTTTATTTGTAATATTCATATTTTTTCACCAACCAACTTCACTTCTAAACTCAATTAATGAAATCAACAAATACATGTGGTACTCCAAAGACTCAAACCTAGGATACTCACACCGAAATTCCGCGCATTTAGATGTTTTCTTTATCAATGTTGAAGCTCCCATATTATCTATGATATCCCATCACACATTACATAATTTACACAGCATTTATGAACTCTCCAAAGCTATGTACAGGTGATATTTTTACATGTTTGGATATTTTGCATTTTCAAAATATTTCTTGAACTTTAATCAGTAAATATATGATCTCTCCTAGCATTTCTGAACTCAGCCCACTGCTTTTGTACCCTTTTGAGAATGTCTGCTTTCACAATTTCTTATATAACTGTCACAACAAAGTTAATCTCCTCACAGCTACTTTGAGATCTCCCTAATATTCTTTCACTCTCCAAGGTAACATGGAACTGTACTGAACTCTACCCTAGCCGTTCGGAAACCCACACACTTCTCACAGACCATTATGATATTCGATGCCGCATTTCTTCATTATACTCTGGCTGTTATTTGAAGATGGCATGCAGTTTCGGAATCATCTCTTAAGAATCAAAGGGGTAAATAATAAATAAGGATCTCAATTATCCCTCTAACTCCTATAGCTGGTTCTTCCTAAACTTAATAAAATCATCTAAAATCTTAGCCGGATTGAAAGGAAGAAGGCGACCTCCTATCCTGAAGTGGTTAAATTTACCTCATCGTACAGACATAACTACCCTTTTTTTTAGATGTGGTTACTTATTGATTACGAGATGTTGTTTTTTAGCTGAACACAAGCCTTCGCAGTAATTAACCTTCAGCACGATGACACCATTTTACCTGTCATTCTGGCTAAAATTAGACACTTTCATACGGTTTAAGAAGGATTTATATTATTCAGAGGGTTTATAGAGATCGTATTTATCCCTTTGAGTCCTTGAAGTAGATTAAAAGCTCAGGAAAATTGTCTAATGGTAACCAAAGTATGAGGAAAATTACATCATCGTGCTGAAGGGGTTGAAAAACTATTTATAGATAGGATGCTTTGGCCACCTTCTTTTACCTGCACACGACTAGGAAGCATGTAGGGTTTCCTAAATACATATTCAAGGTGTATATTTGGCACAGGTACTCCGATTGTCCTTTAATCAGTAAGAGGTATAAATTAAACTGACGAAAACACAACAACAACTACTACTACTACTACTACTGCATATAAACTATTGACGTCAGTGTGTCCTATTTTCTGCATTATCGTGAATCACTATAATATGCGGATCTTGTCCTATATTTATACAAGCTGCTCTTTGAGGAAATTGCTTACCGAATATATACAGTATATATATATATATATATATATATATATATATATATATATATATATATATATATATAGCCTATATACATAATATATTGAAATTCCCATACAATTATCCATTTTGCTTAACTGTTATAAATATTATATTAATATATAGTTAAGCATAATTATTGTAGAGGTTATTTCATAATTGTTTCATATCACGGTCTTTCTTGGTCGGGCTTACGTAGCCACTTAATGTCTTTCTTAAAAAAAATCATGATATTTTAACTTCAGGTAAAGGGCCGAGTGAAAACGTAGGTTTCTTCTTGAATTGTTTAAAGTCAAGTAACTCTTTATCGAGCATTATTACTTTCACAAGTAATAAGTCTGAGGTCATGATAATATACTTATATCGGTTGCTCTATTCATAGATTGACACAAATTGACGCTACAGAAACATTTAAATATTGCATTTCAAATAGCAGATTTATATAAAGTATTCTAATACTCCATTGCATTAGCCAAACCTTTAATTATTTATGTAACGTTGTTCTTGTTCTCTTGATCGTAATATGCATTAGTCGTAAGTTAAAACATGCATTTATTATTATTATTGGGGCTATTATTAAGCTTGCATCATTATAACCTATTCACTAATGTTAAAACTAAATTTGACAGGGGACTCCGTGATTTTTGTGATGTATAGTACCCATTGTCTCTTCATATAGCAAGGTACAAAATATTGACCACTAACCTCTATAGGCCTACCTCAAAAACGACTACAGCTAATATTTCTACCATATGGGAAGAGTCAGCCAAGGAATAGGTGTGGCAATTTACAACCCATTTCGAGTTACAGAGGTCACAATTTCTGGCCTACTTATAACGAATGGACTACTGTATAAGTAATGCACAACCAACCAGCTGCAGGAGGTATATCGACACTGAATGTAGTGTTTAAGGGGGGGGGAGGAGGGATGGCCGTTTTTATGGGCCCTCTTCTCCCTCATGCTTAGCCTCTTTAGCTTTCAGGTTTGTAGACGTTCAGCACATTAGTTTATCAATTTTAAGACCTTTCGCCCCTTTTCTTTGTCAATATTAAGACTTTTCGTGTCATTTAGGTGTCGATTTTTTCCTGGCGAGCGATAGCCAGCCTGTAATTTTAGGAGGAACCTGCCTTCGGCCGGTACATTTTTCTACCGATACAAATCTATCTTGAAGGGGGGTCTAGGGGGTGTGTTTCTAAGCTTGATGGAGATCTAGCGAGCAAACTAAGAAATAGAGGAATAAATTAATTATTAGAAAAAAAAACGGCCCATATCCCCTTAATAATATTTGGATTAAGTATAATTCTTACTGTTATATGGCTAATGAGAGAGTGCCTCAAAGCTGAATAATATCGTCTATTACCGCCATTGTTTTATTTGACTGCTTCAGAGGAAACCTTATCAAAATAGAACATAACTCACGATTTTGTGCCATATTAATTTATCAGATATTTGTTTTGTTAAGATTAAGTACTGTAGATGAATATATGTTAGTTTTTGGCAATATTATAATTACTGTACGTCATGGTTAACTTTAAGGGGAGATTTTTAGTTTGGTCCCTGGATATCCTTCAAGCTTAAGATTACACCCCCTTCAGCCCCTTTCAAGATAAATTTTTACATTTTTCGGTAGAAAAATTTCCCGGCTGAAAGCCGGTTCCTCTTAAATTACAGGCTCGCTATCGCTCGCCAGGATAAAATCGACACCTAAATGGCACGAAAGGTCTTAAAATTGAGAGAAATGGGTCGAAAGTTCTTAAAATTGTCAAAATAATGGGGCAAACGTCTTAAAATTAGAAAAACAATGGGGCTAAACATGAGGGAGAAAGGAGTCAAGAAAAAATCCCTCAAGTGGAAATCTCCCCTTAAGTAATAATAGTCCATAAGTTATATAGTTAATATAAGATATTGCAGAATATATCAATCTAACCATTGTGGTTACAAGTTTGTTTGACATTTGACATAATAGCTTAGTGGTCCATTAAGCTATGACATTAATTTATGAGTCTAACAGAATATATCTTTCCATGCCATGTATACATTTAAGATGCTTCTAAAAAACTTAACTCTCTCAATATTATGACGCTTTTCATTTTGGTTAATATTACAAGATTAAAAAAAAACAAAAAATATTAATCCCTTCTGTACCGGCACCGTATTTTGAAATATATTTTAGCCATATTTAGACGATTTGATGTAGTTTAAGAAGGACCTGTGGTAGTAAAAAGGGTTAAGTGGGATACTTCATAGCTTTTTAGTTGCTGGAGGCCTCTTAATACTGAATAAAATCGTCTAATAGTAGCCAGATTAAAATTATAGACGTCTCCGCTACAGAAAGGGTTAAGAGGAACTACAGGACTCAAAAGGAGTACAGACTCTCAATTAAGGGGAGAGGGGCGGGTTTTCTGGACCACATTCTCCCTCGTTTGTAGTCCCATTGGTTTTGAGATTATAAGACGTTCGACCCATTAGTTTGGCAATTTTAACATATTTCGCCCCATTTCGTTGTCAATTTTAAGACCTTTCGTGACATTTAGGTGTCGATTTATTCCTGGCGAGCGATAGCGAGCCTGAAATTTTAAGAGGAACCGGCCTTTGGCCGGGAAATTTTTCTACCGAAAAATGTACCAATTTATCTTAAAGGAAGGTCAAAGGGGGTATTTTCTTAAGCTTGATGGAGGTCTAGCGAGGACACTTAGAAATAAAGAAATACATTAATTTATAGAGCACAAAAACGGCCCATCTCCCCTTAACCTTTCGACTCGCACACATCCTTCCTAAACTTCAAAAGCACGTCTAATGATAGCCAGAATAATGACAAAAGCGTCCTCGATTACTGAAAGGGTTAATATTTAGGCTTAGCAGAATATATTTTACCCTCGTGGTTGTTACTCTGGTTATTAATTAACAGGTGATTACGAACCCATTCCTGTATATAAAAATTGTATTGAAATAAAGTGTGTATTTTATTTTACCCTGTCATGACAATTAGAAATACGGTTTTTAACTTGGATATTGGTTACGAAATTACTTCTTGTTATTTTAAAGGGGGGTAGGGTATATTTTTGTGTTTATTAATTTATATATATATATTTTTTTTGTCCTACATCGAACTCAATCAAACTTTATAAAAGACCCCCGAGACCCCCCTGCTAGATAATTGTTTTCATTTTTCGGTAAAAGAATGTCCCGGCTGAAGGCCGGGATGAAAAGTCTTAAAATCGCCAAACTAATGAGCCAAACGTCATATAATCTGAACACTAACGGGAGCTAAACATGAGGGAGAATGGGGCCACAGAGAGAGGACATTTAATGGTATAATTAAACTCCCTGTAACGGTGGTAATATACAATAACACTTACAATTACATGTGTCAATCCAAGGACTCGAACCTAGGATACTTACACCGAAATTCTGCGCATTATGCTATCAAGACTGTTAAAGAAATAGGCACAAACCTACGATTTATCAAGCAGTTTCGAATCCTGCATATTAATCTTAGCATGTACCGTACATACATTCCAACGGTGCTATGGCAGCCTAATGTATAGACGAATGAAAGGAGTAATTAATGGGGCACTTAACCCTCGGGAAGGCCTCGCTATAAATTGCTCCTGAACCAGAATTAATTATATATTTTCACCAGCCAACTCTGCTTCTAAACTCAATTAATGAAATCAACAAATACCAAGCTCACGTCATAGCAGCAGTTATATCGTTCTTGAGTGAGAAACACATAACTTATACTAATGAAAGGAAAACATGAAATGAATGAAGAACACGAAGTTAATTAATGAAAACACCTGTTCGCGGGACAATTGGGATATGTTTGGCTGGCAGTACTGTATCGAGGTGAACGAGAGCCTCAACCCTCTTAAAACCTAGTTCATTAGGTTCAGAAATGTTAACCCCTTCTATTCAATTATATTCTAGCTATACATAGACGATTTTATGAAGTTAAAGAATAATCTGTGGTAGTAAAAAGGGTTAACCGGGATAGTTCGAAGCCTGTTAATTACTGGAGGCCCCTTTTAAACTAAATTAAAATCGTCCAATAGTAGCCAGAATAAAATTAAAAGGACGGCGCCGGTACTGTAAGGGTTAAGGTTATGGTCTATAAAACGAAGTATGTTTACAATAACATTATTACCATTTTATTGCATCACATAATACATTAAATTTCAATAACCTCTACTAGGATATACGTGAATAAAGATAGTTGGGTGGTCTACGAATTCGTTAAAAGAAACCTAGTCTTGCACTGTTTTTGAGCATACTTTTAGTATACATATACAGTATGTGGAAAAATAGATCATATCCAGAGAATAAATGTCATCCTCTTAACCCGGCAAGTGCGGGAAGACTCTTAAGAGTTTCCCCGGGCGACTGCGGGAAGACTCGATCCTGGGCCTAAAAAAATCCATTTAAAACACCCCAAAAATTGTTTTTGTTTTTTTAGTTTTTTTTTGCCCCTGGGCCATGCCAAATATCACTCCTCCACATCCCCTCCTTCCCCCCCTCCTTCAGTTATCACCTATTTTCCCTGTTATTCCCTTATTCTGTGGTCTATTTTCGTGCTAACATTAGCGAGTTGGAAGCAGGGCGTTGTCATCACTGTTACCAAGCGTGGGAAAGAGCAAGAGAGAGACTATTGCGTAACAGTGTCTCTCCAGACAAGGGGAGGGGAGGAGGGGAGGGAGGTTGCCTCAGCCATACATTATGTAATTCCCGGCCTGTATCGCCGATTTTGACCATCCAAATGCTGTTTCCACTTGATTTATTGCTGTAACAGGTTAATACCTTTCTAATCAACCTAAAATAGGCGCATATGGATAAGTATTAATGCTAATTATGGTAAAATAACGATGATAGTGATGGGAACAGCTCAAATACGTGCGCACAGGCATGTGGTCTCTCATACCCCCATGCGCACGTCTTAGGTTAAGGCAGTTCCTCCTTGTGTATGTGTGTGTGTGTCTGCTCTTCAAAAATAATAGAGTGAAGACAAATTTTCCTGGTTCATAATACTAAATATATATATATATATATATTAAGAATAACAAATAAATAATAATAAATGTAAAATATGTACGAAAATAGCATTTTCGTATTTACTACTTAAATATTAAAAATATATTCTATAATACTAAAACACTAAAAGCAGTAAACATATTCTAAAATACTATGGCTCTACTAAAATACTTGAATAATAGTAAAATACTAAATTATTACTAAAATACTAAAAACTGCTAAACTACTAAAACACTACGAAAATAATTAAACAATACTATAATACTAAAATATGCAAATATATACTAAGCTACTAAAAATACTAAACAAAGGTAGAATGCACATAGGAATATCGAACTTAAAAGGGACATAAGAGTAGTTTCCAGAGTTTAATAGTTGTGTGAAAGAAGACTGAAAAATGGCTCTAATATTGGTATAGACAGTGGCATCGATGAAAGTGAGAAAGTGGTAGGAGGGCTTTGTTGGAGGAGGAAGAAAGAGAGAGAGAGAGAGAGAGAGAGAGAGAGAGAGAGAGAGAGAGAGAGAGAGAGAGAGAGAGAGAGAGAGAGAGAGAGAGAGAGAGAGAGAGAGAGAGAGAGAGAGAGAGAGAGAGAGAGAGAGAGAGAGAGAGAGAGAGAGAGAGAGAGAGAGAGAGAGAGAGAGAGAGAGAGAGAGAGAGAGAGAGAGAGAGAGAGAGAGAGAGAGAGAGAGAGAGAGAGAGAAAAGGGGGGGGGGGTGGTTAACCGGTATATATAATTGCTGGCCGACATGTGTATAAATAGCTAAAACAACAATACGCGGGCGGGTGCCCGATCCCGAAAGGGGTTGAAATAGGGGAGCTATCCCCCCGCCAAAGGCGGCTTTCTAGGGCCTTTCCTAGCTGATGCTGAGAGGATTGGGTTCTAGTCATGTGGTGATGGGCTGGTCTATCAGAGTGAGAACTGAGCGATCTCTGCCATACCCATAGCTTACTCTGACTGTTCCTTTAATTTATATATTTTCTAGATCTCAAGTGACGGCGTCTTTTCCGTGGATTGACCTCCCAATCTACCAGATTGGAAGCCAAAGCGTCACATTTTTCCCTTGCCCCTCAACTTTCTCTTCATAATTGCTGAGGGGCACAGGGCCCTGGGTGGGGCTTTGGTTTCCCGGACATTTCTGCACCCTCCTCAGCTCCCCGCCATGGAGTGGCTTCGGTCACCCAGGCTTTATTGTGGTCGGCAGGGAGGGTTCTGTGGTGGCGCTCGGTTATGGCCTTGGGGCTGTTCGGCCAAGCAGTTTGGGGAACAACAACAACAACAATACGCACAGTTGTGTAACAGTCGTACCTGTGGGCAGTTGTACATACATTAGTTGGGGTTATAATTATACAAGGTGTACGTACAGTAGGTCCACAACGATAAGGCACAATAGTGGTGAGGGACCGTATCATTCATGTAGCCAACACTAAGTTTAACAGACACTGCAGACATTTTTACTGTGTCCTCTCGACTCCTCTTGGCTACTACGTAATTACCTCCGCCAACGAAGTTGGACGAAGGATGTGTTTTCGCCTCCATTTGTTTGTCTGTAAACAAGATTTCACGAAGTTATGGACCGGTTATCACGAAATTTATGTTATCCCGTGGGCAATGGATGTTAATTTATGGCACCATGGCTAGTATTGTTCAGTGATGTATTCTGTTTGACAAAACTGATGGTGCCATTTTTTTCAGACACTTTTAAGGTAATTTTCAGTACCATTTATGAACTACCCCCAATTTTGACTTTTTCTGGGATTTTTTTTGTGCAAGTTTCCACTTTTTTCAATAAACCTAAGCATGTAATATATTAAATGGAAGGTATTGGTGCCTAGATGATGATTATCATGTTCTTAAACATATGCGCTATCGCTGTTGTGATTTATGTGCATTTTATTAATTTACAGGCATGCGGACAGGTGGAATTTGGCTTGTTCCGTGCAGATGATACAATCTGATATATTGGCATTTTATTAATTGTGCTAACAATAGTCCTTCAGTTTCAGATGATATATACCTGATCTTGATAATTTACCAGCTTGATGGAAATAACATTTCAGACTGTTCTAACAATAATTTTTCTGTTTCAGGTATTTTACCAAGATCAAGCGAGGCACAGAATAAGAACTTTCCTGTCGCTCTCCTATAGTAGAAGATTTCTGACTTAGTGGTAGAATCTGTGCTGCCTGTTATGCCTGCAATCCCATCTAACACCCAATAACATGGATGACCCACAACCTGGTCCATCTAGCACGACCCTGCCTATCCCTTCAAAAACTTGTTACATATGTCAAAAGCCAGGAGGCGATCTGGTTCTGCAACCACGAGCTGCTTCATTTGAACTTTTTATACAGAGCATCACATCAAGGGCACTCTATGGGGATCAGCGGGGCATCACACTCAAGAGTCGTCTGGGCGATGCTACTGCTGATGTCTTGATGAGGAACCAGGTCAAATGGCACAGGGACTGTTACAAAGACTTGACACACAAAGTCCACATTGAGCGTCTGAAGAGCAGGTATGAAGATGCGTTAAGGGTAGGCGAAGCACCAAAGCAGGGCGTCAAAGGAAGACCCCAAGCTAGGACACATATTGCATCACCACCAGATGAGGACACAGGTTCATTGATGCGTTACACCAGATCACAGAGCAAATCATATGACAATTTTTTTTTTTCTGCGACGGCAAAGCTGAGAAAGGACAATTACACCAAATCAGTGCATTCAACACAGGAAACCAGTTTCGGAAAGTAGTTGAATTAAGCAACAATGAACAATGGAAAGTCAACCTAAGTGCAGCACTGGACCCAAAAGATGCTCGTGCCATTGATATAAAGTATCATCTGCCTTGTTGGGTGAAAAACGTACAGCGGTCACATCAAGACAGTCAGACTGAGTTAGATGAGGACGAAGCAATCAGCAAAGTTTCTGCTGACATCGAGTTTTACTATTTCATGAACACCTTGCTGAAGTCAGGAGCAATCTTGGACATTGCTGATGTACAACAAGCATATATTGTCATTGTCAATGATGCTGAAGACCCAGCAATTTCCAGAAGAAAATGAGCAAGGTGAAACTGTTGACATGGATGGATGCCTCCAAAACTGTGAAGATCAGCCTACCAACCAAGGAGATTGAACTGAAACAAACCCGGTCTCTCTTTGCACGACTGCTGATAATTGCACGCACACGTGAAGAACTTGATCTGCAAGACCTAATTGGGCGCTATGAATTTTCCTGTGTTCCCAGGTCCCTTTTTGCCTCAGATGGATCACTGCTCACATGTACAGACAAGAGCAAACTAATGGCCTTGCTTGAGTCACTAGGCACAGATGAATCCGAACGCTCGCAGGACATGGAGCAAAACCTACCCTCAGGTGTTCCGCAGATAAAGAACAGAGATGACCCAAATCAGATGACGCTACATGCAGAAAGCACAGATGATTCACAGCCGATGACAGTGGAAACCAACGAGAAGGCAATCAATCATATTGGATGGCATGGCTGTAATTCATGAATTATCAGGCCAGCAAATAAAAACATGTCTCGAGATAGCACAAGCTTTCCTCAGAGCAATTGATAGCAAAGCGCAGAACTACACACTTGTGCATGTTGTTTTTGATCGCTACGACATCGAGAAATCACTGAAGACGAGAACAAGGAATCGAAGACAAGGCAAGCAGGGTGCATGCTGCAAGTATGATGTGACTGATATGACAAGGTTCAACATGCCACTCAATGGCTTCCTGAGCAACTCTGAGAACAAAGACCAGCTAACGACTTACCTGGCGAAAAAGGTTCTTCATTTCTACAGGAACAGTACAAAGTCAGTCATTGTTGCTACCAAAGACGGTGCTGCCTCCAATGGGATGAGTGTTGACCATCTCCAAAGCAATCATGAAGAGGCAGATACACTCCTAATCCTTCATGCGATAAGTGCCTCCAGGCATACGTCCAGCGTTCATATCATGTCACCTGATACAGACGTGTTTGTGTTAGCTTTACAAAAGCTATATCTCATGGGTAACAACGTGTTCATGCTGGTAGGAACAGGCAGCAAAAGACGTCTTGTGAAACTTCAGCCCATACATCAAGCTCTTGATCAGAATCTGGCAGCTGGACTGATAGGATTTCATGCTTTTACAGGCTCGGACACCACCGGACGGATAGCTGGCAAAGGCAAACAAACGTGC
This sequence comes from Paralithodes platypus, assembly GCA_032716605.1. NCBI lineage: Eukaryota > Metazoa > Arthropoda > Malacostraca > Decapoda > Lithodidae > Paralithodes > Paralithodes platypus. The sequence continues at coordinate 53,446,850 of CM064509.1, read as the reverse complement.
TGGAAACTATTCAAAAAGGCAAACAAGGACATTCTCAAAGCATTTGCACAGTTGGGACAGACGCTGATCCCTTCCACTGAGGTTGTTCAAGGTCTACAAGAGTTTGTTTGCCTACTGTTTGCACCAAGGGTCAACATCAAGGACCTGGGACAACTGCGCTGGCATTTGTTCAAAAAGAACAAGGCGGAGGCGGAGAAACTTCCCCCTACAAAAGCGGCACTGGCAGAACACATTCGAAGAACCCACTACCAGGCAATGATCTGGTTGCTTGCAGACACACCAAATCCCAATTTGCCATCACCTACCAAGTATGGATGGAATGAAGAAAACAACCAGTACATGCCGAAGGTGTCTGATCTGCCACCAGCCCCTACTGCTGTTGTCGAGCTGGTAAAATGTGGGTGTGGAAGGAGTCGATGCTCAACTGAAGCTTGTTCTTGTAAGAAACATTCACTGGCATGTACAGAGCTATGTGCATGTGATGCAGACTTCAACAACTGTGCAAATCCGAATAACAAACCAGCACAGAATGACACATATGACAGTACAGATGACGAAACAGAGTTGGATGATGATATCGAACTGCAAATTTAGTTCAGTTGCTTAGTGCTTTATAAAACGTTCTCAATCATTGCAGTAGCTATCAAAGTTTAAACTGAATGTGAATTTGTTTTCTACATATGAAGAGCTTTCATATGATATGATACATGCATATGTTTTAGTAATATGTGTAGGTTTCACAACAAATATCAAGCGGACAGTTTGTCATTTCATGATTAATATTGAATCCTGTCAAATTTGTATGAACGTTGATTAGAAAAAATGGCACCATCGTTTTTTTTTAATCACAATAGCATATTCTTTAAAATTATGCATGGTGCCAAGAATTAACATGAGTTGCCCACGGGCATTGATATCAGCAACATAAGCCCCTGCACTATTTGGTGGATATGCGCCAAGATAGAAATTATTCAATTTAGGAGGTGATCCGGAGATTTTCACGAAATTTGGTGTGCAGATAGGATATTTATGAACCGATGTTCACGAAATATGGTAGGCAGATAAGACATGTGCCAAGGAAGAAGTTATTTAGTTTATGAGGCGATCGGGAGATTTTTATTACGAAATTTGGTGGGCAGATAGGATATGCGCAATGGAAGAAGGATTCAATTTATGATTAAATCCGGATCATATCCTGGATCCAGATGATTATCTTGGCCAATGGGTATTCATGGTAAACAAACAAGCAGCATAGGCAGAGAAATGTACTCTACCGAGTCCCACTCTAATTGGCCCATTGCCAAAAATATCTAAATACATTTTGAATAAATGACTGATTAGGGTTAATTATGAATCAATTTAATTTAATGACTACATACAAATATAATAGTTCAGTGACGTCTGTGATTATCCATACTTTTAATTTTGATTTTATTTGAGCTGGTCAAAAAGTCAAGAATAAATATTTAATAAGAGACAAAAATAGTCCTGTATAAATACTAAATTATTACCAAAGATGAACTTTAATATCATATATCAACCTGTGAATCTAATATAATTAAATAGTTGAACAAAATCAATAGGCAAGATTGTATTCCTATTACACTTTAACTCCCAAAATCCGGGCATGCTTGTTTACATGACCGTAGAGCTGGGCGGGTATATTTACCGAAAACGAGCTTCATTTCATGGTCTTTTTCATGCATAAGCAAGAGCCAGAGTGTAATACAATTATATATCCGTAAAAGGGCGATAATAGAGCTTTCCAATGACACCTGAATCATTCTTGTACGACCACGGGTTATCTTGCAACGATCGTGTAACCAGAGGTGAAAATGCCCTAAAATGAGGTCTTTTTCCCGTTTTTTTCCTTGTTGGTAGGGAGGTGGGGATGAGACATAGTATGTGTCAGTGACAGCTCCAAAGTGGTGGCGAGCGGTCCGAGGCCAGCTATCGTCCCCTCATAGCTCATAGCTCATAATGTCCTCAAAATGGCACCCGTCATATGAAGGGCACCACAGGGGTGGCCAATATTCTCTCTCCCGTCATATGACGGGCACCGTCGGTTGACAGTTAATACGCATTCATCCCAATAAGATTATGGTACTGTTAAAAGCTGCTTAACCCTTACTGTACCAGCGACGGTATACAGGCGTCAGTAATAAAGTCACTCGTCAGTACCAGCGATGGAATATCGCCGTCAGTACTATGCGGGCCTTATAACTGTCCGTATCGAGTTACCAGGTACCGTGACTTGTACTCACTGTTTTAAGACCTTGGCAACACTTGATCCAAGCCTGTGGGAGCTAGCTGGGACAGTATTTCTCCAACTTTCGGGGTGAGAGGGTATTCACTCTTGACTCTGAAGCCATTTTTGGCACAATGCCTGGTACTGGAGGGTACATTTATAGTAATACACTCTGGTACAGTAGGGGTTCAAAATATAAAATTAATACATCCTTATTCTAATCTAACAATAACAACATTCCTGAACACAAAAACTATTACTGAGGCACGGTAAGTGTCAAAGACTACTGTAATCAGATACTATAATTATGTGAAATTCATTTTTATATCGCATTTCCTTGATAATGCATAATTGTAATTCATGAATTATACTAAGCTAATATTACTGTAATTATCCTATACTATAGCATTCAAAATACAGTATGAACAAGCGAAATCTAAGATTATTATCTAAAAGCATGTACTGGAGAAGGTGTTTGATCAAAATACTATACTGTAAATGGATAGAGTACCATTTAAAGTGTGCGTGGTATTAGCTTTAGTTCTAAAGCCAGTGCTTAATTTTAAAATATCATATAGCTACAACATGCTGGAAATACAGTAGCGGAGTCTTTATATGTTTTCAATCCACAAAGGTACAATGGTGACAATGTATTTACCAACAGGAAAAAGTGTACAAGCTGTTCTTTCCGGAGTATCTCTGAATATATCTTCAAAATACATGCACAAGCTCGGAATCTCTGTAAATCTTTGTTCTGTGAAATATTACCTTACATTACCAACCAGCGATGCTTTAACCAATATTCAGTCATTCAGTACCATTATTCCCATTCCCACTGACTGAGAGCAATAAAACCTGCCACAATCAGAACGAGGGTCACCACAAAGATCATCTGAGCGACGCTGTTGATCTTGGTGACTCCCGGGCTGACAGAGACTTGGGTGCCCATCATAAGCGGCCCCACACTAGCTTTGGTTGGTACATGACGTTGCTGCAACACCTCCACCGCCACCAGTGTCACGATGATGAAGAAGTCTAGGGAGATGAGCGCCAGGTACCAGCCGTCCACCAGCTTCAGGTAGGAAGTCTTGGGGATGGAGGCGCTGGTCTGGGCGAACAGTTGTGACAGCACCAGAAGGGACGTCAGTGACACCATAATGCGATCCTAAGAGAAGTTAAATGAGATCATGGAAGATGTAACACCTCTAACCCATTGTGGTTTACAAAATGATGCCTGCATCTCATTCTAGTTGATAAAGCTAATGATGATTATAATTGTATATGTTGTTAGTCTAAGTAATTAAATAATTGGGTATTAAAGTGATTATGCTATGACAAAATACATAAGTGGAAAAGTACAATAAGAATAATGTGGGGCAAATATAATATATATTACATAAAAGGTATGTAATCAGAAAAGTAAAGAAAGATAAAAAACAAAAGAATTCAAATGGGGCACAGAAAGTAGTGCGAATATCGATCGTCGATATTGTGACGTCATGAGCAAGGCGATGAGTAACAGGGCCATTGAGTCAGAAGCGGTCGACCGTGAGTAAAGGTAGCGGATGGAAGTGCTGAAATTGCAGTTAAGTCCTGGCCAGGCAATAAGGAATTAGTCAGCACTCAAAGCTTATTAGTGCACTGGAATATAATCTGCTCACCCTGCCCTGGACAATGAATCGAAGTATTATCCGCCAACTCTGCCTGTAATACTCAACATATGGAACTCTGCCGGTGGTACAGCGAGGTGAGGCGATTTCAAAGTGAGTTCAACATATGTTTTTCTTTTCTAAAGCATAATTCTATATGATTGAAAGTTTACTTGTATATATTTTTTGGGGGGCGTAGAGATGTGGTGACCCCATTGAACGTCACTTTTGTGGTGCAGATAGGCCCTGGAGTTTGAGACTGGGTATCTCACCTTCAGAATTTACTCCTACTAATGGAAACATCTGTGGAGTACGAAGAATAGATCGATTAAGAAATGTGAACTTAAAGGGAGGCATGTGGAGGTAGGAAATCTGTTGATCAAACGGTAGAAGAAAATTCTACATAACTAGAATGACCAAAGAAAGAGTAGTAAAAAAGATGTATGTCAGTGAAATGGAAGGAAGAAGACGTAGAAGGGGTTCTTATGATATGGTGTCTCAATGTGTGGCAAAACGTGAAAGGGATGGATGAAGCAAAAGCAGTACCAAATGATAGAAATGCATAGAGGAAGTTTGTAAGGGAGAGCACATTATGGTCTCTGTACCCCTTTAAATGACAAACCTGGAAGGTCCTCATCCCAGATGTTGACATGAAGTGACTTTGTTGTGGAAAATGTATAGCATCTGAGGTGAAACCAATGATTTTGGGGGCTGGTGAATAAATGGTGTTCCGAATGCTAGAGTGCTTGTATGCTTTTGGCTGGAGTCTATTATATGGATTCTTTCCCTGTCATCTCCGTTCCCTTTCCTAGGTTTCTTGATGATCCTCCCTACCCATTTAAGGGAGTGCAGGTTTGGCTACTGACTGACGTACAAAAACGCATAACTCACGTTGAAGTCGTGGACAGGGAAGAATAATGAGAGGTAACAGACGACGACCATCATGAGGCTGGGCACGAACACGTTACCAATGTAGTACCCGTACAGGTTTTGGAAGGTCAGTTGTACCTGTTTGCGGTAAAATACAATTCACAGTGTAAATATTATACATAGATAACTAAAGAGAATCATTGGAGCGATTTTTCTGGCGTCTTTACTCAGCGACTCTGTTCTGAATGTTTTCTAATATCTTCTTCGAGAGGCCGGTCTATATGATCTGTGCCCCATGAATATTCTTTCCTCTCACTTAAACAGTAGGCTACCATAGTGCGGTTGGGAGTATGAACATGATTAGATTAATATCCAGTATTCGAGAATGGATAATAAGTCGTAGGCGTGTGCATAAACCTTTAACCGTCCTGGTGGTGTAATGTTTAAGGTGGCAAAAATATGTGTGTGATAACCCGGGTTCGAATCCCGGTGGATCATATATACTTTAATTAATTTCATTGGGGGTGTGGTGGTGAGATTAATAAAAATAATATCTAGTAATCTAAGAATTTAGCTAACTTAAATAATAAAAGTCAGATTAGATGCCGAAACTGTATGAGATAAAGCCTAAAAATGTTGCCCAAAACAAGGATGCCGATCAAATGTTGCCATTAAAAACACTATTGACTCGACTTAATTGTTGCTGGGTGAAAAGGGGGAGGAAAAAACCCAAAAAAATAGGGGAGGTGTAGTTCACTTGATAAGAGTATTCAACTTGAATCAGAAGATAGCTAGAAATATGTATATGCACACTGACAGAAAATTATTGAATTGAACTTATAATACAAAAAAGCGAAATGAAACATCTAATGGGAAAATCAACCCAGCTTAGGCGAAAAAATATCCGTATAAATTGTATTAAAAAACACTTTCACACACTGCTTAAATGCTTAGCCTATATGTTTATGCCATATATTTCAAAATTAGAACGAAACACTCCATTGGCCTGTAAATCACTCGAGGACCCGATAAAATTAACAAACCCTTCTCACACTCCTTTGCACCCCCTCCAAAGTCACAGAACGCCTTGTACTACAACTAATTACACACGCCTTACCCCTAGCTCCAACACAACATGGCTTCAGACCACTGTACTTCACAAACACTCTTCTTACAGACCTTACACAAAGAGCTTTTTACGGCATCAACTCAGCCAGACCACTTCACAGATCACTACTTGCCACACTCGACATTAGTAAAGCCTTCGATGCCATCCCCTGCCACAACCTAACAAACAAAATTTACAACACAAACATGCACAACAATACAAAAAGGTGGCTGGCCAACTTCCTAGCAGGTAGATGTGCACACGTATCTTTTGCCGGTCAGTCATCTAGCATCAGAAATTTCCCAAACGGAGTCCCGCAAGGATCCATCCTGTCGCCCGCACTCTTTAATCTGTACCTGCATGATATACTGTAAATACACCCAATACACCCCAAATAAACATAGCCTCCTATGCAGATGAAATAAAACTCACATGCACACACCAAGACCCAGCCAGAGCAACAAGTCTCCTTCAACCCTATCTCAACACATTACATGACAGGTGCACTACAAACAGACTTAATTTAGCCCCAGCCAAATCCACTGCAACCCTCCTCACAAGCTGGACACAGATCACGCATACTCCCCGCAACTCACCATAAACAACATACCCCTAACACACACACTCACCCAAAATCCTAGGAGTAACATATGATACTCAAATAACATTCAAACAGCACACCACAAACATTAAAAAGAAACTGACACCCAGACTTAACGCCCTCAGGTCACTTGCCCACACAAAATTTGAACACAACAAAGAAACCACCACCACAGTTTACAAACAATACATAAGATCAGTGATTGAATATGCTCCTGGGCTTCTAACCTAGCTGAAACACACCATAAGACCTTACAGACTATTCAAAATAAAGCGCTAAACATCATCACAGGCTGCACAGCTACTTCACCTACAGATCACCTACATCAAGAAACCAAAGTCCTCAAAGTCAAAGACCATCTGGACATGAGAGGCACTCAATTCCTGGCAGCAGCCTCCACGAACCAACACCACCCACTACACTACATGGCAACACATCCACAGACACCAAGAAATATTAAAACACCCAGCACATGCTATCACACACAAATACTATCTTCTTTCCCTCCCTGCCCACCCCAAACCAGCTTCCAGAAGCACATCCATACTCATATCTCTCGCCGTTCCATCCACTCACTCATAGACAACACGCAGCTGCAGGCACGACCTCCCGAAATCCATCCTTCTGAATCCTCCCTTCCTCGCGATGACAGAGTTCACCTGGCCAGGCTGAGATGCGGACACCATCCAGCCCTTCTGAGCTATCAGAAGAGACTCCATCGTCGACTCCTGCCCAGGTTGTAACACAGCACCCCATACTATTAAACAGATCATAGAAGACTGCATTTCACACAACCACCTACACCAACAACACAATCTACACTCCTTGAGAGCTCTGTGGGAAAGCCCGACCGTGGCCATGGCCTTCCTTAGGGACTCGGGGCTGTTCAGCCAGGCAGCTTAGGAAACAACAACAAGAAATCTTCATATTCTCGTTTTCAGTTTTCTTCAATAGATGTCGGCATACTAATATTAAACACTACTGCATCACCTGCTATTGAGTGTAGCCTTACCATCGCTGGATATTATTTCGATTATGAATTGTCATATCCTGAACTACGAATTGGTGACAATACTGTAGAATTGTGAGCAAAAGAGCTTGCTATCAATAGACTCCGATTCGAACACTTGTCTTCAAAATTCATAGTCAAACACACACCCACTAAGCCACGTCTCCCGATGATGATGCCTTATAGTTTCAAAAAAGACAATAGGCCTACAAGACATTACATTACAATAAAGTTATGGTATGCTCGGAAAGACGACATTAGTTAAGTGAACATTGTAGCCTCAACATTGCCAAAGCCACCACAGAATTGATATCGCCACAGGCCCTATACAGAACCAGCATACCTATTTAAGTTTATATTTTCTGAACCCCCTTCTCCCTAGTGTTTAGTCCAATTAGTTTGGTGATTCCAAGACATTCGGTCCATTAGTCTGGCGATTTAAAGATTTGTCGTCTATTGTCGTCTCATTTCTTTATCAATTTAACACCTTAAGAGCGGCCTAGGCGGTAATTTCTATGTACCGCCCAGTGTGGGTTTTTACCCTAAATAGGGTTGTTTCCGTGCTCATTTTCATGCATAAACAAGACCCTGAGCATAAAACAAGTATATATCCCTGAAAGGGCGTAAACAGCTTTCCAATGACACCCGAACCATCCTTGTACGACCACTGGTTCTCTTGCAACGATCGTGCAACACGAGTGCAAAAAACCTAAAATAAGGTAATTTCCGTACATAATTCCCTGTGTAGCGAGTGAGAAATGGGGGAGAAGGGTGGAATACAGTTCAGTAGGTCCACGGTGGTCGTGGGGAGCGGTCATAAGGTTACTACGCTCGTCCCACCACTCAGCTCTCTCTCTCAGAAACATTACGTGCTGAAAATGGCACTCGACAGCTGTCGTGCACCACCACATAGTCCAAATTTATTTCACTCGACAAATGTTGCGCGCCGCCAGTTATGGGTTAAAATCCTTTCATGCCATTTAGGTGTCTATTTTTATCCTGGCAAGCGAAAGCGAGCCTGTTACTTGGAGTAATGGGTCTTCGTCAAGGATACATTTCTACTGAAAAATTCACACGAAAAATGCACAAATACATCTCGAAGGGGTGAAGGGGTGTAGGGGTGTATATTTGTAAACCTTCATGGGGGTCTAGGGAAAAAATAAAAAATAAAATAAGATCTAGATATCAGTTGCCATAGATGTTTTATGTTTTTAGTAATATTAGTGTGGTAGTGTTGGGATGGTGCTTCGAGAGTGATTTTGAAAACAGACGACGCCTTTAACCCTTACACTACAGTAGGCTTTCCTTGAGCATATTTAAATCGTAAAGTTTCAGCCAGAATACTAAAAATCAAGGTATAATCGAAATAAACGAGATCCTTGAGGTAGTTAAAAGCCTCTTTATTATGAGACGTCTCTCCTAATCTGAGTAAAATTGCCTATAAAAGCCAAGATAAAGTAAAAAGGATGTTCCCCGTACTGATAGGATTAATGCAGTGTTGTTTTTAATGCAGTAGTGTCTCTAATGTAGTGGGCGCCATTAATGCAGAGGCGCCTTTAATGCAGTGGCGATAATAATGCAATGGCGCCTTTAAGATAGTGGCACCTTTATGGTAGTGGCGCCTTTAATGCCTTGGTGCCTTGAAAAGATAATGGCACCTCTAATGCAGTGATGTGTTTAGTGTTCCTTACAGTAGGTTAAGGGGGGTCACCGGCTTTTTTTATCTTTCTCTTCTTTTCTCTCTTTCCCTGGCTTGTATCCATTCGGCCCCATTCAGCCAACTGTTTTAAGACCTTTATCCCCATCCAGGTGTCGATTTCTTCCTGGCGAGCGATAGCGAGCCAGCATTGTATGGAGAAATCCGGCTTCGCCGGAGACATTTTTCTATCGAAAAATGTACAAATTAAGCTTGCTGTAAATACAAAAATATATATATGCTGGCTCGCTACCGCTCGCCAGGAAAATATTGACACCTGGAGGGGGGTAAACATCTTAAAATAGTAGGCTGAATGGGGCCGAATGGATACATGCCAAAGAGAGAGGGAGAGAAAGAGGGGCCGAATGGATACATGCCAAAGAGAGAGGGAGAGAAAGAGGTGGGCTTGGTTAAAGGAGCGACCCACCATCAAATAAGTGATGCCATCAACAGTATAAGGCTTCATAGCCTCCGACACTAGCTGATACTCCAGCAGTACTCGTTTACCCTCGAACACCACACCCGGGCCAGCCTAAAGGAAGATAGATGTATATATAAATTTGCATACACTCCGTGATTTCAAGTATGGAATTAAAAAGTGTGTGGTTGAGTAACAAGAAAACATTCTGTAACACTATTAATTAATCATGTGAACTAACCACTTCAGAAGAAACTCTACTCCTAATTCAATCATACTAGTTTGTCTTCCATACATGAAAACAAATGAGTGTATACAATCCATGTGGGTCACAGTACACTAAGCCACATTCAGTATTATCCAAAACCTATAATAATAACTGGTCAAAGGATTGTAGCCTAATTGTAATGAAACAGTAACATATTCAGTCTAAAGCACATGATTAATTCATTAATCATTATATTCTGGCTAGTAATAAGCAATATTTATCAAGTTAAGAAGAGATCTATGGGTGTCAAAATGTTGGAGTTAGATTATACCGTTTTGATTGTTACACCAGTTTCATAAACTGCAGAAACTCAACCAACATTAACCAAAATAGATTAATATAACGCCATCGTACCGAAGGGATGAATCGTACCTTGACCATGTGACCAAGGTTAGTGTGCAGGTCATGTATGTAGAGGATGATGGGGCAGTGCTGGACATCAAAAGGATAAAGCTGTAGGTTCAGGTGGCAGCGGTAGGTTATGATCCGTTTCTCTTCCATCACCAGGGTGTTCTCCTTTCCTTTGTACAGTATATCTGCAGTGTCAGCAAATCCTTGATGTGAATTACCGATTAAAATATAACCCAAATATATGCATCGATAACTCCTGTTTATTATATTTGAATATAAGTTAAAGTACCACTAAATAATATGAAATATTTTCATTGCAATGAAAGTAATATGCTTTGAAATGGTTTGCAATTAATAATATCAAGTTACGTTGGAAGGAAAAGCTCAAGCCACTGGATGTTAAGTCTATTTAACCTAAACATCCACGTACAGTATAACGCATAAGGTACCGGTACTAAAGCAAGGTTGAATTATTAATAGAAGTGATATAATTTGATTAACAAGCTATTAAGTTAAGATACTACTATAACTACTACAAATGCTACTTCTAATAGGTGTATTGCATAAGCCTACCAAAGTACATGGACAATGCTGCGTTTTAATAGGTATTAACAAAAATAATAGATAAGACACAAAACACGATCTACCATAGTGTAATAAAGGCAGATTAGGGTACGACAACAACTAACCTTGAATGTATTCTGATTTGTACATTGGTTGTCCCTCACGTTTGGCATACAGCGTTCTAGATTCATGCGACAATTCAACCGCTCCCATAATTTCATCTTTGATCGCAACTTGTGGCGACCATACCAGAGTGGTATTAACCTTATTTCTCCTCATCGTTGGCTTAAGGTTCTTGAGTTTGATTCTTGAGTCCTGCCAAGAAACACTGAGAACCGTATCAAGGATAACTGTGAAGGTGTTGAGATTAAATTCCCTGATTGTCGAGATAAGTAGACTGGTGTTGAGCTGTAGTGAATCATCGATGGTGTTGTGTTGTAGTGAATCATCGATGGTGTTGTGTTGTAGTGAATCATCGATGGTGTTGTTTTGTAGTGAATCATTGATGATGTTGAGCTGTAGTGAATCATCGGTGTCTGAGGGGGGTGGCAGCCTGTTGTTATAGTCTGGGGGAAGGATGACAAGTTCACACCGTTCTTCATCACTACCATCAAGACAGTCCAACAGCAGATCACACCGCTGCTCTGGATGGATGCAGCTTCCGTCATCACAAGAATATAGAGTAGACCCACACGGAGATAGAAGTAGCGTTGCCTGGGGATTTACAGAGAAGCATTGTTATTTTATTCAATTATTCAGAAAACCTTTTGCTTATTATAATATAAATGAGTTGCTGTTTTCTTCATCACAATATTTAGCATGACACTAATACGGTGTAAGAACGAACGCCACCTAAGAAATTGTATTAAAACATAAAGTAAAGTAAGCCTTATTTGTTTATTAAATTACCGTACAAACTAAATACAATAATACGTCAGTTTTGAAAATTATCTTATTGATCTCGGCTATAAGTAACTGTAAGCATGCATTAAAATATTATATATTTACATAAACCACTGTCAATCACCTGCCTGCTTCTTACCGTTCTTTCTTTGCATGTGTCTCCTTTGATGGTCCACTTATGGCGACCTATGGGAGTATTCTCAGAACCTTCAGGAAACATAACGGCCTCCAATGTATCGTTGTCTACATTTGTCATCATCCACTTGCCATCAGTTAATGATATATTAGTTCGAAGAGCACCGAGGTAGTATGTAATACCATTTTGATATACTATTGAAACAAATTCGTGGTCAAAGCTTGTCATAATGCATAGTCCCATTAGAAACATGTTAGGTAATAAGTCAATGCTACAGGCAGCACACATTTTGTTTTCACAATGTGTGGGATACCAATTAGGTTCCTGATAATAGTTCAGTACACCAATACACTTTATATCTTCCGTAGCATTTCCTTGATACCAGTAAGGAAAACTTGTGTATGTTATGGGTTGTTTGTCAGAGGACTTGAGCCATTCGCCAGACATCTCGTCACCTTCAACACCAACCCAGTAGTAGAAGCCTTCATTACTCACACAAGTCTCCGATGATGGCCAGGAATGGTTGTAAACCTTATATTCAGATTCATAATCCTCAGCTAGAAATAGTTTCCCCCCAAGTTTTGTGCACCAGTTTTTAGCAGTTATATAATTGTATTTTACATTAGACATAATAGTCACAGGCTTGGTTGGTTCACAGGGTTCTGTCTCCGATATATTGGTGAGTAGTGTCTTTCCTAGAGCTTCCAAACGATCATTATCAAGTGTCAGTATCTGCTTATGAGATATTTCATCTGATGGTAAACAGGTCATGTAGCGCATCATGGCTTCCACAGTCAGAGAGTTGTAATATATCTGTAGGTCTGTCAATTGAAATGTAGGAATGTTTTTGTCGAAACTAGCATACAGATTTTTCAAGAACATTTGCCCACCAATGATAAGGTGACCATTGGCTGGAATGGCTTCTTGAGTTGCATATTTTGCATCAACGATCTTCACGGTCTGTAAGAAAAAATAGCTCTTATTGATTATATAACCATACTACTGAATAGAGGGGGACGTGCAAGAAAAACCAGACATGGGTGCGATATTGTTCATAACACTAAGATAATGCATGCATGCAATTTGTCACATATTCTTATCAGAATATTTACGATGAAGTTTCCTTAGGTTTCGCATGAATGAGTAGATAATTTACCACATGGTGAGACTTAGATATTTGTGTAGATGGTATCCTTTTTCGCAAAATGTTAGCTCATTATTACAACAAACATGTCGCAGAATACAAAGATATGATCAAAATAACTAAATTATCTCCATTGCACCAATCAACCGAGAAGAAAACAAGTATATTTGTTCATAATTTTGTTATATTTCTAAACTGTGGTTCCCTTTAAGGATACTGACTGAATTGTTCCAGTGCATCACACCTTACAGTGGTACATCAGGTTCAAGGTCAACAGACTATTTAAGTTGTTGTTGTTAATTCCCTTCGGCATCATCAAAATCGCCATGTAAATTCATGTTCATTTCAAACTCTGTGGTCAGTATCATGGCGAGAGAAGACTATCCTTGCTTGTATACCTGAACAACTGATTGGTAGTGGTTCCTTTGAAGCGAAGGAGTGTGCGCCAGTTAGTCTTAACATCAAGTATAATTCAGAATGGGTGAGCCCACACACGCGATCTTGTGTTCGTGTCATGTGATAAGTGTCTAAAAATGTGGCACAGATAATTTTTGATCTCATTCATAAGCTAATATTTGCTCTATGACGTCCTCCAAGATGAGCAGAAAGAAATATTATGGATTTTAGATGACATTAACCCGAGGAGAGCATAATTGAGGTAGTTTAAAAAGTGCCACGTATGCGAAAAAACAACTTTAATTCTGACATAATTAGTTATATTTACCATATAAAGCATTATTTCTTCTCCATGTGCATTTATTTTACTTCTATGATGAACATTGAAGAGCAAAAAAAGAAGTAGGAACAGCAATTGGGTGGTAGAAATGTATATTTTCGCCGGGCGGTCGTATTCTGGGGCGGCTAGGCGAGAGACATACATCTCACCTCTACTACGTCTCGCAAGCTACTGAGCTGCCCAGGAGAGATCTCGGACTGCTAGAGGGTCGGACTATGACTTGCCCGTCTCTGAGCCCGCCTGACGATATTTGGCACGGAAAATAACCGATAAATGAAGGAAATAAGAGGAAAAATAGCCGATAATTGAGGAAGGGGGGAAAGGTGGGGGGGGGGGGGAGAGTTGAGACACTGTGGAGAAGTGGTAGGAGGTAATAGAGGGGAATGATCTCACCTAATCACATATTGCTTTGTTTTGAGTGCCCAAGGGGCATTTTGGAAGTTTTTTTTCATGGTCTTGTTTCTGTGAGGCCTATCGTGTATGCTATACAGATACTTCCGTTAGGCTTATCGCGCTGCCGGGTTAATGGGCCCGGCTAAAAAAAAATTAATGGCCGCTTTGCTCTATAATTAGCCATCAATCAAATTAATCGGACCAAAAGTTGCCTATTCTCAGTCACTGGAGTGGATAGGTTTTCCTTGGGACTCTGTGAAGGTACGATGTATTTGATGAAGGTCAATACTTTCCAGCAAGGGATAAATAACCTTACATAGCCCCATGAGGAAGAAATTTACAATCGAAGGTTTAAGCCTGATTTATTGTTGTCATTATTGCCTCTTAAATTAACGAATTCATACAGTTTACGAAGGATCAGTGGAAAGTGAAAGGATAAAGACTATACCAATCAACCCTCTGACTTCCACATACCCTTCCTAATCTGAATAAAATCGTCTCATAAAGCCCGGAAACAGGAAAGTGCGTCATCGATCCTTACAGGGTTAAAGCGAGTGCAAATTTAGTAAGATGATGTATAATACAGCTATAAAAATATTTACAAGTACATACATTAGTAGAATGGAAATCGTTCTCTTACCGGTGTCTCTTTATAATTTTGCCAAATTATAATTTGTTTGTCCGTAGGAATGAACGAGAGACAGAAGTGATGCCATGAGTGTCGCTTTACCAAAATAGGTAATTCCACATATTGCTCCTCTTCCCAGCCACAGCAGTGAAAGTAAAGCATTTTCTGACGATACAAACCTGAAAAGGTGCTCAAATTAGATAACCTACAACATTTTACATAGGATAGTTACAATTTAATAATATATGAAATTTACAATAGGCTACAGAAGCCCACCTCACTTTCTTTATCTTCTCTCCCTCTCTCTTTGGCTTGTATCCATTCGGCCCCATTCAGCCTACTGTTTTAAAACGTTTACTCCCATCCAGGTGACAATATTTACCTGGCGAGCAGTAGCGAGCCAGCATATATATATTTGTATTTTGACAAGCTAAATTTGTAAATTTTTCTATAGAAAAATTTCTCCGGCGAAGCCGGATCTCTCCATACAATGCTGGCTCGCTATTGCTCGCCAGGAAGAAATCGACACCTGGATGGGGATAAATGTCTTAAAACAGTTGGCTGAATGGGGCCGAATGAATACAAGCCAGGGAAAGGAGAGAAAGATAAAAACAAAATGGTGACCCCCCTTAAAAGTACTCATAATGATAGCCATCGGAACAATTAAAGGAATCTAATTGAACCCATACTCTAACTATTACTACAAACCTTATCACTATTTCTTTCATATCTTGAGGTTTACTTCTTATTCTAGCCTATTCATTATAAATACTGTACGCCATAATTCTTGCCCACAAATATCTATAACTATAAAATAACCAGATTAATCGAGCTAATATTTCTATCATTTGGGATGCATCAGCCAGGGAATACGAGTGAACATTTACAATCCAAGGTTAGGAGGCACGATTGCTGGCCTACTTACCATGCATAGACTATAGAGGATGTAAGCCATTGTCAGGGCAGTTGTCTGGGAAATACTACCCTAGCTTACATCCACGAATGGTCAGAACGGCAGTCAAGGTAATCCTCTTCTGTACCGGCGACGTGTTTTTATTTTTATTATAGCTCTATTTAGACGATTATATGCAGTTTAAGAAGGATCTGTGGTAGTAAAAAGGGTTAAGTGAGATAGTTCGAGCCCTGATGATTGCTGGGGACCCTTTTTTTAAATGAATATAAAAGTCTAATAGTGGTCAGAATAAAGTTAAAGTTAAAATTATGTTGCGGTACAGAAGGGGTTAAAGGGGTAGGCCTAGGGTTTATTTATGAAGTTATTCATTTATTTATTTATTCATTATTGTTTTAGTTTCCTCCCTAGCCCTCCATCAAGCTTATTATGTTATCAACAAATCTCCCTTCGTATTACATTGGTATATTCTTCTGGAGAAAAATATACCCGCCAAAGGCTGGTTCCCGCTATCGGTCTCCATCCAGGAAATAATCGACACAGAAATGGCACAATAGGTCTTGATTTTGATAAAGGAATGGGATGAAAGGTCTTAAAATCGACAAACTAATGGGGCAAACATCAGAGATTCTCAAAACTAATGGGATTAAACATAAGGGAGAAGGGGGCCTAGAAAAATCAACTACCTCCCCCTTAACCCGGGAACAGCGAGAACACTCTCAAGAGGTTTTACTGGGCGAGAAAGCTCTTAAGAGGAAAGGCCTAAAAAAGGAATTTTTAAAAGGCCCCAGTAGCACTTAATTTTGTTGTCCTCCATACCTTATATCACTCCTCCACATCCCCTCCTTCCCCCCCTCCCATCAATTATCGCCTATTTTCACTGTTATTCCCTTATTCATTGGTATATTTTTGTGTAAACATCTCTAAACCAATCCTAGGCAGTGGTCATGTGTGTGTGTGTCTATATGAGAGAGAGAGAGAGAGAGAGAGAGAGAGAGAGAGAGAGAGAGAGAGAGAGAGAGAGAGAGAGAGAGAGAGAGAGAGAGAGAGAGAGAGAGAGAGAGAGAGAGAGAGAGAGAGAGAGAGAGAGAGAGAGAGAGAGAGAGAGAGAGAGAGAGAGAGAGAGAGAGAGAGAGAGAGAGAGAGAGAGAGAGAGAGAGAGAGAGAGAGAGAGAGAGAGAGAGAGAGAGAGAGAGAGAGAGAGAGAGAGAGAGAGAGAGAGAGAGAGAGAGAGAGAGAGAGAGAGGCCTCAGTCACTCTAGGGTGTGAGGCCGGCTGGCTCACAATTGTTGAATGAACCACTCGCTAAAAATTCGCGATTTTGACCATACAAATGATATTCCCACTTGTTTTATTGTTGTTACAGGTTACTATCTTCATATTAAAGGTAAAATAGGCGCATATGAAAAAGTAATAACGATAGTTATCGTAAAATGACGATTATAAGCAGGAATGGAGCTTAAAATTGCCGCCCAGAACTGTGGTGTTCACTAGACCCTGCGCGCGCTTGCCGGGTTAAATAGATTAAAAATTCTTAGAGTGTGCGATGTAGCAGTGTGCATAATTAAGAGTGTGAGATGCAAATTGCCTCCTAGTCGCTCTGTTCTCACAGCTGATTTACTTTTATAGTTTATCTAAATTTTTGGACAACTGATTAAGTATATACAGTAGAAACAAATATATATATATATATATATATATATGATGGATAAATAAATGAAGATGTAAGATAGGTAGATAGATAGTTATACAGGGTGACTCAATATAGGTATGCTAAAATTTGGGATTAGGTTATAATTCTAAGCCAAATATGTTATATAAGAAAAATTCCCAATCTCAACCGTTACAGTGTATGTTGAAAAAGGCATTTTTTCAATGTATTTCCCCATAAGGCTTGCCCTGCTGTCAAAAGGTCTATCCCAACCTCATTTCAATGTGTTTATTATAACATAGTATAATCAAGATATTATAATATTGTATGTTACAAAATAATTAAGACACATTTTAGCTAACACTGGACTTGTTAGTTACCGTCTGACATGGAAGCGTCCATTACAGTGGTGCGGGGAGGATACTATAATACACCTTCAATATATCTGTAACAGTTGAGATTTCGGGTTTTTGTTTTTGACCTGAGAGAGCGAGAGCGAGAGAGAGAGAGAGTAACTTACCCAAAGAGAACTTGGAATTAGGGCTGCCATACTCGAGAATGTTATACCAGTATTTGAAGACCAGTATCTTAATTCTCACACACAAGTCAATCTGCAAAGCATAGTATGTGTTTATTTATGTGTTTCATCTGATTTATCTGTGTTTATTATTTTTGTTTTTATATGTTCTTTGTGTTTTATATATGTTTTGTATGTGTTTTTATTTATGAGTTTTGTATATTAGTTTATTTTATGTGTTATATATATGTTTTTGAGTTTTGTTATCTAAGATTATTTAATGTGGTTATAGTATATGTTTATATATGTTGTTTATTTATTATGTGGTTATCTATTTATACTACCTACATGATTTATACATACTTAATGGTAACCAAAACCAAACCGATTGCTTTGTTGTTGTTGCTGTTCCCAAGGCTGTCTGACCGAGCAGCCCCAAGGTCCCGAGCAAGGCCAAGGCCATAACCGAGTGCCCCCACAGAACCCTCCCTGCTTACCACTAAGAAAGCCCAGGTGACCGAAGCTGCTCCCAGGCGAGGAGCCGAAGAGGGTGCGGAAATGCCCGGGAAACCAAAGCCCCACCCAAGGCCCTGTGCCCCTCAGCAATTATGAAGGGAAAGTTGAGGGGCAAAGAAATTTTTTACGCTTTGGCTCCCTCTAGATTAGCAGTAGGGAGGTCAATCCACGGAAGAGACGCAGTCACTTTAGATCTAGAAAATATATAAGTAAAAGGAACAGTCAGAGTAAGCTATGGGTATGGCAGAGATCGCTCAGCTCTCACTCTGATAGACCAGCCCATCACCACTGATTACTTTGTTTATGCATGTTACTACCTTTAACCCGATGACAACATTTTCATAGGATTCTGGTTACCATTTGACGATTTTCTTAGCTTATAATTTACGTGCAGGACTCAGGGGGGTAAATATTTACTAAATAAGAACTCAATAACCCTCTGAATAACACAGGTCCTTAGTAAACTGCATAACATCATCTAATCTTAGCCAAAACAAGAGGTAAAAAGCTGTCATCATGCTGAAAACATTGTAACACTGAGGTAAGATGATGTATATAGTTGTGTGTGTGTGTGTAGATATCAGTAATTATTTTGTGATGTTAAAATAAACTTTATAATTTTCGTAATCTTATAATATTGTCTGGTGCAACACATTGTAAAGGAAATACTTATGTAGTGCGTCAAAGAAATATGATTGATTTCAAGCGCCAGGTCACTCTTTGAATCAGAAATAAGGGGAGATGGGCCGTTTTTCTGGGTCACTTTCTCCCTCATTTTTAGCCCCATTAGTTCTCAGATGTTAAGATGTTTGCCCCATTAGTTACTCGGTTTTAAGACCTTTCGCCCCATTTCTTCGTCAATATTTAGACCTTTCGTGCTATTTAGGTATCGATTTTTTCCTTGGCGAACGATAGTGAGCCTGTAATGTTGCAAGAAGCGGCCTTGGGCCGGTACATTTTTCTACCGAAAAATGTACAAATTAATCTAGAAGGGGGATCTAATGGATGTTTTTTTTTTAATTTGATAGAGGTCTAGGGAGGAAACTAGAAAAATAATGAAAACATGCAAATATCGCCCAAAAAGTGAACCATCTCCCCTTAACACAAAAATATCCTGCCCGACATGAGAAACATCCTGCTCTAGCCTCCAAAGACAGTCAGTGCCTTAGACAGGAAAAGATGACCAGTTAACAAAGAAAGTGGATATCAATTAAACACACAAAAAAATAAAAATAAAATAAACTATATGAAAAAATACACACACCATAAGCAAATACAATCATGCACATAAATAGATAAATAAATAAATCACATTAAGGGGGGTGACCTGACTTTGTTCTCCCCTTTTCTCTCTTTCTCTGGCTTTAATCCATTAGGCCCAATTCAGCCTACTGTGTTAAGACGTTTACCCACATGCAAGTGTCATTTTTTTCCTGGCAAGTGTCATTTTTTTCCTGGCGAGCGGTAGCGAGCCAGCATAATTGTTTTAAATGTTTTTGACAGCAGGCTAAATTTGTACATTGTTCGATAGAAATATGTCTCCGGCGAAGCCGGATTTCTCCATACAATGCTGGCTCACTATCGCTCGCCAGGAATAAATCGACACCTAGATGGAGTTAAACGTCTTAAAACAGTAGGCTGAATGGGGCCGAATGGATACAAGCCAGAGAGAGAAAGAAATGGAGAGAAAAAAAGCAGGTGACCTCCCTTAACAAATATCTGAATAAATATATAAATCAATTAATCAACCAATCAAGGAATCCGTATGAGGTATGATGGTGTTTGGGCCACAGACCTGAGAGAGAGCAGGCAGGATACCGGGAGGACCATAGAGACCTGTAGTGCTGTTGTTGACGGTGGTGGTGGTGGTGGTGGTGGTGGTGTTGTTGTTGTTGTCGACACTATACAATTGGAGTAAAGGCACGCAACGACAGCCTAGTGGGAGAGAGAGAGAGAGGGAGAGAGAAGCATGTGCCTTAACCCTATTAGGTGCAGGGCGGACCAATTTGGATCCTCCCAGTTTTACTCCATTAGTTTGGAGATTTTAAGACGATTCATCTCATTAGTTTGGCGGTTATATGATGGTTCAACCCAATAAGGTGTCGATGTTTCCTGGGCGAGCGATAGCGAGCCTTCAATTTGGGAGAAAAGGGCCTTTGGCCGGGAAATTTTTCTACCGAAAAATGTACACATTTAGCTTGAAGGGGGTCTGGGGGACGTTATTTTTTAGTTTGAAGGGGGTCTGGAGAGGCGTTTTTCTAAGTCTAAGGTGTAAACTAAAAGTACATTGTTGAAAAATGGCTAAAACAATTAAAAACCTCCATATTTAAACCAAATAACATAATAACCCCCAAGACGTTGCACCAGATAGTGTTAACCCATTCAGTGACGTCCACTCAGTGGTAATACCCTGAAGATGTCTTGAGAGAATAGACGAAAGCTTGGTGTTCCATTGTTTCAATTTTCCTAGCGAGTTTTACTACGTAATTTGATCACACACATTTGTTATTTAACCTCCATATATAATATATATACAGTATATATATTATATATAAATATATATATATATATATATATATATATATTTTTTTTCCCAATGTCAGCATGATAGTACAGTAGCGGTAAGGAATACTACAATACCTCCATAATATACACAAATCGACAGTGACTGATGACATGAATCGCAGTAATTATATTTTTGGTGGATCAAGCAGTTCCTCGAAATAGTTTGCCACTGTATAATTCCCGTTCCAAAATTTGTCCAGAAATTCCTGACTACAATATTATTGTGGACACTGTTTTATAAATATTTGGTTGGCCTTCAGTGGCATTACATATCTTGGTGGTATAATGGTTGATATATGTAAGTTCCGTATGTGGTGTTCTAGGTTCGAATTTCCGGAGGATCATATGCTTTCATTAATTTCATTGGGAGTTATTGGTGTTAATAAAGCTAATAGTTAACCCCTTCTGTACCGGCGACGTCTTTTTAATATTATTCTTGCTATATTTAGACGATTTTGTGCAGTTTAAAAAGGATCTGTGGTACTAAAAAGAGTTAAGTGAGATTGTACAAAACCTGTTAATTGCTGTAGACCCTTTTCAAACTGAATACAATCGTCTAATAGTAGCCAGAATAAAGTTAAACGGACGTCAGCGGTACTGAACGGGTTAAGGGGAGATCTCCACTTGAGGGATTTTGTTCTTGACCCCTTTCTCCCTCATGTTCCCCATTGCTTTTGATATTATAAAACGTTCGCCCCATTAGTTTAGCGATTTTAAGAACTTTCACCCCATAATAAGACCTTTCGTGCCATTCAGGTGTCGATTTTATCCTGGCGAGCGATAGCGAGCCTGTAATTTAAGAGGAACCGGCCTTCGGCCCGGGAAATTTTTCTACCAAAAAATGTACAAATTTATCTTGAAAGGTGCTCAAGGGGGTATAATGTTTAGCTTGATGGAGGTCTAGGGAACAAAGTAAATACCTCCCCTTAACCCATACAGTACCGGTGACATATTTTTCATTATATTGTGGCAACTATAAGACGGTTATATTCAGATTAGGAATTACCTCTAGCAATAATAAGGCTTCAAACTATCTCAACTATTTAACTACCGCAGATCCTTCCTAAGCTACATAATGTCGTCTAATTATAGCTAAAATAAAAGATAACACGTCGCTGGTACTCAAAGGGTCAATACAATCATAATAATAAGCCTGCTCACCTTGAAGCAGAGTCAGCCAGGTAATAAACCAAAGGGGTGGAGTCCTCATGGTCACCTCTACAAGGATATGGTGTATGGTTATTGCAGCAACGAGTACAGACACATACAGTATATTGCGTCTACAAAATACCAAGTTAAGAAAAGATGACCCTTCTCCCTCATGTTTAGCCCCATTAGTTTTCAGATGTTATGATGTTTGCCCCATTAGTTTGTCGATGTTAAGACCTTTCGCTCCATTTCTTTGTCAATATTAAAGACCTTTAGTGGTATTTAGGTGTCTATTTTTTCCTGGCGAACGATAGTGAGCCTGTAATATTGGAAGAACCGCCCTTCGGCTCGGCCAGGACATTTTTCTATCGAAAAATGTACAAATTAATTTAGGAGGAGGACCTAATGGATGTTTTTTTAAAGTTTGATGGAGGTCTAGGGAAGAAACTAAAATATATATACCGGTATATATATATACAGTACCGGGTATATAATTATACATATATGAAATAATTTATCAAAATTCAACCCTTCCCCCTAGAATGAGAATGTTCAGTATACGACCAAACCTAGATAGCATAGCATAGCGGTGCTTATTTAACCTAAGCTAACCCTCTTAGGATTATGACGCGTTCTGAAAGTTTATTCCGGCTATAATTAGACGACTTTATATAGTTTGAGAAGGATCTGTGGGAATTAAAAAGGTAAACACTTTCTCAATCAAGCCTTTTACTTTCATACACCCTTCCTAATCTGAATATAATCGTCTAGTAAAAGCCTGAAAAAACTGTCAAAATGGGTCATAATCCTGAAGGGGCTGATATAATTTAGCCTACCGGTAGAGGGAGAAAATTAAAGCCGAATAACTCCCTAACATTATTGAGTGGCGCTCATTACTAAACTACAGACAATTATTGTATACGATGTACGCAATCCCTCTGGTAAAAAATGTAACACACACCAATTGGGATTAAACTCTTGACAAAGTGATAATACACCTCTCACACACCAGACGGCACGGAACTCGAGACCTCCATCAAGCCTGAAAAACATCCCCAAGATCTCCCTTCTCGATAAATGTGTACATTTTTAGCTTGAAAAATGTCCCAGCCGAAGGCCGGTTTCTCATAAATGACAGGCTTGCTATCGTTCGCTAGGAATAAATCAATACCTGTAATGGCACGTAAGGTACCAACCCACCCGTGTACCAGATAATCCTAATCATAATTTCCACCTACTGGACTTATTTTTAACTACCAATTCAGAAAATTATGATGTTACAGTGAGGTCCCCGCTTGGATCTTCTGATCACTGTCTGATACAGGCCACCTGTCTATCACCTACCACACCTTCCCACTCTGAACCTGTTTTGGTGACTAAATGGCATTACGATAGGGCAGACTGGGAGGGTCTTCAAGGTTTCTTTATTGATATTCCCTGGACCTCTTTCTTTTCTAATGATGCACACTCCACCTTGAGCCACATACAAGATTTTGTAAAACTTGGAATGGAAACTTTTATTCCTCATCAAAGTACAGTAAAGATCTAATTCACCTAAATTGTTTGACCTATAATTGTGCTAGAGTAACTGAACGAAAAAAAAAGCAATAGCCTACAATCCATACACAAGATCGAAAACACATTACGCCCTGTAAGTACTTTAGAGACATGAGAAATCATGCCAACACTCTATTAATCCTAACTAAATCAAACTTTCTCCACAGCAGGCAAATAAACCTTCTAAATAATCCAAATGATAACAAATATTTTTGGTCTCCTCTTAACTGATTCAAATCGAACTTCACTACTGCTTCATCCATTCCACCATTAAAATCTCCAACTGGCAATCTTGTAAGTGACCCACGAGGTAAAGTTAACCTTCTTGCGGTGATTTTCTCCACCTACTCAGCCTTAGATGAAATAAATCAAGATGTCCCTGTACTTAATTTTATTCGCCTGAATTCCCTCACTTAAGATCCACAACCAGACATGTCAAACTATTTTGCAGAATCTCTCAGTAGATAAGTGCTCCTAGTCCATATGAAAATTCCTCCAATAGTACTTAAGAATTGCTCCTTGGTGCTCGCTCCTGTATTGGCAAAAAAATCCGTCTGTGTACTCATACCTCATGCTTCCCAGTACCCTGGAAAGAAGCAAACATCCATCCCAGTTTCCTAAAAAAGGTGCCTCTTCAGATCCATCAAACTACAGACCAATAGCTATAACTTCCACTCTTGGTAGTCTTTGAAATTATATTAAATAATCACATAATTAAGCATCTTGAGAATCATACATTAATCAGTGATAGGCAATATGGTTTTTAGACGATTTTCGATCAACTGCAGACATTCTTTGCTTTGCCTTCTTACGCATCAAATCAACCCAAGTACAGACCAACATGGTGAAACACATTCCATAGCACTTGCTATATCAAAGGCCTTTGATAGAGTCTCTGGCATCATCCTTATTGTCGAAGATGTCACACTACGGCCTTGCATCAATAGTTCCACTAATTTCTTCCTATATTCATAACAGAAAAATATGTGTAATGGTAGATGGACTTTATTCTCAATTTCACTCAATAAATCTGGTGTTCCCCAGGGATCAGTTTTGGCCCCAACTCTGTTCCTCATTCATATCAATGATCCATATCTACCACTCATAATCCAATACATTCCTACGCAGATGACTCAACAACTCCACAGTTCCTTCACATTTAACCATTCTTTCACCCAACCCGATCTTATAAATTCAAAATAAACACTGCAATTTCTCTGAACCAGGACCTTTCTAGAATTAATAAATGGGGACAAAAGAATCTAGTTTCCTTTAATGCACAGAAAACCCAGTACATTCAATTTTCTAACCGACAGAATCTCACTGACTATCCCATATATTTTTTAATGATGTAAATATTCCCACTTCCCCTAGTATTGACATTCTCGGTGTAACATTAACTACTAACTTGAGCTGGACACATTATGTTCGAAGCATTGCTAAGAATGCCTCTAAAAAACTGGGACTCCTGTACAGAGTTCGAGAATTCTTCACTGACGAGAAGTTTGGCCGTAATATAATAAAAGTCATGTGCGTTCTCAGATGGATTACTGTTTCACCTCGCTGTGGGGTGGAAGTGGAGTGGTTTGCATTGAGCAGTTGGAAAAAATTCAAAATAAAGCTATTAGATTTAATCAATAACCCTGCAATCACACAGGACCTTCCTACATTATCCATACGAAGAAACGTTGCATCACTTGCATTATTCTAGATATTTTCACAGCAATTGTTCCGAGGAACTTGCTTCAATTGTGCCGCCTCTCCACATCTTTCCGTAAACTAGGGCAGCTGAGAGCGCCCATGAATTTACACTTTCTCCTCCACAATGCAGAACTTCTGCTTATCAGAATTCATTTATCCCCAGAGCTACTACTCTTTGGAATTCACTTCCCTCGAACTGCTTTCCACAAACTTACAATCTACAAATGTTTAAATCCAGTTGTTACAAACATTTTATGAATGGAGGATGCCTTTAGGCACATGGACTTTTTGTGTTATCTGTGTTTTTCCTTCCTCCGTTCATTGTTTCTTTTAAAAAAAAAAAAAAAAAAAAAAAAAAAAGTATTAATATTAACTAAGAAATGGGTAGAAACGTCTTAAAATCGCCAAACTAATGGGCCGAACATCTTAAAATCGGTAAACTATTGCGGCTAAACATGAGGGAGAAGAAGAGGGGGGGTGGGGGGTCAGAAAAATCAACCATTCCCCCTTAAAATGACGACCGTGGTAACCAATATATATACCACACTTGGGTCGATATACGGGACAAGATCAAATACACTATGCGCAGGTAGACTATGCGTTACGGAGAATAAGTCAGGAGATTGAACTATTCCATGAAAAAAGAAATCCCGCATAATAATATTCATACACATAACTCTGGGGATTAAACCCTTGACCATGTGATCAACAATTGTGTGTGTTAACTGCTTAAACAAACTAGCTACAAGAACGTACTTTGTTTTGATTGGTACAGTTTATTTAGCCATATTAACTTACAATTAAAATTCATTACGTAGGCTACATATACTGTATATTTTAATATACATTTAAGTTTTTGGCTGAGTCTTTTGAGAACATGAACGTTCTCTTTAAAGGCCCTAAAAACAGTCTGGCAGAAGTAACCGCAGTTCGGTAATAATACAATATTTCTAATAGAGTGATACTGTCTTGGCTAACTTAGTAAATGCTTACATTTACAGTAGATGATTGTATTAGAAGCTAAACTGATGGTACAAGAAAATAGTTGCATTATGAACATTAAATGTTGTGTTATAATACGCGACTGATCAGCTAACTATTTAATAAAAATAAATAAAAAATACAGTTAAATTGTAGAGTAGAATCATCAATTCACAACCGTACATGCCTTCCTTATTTGCAAGCAAAACATAGGTTTTATGAAACTAATTACCAGGGTAGAAACAATAATAAAAAGATTTGATTCAGATTAGGAGAACTTAGCAAGTTTAAAAATAACATTTGTGACACCACGATCGTCTTTTAAGTGAACGAGTTAAAATGTACAGGTATTGTGTAAAGGTGACAGTATATGGCGCTTTCACATTTTTATGTAGAGGTCAATCATATTTTGATCTTTATGGACACCCCCTGGTTTGCTCCATTAGTTTGGCAATAATAGACGGTTCACCCCATTCAGGTGTCAATTTTTTTGTTCTGGGCAAAGGAGAGTAAGCCCGTAACTTGGGAGAAATCGGCCTTTGACCGGGACATTTTTCTATCGAAAAAAACAAAAAAACAAAAACAAAAACAAAATAACAAAATACAAATTTAGCTTGAAGGGGGTCTGAGTGGTCCTTTATTTTTTAGTTTGAGGGAAGTTTGGGAAGGTGATTCTGTTAGCCTAGGGGACAAACTAAAATATATTACTCGAAAATGGCAAAAGCAACCAAAATCCTCAATACTAATCAAGCATAATATCATAATAACTCCCAAGACGCCGGACCAGATAGTGTTACAGGTAAATGTAAGAGTCGACTCACCTGTATTAATGCTGCCAGTAGTAATTAACCCCTTCTGTACCGGCGACGTCCTTTACATTTTATTCTAGCTATATTTAGACGATTTTGTGCAGTTTAAGAAGAATCTGTGGTAGTAAAAAAAGGGTTAAGTGAGATGGTTCGAAGTCTGTTAATTGCTGGGAGCCCTTTTTAAATTGAATAAAATCTTCTAACAGTAGCATAATATAATAAATGGAATGTCACCGGTATAGACTGGGGTTAAGGGGAGGTTTTTAGTTGATTCCCTAGACTTCCATCAAGCTTAAAATTACTCCCCCTTGACCCCCTTTCAATTTAAATTTGTAAATTTTTCAGTAGAAAAATGCCCCTTAAATTACAGGCTCGCTATCGCTCGCCAGGAAAAAAATGACACCTAAATGGCACGAATGGTCTTAAAATTGACAGAAATGGGGCGAGGGTTCTTAAAATCGCCAAACTAATGGGGCAAGCGTCTTTAAATTTCACAAGCAATGGGGCTAAACATGAGGGAGAAAGAGGTTCAGAAAAAAATCCTCCAGGTGGAAATCTCCCCTTAAGTCTATTCAGTCTCTATGTCTTGGGAAACTGTATCGGAGATGTCAGTCGAGTGTGTCTTTTAACCCTTTCACGCATATATGACACAGAGGTTGCCAGATTAGCAATAAGAAATAGAGTTCTCTCACTCTTATAATTACCTCTCCAAAATTAGTTTTCTGCCCACAGCTAACTCAAAGACAACTGCAGAGGTTCAATTGAAGTAACTAAACTAAAGGTTTCTAAATACCCCTGATAGTAACAAAGGCTTTAAAGTATCCCTAAACGGCTCAAAATCGCGCCATATGTCGGAGAGGGGTAACCACTTATGTACCGGTGTCGTCCTTATAACTTTATTCTGGCTACTATTAGACGATCTTATTCAGTTTAATTGGGGCCTCCAGCAATTAAAAGGCTTGGAACTATCTCACTTAACCCTTTTTACTGCCTCAGATCCCTCCTAAACTGAAAAAAATCATCTAAATTTAGCTTGAATAAAATGAAAAAAAGACGTCGCTGGTACAGATGGTATTTAATTTGGAGAAGACCCCGTCAAATTCTCTTAATGTAGCTTGAATAAAATTAAAAAGACGTCGCTGGTACAGAAGGGATTAAGGTGGGTCACAGTTTTTTTGTTCTCTCTTTCTCTGGCTTGTACCCATTCGGCCCCATTCAGCCTATTGTTGTAAGATGTTTATCCCCATTCAGGTGTCAATTTCTTCCTGGTGAGCGATAGCGAACTAGCATTGTATGGAGAAATCCAGCTTCGCCGGAGAAATTTTTCTATCGAAAAATGTACAAATTTAGCCTGCTGTCAAAAACTTTAAGCAAAATATGCTGGCTCGCTACCGCTCGCCAGGAAAAAATCGACACCTGGATGGGAGCAAACGTCTTAAAACAGAAGGCCGAATGGGGCCGAATATATACAAGCCAGAGAAAGAGAGAAAAGGAGAGAAAAGCAAACCTGTGACCCCCCTTAAATTAGAAGACTCCGCCGGTTAACAACTCTTCGTGCCGTGTGTGTGACCCGTGCCAGTCCACCTCCTCCTCTCAAGAACTCTCACCCGCTGCCTCTATTATATTGGGACACTGGTCGATAGGTAGATGCCCCCCTGGCTATCTCTTTATCTCTTAAGGGGGAGGGGGTTGCTTTTTCTGGCCCCCTTCTCCTTCAGGTTTAGTCCCATTAATTTGCGATTTTTAAACGTTTGGCGATTTTAACACATTTATGCCATATATATGTCGATTTTTTTCTCATAGCGAGCGATAGCGAGTTGTAATTTTAAGAGGAACCGGCCTTCGGCCGGAACAGTTTTTCTACCGAAAAATGTACACATTTATCTTGAAAGGGTGTCTAGGGGGTGTTTTTTATTCAATTTGATTTAGGTCTAGCGAGGAAACTAAACAAATAAGTAAATAAACATATACATCCAAAACTAACCAGTATCCTCTTAATCACGGCTGAGCAAGAGTAGTTGGTGATGGTAATTGACTGTAACTGTCCCTCCTCAGAACAGCTGCTTGTCTTTGATGTTTAATACATCTTAACACTGGAAGATGGTAATAATCCAGGCTAGATAAGATAGCATATATAATTGAACAGTGCGCAATTGTTATTATGTGAATTAACAAAGTTATATACAGAACTCGAATTTACACGAATAAGAAGAAATATTCCACCAATAAACATTATTTTTATCCATTCGGCTAAGACTGTTTTATACGATAGTGAAAATGTACTTCAAATTCTGAAATTAGGTAAATACATTTCAAATTTACGTGTAGGTACTTATTTAATTTCACAACAGTGGATATTTTGCACACTACTCTCCTCCACCCAGCCGTTGAAGACTGTAGCACAATATTATTCAAAATAAGTATATTATCTATTATATAGATCGTATAAGATTGTTATACTACTGGAGGCAATACAAGAGGGGTCGAAATAGCTGACTCTAAATGTGTCTACGAGTAAGGCTGAAACTCAAGCATTTGGTATGTTGAATATATTTGGGGTTTATATTAAAATCTTTGATAGATTTATGTATCTTGGTAACAAAAGCCATAATGCCTTGGCCCATCACATGAAATTAAGGGTGGAGGGTATATTTATTGGTCGATTTACTCATATATATATATTATTGTTTTAGTTTCCTCCCTAGACCTCCATCAAGCTTTAAAAAAAAACTACATCTCCAAGATCTCCGTTCTAGAAAAATGTCTCGGTCAAAGGCTGGTTCCTCCTAAAATACAGGCTTGCTTTCGCTCACCAGGAAAACAATTGACACCTAAATGGCACGAAAGGTCTTAAGATGACACAAAACTTGTGCGAAAAGTCTTAAAATCTGAAAACTAGTGGGGCTAAAGATGAGGGAGAAGGGGGACCAGATAAACCAACTATCTCCCCGTAAGGACTCTCGACAATATGGCCATATCGATATGTATGCCAACGGATGAAATTATGGATCTTCAAGTTCCGGTTGCTCTCCGTCTTGTTATATGATTGCAAGACATGAACTTTTACTAGTGGCTTGAAGAAATGTATCAACTCCTTCGGTACCAAATGTCTCTGCAGGATCGCGAGTAACTGCTGGTATGACTACATAATATACAACCAGCATCTTTACTCTGATACTGACTCGAGATTTAATGGTTGAATAATTCTAGAGTACTGAGTACCAATTTACCTTAATAAGGGCACACGGTTCGTGGTCTTAAAGTTGGCCCTAAAGATGCAAATGAATAATTGGAATGGCCGGTTTGGTTAGCAACTTTTCCTTTTTTTCTGACCAAGTAATACTAAGTCAAAAAATACTTGAGTCAATATGTGCGCATATTAAGAGGGTTTTATCTGGTTTGTTTTGTAAAATGCTCACTTGGATACACCAAATTCAAACTTGACAATATAATATAATTTTAGCTGTGAGACCCAGTTTTCGATAATTTCGAGAAATTTGAAGTAGCTACCTTTATGAGTTTGACTCCGAAATTCCCGAAAAAGTATATATGTTACTTACATTAGACATAAACATGACAAAATAATATAATATAATTATAATGGGAATATATAACTATACATTGTTATTCAAATACATGGAGCCTAATTATAATGATTATAATTATAATAACTATAATACGTTATGGTAGGTATTATACTTTAACCAGGTGTTCAGTTAGGATATACCCTTATGCACAATACCTAATCACCATCAACCAGCTATTTGGTTGGGTAAAATTCCAATCACACCGTAAATCTAAGAACTACCGCACCAATTTTGACAGTGATATTTATGTGACTTAGATTCATAATTACAAGTGGATAACGTCGCCCATTTCTCCTGGGACAAAGAGAATATTGACTGTATCCTTTTCAATTAAATATCTAACTGATAGCGGGTGATATATCCGTCACATAAAGTAAATTACTAACCTATCTATATTCGACTTACGTTTTCATATAATTTGTCTACAATTTCTTTTTCCCCTCTTTTTGGTGATAGGTATGTTAAGTAAATCAAGATAATGATATACAGTGTATACGTATTGTGCAATGCTATACATATGTATTATTAATATTGACCTGAAAATATAAGTGATTAAATCTAATTATATAGAGTTAATGCGGCAATGCCTCACTAAAGGAAGTAGGCCATAAGAGTAAAGTGCATCTCGATAAACTCAATTGTGTGTATCAGACCACTACTAGCCCGCACCAAAGAATCCTGTAAGTGCCAATTGGAAACCTTTGACCATGATTCTATATTCTATCATTCTCGAGTTTTCCTCTTCTTTACAAGCACACACACACACACACACACACACACACACACACACACACACACACACACACACACACACACACACACACACACACACACACACACACACACACACACACACACACACACACACACACACACACACACAGCGAAAATCATAACTGCGATACCCCCTGCGACGCGAATGAGCTCTTCATTAATTAGAACTACGCCTGAATTCACACTAAAAGCCGGGAAATATAACAGCCACATAATTGGTACGATAACTTATTAAAGCGTTATAATCCAGCTTGTCTCCTCATTCACATTCCACTGTCCAGTCGAAATAATAGTTTTCTAGCGATGGTCGTTAAAGTCATGTGTATCAAATATAATAGTGGCTTTAACCCTATTTGGTCCCTGGGGAGGTCGTTTTGGAACCCCTGGGCGGTTTCGCTCCATTAGTTGAGATTATAAGACGTTTCAACCCATTAGTTTGGCGATAATAAGACGCTTCACTCCATTCAGGTGGCTATATTGTTCTGGGTGGCCAGTAACGAACCTAAAACTTAGAAGAAGAAAAAATTGGCCTTCGACAAACATATTTCTATCGAAAAATGTGACATTATTTTAGTTTGAAGGAAGTCTGGGAAGGCGTTTTTGTTACCCTAGGTGACAAACAAAAATACATAGCTCGAAAATTAAAAAAAAAAAAAAAAAATCACAAATAATAATATTGAACAAAATATGATAACCCACAAGAGGTCGGACCAGGTATATTAAGGGGAGATTTCAACTTGAGGGATTTTTTTCTGGATTCCTTTCTCCCTCATGTTTAGCCCCATTGATTTTGCGAGTTTAAGACGTTCGCCCCATTAGTTTGACGATTTTAAGAACTTTCGCCCATTTATGTCACTTTCAAGATTTGTCGTGCCATGTAGGTGTCGATTTCTTCCTGGCGAGCGATAGCGAGCCTGTAATTTAAGAGCAACCGGCCTCCGGCCGGGAAATTTTTCTACCGAAAAATGTACAAATTTATCTTGAAAGGGAGTCTACGGGGGGTGTAATTTTAAGCTTGATGAAAACGTAGGGAACAAACTAAATACCTGCCCTTAAGCGCCCCAATTATTCTACAATGGAACGAAGATAATTTCTCAGAATACCCATTGTGTGCTTACATATAAGTTGGGGTGGAAGTAAAATGCGAATATGTAGTCATTATGTAATTAACCCTTCCAGTACCGGTGCCGTCCTTTTGGCTTTACTCTGGCTACTATTATAAGGCGATTGTATTCCGTTTCAAAAGGGCCTCCAGCAATTAACTAGCCTCGAATAAGCTCACCTAACTTTTTTTACTACCACAATTTTGTTTTATAAGCTGCACAAAATCGTCTAAATATAGCTAGAATAAACTTTAAAAGACGTCGCCGGTACAGAAGGGGATACATGTAAGAGGTTTATGATGTTAAGGGGGCCCACCTCGCTTTCTTCTCTTCTCTCCCTCTCTCTTTGGCTTATATCCATTAGGCCCCATTCAGCCTACTGTTTTAAGACGTTTACCCCCATCCAGGTGTCAATATTTTCCTGGCGAGCGGTAGCGAGCCAGCATATATATTTTTTGTTTTGACAGCAAGCTAAATGTGTACATTTTTCGATAGAAACATTTCTCCATACAATGCTGGCTCGCTACCGCTCGCCAGGAAGAAATCGACACCTGGATGGGGATAAACGTCTTAAAACAGTTGGCTGAATGTGGCCGAATGGATACAAGCCAGATAAAGTGAGAAAAGGAGAGAAAGAGAAAAAAAAGCAGGTAACCCCTTATCTCTTCACAGACCATAAGACATAATGGTGGATAGGGAGATTATTGACTGTTGAATACGAATACCATTGTATTATAATAGAGCAAATTATAGTGAATTTGTTAATAAAGTGTGATAGTGGTCTGATTCAATAGTTGGAATCTTGACCAGTGATAAATGTGTTCAGATTCTTTTGATTGGAGATAATGGTTCACTTTGCAAGCATATGGGAAGAAGAAATCTAAGTTTTTGTTACCTAACTATTGAGAGAGAGAGAGAGAGAGAGAGAGAGAGAGAGAGAGAGAGAGAGAGAGAGAGAGAGAGAGCGAGAGCGAGAGAGAGACTAAATATCATCCCTTGCAGGACCTAGACTATCATTTTACCCTGGCAACTTAACACAATATTATTCAGTTTAGAAAAGATGTCTTATAATAATAATTAAAACAAAAATTCCAGTAACCCCTTCAATTGAACGAGATTTTGAAGTTAAGATATTGACCTCTTCAGTACAGGTAAATACAATGATGCTTAAACCCAGGAAGTGCGATAAGCCTCACAGAAGGGTCACTATAGCGAACGCGATAGGCCTCACGGAAGCAAAACCATAAAAAAAAACTTCCAAAATGCCCCAGGGGCCCTCAAAACAAAGGAATATGTCATTAGGTGAGATAATTCCCCTCTTGTACCTCCTAACACTCATCCACATGTGTCCCAACACTCGTCCACATGTGCTCCCCCCCCCCCATCCACAATTATAGGATATTTTGCCTCTTCTTTCCCTAATTTATCGGTTATTTTACGCGCAAATTATTCTCACACGGTTGAGTCATTTAGAGACCCTATAGCAGTGTGAGATCTCTCCCGCGGAGCTCAGTTGATTGCTAGAAGTTGGAAAGGGAAGATGTTTGTCTCTCAGCCGTCCGCACCAGAATGCGACCGAGCGGCGAAAATTATAGGTTTGATTCCCGAAGGGAAGTAGAGAAAACCTAATATTTAATAGGGCCCCGTAATCATTGATGACTTCGTCTATTAACATTAATAGTCTCCATTCAACATCCTGCGCCAGCAATTTGAATAACCCGTGCGGAAGATTATGGAGTACTCATCACAAGTGCACGCCTAAATCCCTTATGGGATCGTCATTTTGATTGGGTACCCTACAGAAAAAACTCCGTAAAAAAGAAAAAAGAAAAGATAATTTAATATCTGTTATCATATGACTTGCCATATACGTGGATTTCTCATGTTTTGCTTCCCCGATACCAGGCCCCCTAGCGGCCATCCTCGTTCTTCACTGATATACCAAGAAACTATGGAAATCAACGAATGGGAAGTGGGATGGTTGGGAGGGCCCGAGTAGTCAATGATTACGGGGCCCTACTAAATATTAGGTTTTTCTACTTCCCTTCGGGAATCAAACCTATAATTTAATAGGGCCCCTTCATCATTGACGACTTCGCCTGAATATCAAGACTGGAGGCGGGACATTCGTAAAATATCCTAACCTTAGGGAAGAAAATCCGAATAAAATTGTTCTTAAGACTTTTATTGTATGCAATACAAAATATAAAAAAGGTATAAAAGATTTGCTAGCAGTGCGTGGCATTAAGAAACTGCTTGCTCATGGTAAGGTCGTTGCAGGCGACCTTATGCTTGAAAGAGTATGACACATCTGTGTCCCACCGAGCGAGACCCTGCAATAGGTACTTGCTCTGATCTTAAAACTAATTGTACAGTAAACTCACTGTGCACTTTGGTAAAAAATAGACATAGTTGCAACTATGTGAAAACTCTCTTAAAATTAACACGACTAAATACTGGACTGTAGAACTCGTCCTATCACAGCTCGTGATATATCACAATCTCCAAGGGTACAGAGGGGATATGGCCTTATTCCGCACAGCCCCCCCCCCCCCCCCCTTTTTTTTTAACAATTAATTAATAAAAAACATACTACCTACTGTATCCGTTGCCGTAAAGCTACACAAGTACGCTTTGGTTTATCTAGAGCGACCGACAGCTAGCGTGTCAGGAATGTATGGTTGGAAGCCCAAAGTTGGGTCTTAGCAATATCCTCAATTGAAATTTTTTGTAAAAATCTGAGAGACACCGCCCACTTCCTGATGTCGTGAGCCCGACCTAACACGCCGGGGTTGCTTTCCTTAATAATGTCTACTATTAATGAAGCTAACTTCCGTTTCGTAGCACGCGTACCTGTTCGGTTCACCCATAAAGCACCTGGTTGGCGAGGTTGCGCAGCCCTCATAAACTTTGTGAGCGCTAGCACAGGACATAACATGTGATGAATGAGGCCCCTCTTGAGGGCCGGGACTGAAAATTCAGAAAAGACATAGTCTGAATGTTCATTTTTTGCAATAAATGAGGAAGACGGCGCGATTTGCACATGGTCGTGCAGTCTCCCAAACCCGAGACAGTTTGGTTCGTTGCTCATCGCCGCCAGCTCTGATACCCGGTGTCCAGTGGCAAGTGCCATGAGAAAAACCGCTTTCTTAAAAAGTGAGTCAAAGTCCGGCGCATGATTATACTTGCGGGATTGTAGCAATTCCAAAACTTTATCAAGGGACCAGGTGGGCATGAGTTGGCGAGGAGGAGGACGAAGTTTGAAACATGCCCTCATAAAACCTTTCTCCTCCGCCTGCGGTATGGAAAGGCCGGTGAGATCAAGGAAGGGGGTCCTAATGGCCGACAGATGATTCTTAACGTTATAACCGAATTTTGTTCTGCTCAAACAGATAATCTAAGTACTTGAATACTAAGGCTGTCAAAGCAGTCGTCTGCCTCGATTCCACAATCCAGGTTGTAAATGTTTTCCAATGTGATTGATATTGTATCCTGGTAGACGGGGTGTACTGATTCAAGAGCTTTTGAGTGACACTAGGCCCAAATTTATTTAGCCATTTGGCAGAGAAAATATCCATAAGGCAAAACTGAGAGAGGTCTGAAGGTTGCCAATCGTTTCCAAGTGGAAGGCGGAGACCGGGAGGGACACCGGGGTCCGGCACCACTGTTGCAATTGGTGGTACCATACCTGAGCCGGCCAGAGCGGCGCGATCAGCGCTACTCGGCCCCGGTAATTCCTTAGTTTGTGAATGACCTTGCACATTAACACAGAGTCTGGTGGCGGAAACAGATAGATCGAGGTCCACTTGTTCCAGTCCACCAGCAATGCATCGGGTCCCCCCGCCGGGGTTACCCCGTGACGGGTCAGAAAGAGTGGCAGTCTGTGGTTCTGCGTTGACGCAAACAAGTCTACTTGTGGACGGGCCGGCTTTGCAATTATCTTGTTGAAGATCGCCTGTTTGATTGTCCATTCTACTAAAGTACTCCGCCGGCGAGAGAGAGCGTCTGCCCAGACGTTCGCTACGCCGGGGAGGTATGTGGCATGCAGATGAATCCCTAGCGAGTCTGCTAGGGTAAACATTTGTTCTGAAACTCTCAACAACTCTCGTGACCTCACTGAGCCTTGCTTCTGAATGCAAAAAAACGCAGTTTGATTGTCCATTCTGAATGCTATTGATTTGTTCTTCAAAGTCGTGCAGTGAGTTTGGAGAAAGAACAGGGGAACTAAAAGCTCCTGCTTGTTGATATGTGACTGACTGTTTGCCCCCCAAATGCCTTGTCCCTGGTGGCCTAGACTTGACTGATATCCCCACCCCAGGGACCCCGAGGCGTCCGTGTCTATCCAAATCGTAGGTGGGGGAGAAACCCATGACATGACTGAGTAGAGTACTTCGTGTTTGGTCCAGGCCGAGAGCAAGTTGTGAATTAATGGAGGAATTGGCCATAATTTCTTCTCCGGCAAGAGAGGGAACACTTTGTTGCCTTCCAGGATTAATCGCTTGGTTTCAGTCGGCCTAGTTTGACAGTTAATTGTATCCAGTTGAGAGAACCGATCAGGGAATCCCACGTTTTCCTGGTCGTATCCAGACTGTGGAGGAACCGGAACAGTTTCCTTCGAAACCTGTTGCGGTTGTCCGCACTCTGTGTAAGAGTCAGAGCGGCGGTATCCCAGATCAGCCCTATCCACTGAATCGTCCTTGAGGGGACAAGGTGTGACTTTGCCAAGTTCACCTTGAACCCTAGAGCTTGTACATGAGCTAACACTCGGTTGACATGATCTTGACATAATTCTAACGAGTTTGCCACTACTAGCCAATCGTCCAGATACCAAAACACCTGTATGCCTTGAACTAATAGGGGTAAAAGGGCTTGCCTGACAAGCATGGTGAAAACTCTTGGTGCTAGGTTCAGCCCGAATGGCATCCTTTGACAGACGTAAGTCTCTTGCCGGATTCTCAAGGCGAGAAACTTTTGGAACCTCTTGTTTCTAGGGACATGCCAATAGGCATCTTTGAGATCGATCGAACACATCCAACCTTGCGGCGGGAGTGCGAGTCTGAGTTGCTGTATCGTCAGCATCCGGAAGGGTGAATTCTCTATAAATTTGTTCAGTTGCGAGAGATCTAGAACTGGTCGCATCTGCACACTGTCCCTTTTTGGCACTAAAAAGAGGTGTGACGTGAAAACTAGTTGGGATGCATTGACTGGGTAAAGGACTCGTTTGGCAATCATTTCTTGTACTACGGCCTCCTCCTCCTGAGACACTGGGGTATACTCCTGCGGCTGACGCAGTCGGGGCCGCCGGAGCCATCGCCAGGTAATTCCATTGCTCACTACTTTTCTGGCCCAGGCTGAGCGGAATGAACGGAACGACCCCAGGTGCAAGGGTTTCTTGATGGGGTCCTTCCTCGCTTGGGAGGTAACCTGTTTCCAACCGCTTACCAAATTAAATACTAAGCTCCAAGTTTCAGTGTTAAGAAGCATGGCCGTAAGCACCGGGGATAGAGTCACCCGGCGACCTATGTCCGCCGGCAACTTCTTTACCAGATGCACTCTCAAGTCTTGGTGAGCCCGTACCGCCTCCAAAATCGCGATTCTAATGTCACCTAGGGACTGAATGGCATTTTGAATTGACAGTCTACGAGACAGCTCCATGGCTCTCCGAATTTGGGGGTCAGTGACGGCCGAGATCGTACGTGCTAGAGAGGCGGCTACTTGATGGCTCACCAAGTATTGAGAGAACATCCTGTAAGCTTTATTTCGTAACCTAAAATCTCGCTCCAAGTGAGCTGGTGGTGGTGGAGAAAAGGGGTCATCTAAGGCATGCAATGATACTTTGCGGGCCGCCAGTAAAGTTAGTAAGGCTGGTGGTACCCCTTCTGCTTTGGACACTGGTAGAGAAAAATAAGTGTGATTCTCTTGGGGAATTTGATGTGACACTTTGGATGTAATAGTAGTGGCAAATACCTGGGCCTCAAGTTCCCAATCCAACCACGGGCCGGCTCCCACTTGCCGCATCTGCAGGACTGGGTTCTGAGCTTGGTCCAGAGCCGGGGTTGTAGCCAACTCCGGCGTAATAGCATTTAAGGCCTTGACATCATTGATGCCATCAGCCTTCGACCAGTCAGCGAAAAGTCATGCAGAAGCGGCGGAAGGGACTGCCGGAGCAGCTGAATACACAAAATATGATGGATTAAGGGGACTAGGTACACCTTTAATAAGAACATCTAGCACCCTCCCTGTCTCGTCTTTAGCCCTAAATGTTTTATTCTTATTGATCTCTATGGACCATTCTATGGGGACTGGAGGGTTTCCTGACACAGATGGTTGAGCTATAAGAGGATTCTCTGGGACTAAAGGTACCCACGAGCAATCAGTACCATAGAGGAGAGGCATAGGGCCTTTCCTCACCGGTAACTTGTCTAAGGGGGGCGGTTGAACGTCAGTAATCACCCTCAGGTTGGACATAGCTAACGCCGCCAGTCCTACAGGACTTGGGGTCGTTGCCACCACTGGGGTTGGGGATGACGTCAAAATTGACGGAAGATCTAATGGTCTCACTACAGAAGTACTAGCGGGAGCAGTTGAGGTAATAACCGGCTGATCTGACGAGGTAGGGAGTTGGTACTGCTGTAACACCTTATGTAATAAGTCATTTACCTGGTCCGAAGTCATCCATTGTCGTGAGGGATCTTTGGATGAATTTGAACTAGCTTCAGAATAATTACTTGGAAGCGACTGAGGAGCCGGGGAGAACATAGGATCCGCCGGCTCCTCACTCTGCTCCAAGAGTTCATGTGATCCTAACTCTTGAGAATCCTCGTGATCCCTAGGGGGCCAAGACAAATCAGGCACCGAAGATGGCAACACGTTGGTGTTGCTATCCTCAGTCTGTTCTAGAGTGACATTGAATGAAGGTTCTGTATGGCGCCAGTAACCTCCTGCCGCCAAGGGCTGGGGGTCCTGATCCATCGGAGAGATAATTTGTGCCTCCGCCGGACGACCCCTAAATTGATCGGCCAGTACCCTACTATGGCCTGTTGATTTCACACCCCGGGGAACTAGAGATAATTTTGGTATTGCAAACGTTACATCAGAAGTGACATGCCTAGAATGTTCTTCACTAGTAGTGGGTGTCTGAGAGTCAGAGGGCGGTGACAGTTGGTGGGACTCCCGCCGGCTGCTTGAAGAGGTATACTCTTCTCGTCGGCATTTGTGCGACCTCGAAGAGTCCGAGGTAGAGTGGTGAACGCGTTGCCGTGGGGACTTCGATCTGGACTTCGACTTCCGCCGCGTGGCACGGGCCGAGGAGGGGACCTCTGTGACGTCGCTCTCACTACTACTATTGACATATTCTTTGCTTATGGCTTTAGTTTTGACCTTAGGTCTGACTGCTTTAGAGGGACCGGATTTTACTAAAGGTGACTTTATAATAAGCTTTTCCCATAGGACCTCGTCATCACACTGGAGGGCTTTATGGGCAATATCTTTAGCGTATGTATTGAATGTCGCTTTAACTTCAATGTAAAACCGCCAAACATGAAAGGTCTGTTTTAGCTAACAAGGCGGACTTTAATTCTGAACAAACGGCGCACTTTTTTGACAACCACACGCCGCGTGAGCGATCGAGACACTTGACACATTTAGTGCAGAAAGTATGAGCAAACACTGGTAAGAGGGAACAAGTGGGTGTAGCACAAAGATCAAATCTGGGCATAGTGCCGTTCAAAGAGAGGGTCCCCTCTTCCGTCGGGATCCGATGGCCAACTCCGCCGGAGAAGTAGTCTGGGGGCCTGGAAAGAAAATTTCCAGGAATCAATGCTCATAAGGATAACCTGCGAGGTATTATACATCCTATCTCAAATCCGCCAGAAACTTAGTGAAAAGTGCACCACTTATTCTATCCTTCCGCCAGATCTGTCTAGCTGAGTTTCTCACAAACTTACCTGTGACCAGCGTCACAGGTCCCTTGACCTTATTAAGTTGTGACTGTATCTAACCAGTTTGCAAAACTAATATATCATGTAGTGAACACTTGACTGATGTCGCCGCGGGCGATGACGTCGTTATGTGTCACTTGGCCAGACAGGGTGAGTTCCCTCGGCGAGCCGAGATGGTGGCCCTGGTAGGAATGCAATTCTGCCGGGAGAGTGTGGTTCAGCCAAACCACGCCGGGATCTTCTGAACGTTCCTATCCGCCAGAGGCGGATTACTTGGACCCAACGCACGGGCCCGCCGGAACAGACAAAAACTGCCGGGAAACAGGGATGGCACAGCCCTTTTCCTGCAGTCCCACACACATAAAATAAAATGCATCATGACATATAGGGACGTCTCCCATGCCCCAAAGGTTCGAGCTCGCATGCCAGAACCAACACAGGGGGAAAACAACGTAATCAATAACACCAGAAAAATTTAGACACCTAAATTACCTGTAGCCTATGATGGAGACCCCTAATTATGACGACCACGTAACCGAAGACATCCCAGCCGAAGACGCTCGAGAACCGCAGCCGCACCATGTAGAGGGAGGCCTTATCAAGGGGCCTAAGGAAAACACGAACCCTGGAAGGTGGAGCACCACGTGCAGACACCCTTAAACCAGAGCATTTGCTGATAAATGTAGACAGTGGCATGTACTATCCTCAATAATGACAGTCTGTATCATGCCTTGTAGCGTGGTCGCCTTCTAGATAAGTAAACACAACAGTTAAGGCGTCATACACAAATAAAACAACACACGCGGTCCACCCATCCGGGACTCCTGGACGCCTGTGACAATGGTACCCTATTTTAACACACTCTTCCTGCGGACCGACCAATCTGGCAGCCGTGCTAGCTAATCTAAACCTTGTTACTGCAACACAGATATATACAAATGAGTAAGGACTCACTAGAAGCTCTGCGAACGTCGAATGAAGCGGACACGGCGCAAGCGTTGTGATCGGGAGGGACGCGGAAGAAGGAAGAACGAGGATGGCCGCTAGGGGGCCTGGTATCGGGGAAGCAAAACATGAGAAATTCACTTATATGGCAAGTCATATGATAACAGATATTAAATTATATTTTATTTTTTATTTTTTACGAGTTTTTTTCTGTAGGGTACCCAATCAAAATGACGATCCCATAAGGGAATTAGGCGTGCACTTGTGATGAGTACTCCATGATCTTCCGCGCGGGTTATTCAAATTGCTGGCGCAGGATGTTGAATGGAGACTATTAATGTTAATAGGCGAAGTCGTCAATGATGAAGGGGCTCTATTAAATATAAGTTTTTCATCCCCCAATTGCTGTTCCCACTTCTTTTATCATTCTTCAAGGTTCATATGTTCATCATATAAGTAAAATAAATGCACATGGAGAAGAAATAATGCTTTATATGGTAAATATAACAAATTCTGTCAAAATCGAAAGATAGAAAATACCCGTCCTGGACACTTTTCACTACCTCAATTTTGCGTTCCACGGGTTAACTTCAGATTAATTTGGCAATCATAAGATGATATTCTCTGAGGATACACCAAGAAATGAGTTTTAGAATATGTATGAATACACTAATGATCCGTCTAATTTTTATATTTTTTCTGTGAAAGGAGACAAATGCCAAGACTGGCTGTAGATAATGTCACTTAACCCGTCCAGCCCCGGCTAGTTTTGTAATGTTTGTTCACCAGAACCCGGCCGGTTTTCAAAAAATGGTTTTATTCCAGAAACAATAGCGAATGGGTTAGGAATGAAGGAAAAACCACGAAAAACCGCTCAAAAAGCTTAAAGAATGGTCCTACAGAGCCCCCGAAAACTTATTTTACAAGAGTAAAAAAATTGAAGGCAATTACCCCAAAAAACCAGGTTATTGCACGCACAGGTTATTGCGCGCTCACGCGCACGCACGTGGACTTTGAGAGTTTTCAACCATCGGCACGGTTGCGTGGGATACGTACACAGTTCCCATACAAATCTGAGCCCTCTTGAGTGGCTACACCTGAGGTTACGGTCGGTGCAATTAGGGTGACGCGCCAGGCGCGTCTCTGGGGCTGTGCGTTACATACATCGCCGACGCGTCAGGCGCGTCGCTGGGGCTGTACGGGTTAAATAAAAGAAAATTAATAAAATAAATTCCAGCTATGCTCGATTCAACATGCCTGGGCATACAGAATTTAAACCATAGAAATGAAAAGATTGTCCAAGGAGTATTGGAAAGAGTTCCAGGATTTACCGGTTAGGGAAAGATTGAAAATTGGTTCACTCAATGGTTAGATTTGATTAGAATATTAAGATAACAGAGAAACACATACCCCAACGTGTTTCACCACCAAGAATCTCTTCTCCTCCACCTACCACTCCTCCAAGCCACAAGGGAACAACGCACAGCCCCATAAGGTATGCCAGAGTCGCTGCAATCTCCGCAATACCAGTTACAACACCCAGGAGTGATTTATCCAAACACATGGATAATACAGAGGTGCCTAGAAGCAACGAAAGCCGAAAGAAGAGAAGACACCACCAAAGGCACCGTAACCAAAAAAGAGTCCAGGCGCCCTTCTACCTCTATACCACACCACCGCCATAGTGAGAAAAGCCAGAAGGACTACTCCCAACTCCATCAGAAGTCTTCCTCACACCGGTGTCCTTATTGACCGGAATGACATCACCCAGGACACCTCAGCCAAAGGTATGACCACTGCAGGAAAGTTAGAGATCATTACTCAGTTGGATGGTTAGCTTATCTATCACTGGACGATAAGTTAGCAATAAGATTGGGCCACCCTGCTTTGCTCTTGACAGTATTGACCTAGGTGCACTGGTATCCTATTGAGCTACTTCAAGAGAGTGTTTTTGTTGTTGTGGGTATCAAGAAGGAAGCTTTATTAGACACTTCACTGGTTGTAACTAATATCCTTCCCTACCCCAACTGAGGCGCTATTATGGATAAAGAATGCTGCTATGGTAAGCGCTTTATCCGGGATAGACCAAACTAGGGCTCTGGGAGAAACCGTCTACCCATAGCGGCACTCAGCAGGGAGTCCTTCCAAGATAGCAATATCTTGGAGAAGGCCACAATATATCCAGCACCCCCAGTTCTGAAAGACTTATAACGGTCAGAGTAGTTAAGATCTGTTGCGTTACAAACAACTATCTTACGTTCGCTCGATAACGTGTGTTGGTGCACTGGCATATTTACACGATATTTAAGACCCAACACCAAGACTCTGGAA
Source organism: Paralithodes platypus (assembly GCA_032716605.1). Lineage (NCBI taxonomy): Eukaryota > Metazoa > Arthropoda > Malacostraca > Decapoda > Lithodidae > Paralithodes > Paralithodes platypus. The sequence goes on along the minus strand of CM064509.1, from coordinate 53,403,092 downwards.
GTTCTGCATCAAAACTCTTATAAAGACCAGAGTAGTCAGTGAGCCCTCTCCTGCGTTAACTCGATTCTATTTTACCTATGTACTAGCATATGGTAGGTAGTATTCAAGGTCCAACTTCAAGAGTTCGAGCACAACTGTTGTCAACTAGTCACGTCAGGATTACCACCACGGCCAACGCATTTACCGAAGACTTACCGGTAAGTATCTACTCTACGAATATAAAGTGAAATTATTACACTGTTATAAATACACAGGAGAAACTGTGAGAAGTGATCTAAACTAATTGTATTTAGGAAGAAGTATAAATGATCAACAGTGAAACGTAATATTGATACGACTATATTTGAAGTAGTCTAGTGAAAGTGTATGCTACGATTCTATGCAATTTAATAACTAAAGAAAGTACAAGTGATGCCCAAATAAATCAGAGAAGTACTAATATTAATTCTGATAATAATAATACCAAGTGAATATCAAATATCATACGCATAATTTTATAGAGGAATAAACTGGAAACAAACCTCATTAGTCGCCACCTCAAGAGTAACTCTACGCATATTAAACCAACAAATTCGCGTACATTATATTGATACATAAACATAATAAGCACAAGTGTAAGTCCTCAGTTCAAGGAAGTGCTATTTTTATATATATAAATTAAAAATAAATACAGGACAAGTGTAATACTTCGATTAGAAGACAGTCCATAATAATAACCTAGATTATCAAGTTCAAGTGTAATACCTCGATCGTAGGGAGCACTAAATTATAATTGTAGAAGTACCAGTCTTTCGAGTGAAAACATAATGGAGCCTCGCTCGTGCGTCTTTTATATATTTTGTTCTTTACCATTATTCTATGATTACGTATGCCATATCCTTTTGTGAATAAATATAATATGAATGTACGTGTAGTTATAATTTGCCTCAATTACTTTCTGTCCATGTGTTAATACGAATTCGGCTTCTCCAGTTAAGCAGAACCTACCTATTTAAACCAATCAACCCCAGTAAAAACCTGGTATAACAAATATATATACTGCATGCATATCATTGGTGTAAACATATATAGTATATGTGTGTTTCATGGGTAATTTCAAGTTTCAAACCTTTCCTCGAAAGTTGGTGAGATAACTTGTAAAATATCTATTGGGTAGTGTAACTAAATACATACCAACACGTAATCTTAAAAATAAATACTTTAATCTGTGCTGGATATGTTTAGTTCTAATGGAAAAAATATAGTTCCACCATATTTTAACCCAGTCGTAGCTGAGTGGATTAGAGGTCTGGACATATCTTGTCGTATGTCTGGAGTAGGCCTATAAGCTAAAACCCTTGAGAGAATTGCATATTATAAAATACACATATTGTATATCAGTGTTTAGACCGTAGTACACTATATACACACACTCCCATACCGGTGTGTACAGTCAAAAGCATAAATGTTGATGCATTAGAAACAGTATCAAATGCAAATGAGACAATACAATGTTATACAGTATAATAGCCCAGATGCTTCTGAACCAGGCTTTAACCCCTTCGGTGCGGGCATATTTCCACCTATTTCCGCCATATTAGGGCTCATTCAGGCACTCCTGATTGATTAGGCAAGTGTCTGAATTAAATTAAATGTATTCAGCCAAAAACTAAAAGAAACTAGCTTCAAAATGACACCAAAACGAGCTTCGTAGCTCGCAGGCTTCACTCGCAGCGCTACCATTGACATTCGCTAAAATGAGCAATTATCGCTAAAGTCGCGCTACATTTGCCTTTGGTAGGGCTGTATATCTCGCGAGAGCATGGCTCAATAGTCCTCCGTGCCACGGCCGGCTGGCTGGAGGAAGGACGTGTGGCCTGTCACGCTCCCGCTCCCTCGCACTCGATTCTACAGGCTTTAGGAGGCTTTAAGAACCTGTAAATTGCCTTATATTGCCAGGACGTTCCAGAACGTCTCCGGCAGCCAATGGGTTAAAGATTAAAACATTTGAGTTGGTGTAACTAATTGATATACCAGAATGCCGGGTTACAATGATGCAGAATACAGGATTGCAATGACTGCCAACAAACAACCCAGCCCACCACTGCCAGATTTGATGGCGCCCTTGCCATTTATTACACCCTTCGTGACACCCTGCCTCTAATATCTCACTTGCCAGAGACACCAAGAAAGAAGGGACTATGTCACACCAGGAATGTAACAGTCTCCCCAAAATGCTCTCATCAAAGAAAACGGAAGCAGACAGTCTCATTTCCATATTTAAGCTTCATATTTAAGCAAGGTCTCCCGTGATTGGTCAAGCCGGGTCACGTGACATCCATGGAGCCATTGCGCATCTTTTGAGCTCTTCACTCACTCCCACAAAAAGAAGAATTAATAGAAAATTTGAGTGTTGGTGATGAATTCAGTAATAGTGACCATCGTACGATCACTTTCTATATAAAGTTCAATAGCAACGAACTCAATACCAGCAAAGAGAAAGTCCCAAATTTCAAGAGAGCAAACTTCTGTAAACTTAGAGCAATACTTAAGAAAATCAACTGGAGTTCTATGAATAACAATGATGATCTAAACCAATCATGGAGATTTTTCACCTCCACTTACTCTAATGCAGTACATGAGTGCATACCATTAAACAATCGAAGATCAGTACATAATAATAGGCCTAAGTGGTGGAATAAAGACATTGCAGATTGTCTGCTTGCTAAAAAGAATGCTCATGATAGATTACAAATCTCTGATACCCATGAAAATGAAGTGATATTTGTAGATCTATGACGCAAAGCCAAAGCGTTAATCAAATAAAGTAAAAACACGCTAGAATTACATGTTGCAAATCAAAGTAAAACAAACCCAAAAGAATTTTATAGTTACATCAGGAAGAAGAAAGTAGTGACTTCAATGATTGGACTGTTAGTAGATGAGAAAGATTACACTAAAGATGAAGCAAAAATTAGTAACGCTCTCAATAACGGTACCTTCTTTGCATCAGTTTTTACAACAGAATAACTTAATAATATACCTACAGCATCGACGATTCAAACTGATAATTCTGATGTTCTAAGCAATATCACTATTACAGAGAGAGATGTATTGAAATGTTTAGATAAACTCAAGGTAAATAAATCGCCTGGACCTGATACAATCTCACCCAGAGTTCTGAAGGAAGCTAAGGATGAGCTCTCCAAATCACTAACATTGCTATTCAATAAATCCTTGCAGTCTGGACCTATGCCTGATCAGTGGAAGCTCGCCAACGTAACACCGATATTATAAAAAGGCAGAAAATCCTTACCTAGTAACTATCGTCCAATCAGCTTAACCTCAGTTGTATATAAAATGCTAGAAACACTCATAAGAGACAGACTCGTAAATCACTTAGAGGAAAATAACATACTTAAAGATACTCAACACGGCTTTCGTAACAAACGTTCCTGCTTAACAAACCTCGAAGACTTCTTCCACGATATCCTCAACCGCTATGATGAGAGTAAAGCTGTAGATATTATATACCTTGATTTTCAAAAGGTCTTTGACAAAGTTCCACACAAACGTTTACAGCTAAAACTTAAAGCACATGGAATACAAGACGGTGTGTTGAGATGGATAGAAAATTGGCTCAGCGACAGAAAGCAAAGAGTAGTCATAAACGGTAAGGCATCTAAATGGACCAATGTAAGTAGCGGGGTACCCCAGGGATCAGTACTAGGACCAATTATCTTTTTAATTTACATAAACAACATAGATGAGGGTCTCACCTGTACAATCTCAAAGTTTGCTGACGATATAATAATTGCAAATAGCGTACTCTCAAAAGAACAAGTTGACAATACGTAACACAATCTAGATAAGTTGTCATGTTGGGCCCAAATCTAGAAAATGAGTTTCAATGCGGATAAATATAAAGTACAGTACTACATATCAGGAAAACGGAATTTGAAGGTAAATACGGGGAAGAGCAAGGTTATGGTCTTCGAAAGGGGTGAAGTCACAGAGTGTGAGGTGAAGCTGAACGGTCAGGCTATGGAGATCGTCAACTCTTTTAAGTATCTGGGCAGTGTGTTGAGTAAAGATGGGACTATGGATGAAGAGGTGCGGGAGAGGGTACAACAGGGGAAGAGGGTTGTAGGAACGCTAAAAGCAGTAACAAGAAATAGGGTGGTCAGTATGGAAGTGAAGAAGTCCTTGCATGACAGTGTGGTAATCCCGACACTGACTTACGGAAGCGAAGCATGGACGTTGGTTGAGAGACTCAGACCAAGAGTGAGAGCAGTGGAAATGAATTACTTAAGGAGTGCGTGCGGAGTTACATGGAGGGATAGACAGACTAATGAGGAAGTAAGAAGGAGGTGTGGTGTGGAGGTAGATGTGCTGGAAAGTGTGAAAAGGAACAACTTGAGATGGTTCGGCCATATGGAACGTATGGAAAGCGAGAGAATGACTAAGAGGGTGTACGAGAGCGAGGTGGAGGGACAGAGGGGGAGAGGTAGACCGAATATGAGGTGGAAGGATGGAGTGAGGAACTACATGAACGAAGGCGGTGCTGGTTGGGGGGAGGGGCGTCGACTGACTGGGGACAGAGGTGCATGGGGGCGGTTCGTTCGTGGCCACCCCTTCGGGGATCACGGCGTCAGGCAATAGATAGATAGATAGACTACATATCAGAAACCGAAATGAGAAAGCAAACTATTTGATGAATGGCACACAGTGACTCAGCTTAAGAGTGTAGACAGAGAAACCGATTTAGGAGTAACAATATCGAGTAACCTAAAACCGAGTCAACAATGTTCAGAAGTTGTTAAGAAAGCAAACAAAATAATTGGCTTTATAGGCAAGTCATTTGAGCATAAATCCAAAGAAGTTATCCTAACTCTTTACAATTCCTTAGTCCACCCTCTTCTGGAAGATTGCATTCAATCCTGGTGCCCTTATTACCAAAAATATATAGACAAGCTAGAACGAGTTCAACGTAGAGTTACCAAAATTATACCTAGCCTAAAGAACGAACCATGCGAGGAGCGTCTTAGAGAATTAAATCTATTTCCTTTAACCCAGCGCAGATTAAGAGGCGACTTAATTCAAGTGTTCAAAATCAAAGGCATCGACAATATGAACAGTAATAAGTACTTCACTATCAACCAATCTAATTACACGCGGGGAAACGGTTGCAAAACTATTGGTAAATCTTTTAACTCGCACGAATCTAAGAATTTCTTCTTCAATCGAGTTGTCAACTTGTGGAATGGGCTTCCCCTTGGCGTTATAGACTGCAGCACCGTTGATTCTTTTAAACTTCGCGTAGACAAATATCTTGCCTCAAACCCGCGACTGACTGCGTTTGTAAATGAATAACTGTTTTATTCCCCCCTCAAATTCATCAAGGATTATTGGGTATATATATTACTAAGACGTTACTCTTTTTTCCCATATATATGAAAGATCACTTATAACTGTGTTATGTTATTAACCCATCTGTCCCCTACTAACATCCAAATCCTGCCACAGACATAAGCTCCAGGACAGTAGTTCCCATTCCAATTTTCCCTTACCCACTCTAAACCACTGTTTGGACACTTGATCCTCAGTATTTTGGAGGACAAGCAGCCTAGAGGGGTCACTAGCCATGTTGTTGCTTGATTTCCTTTGTATTCCCCAGACAGCCTTAAGAGAGTAGACACGACGAAGGGAACTTCCTACTGTTGATGCTATTCTTTCATGATAAAAATAATAAAAATTATTTGGCTAGGATTCGGCTACACCCTATACAGTATATGAGATTGTGTTTCTGGCATTATACCAATTAAATACTGAGATGCCGGGGTTGCAAACAGCCAAGTTAGCAACCCCATCAGATGTCCTCACAAACAACAGAGAGAGACAACAAACAAGAACCAGCCAACATCAAGGAAAGAAAAAGAAAATAACAAAGTCCACCATTAAATCAACGTCCTCTATGACCAACGCCATCTACCGAGTCCTACGAGAACTGCAGGACCCCTTCTGGACCAATCACAGGGGCCCTTTCCAGACCAATCACAGGGTCCGGGATAAGTGATAAAGGCGTACCCACCCCAGGAACCAGATTTGAATTATAATGAGGAAGAGTTTATGCTAATACCTCATCAACATCCAATGTCATATTTCAACAGATGGGACCAAAAGAACCACCTCTACAGTGCAGAAAATCACCTATATCCACAATACCTGATAAATAAAGAGTAACGAAAGCCTTGCATGCAACGTTGAAAATCAGGGAAAAGACAAATACATGCAAAACATTTATCCTGCACCCATGCAAGCTTTCTAAAATATGAGTGTAATCTTAAGAAATAAAGAATAACTATATCCATGTATTCCTGTGTTAATTATATTTTTAAGGCATTTATTAACTTCATAATAATTAAAAGATCGAAATCCCAATGTCCCTACTATTCTGAAATGAATTAAATTAGACTCAAATTATCATCCAAATATAGCTTGACCGAAATATATGATCGATAGGCAAACACGAGGCAATACCTTCCACTAGCTAAGCTTTAGTGGGTATCTACCGGTGTCGGAGTTACTACCGAATAGGGCTAGCCATTTTTCCTATAAAAAGTTACAACGAGATGGCGACCCAGAGGTGTGTTAGAAGAGCTAGAAGTGACCGTCTCTAGCTGTGTGTGAGAGAGGCAGTTCCCTTTGGTGTCCGATCGAAGGAGGAGCTACAAGTCCTACGTCGTCCAGATTCCCTCTCATAAATATTACTTCTCCTCAACACCCATACCCTAAGTGTCTCTGTGTTACTATGTTTTGGGAATTATTGTGAAGGTAATATAAAATATGCGAGTGTTCAAATTAACATTATCATAGAGGCCTTTTCCAGACTCTCCTTGCCCTAATTTGTTTGCGTATTACGAGAACCTAACTTCCATCTGTACAGGTTAATTATATATATAATATTCGTGATTTAACCAATTTAAGTCCATGTCAACGTTATATAATTTTTACTTACGTTACATACTTTATATTATACGTAATACTTAGTGAACGCTCACAGATTTTATTTAGTTGTGTTATTATTGATTGAGTGTCCAAGTCGAAGTGAAGTGTGTATCGAGAGCAATTTTCCTTCTTAAAACTTAATCCCAAACTCCAGACAGTGCTTCGTCCATTTTTCATAAGAGATCACTTAGAGTACAAAGTCGCCAACCTTAAAACTAAAAACCCGTTCCGTTGAGATTAAATTAATCTATGTTCAAGATTTCTAATCTATATTAGTTCTTGTGAATAATCCGATCAATTACGTTACCTGGTTAATGATTTTCTTTCACAACCAAGTTTAGGAATTCAGATTATACATTCCTGTATTCATCAGCCTTTATTCGGCTATTTATAAAACACTACGTCGTTCTGTTTCTTAATATTAGTATTCTATACTTTATCAACCTGTATTCGGGTTATTCTAGTCGCTACTTCGTTCTGCGTCTTTATTTTATTCCCAGTAGTTTGTTAATTCATTCAAACTTACTGCTTCAGCCTTCATTTTGGCTATTCGAAGTCGCTACTTCGTTCTGCGACTTTATTTTAGGTCCAGTAGTTTGTTAATTCATTCAAACTCACTGCATTAGCCCCCATTTTGGCTAATTATCTGTCACTACTTCGTTATGTGTCTGATTTTATTTACAGTAGTTTGTTAATTCATTCAAACTCACTGCTTAGATAGCAAATGTTCCGCTATATTTATTCACTATATACATGTTTAGTGAATTTGAGTTCCTCATTGAGTGTGATTTTAGCTCATTTACGATTGAATATATTTTGTGTGTATCGTGTGAGAGATTATTCACAATTATTCTTTTATAATTAAATTGTAAATTCAATTATCATACCATCAAGAGTAAAGTTAACTTCAAATCTTTTGTTACTGATTTAACGTTACACTAAATCAAGTATTTATTCAGCCTGAATGCAGTACCTTTGACCTTGACCTCGCACGGCAGCTTTGACCGCCTACCTGGCCTGGCGACCTATTTGTATTTCGAGCGGCGCTTACCTGTGCGCACCTGAGTAGATAATCTTAGTTACCCACATTTATTAACTATTATTCCTCTTGGTGTATGACATATATATTTCATGTTTGATGCTTTGTAAGTGACATCTTTATTCATGAGAGTAAAATATAGTTAACTCTTTTCAAGTCACCATTGATTTGCCATTGGACTTATACTCTATATAGTTAAGATCCGGATGTGCCCTGACCCTGTAACTAATAATTAAGAAATAAAACTTATTGTCCTTACCTCGTGTGTTTATTGTGTTTGGGGTTTGAAATTGAGTAATCTAGAAATATTATTAATAATGCTAGTTGTGTTCCTGTCGGGCAGGATTAAGTTCTAAGTATCCTAAGCAAGGAACTTATGAAAATAAACATTAAAGCGAGTTGGATTACAACCACGCATAACAAATACTGATGGCATTAGTAAGACTCGCTGAAATATTCATCACTCTATGCGCGTAAGGCAGCGAATTTCAATACATATGAACAATTAAAATAACCTCGTAAAATCATTCAAATGTTGCACAATTTTGTATGAGGTATCCTACAATCATCACCTACATCTTATCGTGTTTGCTTTCCCATATTGAATAATATAAGGTGCAGAAAACTATAAATAAAATATATACATAAGTTTGTGACGCATTATTAGACATAAAATATGTCGAGTCAGGGAAAATATCCGAGTAACAGCAAGTGTGAGCACGCTAAACAGGTGCTGAGCCTGTATAGTCTCATATATAGTGCGCAAAACGGGAACGAAACAGCAATATACAGTGGAGTAGTTACACTTGGAAGTTGCCAATATATAATTGCTGGAAATCGCAAACGAAGTCACAAAAGTCAAATATATAAAACATAGCTCAATTTTCACCAGTTCGTCACGAAAAAATGCCATAGTTACTAATAAAGTTGGCCGCGTTTTCTAAAGCAGTTATTACAGAAAACGTAAGTCAGGCAAGAATCTTATGGTATACTATAAAAAAAAATCTATTTGTGATAATAATAATAATAATAATAATAATAATAATAATAATAATAATAATAATAACATTTATTCAGTTAGCATTTTACAATGTTGGTACAAGATAATATGTTTCGAATATGACATGTACCAGCTTTGCATAATTCCAACTAAGGATAAGGCCGTTAGGCGTATTTCCATTGGGGTCCTTGTCGGAATTAAGTTAGCTGGGGAAAAAGGGGAAAACAAAAAATTTAAATGAATATGTGTAGTAAACAATTTAGATAAAGTATTTCTAGGGAGCTAAACTAAGATACCTTACATTCTATAGTTGGACTTGTTAAAATATTTAAGGATGATGCAGAAAACCTACAGAAGGACCTGGAGAAAATTTGTAGCTGGGCAGAAGAAAACAGCAGAAAATTTGAACTCTTAACCTCTCGGCTGCGCATGGGGGTAATTAGACACCTCTCCCTGTGCGCATGTATTTGAGGTGTTTCCGTCACTAAAATATTCATTGTACCATTAATAGCATTAATACTTATCCATACGCACCTATTATGGGTTGATTATAAAGGTATTAACCTGAAACCAGGCTGGGAAACTAGGTATAGCCCGGCAGCCCGGCTAGCCCGGATATGTTGCCGGGCAAGTGCTTTTTAATGTTGGTCTGCCCGGCGGTTGCCCGGGGGACAAGTCGAATTTTTTGCCTTTTAAACCTTGAAAAATGCTAAAATTAATATAAAAACAAACATACACAATTTCCATAAATATAAATAAAGTATAAGAGACAGGCAGATGTATCTACTATTTCCACTTTCAACGACCATTGGTTACTGGTAACGTAACGGCTGGTTTTCGATTCACGTTAATTTCACGTCACTATTCTCTCTATCTCCTCTCCTCCCCCCCCGTAGGCCTACATAATATTATAACCGTTGGACGGTTGGATAGAGAAGAGGTACTTCCGAATAGGCGGCTCGCTCGCCGCTCTTTATCAATAACATTAGTGTTTCAATTGTCGCCGGGGAAGCACGTGTTTAGTGAGAAAATGTACTATAATGAGTGTGTCTAAGAAATAACAGGCTTCCTTGACAAGATTCTTAACACTAAAACAACCACCATCAACAAGTACAACTAGGTAAAACCGTTGTTTTAAAATAGTTTGTTAACTTTTTTGTATCTAGCCTAGTCAGTCTGTCAGACGATAGATTTCTCTTATTGACTCGCCTCTTAAGTGAAAATTGTTGGTAAGCTACTCCACCTATGTTTTCTACCTAAGATATTTACTTAATGTTACAAAAATGTGTTTATAAACAATCTTAAGGATTTAGTTACACAATTTTTAATACAAAAATATATATATGATACTCTGCAGTCTCTGTTCTCCTACTGTACAATGTAAAGTATGCCTAAGCCTAAATAAACTATATTTATTGCCAGACAACTTGATCCCTGAGGGGATGGCCACAAACTAAGCTCCAGCATAGAGGCAACGTTCAGTTCGTTCGATTTTGTATCTTGTTTCGTGGGAGTGTTGGTAATTGATAATGTCTAACCGCGAATTATTATTTGTGTTTGGGGGTTCAAGTGAGATGTGTGTTATCATACTGTTGGAATGGCTGTGGTGGTGAATTTAGTTTGTAACCAGTGTAATCAATTCGATCATGCTGATCAGGGTCTTGTATTCACGTTGTAAATACAACACTGGTCTACTTCACCCCTAATGTCTGCCATTGCAGACATTGGTTGGGAGGCCATGGGCTTAAGTAATAAGTACCGAGTGTCGAATGTCGATTAAAGATGACTTTATCACTCACTTTCTGGACATATTTCTATTTTCTATATACAAAAAAAAAAATAAAAATAAAAAAATCAGCTATATTTAATAAACTAAAGCTAGTCCTTCGCTTTCATTAGAGATGTGAACCATGAATTTTGCAATATAATATCTACAGTTACACACACACACACACACACACACACACACATACATACAGACAGACAGACAGACAGATAGATAGATAGATAGATATTAGATAGATGGAAATACGCCTAATCGGCCTTATGGAAATACGCCTAATCGGCCTTATTGAGCTGTCCTTAGCTAGCTTAGCATGCGCTATCTTTAACCCGTTGAGCCCCAGCTAGTTATAATATTTTGTTCACCCCAGTCCCAAGCCATTTTCACTTATTTTTTTTGTTTGCTAAAATGGAAGACAAGGATGAGAAATGAAAAAAAAACAAAAAAAAATCACCTCTGACATTTTTTTTGGGGGGGGGGGGGGCGGGGGGGGGGGGGGGGGGAGGGGAGCTTCAAAAAAATTTCGGTCATTTGGGGGGCCGGGGGGGGGGGGGTTTCAATAGTTCGTCTCCCCCGCATGACCACCCGCCCGGGAGCACTAGGGTAAAAACTGAGTATGGCATTGTACGGCATACATCCTAAGGAGTATCTCACATAAATCTCAAGCCTCTAGCTCCCATACGACCGGAGTAATGAAGGTTCAAAGTGGCGGTAAACTAGGGGTGTAAACTATCCCCACTAAGCCCACCACCACCAGCCGCGCGGCTGTCTCGGCCCGCTCACACCTACTGGCCCGGCTCCCCCACACACTACGGTACCGCCCCCTCCTATTCTCCCGCCATTTCCTACCTTACGAGCCACGTAAGTGTTTTTTATATGTCGGACGCACGTGATGCGTCGCTGGGAGTTGGTGATCAAAGACTGCCGACGCAACACGTGCGACGCTGGGTCTCAACGGGTTAAGAACTATTATTATTATTATTATTATTATTATTATAGATAGTTATTTATTTAGTTCAGATTTCAGAATGAGTTTTCTGCAGAGGTTTACCTTACTTAATATTCAACATGAGTATGATTTCATAAGTTTTCTATAATATAACTGTACACTGACAGCTTATTACTTACTGGTACCGTATTAGTTATTTTTGACATATTAATTAGATAACTAATCATCTGATGGTATTGCATTGTTTTAACTTTGTCACTGTCTTTATATGCTAACTTGTGAAAGCTATTGTTTTGCTATGTGCAACCTTTGTATTCCCCTAAGAAAAAAAATCTATTGAATAAAACAAAATAACTAAAAAACATTATATACTGTATACAGTATATAGCATAATTTGTATTAATTCAACAAATTTCATATTCAGGGCAAGTACAAAAATATCAGGGCAAGTAAGGAATATATCAGGGCAAGTAAATTTCTGAATTCACTAGCCCGGGGCAACTAGATCTGGAACACTAATTTCCCAGCCTGCCTGAAACAACAATAAAACGAGTGAAAACAGCGTTTGGATGGTCAAAATCGGAGATATATCCCGCGAGTTGTATAATGTATGGGTGAGGCAAGCTGCTTTCCCGCCAATTTCCCCCAAGGCCACTGAGACACAGTCGATCGATATTCTCTCTCTCTCTCTTGCACTCGTTTGCTAACACTGATGACAATGCCCTGCTTGCAATTCGCTAATGTTAGCACGAAAATATACCTCAGAATAAGGGAATAACAGGGAAAATAGGTGATAACTGAAGGAGAGGAGGAAAGTGGGGAAGGAGGGGAGGTAGAGGACTGAGATTTTGCATGGCCCAGGGGCCAAAAAAAAAAAAAAAATAAAAAAATAAAAATAATAAAAAAAAAAAAAAATTCGATGTCAAAAGTTGATTTTTTTTTCTCTGACTCTTAAGTCTTCCCGCAGTCCGCCGAGGGAACTCTTAAGAGTCTCCCGACAGTTCCCGGGTTAAGATATGGCACAAATGAGCACCTTAAAGAATATGAATATAAAGTGGGTGACGACCAGATTGAAGACAAAGAATCGCTCAGAGACCTGGGAGTAAGGATGAACAACGACTACACCTTCAGTGAGCACATCCATCAAGCAGCCAGGTCAGCTCGACAGATGACTGGGTGGATTCTTCGAACCTTTCTGACCAGAAACCCAGAACACCTACCCCTTTGGAAATCACTTGTAGTCTCTAAAATAGAGTACGCATGTCAGCCGTGGTCTACCTATAAAGTTAAAGAGATACAGGAGTTAGAACAAGACTACAAAGGGTGTTCACTAGAGAAATATCCAGACTCCTTGAACTACTGGGAGAGACTGAAGCACCTAAAGTTGTACTCTCTACAAAGACGACGGGAGCGCTACATTGTTATCTACACCTGGAAGATCCTTGAGGGCACAGCACCAAACCCATCGCCAAGAGGAGGGGAAGGCATCAAGAGCCAAAGTCACCCCAGGTTTGGCAGAACCTGCACAAGAAGGTCACTAAACTGTGTCTCTCAAAGGCTCAAGACCATCCAGGCTGAAAGCTTCAGTAACACTGGACCCCGGCTCTTCAAATGTCTCCCTAGACCAGTTAGAGACATGACTGCATGGGTGCAGTACAGAAGTGTTCAAGCGGAGGCTAGATGAAATCCTGGAGCACATACCAGATGAGCCTCCTATACACCATGGCCCGACCAACAGAGGAGCTGGGTCAAACTCGATCATTGACCAAATCCAGTACCTCAAGATCGAGATGATGTGTGGAAGCGGCGGATCCCCAGATCGACCGTGGTGATTTCACCTAAACATCTACAAAGTAAGTAAGTAAAGTAAGTAATAATTTTTAGTTTGTTTTTTGCCTATCTCTTATGTCATACTTAGTAGTAGACATAAGCTTGGTGCTCCCTTCTTGCAGCTGTTCGGATCAGGTGCTCCTTTAAGCTACGTCTGAAGGAATACAATATTCTCTTTTCACTGACTGTCTGTGGTAGGTTGTTCCAGTCTTTGATGGCAGTGAAGAAGAATGTTAGCTTACTCTGTCCTAACATTCTTCTTCACTGACATCAAAGACTGGTATGTCGGTGTGTTGGGAGATATTTTGGTGAGGTAAATTATTGTTTTATTGTGGGAAGGTGGAGGAAAAAGGGAGGGTGGGGTAAGGATGATAGATGGGTGCTTTTAGGGATGCCACATAGCAGTTATATTCTCTTGAACATGATGTACAATTTTGTATGAAGTAGCCTAATTTATATATCAAATTCAAAATAAAACATTATATGGGTGAATTTTTTGTTGTGTTGTCTCTGTCCGGGCTCTGTCTCGAGTCGGCCACCCACAATAAAGAAATAAAATAAAGGGATATGTGCCAGAGTATATGTATGTATGTATTCATATTTGTTTTCATAAACTCACCAATTAATTTACAAATAAACCTAACTAGTGAAATCAATGAAAGTAATGAATACATATGGTACTCCAACAACTCGAACCGAAATTCCGCGCACTAGGCTATCAAGACAACAATGCCAGGGCGAGATTGTAAGCACCAATCGAACAGGGCTAGACCCAGGAGAGGCTATAGGCATTTGATAAAAGAGTCGCTGGAACTCTAGTTTCATTTCCTTGGCCTCTCTTACTGATTCTCCGTGTGCCTCACATACACAGAGTAATCCAGCTCCCTCTCACAAACACCTCCTCCTCCTATCTACTACACTACACTAAACATGCACACCACACTTCCTTCTTCCACATCAAAATTAATTAATTAAATTATGATGAATAACAGCCCCACCTCTGAGTCCCCAGATGGGGGGGAGGGGGGGACCATAAATGCCCCCACACCCGGCTGACCTTCCCTTGACGACCCCACAAAATTCTCTGAACCTCGGCCTGTCACTCTTACTATCAACATTTCCAACATTTGCGTCTTTTCCTCTAATTTTCCCTCCGTCGAACAGGAAAGGAAAGTAGAAAGGAAATCTATATAATATTTGTGATTGTCTGTCTGTCTGTCTGTGTGTTCTTAATAGGCGGCCGCAGTTTTGGACCTGGGGAACTGAAACTTTGCATGTGGGTGTCAATTGACCTGGGTCAGGTCATAGAGGGGGCGAGGCTACGATCGGAGGTCGTTTCGAGGCCGAAATTGAAAAACAAATGAAAAAAATCCGATCGAAAAGGTGTATGGAACGAAAATTGTTCGCAGCCCCCCAAAATGGGGGTACGGATGAGGCCAGATCCAAACTCGGAGGTCATTTAGCGGCCGAAATCGAGGTAGCCATTTAATGAGGCACAGGGAGGTCAAGGCTGGTGATTATGGTAGTAGTAGTATTGTGATGATTGTGGTAGTAGTGATTGATGATGGTGATTATGGTAGTAGTAGTAGTGGTGGTAGTAGTGATGGTGATTATGGTGATTACCCGGGCAATGCCGGGTACCCCTGCTAGTTAGATATAAAGGCACAGATGGAGTGATAGAAACCGAAGGAGGGTAGTTCAGAAATTAGAGATTTGTGCCAGACTATTGAAGGCCTTCGATATGTCTAGCACAATAGAAAAGTTCCCACCGAAGTCCCGAAAGAAGTATGACCAAGAGTTAGTATGATATGAGAGAACATCACCAGTGGAGCGACCCTTAACCCGCTGAGGACCAGCTAGTTTATAATAAATGTACCACCAGGGACCGGCTGTTTTGAAAAAACAATTTTTTTACAGAAACAATAGCGAATGGGTTAGGAATGAAGAAAAAACCACAAAAAAACGATCAAAAAGCTCAAAAAATGGTCCTACGGAGCCCCCGAAAGTCGATTTTACGAGTAAAAAATTGAAGGCAAATACACCCAAAATACCGGTTTTTGCGTGCTCACGCGCACGCGGTTGGACTTTGAGAGTTTTCAACCATCGTCAAGGTTGCGTGGGATACTTACACAGTTCCCATACAAATCTGAGCCCTCTAGGTGCCATAGGACCGGAGTCATTGGGACTGGACCAGCCAGGACGCATGGTTTGCGTCGCTGGAGTTTAGCGTTACATACATTGAGGACGCATGGTTTGCGTCGCTGGGGTTCTGTGGGTTAAGGAAGCCATACTGGCGATCTGGGAGTAGATTATGAGAATAGAAATGCATAACAAAATTTGGAGGTACGGTAGGAGTAGCTTAAAAAAACTTTAGAGATGTAAGAAATGAGAGCAATTGGACAATAGTTGGAGGGTTGAGAGTGGTCACCCTTCTTTGGGACAGGTTGAATGAGAGCAAACTTCCAGCAAGAAGGGAAGACATTAGAGGAGAGACAGAGACGAAAGAGTTTGCCTAGGCAGGGAGACAGCACGTAAGCACAGCTTTTGAGTACAACAGGAGGAATACCATCCGGACCGTACCCCTTCTTAATATTAAGCCCAGAGAGGATAGAAAGTACATCTTTAGAAGAGATTAGGATATTAGGCATAAGTAGAAGAGAGGGGGTGGAGAGGTAGGAATAGCACCGGTATCATCCAAGGTGGAGTTTCTAGCGAAAGTTTGAGCGAAGAGTTCAGCTTTGTCAGAGGAAGAAGTGCTGGTTGTGCAATAAGAGTGGAAAAGGGGAGGGAAAGACGAGGAAGAAACATTGTTGGAGAAGTTTTTGGCTAGATGCCAGAAAGCTTGGGAAGAGCTAGAGTTGGATAGTTCAGTTTGGCTTGGGAATAGCTAGAGTTGGATAGTTCAGTTTGGCAAGTCGAAGGTACAGATTTGGCTTGATTCCAGGCAGAAACATAGGAAGAATGAGATTCTTGAGTTTGAATGTGACGGTACCATTTGAATGCTTCCTCCTTATTGCGGACGGCAGTAGAACAAGCGTGAGTAAACCAAGATTTCTTTTGCATTAGCCTAAGAGCAAGAAAATGGAATGTATGCATCCATGCCTCATAAAATTACCTCGGTAATGCGTTCAGTACTCTCTGAGGGTCCCCGGCCACGAGAGCAAAAAATCATTCCATGGGAAATCAAAGAAGTACTGCCGGAGAGCCTCCCAGTCGGCAGCACCATAAGTGCCACAAGCGCCGCCGGCTGGGAGGATCGGGTGGCCGTACTGGAGAGCTACGACAGGTGACAGTGCACTGATAAGTATATGGTCAGAGGAGCCCAAAGGAGAGAAAAGATCGACATTATAAGAAGAAAAGTTAGAAAGTTAGAAACAAGTCAAGAATGTTGGGCCGATCTCCGAAGCGATCCGGGATACGGGTGGGTTGCTGAACCAACTGTTCTAGGTCATTTAGGATAGAAAAGATGTAGGCTTGTTCACCAAGTTTGTATGTGGAATAAGTGGAATAATTGAGCAATCATACACTTCGTTACATACGCATATGTACACACCCAGTAACGCTCACCCAGGTTAATGTGACTTTATTATCCTCTAGGCACACAACACCTTCACCAAGCCAGCCACTAGCCCATCAGAAAGAAAGAGAGAACCAAGCGCCATGACTACCAACCCTGACGACACCCGAGAAGTAGCGAAAAGAGAGGAGGCGAGAGGACCAGAGCCTATCCAAGACACTTGGAAAAGCTATCCTTCTGAGGTTGTGGAGCATTGCATCATACCTGTTTACACTTCTTTTGTAACATATATATAAAACCTTATTTACTCAATCAATCTTTTCTTTTATTCTGTGACTTAAACTGCTTTAAACTTTGTGTGTCCAGGCATTTTGACCCCAACGTCCATTGAATTTGGCTCTGTCACTTTTCTCTTTGGGGGAGACACTCGTTACAGGCAACCTGCCATTTGTCTCCTTCTACACATAAAAAAAAAAATGTGACCGTATGCTCTATCCTAGCCTTCGCCCTCCAGATATATAAGATACACTGCAGTCCTAAAAGGTTATTATCTACGGACCTAAATAATCCGTGGTCTTTTACTATATACTGTACTCACGATTATACATGTACTGGGATACATTCTGTATATACCCGTAGCTATGACAAGAACTTCATGATGGCTAATAACGAATAATGTTCAACAGTTTATACTGTATGGTAGTATAACTGCGAAAGGTTTTGGCTCTTATTTAGCCAATAAATGGGGGCACTTCTAGTTTTACGTTGCATGATTACCACCCGAACTTTATAATGCACTTTTATACAGAATTAATTTATCTTTATACTTTTATATTGCACTGCTATTCAACACCGAACTACAACAATTTGGTGTCGACATTTGCGTACCGTATTAGTTTTACTTTAATCACGAATATTCATGTACAGTTGCCCATATAAGTTCTGTTCCTTGTCATGATCTTAGGTATGAAAATAAAATTGTATGTATGAATTGCGAGAGTGGGGATTATAAATTACAAGTAGACTAATCAGATGACTTAACCACTGCATAAGAATCTACACCCGTAATTCAATCATGTGCATATACTGAAAATCACGATATTATAGGAATAACAGATTCCTGGCTAAACATTGAGAATATAGATTTTTTAGCAGAATATTCAGACAGGCTATAATATGTTCGGATGTAGTAGAAAAGACAGAAATGGAAGTGGTGTTTTACTATACGTCAAAGAAGGTCATAATCCTGTACTTGCCTCCATTCAGGCAGTAAATCATAATGATGCAATTAATATTCAGTATAAACAAATATATCAAACGACAAGGTAATCTTGCGATAAATTTACCGGCCTCCAGCCAAACCATCAACTATCGATTCGGAATTGTACAACCAAATAGTAGAGATAAGTAATTGTCAAATTGCGGACATTTTTGGTAATTTCAATTTGCCAATGACTAAATGGGGCGAACCCATAACCTCACACACAGGACAAGATCTCTATACAAATTTACTGGAAAGTTCATTACCGGTATATCAGTTTGTCAACTCCCCCAGGTGTGGCAACAATATTTTTGATCTCATCATCACAACGAGAGATGATTTAGTAAACCAAGTCGTGGTAGGCAAGGAATTTTGTTCAAGTGATCACTGCTCAATAACCTTCAACATTAACACCAATAACGTCAAACCAAATGAAAGCCAGGAGATGTTACTAAATTTCAGAAAGGCTGACTTTCACAAGCTGAAAAACATCCTCAATTCTACCAATTGAAATTTCATAAACCAGCAAACAGATATAGAGAAAATTTGGGAAACATTCTCAAGCATATATAATAATGCTGTAGAAGCTTGCATACCACTCCAAAACCGATATTCAAATCGAAATAATAAACATAATTGGTGGAACAAAGAAATCAAAAGACTGTCTAGCTGCTCTAGCAGCAAAGAAACTCACCCATGAAACATTCTACTGAACCAAATATCAAAATCATAGGGAAAATTTCACCAATCTTCGTTGTAAAAAATAAAAATAAAAATATGCATAGCAAAAAAAGGTATGAATAACATATTGCGAATTTAAGCAAGGCAAATCCAAAAGTTTTACAGCTATATCAGATGTAAAAAGGTAATTACCTCGACAATTGGCCCGCTAGTTAACGAAAAAGGGGAACAAATTGATGATTAACTCAAATGAGCAACACTGTTGGGCGGGTGCCCAACCCCGAAAGCAGTTGAAATAGGGGAGCTATTCCCCCGCCAAAGGCGGCTTTCTAGGGCCTTTCCTAGCTGATGCTGAGAGGATTGGGTTCTAGTCATGTGGTGATGGGTTGGTCTATCAGAGTGAGAGCTGAGCGATCTCTGCCATACCCATAGCTTACTCTGACCGTTCCTTTTACTTATATATTTTCTAGATCTCAAGTGATGGCGTCTTTTCCGTGGATTGACCTCCCTAATTGGGAGCCAAAGCGTCACATTTTTCCTTTGCCCCTCAACTTTCCCTTCATAATTGCTGAGGGGCACAGCGCCTTGGGTGGGGCTTGGTTTTCCCGGGCGTTTCCGCACCCTCCTCAGCTTCCTGCCTTGGAGTGGCTTCGGTCACCCGGGCTTTATTAGTGGTAAGCAGGGAGGGTTTTGTGGGGCCGCTCGTTTATGGCCTTGGCCTTGCTCAGGACCTTGGGGCTGTTCGGTCAGACAGCCTGGGGAACAACAACAACTTTTTTGCGTCAGTGTTTGCTAAGGAAGACATTAAACTCTGTTCCTCATATTCCACCAGTTCAAATTATCGACTGTAATGCCCTATTCAGCATTGAAACTACAAATGCAGATGTCACCGATGCAATATCAAAACTAAAATCCAATAAATCCCCTGGACCAGACAAATTTTCGCCAAGTCATTAAAGAAGTAAATGATGAAATGTCAAAACCACTAACCCTTCTATTTAACAAATCAATAAATAACAATAAAGTCCCCATTGAATGGAAATTAGTTAACTTAACGCCCATTTAAAAAAAAATAAAGGAAATAAAGCCCTTCCTGTCAATTATCGGCCACAAGCCTCACCTCAATTATATGCAAGCTGCTCGAAACAATAGTCCGAAATAAAATTGTATGCCATTTAGAAAATAACATCCTTATAAAGGACTCAACATGGTTTCCGCAGTAAGCGCTCATGTCTGACAAACCTTCTTAACTTTTTCCACGATATCTTAAATGTATATGACAAAGTAAAGCAATAGACATCGTCTACCTTGATTTTTAAAAAGCTTTCGATAAAGTGCCTCACAACAGACTGATAGTAACACTTAAAGCTCACAGTATTCACGGGTTTGTTCTTCATTGGATTCAGGATTGGCTTATATGCTAAGCGAGCGAAAGCAACGAGCAGTAATTAACGGCAAAGCCTCCAATTGGGTAAATGCTACAAGCGGTGTACCATAAGGCTCAGTTCTCGGTCCAATTCTATTTCTTATTTATATTGATGATGGGCAGAATCTCCAAATTCGCTGATGACACAAAAATTGCAAACAAAGTAAACTCACCATCGCACATACAAGAGATTCTGAATGATCTAGACAAGCTATCAAACTGGACAGATGAATTTCAACATAGATAAATGCCAAGTGTTCCACATCAGCAGTAAAATTGAAGGCGCAAACAATTTATTAACGGAGTTCAACTAAGGAACGTAAATAAAGAAACGGATCATGGAGTAACTATAACAAATTATTTAAAACCTACCCAACAAGTCGCTGAAGTTGTTCAAAAAGCAAATATATTAATTGGTTTCATTGGGAGATCTTTTGAATGTAAATCCGAAAATGTTATACGCACTTTATATAATTAATTGGTTCGTCTGCATTTAGAATATTGTGTCCAGTTTTGGTCGCCATACTATGTAAAGGACATTGAAAAACTAGAGAGAGTACAACAACGGAGCGTAACTAAAATTATTCCTCGACTAAGAAATATACCGTATGAGGAACGACTAAAAAGAGTTAAACCTATATAACTTGATAAACTGCAGAATAAGAGGCGATCTAATCCAATTTTTAAAAATTATCAAAGGTCGTGACAACATGGATGCAAATAAGTACTTCACACTAGATAACTCAAATTACACAAGAAATAATGGCTACAAAATTGTCGGAAAGGCATTTCATTCACATGAAGAGAAGCACTTCTTTTTCAACAGAGTGGATCATTTATGTAACAAATTGCCTAGAAGCGTTGTAGAGTGCCATACAGTCCAAGCATTCAAATATCGCCTTGACAAAATTAATATCTTGCCAAGAACCTCCGACTGACTGTGTTTGTGCCCGAGTAAGAAACCGTTTCAGTATCGTACTTAGTACTATAATTTTGTTTTCTGACTACAGTCTTTCTGGAGCTGAAGCCCTTCTGTTGATGGGTGTGGCAATTATTTTTGTTTTGTTTTGTTTTTTATTTATTTTTACAAGCAGCCTAGTAAGGACCATTAGGTCTGTTGTTGCTTGTATTCCTTTGTATATATATAAAATCCCAGAGGAGCAGAATTTATGTGGGCAACTGCAGAAGGACGTACAGTCATTTATAAATATTTGGGGACCTCCTATGGTTTTCTTTATGCATTTATAATTATCTGGACTGATGATTATAGTTGATGTACTATCATACAAAAAAGTATCCTTACTCTCGTGAACGTTGAGTTTCATAAAGTGGGGTACGATTCGAGCTCAAACAATAGTTTCCATATTACTTCGTCCATTGAGTCTAAATGGTGCGTGTCATTTTAGTAAGGATACTTTTTTGTATGATAGTACATAGAATTATATTCCTAAATTCATTTCTATAGTGATGCTTCCATAATTAGAAATAAATGAGGTACACAAAGGTTTATAAGTGATTGTACGGTGTTGAACATTAACAACTACAGTACACACCCAATTACAGGGCGGGTGCCCAACCCCGAAAAGGGTTGAAATAGGGGAGCTATCCCCCCGCCAAAGGCAGCTTTCTAGGGCCTTTCCTAGCTGATGCTGAGAGGATTGGGTTCTAGTCATGTGGTGATGGGCTGGTCTATCAGAGTGAGAACTGAGCGATCTCTGCCATACCCATAGCTTACTCTGACTGTTCCTTTTACTTATATATTTTCTAGATCTCAAGTGACGGCGTCTCTTGCGTGGATTGACCTAATCTACCAAGATTGGAAGCCAAAGCGTCACATCTTTCCTTTGCCCTTCAACTTTCTCTTCATAATTGCTGAGGGGCACAGGGCCCTGGGTGGGGCTTTGGTTTCCCGGGCGTTTCCGCGCCCTCCTCAGCTCCCCGCCATGGAGTGGCTTCGGTCACCCAGGCTTTATTGTGGTCGGCAGGGAGGGTTCTGTGGGGGCGCTCGGTTATAGCCTTGGCCTTGCTCGGGGCCTTGGGGCTGTTCGGCCAGGCAGCTTGGGGAAAAACAACAACAACAACACCCAATTACATAAATATCAAATCCAAGCGAGACAATACAATATTTCGCTACCCTTTCTTATTTTCTATGTGTAAGAAGGAGACAAAAGGCAGGCTGCCTGTAACAAATATTTCTCCCAAAGCCACAAGAGTGACAGAGTCATATTCAAGGGACATCAAAATGCCTGGACATGCTAAGTTTAAGTCATAGGACGAAGGAATGATTGATTGAGGGAGAGAGTTCATGCCAAAACTGTATTATACCTAACTAAATCAAACTTTCTTCACAAGCAGGCAAATAAACTTCTAAATAATCCAAATGATAACAAAATATTTTGGTCTACTCTTAACTCATTCAAATCCAACTTCACTACTGTTTCATCCATTCCACCATTAAAATCTCCAACTGGCAATCTTGTAAGTGACCCACGAGGTAAAGCTAACCTTCTTGCGGATATTTTCTCCACCAACTCAACCTTAGATGAAATAAATCAAGATGTCCCTGTACTTAATTTTAATTCGCCTGAAATTCCCTCACTTAAGATCCACACCAGACATGTCAAAACTATTTTGCAGAATCTCTCAGTAGATAAGGCTCCTGGTCCAGATGAGTGAAATTCCTCCAATAGTACTTAAGAATTGCTCCTTGGTGCTCACTCCTGTATTGGCAAAAAATTTCCGTCTGTGTACTCATACCTCATGCTTCCCAGTACCCTGGAAAGAAGCAAACATCCATCCAGTTCCTAAAAAAGGTGCCTCTTCAGATCCATCAAACTACAGACCAATAGCTATAACTTCCACTCTTGGTAAAGTCTTTGAAATTATATTAAATATTCACATAATTAAGCATCTTGAGAATAATAAATTAATCAGTGATAGGCAATATGGTTTTAGACGATGTCGATCAACTGCAGACATTCTTTGCCTTCTTACGCATCAAATCAACCAAGCTACAGACCAACATGGTGAAACACATACAATAGCACTGGATATATCAAAGGCATTTGATAGAGTCTGGCATCAATCCTTATTGTCGAAGATGTCACACTACGGCCTTGCATCATTAGTTCCACTAATTTCTTCTTATCTTCATAACAGAAAAATATGTGTAATGGTAGATGGCCTTTATTCTCAATTTCACTCAATAAATGCTGGTGTTCCCCAGGGATCAGTTTTGGCCCCAACTCTGTTCCTCATTCATATCAATGATCTCATATCTACCACTCATAATCCAATACATTCCTACGCAGATGACTCAACACTCCACAGTTCCTTCACATTTACCAATTCTTTCACCCAACCCGATCTTATAAATTCAAAAATAAACACTGCAATTTCTCTGAACCAGGACCTTTCTAGAATTAATGAATGGGGACAAAAGAATCTAGTTTCCTTTAATGCACAGAAAACCAAGTACATTCAATTTTCTAACCGACAGAATCTCACTGACTCCCATATATTTTTTAATGATGTAAATATTCCCACTTCCCCTAGTATTGACATTCTCGGTGTAACATTAACTACTAACTTGAGCTGGACATATTATGTTCGAAGCATTGCTAAGAATGCCTCTAAAAAAATGGGACTCCTGTACAGAGTTCGAGAATTCTTCACTGACAAGCAGTTGGCCGTAATATATAAAAGTCATGTGCGTTCTCAGATGGATTACTGTTCACCTCTGTGGAGTGGAAGTGGAGTGGTTGCATTGAGGCAGTTGGACAAAATTCAAAATAAAGCTATTAGATTAATCAATAACCCTGCAATCACACAGGACCTTCCTACATTATCCATACAAAGAAACGTTGCATCCCTTGCATTATTCTACAGATATTTTCACAGCAATTGTTACGAGGAACTTGCTTTAATTGTGCTGCCTCTCCACATCTTTCCCCGTAGAACTAGAGCAGCTGAGAGCGCCCATGAATTTACACTTTCTCCTCCACAATGCAGAACTTCTGCTTATCAAAATTCACTTATCCCTAGAACTACTACTCTTTGGAATTCACTTCCCTCGAATTGCTTTCCACAAACTTACAATCTACAAATGTTTAAATCCAGTTGTTACAAAAAATGTATGAATGGAGGATGCTTTTACACACATGGACCTTTTTGTTTTATCTGTGTTTTTCCTCCCTCCGTTCATTGTCTCTAAAAAAAAAAAAAAAAAAAAAAAAAAAAAATCCAGAGTTCACAAGTTGAGTAGAAAAAAAAGACAGGATATTTGCTAATTCTTGGGTTGGAGAGCTGGACAGAATGGGAGTGGGACTGTGTTGAAAGGAGAGTGTCTTGCACTCGCCGCAAGAGAGGGGGCATGCACTGAGAGAGCTCTGAAGAACACTGATTGTTGTAATAGTGATAGAAGAGTAAAAGAGATGCAACATTGTGGCGTATTGAAAGAGATTGTAGGGAACTAGTAAGAGGAAGTGAGTTGATGAGGCAAAATGCTTTTGACTACTCTTTCGAGAAGTGCAGTATGGGTGGAACCTTCCCATACATGCGAACAATAATTGATACATTGGCACACTGTGCCCCTATACAGAGCAAGAAGCAGAGTAGGGGTGAAGAACCCACAGAGACGGTTGAGCACACCTAACTTCTGGGAAGCTGTCTTAGCAAGAGTGGTAATATGATCTTTCCAGAAAAGATCAGATGAATAAGAGAAGAGGAAGGGTTGATTTATGTATTGTTGAAGAATAATTGATAGTCTTGTGGAAGATTGCAACGGGTAGATAGCAGAAATTGGGCCTTGGAGGTATTAAAAGTAAGCCTAAATCATAAATAATTAGTAGATCAGAAGATAGGCGTGTTATGGCCTCGTCACTTGACTTTTGGAGTGATTGCATGCTGGGCTGTAGTGAAAATCTAGTTGAATAGTGTAAGGTAGAGTCATAAGCATATGAGTGGATGGGACTAGAGGTACAGTTGAGGAGATCATTAAGGAATATTGGAAAGAGAACTGGAGACAGGACAGACCCCTGAGGAACACAGGAGTTGATAGTTTGAGGAAGTGAGCGATAGCCATCGACAACTGTAGCTATGGAACGGTTAGAAAGGAAATTAGAGACAAAGACACAGATAGAGGGATAGAAACCAAAGGAGGGTACTTTGGAAATTAGATATTTGTGCCAGATTCTACTAAAGACTTTTGATATGTCTAGCATAATAGAAAAAGTCTCCCTGAAGTCCTGAAGGGAGGATGACCAAGAGTTAGTAAGATAAGCAAGGAGATCACCAGTAGAGCGGCCATTAAGGAAAACCATTCTGGTGATCTGAATGTAGATTATGTGAAGATTAATGCTTAAGAATTCTTTAATTAAGCATAGTTACAAAAAGTTAAGAGTCACAAGCAATGAGAGCAATTGGACGATAGTTGGAAGGTCAAGAGTGGTCACCCTTCTTTGGAACAGGTTGAATGAGAGCAAACTTCGAGCAAGAAAGAAAGACGTTAAAGAGACTAAAGAGTTTGCCTAGGCAGGGAGTCAGTATGGAAGAACAGTTTGTGAGTACAACAGGAGGAACACCATCCAGTCCATACACCTGCTTAGTATTAAGCCCAGAGAGGGAAAAAAAGTACATCTTTAGAAGAGATTATAATATTAGGCATGCGTAAGTGAGAGGGGGATGGACAGGGAGGAATAGCACAGAATCATCCAAGGCGGAGTTTTTAGCGAAAGCCTGAGCGACCTTACCTGTACACCACCACTCATACCCCGACCTTACCTGTACAGCACCACTTATTCCTCCCACCTTACCTGTCCACCATCACTCATCACCCGACTACACCTCTCCACCACCACTCATACCCCGACCACACCTCTCCACCACAACTCATACCCCGACCACACCTCTCCACCACCACTCATACCCCGACCACACCTCTCCACCACCACTGATACCCCGACCACACCTCTCCACCACCACTCATACCCCGACCACACCTCTCCGCCACCACTCATAACCCGACCACACCTCTCCACTACCACTCATACCCCGACCACACCTCTTATTACCAAAAAGACAAGCTAGAATGAGTTCAATGCAGAGTTACCAAAATGATACCTAGCCTAAAGAACAAACCATACGAGAAGCGTCTTAGAGAATTAAATCTATTTCCTTTAAGGGGAGGTATTTAGTTTGTTCCCTACTTTTTCATCAAGCTTAAAATTACATCCCCTAGACCTCCTTTCAAGATAAATTTGTAAATTTTTCGGTAGAAAAATGTCCAGGTCGGAGGCCAGTTGCTCTTAAATTACAGGCTCGCTATCGCTCGCCAGGAAAAAATCGCCACCTTAACGGCACGAAAGGTCTTAGAGCCGTATTCTCAAACAATTCTTTCCCTTCGAAAATGAAAGGAAGGAATTTTCTTTCGATTTGGTATTCTTAAAAAATCCTTCCCGTTCCTTTCCCTTGGGAAGGAAAAATCTTTCCCTTAAACAGGGGAAAATATTGGAATTTGAAGGACTCTCACTAGGCAGGTCTTCAGTTTTCCCTTCGTCATTTTGTTCATAACATTCTTATATAATTGGAGTCAGTGTGACTAAATATTGGATTTGACCACTATGTAATTTTATTAACATGATATAATGCACGATATTGAAAATGATATTGAAAATAAAGCAATGTTATTAAAAGTTTTAGAAGACCACTGATCTCGGAGGCTCGGCGTGAATTCGCGTGCGGACGATTCGGGCAATTTCGGGCTGCCAGCTGATAGCCTATTCCTCATCTTATACATATTTTGATTATTATTGATTTTCATTGGTTTACTGATGTAGCCCTTTCAAAGCATCAATTTTGTGCACGGTGTGAATATATTTTGGCACGTGTTAATGCAATAAGTGTCAACATTACCAGGTTTTGAGGCTTGCCAGAGATACGCTATCAACAATTCCCAGTAATACCATACTTTACATAACTAAAAATAGCTAGGCATATACTGTAATATTAATATAAATTTGTGGGCTAACAGTAATAGTGGTCAATCATCTTATATACTAATTTAGCCTACCTTACCAGTACCACATATTGGGTTAGGCTAGGCCTAGGCTTAGCCTAGTAACTAAGCCTACAGCCTACAGTAGGCTACATCATGATGTAAGCTAGCCTAGCCCAGGCTAATCTATTTTTCTTATGAATTTCATGACTCATACAGGATTGTAGGCCTATTTTTTTTTCATAGGCTACATCCCCACTGAATAAACTAACCTAGGCTAGTCGCTGTCCCTCTAGGCTAGCCGATCATAATGTTCAAGCCAACATTTGTTAGATTTAGTCAGAATTGGCTCACCTCAGATAGGCTATCTGGATTTTAAAATGTTGTGAATTTATTAGGCCTATGGGAAGGATGTAGTATTTGGACATACTACATGGCGCCTGCCTTGGTTTACACTACGCGGAACGGCGGCAGCCGTGAACGCTCGCGATCATGTTCCAGTCAATTTTGACTGCCGCAGGATTCAATAATAGGTTGACGGGGTCCTCACCCCCCCCCCCCCATTACAGGTTGATATCATCATATATTATATTGCCAGCAGGGGGAAAATAACTGTTAAAATAGACGGGAACGTAACCACGCGCACTACTTATGTAAACATGACGACCGTACACCCGGATACATCCTTCACGATTCACGACTTTTGACTTTATTTTTAAGTAATTTGCCCCCTGCTGGCAAAATGCCTATATATGATGATGACAATAAGTCATGGGGGAGTGAGGGGGGCCCTCAACCTAATGTTGTATCCCACGGCAGTCAATATAGACGGAAACGTGATCGCGAGCGTGCGAGTAGTGTAAACAAGGCAGGCGATAAGCTCGAAATTCCTCGAATACTACATCCTTACCTTTATTACTTTATGTTATAGAAAGTCCGAGTTACCTTTTCACTATAATATTTTCCCTGATTTTCATAGCCTTGTACACTATCAGGGAGCGTGTTTTTAGATTATTCGGTAGCTACCGGGTATCTTAGCTACAGTTCAAGGAGACTACAGCAGCAGTTTGCACGCTCTCTGCGTTTATTTTTAATTTGACAGTGTTTGGTGTTCAAACCCCCAGGGGGGGGGCCCCCTGGACATAATTGTCATCATCATATTCATATATAATGCCAGCAGGAGGCAAATAACCACTCGCAGAGGGATGATTTCAGAAAAAAGTGGCAAAATCTGACGCATAGAGCGTGCTAATATTGCCGCAGTGTCTGCTTGAATATTGTCATCATATTAGCCTAATCAAAACAAAATCCCTTGAAAAACATATTTGTAAACACTAGCCTATTCAATACTATTGGTTGTGAGTACAATTATAGGCTACCCTAAATTTTCATTACCCTAGCCTAATCCCTCTACTTTCTTTAAATATCCAAACAATATAACTTGACCTGAGAACCTAAGATAGGCCTAGGCTATGCTAATATACAGCGTTTGATTATGCCGAGTGTATAGGCTAACTTACTAACATTGGTAGTAGCTAAAAGTCTGGTAGGCTAAAAGAAAATTTATAAGATTAGAGCCCAAAATTGCTAATGAAAAAATGTGGCTACTTATTTTGGGCTGTATACAGTATGGTATGAGATTTTGTTGAAAACTTGGGATTGTTCTTGATCCCTGGCAAGCCTCAAAACCTGAATTTTCAAACTTATTACATTAACATGTGTCAAAATGTAGTCACACTGTGCACAATATTAATGCATTGAAAGGACTGAATCAGCAAAGCAATAATAGTCAAATATATCCTACTCAATGTTTGTAAGGAAAACCCCACTAGTCACCAGAGTCCCCCGCACACTGTTTCAAATAAAATTTGTGGATTTTCTGTCTGAATTTACTTTACATCCTTAGTATTCTCTAGTCTTGAAGGTTAGGAATAATTATGGTATTATTACATACAGTACATACAGTGTTGGAACATCAGTGCTTCCAGCAGCTGTGGTGGATAGATCGGTATCAGTCATTATTATGATCAGTATGGCAGTGGTGGACAAGTCCCTGTCAGTTTTTAGTGTGTACGGGTCAGCGAAAGAACGTGACACCGGATCTAATTACACATTATATTGGGCTGCACAAGGAAGGCCAGTTAGTGAAACAAATAGTGCAAGCCACTGGTGTATGTGAGTAATCGGTAAGAAATTGGGCAAGGCCTTACAAAGATATTTGCCTAACTACATGATAACCTAGCCTTTGCCAAACTATATGATAGCCTAGCCTTTGAGGGGAGAGTAAAGAACATAAGAATATCACCCAATCTTCAAAACTATACTAATGGATAGCTAATATGATGAATAACCTACTCATTGATGCCTAAATCATAACTATTGGTGATTCATCTTTTATTCAGATTACCCAAGAACAAAAATCAATTTAAAAATTGGAAGAATCTTATTTAAAGGTTCAGTATTATCCAAGCAACCTTCCGCGTCGATTTGCACGCTCTGGGCCATGACCGTTAATTCACTTCTATTATGTCCGCTTCTTAGGTTGAGGGGGGCCTCACCTTCCCAGGAATTATTGTCATCAATATACAGTATATATTGTTTGCAGAAGGGCAAATAACAAATAATGGTAAGGGTTGTGTTAGCGGGCGTACTGTCCACTTTGTTTACAGTCGCACGCTCGCAGTTACATTCGCGTCTAATTTCATTGCTGTTATTTGCCCCTGCTGGTAATATGTATGATAATAACAAGTCATGGGAATGAGGGGGGGTTTGAGGGGTGCTATGTCCCCTCACCCCCCATGACATTGTCATCATCATATACAGTATATTACCAAGGGCAAATAACAGCAGTCAAATTAGACGTGAATTTAACTGCGAGTGTGCTAATATGGAAACAAAGCAGGCGGTACGCCCGCTAACACAACCCTTACCAAAATAGGGAAGGATGTCATGTTGTGCGCTCGCACTTACGTTCCCATCCATTTCGACGCTATATTTTCTGCTATTTGCCCCGTTTCATTACTGCATGAATACTAGGTTAGGTTAGGTTAGGTTAGGTTAGGTTGTTTGGTTAGGCTAATGTATTTTTATATCCAAAGGCATCCGCATAGTGTAAACAAGGTGGGCGGTACTGCTGGTACACCCGGTAACTACATTCTTGCCCAAAATAATGTATAAAAATAAAAAAACGGTCAAATTAGATAATTAATAAATAAATATCGGTAGCCTAAATATAAACATTGAAAAAAACTAGTTTCAATAGCATAGTAAATCTACTATGGGCCATGAATTGCAATTTTTACCAAATTGGGCCAGATCAAATATAGCCTAGCTTTTATTTTTTGTTCGCTGAATAGGCTAGAAAACAAATCTAGCCTAGGCCTATATAATATATAGGCTAGGCCTACAGAAGTTCAAGTTAGTATTTGAACTCAGCACACCAGAATATGTCAGGCTATAATGTGTATTGAACTTTGAAGGTAAATACTTCTAAATAGTGGGTTATTGTGGGATTCCTATAGCCTAGTTGTTAAGTTTTGGTCAGAAATGGAAGACTTGACCTTGTAATTGAAAAGTTCTCATGCTTGATATACGGTACACTAATTCGCACTACATTCGGCTAATCTAATTTATCTCATCCCTGTTTCTTATCATATCAGTTTATATGTAATTATATTCTTGGATAATAGCCTATAGGCTAGGTCTAAATACTACAACAAAATATGGGTTGTTGGTGTACATGCGCGATTTAGAGCTAGGATCCGGTATTTATTAATATTATGTTGACAATTCATTCTTGTGTTTGTGCAAGTCAACATAATATGCTTTGAAGACAATATTTGTGGTCTAAATCATGTTTTGGGCAACAATAATGCAAGTCAACCCTTGGAAACGTTTGTTTGACAAGGTTTGTTTACTACTTCAGGGAGTTCAGGCATACCAACTGGTACGCGCCTCGCTTCGCCTGTAGAACAGAGCTACCAACACTTCCGAAAAAATTTCCTTCCAAGGAATTCTTTAAGAATACCGAAGGGAAAGAAAATTCCTTGGAAGGGAAAGGAAAGTTAAAGGAAGGTATGGGTTTTTAAGAATACGACTCTTAAAATTGACAGAAATGGGGCAAAATGTCTTAAAATATCCAAACTACTAGGGCGAAGGTCTTAAAATCTCAAAAGCAATGTGGCTAAACATGAGGGAGAAAGGGGTCCAGAAAAAAATCCCTCAAGTGGATATCTCCCCTTAACCCAGCGCAGATTAAGAGGCGATTTAATTCAAGTGTTCAAAATCATCAAAGGCATCGACAATATGAACTGTAAGTACTTCACTATCGACCAATCTAATTACACGTGGGGAAACGGTTGCAAAATTATCGGTAAATCTTTTAACTTGCACGAATCTAAGAATGTCTTCTTCAATCGAGTTGTCAACTTGTGGAATGGGCTTCCCTGAGACGTTATAGACTGCAGCACCGTTGATTCATTCAATCTTCACCTAGACAAATATCTTGCATCAAACCCGCGACTGACTGCGTTTGTATATGAATAACTATTAATATATCCCCCCCTCAGTTACTAACCCCCCTGCCACGGACATTAGTTCAAGGGCAGTAGTTCCCTTACCCACTCTAAACCACTGTTTGGACAACTGATCCTCAGTGTTTTGGAGGACAATCAGCCTAGAAGGGTCATCAGACCTATTGTTGCTTGATTTCCTTTGTACTGTACTCCACCACCACTCATACCCCGACCTTACCTGTCCACCATCACTCATACCCCGACCTTACCTGTCCACCACTACTCATACCCCGACCTTACCTGTCCACCATCACTCATACCCCGACCTTATCTGTCCACCACCACTCATACCCCGACCTTACCTGTCAACCACCACTCATACCCCGACCTTACCTATCCACCACCACTCATACCCCGACCTTACCTGTCCACCACCACTCATACACCGACCACACCTCTCCACCACCACTCATACCCCAACCTTACCTGTCCACCACCACTCATACCCCGACCTTACCTGTCCACCACTACTCATACCCCAACCTTACCTGTCCACCACCACTCATACCCCAACCTTACCTGTCCACCACCACTCATATCCCGACCTTACCTGTCCACCACCACTCATACCCCAACCTTACCTGTCCACCACCACTCATACCCCAACCTTACCTGTCCACCACCACTCATACCCCAACCTTACCTGTCCACCACCTCCCTGTCTACCACCACTCATACCCCAACCTTACCTGTCCACCACCGCTCATACCCCGACCTTACCTGTCCACCACCACTCATACCCCAACCTTACCTGTCCACCACCACTCATACCCTAACCTTACCTGTCCACCACCACTCATACCCTAACCTTACCTGTCCACCACCACTCATACCCTGACCTTACCTGTCCACCACCACTCATACCACAACCTTACCTGTCCACCACCACTCATACCCCAACCTTACCTGTCCAACACCACTCATACCCCGACCCTACCTGTCCACCACAACTCATACCCCTACCTTACCTGTCCACCACCACTCATACCCCAACCTTACCTGTCCACCACCACTTATACCCCAACCTTACCTGTCCACC
Organism: Paralithodes platypus; assembly: GCA_032716605.1. Classification (NCBI taxonomy): domain Eukaryota; kingdom Metazoa; phylum Arthropoda; class Malacostraca; order Decapoda; family Lithodidae; genus Paralithodes; species Paralithodes platypus. The sequence continues at coordinate 53,370,012 of CM064509.1, read as the reverse complement.
ACCAGTCATACCCCGACCTTACCTGTCCACCACCACTCATACCCCGACCTTACCTGTCCACCACCGCTCATACCCCGACCTTACCTGTCCACCACCACTCATACCCCAACCTTACCAGTCCACCACCACTCATACCCCAACCTTACCTGTCCACCACCACTCATACCCCAACCTTACCTGTCCACCACCACTCATACCACAACCTTACCTGTCCACCACCACTCTATACCCCAACCTTGCCTGTCCACCACCACTCATACCCTGACCTTATCTGTCCACCACCACTCTATACCCCAACCTTGCCTGTCCACCACCACTCATACCCCAACCTTACCTGTCCACCACCACTCATATCCCGACCTTACCTGTCTACCACCACTCATACCCCAACCTTACCTGTCCACCACCGCTCATACCCCGACCTTACCTGTCCACCACCACTCATACCCCAACCTTACCTGTCCACCACCACTCATATCCCAACCTTACCTGTCCACCACCACTCATATCCCAACCTTACCTGTCCACCACCACTCATATCCCGACCTTACCTGTCTACCACCACTCATACCCCAACCTTACCTGTCCACCACTGCTCATACCCCGACCTTACCTGTCCACCACCACTCATACCCCAACCTTACCTGTCCACCACCACTCATACCCCCGACCTTACCTGTCCACCACCACTCATACCCCCGACCTTACCTGTCCACCACCACTCATACCACAACCTTACCTGTCCACCACCACTCATACCCCAACCATACCTGTCCACCACCACTCATACCCCAACCCTACCTGTCCACCACCACTCATACCCCAACCTTACCTGTCCACCACCACTCATACCCCAACCTTACCTGTCCACCACCACTTATACCCCAACTTTACCTGTCCACCACCACTCATACCCTGACCTTACCTGTCCACCACCACTCATACCCCAACCTTACCTGTCCACCACCACTCATACCCCAACTTTACCTGTCCACCACCACTCATACCCCAACCTTACCTGTCCACCATCATTCATACCCCGACCTTACCTGTCCACCACCACTCATACCCCAACCTTACCTGTCCATCACCACTCATACCCTGACAGTCCCTACCAGTACCCCACCACATCATCAATCTGTCGCCTCGCTTCCAGAGGAAGCGCCCAAAAAGGGATGGCTATGGCGGAAATTGCCTCCAGGCTCCCAGACATGCCTCCACTGACCCATTTCCACTATGTAGATTAACCTAAATGGCCCTTAACACTGAAGGAGCAGACTCAAAGCATTCCCTCGCCCGGATGGCAGTTCCACCACTGTTTTGCTATTTTATTTACCCCAGTGGGGCCCTGGCTGGAAGCATACCAAGCACAGAAATTTTCTGAAGGAAACTAGAAGGAAAATGGTCCAGAAGCTTAATTATTGCACCACCAAAGTGGCGGGCGGTGAGGTCGCCGCATCCCTACGCCAGAGAAAGGCCGACTTGTGCCAGTGGGCTGTGAGAGTAAGACACTAGGGAACCATGGGGCACACCATTATGGCCCCATTGCCTTCACCACTCTCAGGAAAAAAGTTAGAAATAAGAATGATGAAAAAGGTAAAGTCAGAACCGGCTATGGGAAGTAGAGGACACCAACCCTCACTCTGACAGATCCAGCCCACCACAACACCACCACTCATACCCCTACCTTACCTGTCCACCACCACTCATACCCTAACCCTCACCTGTCCACCACCACTCATACCCTAACCCTCACCTGTCCACCACCCTTCATTTCTCCCACCTCACCACTCCAAACCTCATTCCCTCATACCATACCTCTCCACGACCAGTCACTCCCCCTACGTAGAATATTCACCTTTCATTCCCCAGAGTTTACCTGAACTAACTACCACCACACGATCACCTCTCCACTAATTCCATCGATCGTTCTCACCCCTCAATTAATCATCCCTCTGAGTGCACACAGCCACCACCCATCCTATGTACCTAACCTCTCCATCAATCGATGCCTCGATCTGCAACTCTCATTGTCCCGATCTTCACCTCTCCACCTTTCATCTGCCTATCGCCTCCACTAAGCATTTACCTGATTTCACTATCTACTCATTCCTCTCTCAACACAGCCAATCCCTCATACCCTCCTCCCCCTTAGACAAGACAAATATCCCTGAACATCTGCAGGTAACCGCACTTTGACAACCTGGAAGAGAAATCTGTGTCAGTAAGCATTCAAGACAATTTGTTTTAGCAATTGTACCTAACCAGTGTAGCCTACCTAGCTAACCAATGGGACAGGGGTAGACAGAGACAGACAATGCAATGAGTGGGAAAGAAGAGTGGTCGTGGGAGAGACAGCTGGGTGAAAGGGCAACACTCACGATAGAAGATGATGGTCCTTTTATGGGGTGCTCAGCTGTTGTGGGTTGTTCCTCTACGGTGACTTGGTGCTTGAGGTTTTGACAAGACAAGCCGGCTTAAGACAGTTTTTCTTTGATCAATACTCTCCCAATGGGCACTTTACATATCACGGGAAGAACCGTCAACACATGTGGATGACAGTTGACTGATCTTCGTATACAACTTTCATACTCATTCGAAAACATCATGCACTTGTTCACAAACACCAACCCGCAAAGTTCGTAATAACATATTGTCCACTGCAGATATACAACGCCGTAATACATGGAAGCAAACATACAAAATACATTTTCATAGACAAAAAAATTTGTACCCACTGTGAGAGAGCTGTCAGCATTTACTTTAAGATTTTCACGCTCAAAACTGAACGAATTAATCAGAAATAGAGAAACCCATCTTAATCGCGGCAAGGTCTTTACCTCCTTACCTGCAAAAGGAAAACACATTTGTTAAAAATGGCATTGGCAGGTATATGCAGTATATTTCACTTTAATAGTAAAATATCCCACAAGATAATACTGGTCATAATGTAATCATTCTATCACCAATTATTACCCATGGTTTTCTGCAAAATAAAAAATATATACGGAAACCAAGAACTTCAGTGGTAGAATATGATAGCCTACTGTATATTGCTTAGTAACATAGACAAATATAATCTTATGCAGGACCGGCCTAAACAATGGACAATTCTAGGTGGTGTACACCTTCCTCTACCATTATTTATATTATTTTCTTTTTATTGACAATTTTATGCGAGTGTTATATTACATAATAGCTTGATAAGAAACCACAGTGACTTCACATACATGTATCGTTAACTCCAAATATGATGTATAGAGCTATAATACATATTGACAAATGTAGATTATACATAGGGGTATGCTATTATTTATGTTAAGAGCATTAGACGTATGTTTTCCATATATATTTACTAATAATGGGTTTAGAACGGTGGGCAAAGCAACAGATTAAGCGGAGAATTAAATTATACCAATTACTGTATATTATATGAGTTGTGGTTTGCATAAATATTGTTTTTGTTTCATGACATTTTAAGATTGACTGTATAGTTATTTAGGCTTGTTTAACCCTTATTTAGCGGGCTAGGTGGTCTATTTGACCATAGCGCCCAGCGGGGGATTTTTACCCTAAATAGGGTTGTTTATGTGATCATTTTCATGCCTAAATAAGACCCAGAGCGTAAAAAAAGTATCTATCCCTGAAAGGGCGTAAACAGAGCTTTCCAATGACACCCGAACCATCCTTGTACGACCACTGGTTCTCTTGCAACGATCGTGCAACACGAGTGCAAAAACCCTGTAATTAGGTAATTTCCCTACATAATTCCCTGTGTAGCGAGTGAGAAGAGGGGGAGGAAGTTAGAATACAGTTCAGTTGGTCCACCGCGGTGGTGGCCGACGGTCATAGGCTTGCTACGCTCCTCCCATCGCTCAGCTCTCTCTTTCTCGGCAACATTACGTGGTGAAAATGGCGCACGACATAAGTTGTGAACCGCCACATAGTCCATATTTATTTCACACGACATAAGTTGCGCGCCGACAGTTAAGGGTTAATGAATGGGAGAATACATACCAGCAGTTTAAAAGAAACAGGGGTATAGTTTTTACAAAGAGTAGCCTACTTTATAAAAGAACTGTTTATCAAAATAAAAGTTAAGTTACCAAGATTTGAATTTGTTTGCCATATTTTAATCTTATTTGAAGTTAATAACTTCTCATATTACTAAAAGGCAATTGCAGTTTACAGTATTTTGACTAGCAATGCAAGGTAGTTATTTGTACTCTTGTTTAGCTTTTTTGTTTTAGCAGTGGTACTGTATGGGTGCATTACATATTTTATACCTTAGTCTTAATTGCCTAGTTATTTTTTTTAGTTTATCACGATTACAATCCAATTGAATTTTTTATTTTAAAAAGTTTACTTATAGAAAGGAAATTAAAAAGGAACCGTTCATTAAAAATAGTATATTTGTAAAACAAAACTTCATAAATAGGCTATACATTAACTTTTGCGAGAGGGCAATTCTTTCAAGAGAAATACAGCTTTTCTGTTGTCCAATCTGCCAACTCCAGGTGCCTAGATTAGCTTCCTAAGAGTTTAAAATTGATTACAAATTTGGAACATGGTATATCAGTTATCTGTTATAAAAATCGCCACCTGTAAGTGGCACCGATTAGGCAACTGGTCCTCCATTGATCGCAAGTTATTGTGCTCTGGTTATTGGAGACCTGGCGAAAAGTTCCGTCCCACCTCTCCAGGGTTCAGTTCGAGAGGCCTTTAAGGTTTAATAGTCTGGAGAGGCCAGGTGCAGAGTTGAAAGTCCCCTGGTAGTCGCGAAACTCACGGGTAGTAACTTTTAGGGAAAAACACAAATGTTAAACAATTGTGAATTTCATGATGGTTAAATTATAACTTACATAGTTTAGGGAGAAGCGGAAGGACCTAACAGTTAAATTCATCAATGTTATCCATAGAAACTCCCATATACCTTTCCTGATTTTAATAAAAGTAGTTTTATTATAACTAGAATGAGCCATTCTGATGACTTAAAATCCAGTATGCACATAATGTAAAGCAGATATACATTTCCTGAGCTATCCAGATATTACTTAATAGACAAAATTCAGCACATTAAATTCTTCTACTTCAAAAACTTAACAGCAATCAATCTTAAAGAGTTAAAATGATCATCATAAAACTAAACTTAAAAGCTAACTGAAATTTACAGATCACTTGACAAAATGTTCAGTAAACTCAAGATACTCAATAAACCTGTAGGAGAGAGGTGGTAGAAAACCTTCGTGTAACGTGTCCAATGATGAACTGATTCACCTCCCCATGTTCGCCGTATTTATACCCCTCCTGAGCGGTAATTCAGGTCCCATACATTCTGGAAAACACACGAATACCAACGAAACCATTAAACTTTCTGAAAAACAATCCCCAAACCGACAATTTGGTACGAGTAGTTTGCGTAGTAGCGAAACATACCAAACCCTTTCAGTACCAGCAACGTCCTTTTTAACTATATTTTGGCTACTATTAAATTTTTTTATTCAGTTAAGAAAGTGCCTCTTAGCAATTATCAAGCTTTGAAATATCTTCCTTAAGGGGAGGTTTTTAGTTGATTCCCTAGACTTCCATCAAGCTTAAAATTATTCCCCCTAGACCCCCTTTCAAGATAAATTTGTAAACAAAAAAAATCGGTAGAATAATGTCCCGGCCGGTTCCCCTTAAATTACAGGCTCGCTATCGCTCGCCAGGAAAAAATCGACACCTAAATGTCACGAATGGTCTTAAAATTGACAGAAATAGGGCGAGGGTTCTTAAAATCGCCAAACTAATGGGGTGAACGTCTTAAATTCTCAAAAACAATGGGGCTAAATATGAGGGAGAAAGGGGTCCACAAAAATATCCTCCAGGTGGAAATCTCCCCTCCTTTTTACTACCGCATATCCTTTTTAAACCCTTCAGTAGCGGCGAAGTCCTTTTAAACTTTATTCTGGCTACTATTAGCGTTAGACGATTTTATTCAGTTAAGAAAGGGCCTCCAGCAATTATCAAGCTTTGAAATATATCACTAACCCCTTTTTACTACAACCAGATCCTTTTTAAACTGCACAAAATCATCTAGATATAGCAAATGGTAAAGACGTCGCCGGCACAGAAGGGGTTAAAGAGTCGTTTGGGGATTATGACGCAATATAGCAATTTATTTTGGCTAACATTAGAAGATTTGAGATAGCTTTGCAATGGTTTGTGGGAGTCAGAAATATTATTGAGTTATGTGTGAGCCCTTAGATTACTACAGGTCCTTCCTAAACTGCCTAAAATCGTCTAATGATAGCCAGAATGAAATAAATGAAAGTTGGAAGCATTATTAAGTTATGTATGAACCCTTAGATTCCTATGGGTCCTTCCTAAACTTCCTAAAATCATATAGTAATAGCCAGAATAAAATATATGGGTACAGAAGGAGCTACCAATATATTTTTTGTTTCCATTTTATCTCTATCAATAATGTTATGCAGAATTTTAACTTTGCCAAATTATGACGCATTTCGACAGTTTATTCTGGCTATCAGCAAGACCAATAATATATGGTATATTATTGGTCTTGGCTATCAGTAGACGAATGTATAGGCTTACGAAGGATCTGTGGGAGTCTGGGGACAAACATTGAGTGGCTTTCGACCCCTTAGATACCTGGAGGTCCTTCCTGAACTGCATACAATCGTCTAATGATAGTCAGAATAAATAGGCGTGTATTTTCTTATGCCCTAATATAAGAACCCAATTTGACCACTTGCGAGTTTCTGTCTATAAGGAAGTTGAAGCTTTAAACGTTAATTTTTAGCCGAAATACGAGCAAACATATGACTGTAGTACATGCATAAATACATTAATTCCATATGAACACAATTTCCTTTCATCAAAAGCATTATTTCTGACAAATATCAATGTCTACACTCTACACCTTAACTTCCTTATAGACCGAAACTCGCAAGTGGCCAATTAACGGTTTTATATCAATATACAGTATGCTTACAAGTCAATCACACTATGTTACCTTCCATAACTGTCTTGATGGTGTAATGGTTATAGTGTTTAAAATATGTATGTGGTAACCCAGGTTCGAATCTCGGTGGATCACATGCTTGCTTTCTTAAATTTCTTTGGGAGGTGTTTGGCGTTGGAGTGAAATTAATAAAAATAGTTAATTATATGCAGCTTACAAATTAATTGTAGCAAACAAAATTGATAAACTGATCTCATATATGGGGGGCTATTTACAGTATTTGTATTTATTTATTATTATTATTTTATAATTATTATTGCAGTATATATTATTATTAATTTACTTCCTATACCTATTTTACGTTTAAAAACCATCCCCAAGATCCCTCTTAGAGACAATTAGGGTTTTTTGGGGTAAAAAAAATAATGACCCGCCTCCAAAATCACACACGAGTCGCTATCGCTCGCCAGGAAACATACACTTAAATAGCACGAAAGGTTTAAATATTGACTATTGCAACTATGCCCCGTTTCAAATAGGTAGGCTAATGCTCTTGAAGATTAACCTTTATCACTATCAAACGACTAGACTAAATGAGCTAATATTTCTACCATTTGGGAAGAGTCTGCCAGGGTATAGGTGTGGAAATTTACAGCCCATTTGCTCTAGCCCTTATTGAGATACCGATTTCTGGACTACCTGTTTGGAACACGGTGTACTATTACACTATTACTACTACTACTACTACTACTACTACTACTACTAATAATAACAATAATAATAATAATAATAATAATAGGTCCTTGCTAAGCTCAGTACATCTAAAATCGTCTATAGGTAGCCAAAATAACATGTTCGAAGCGTTATTAGAGTATTTAATCACGCAAGAGATTTCACGCGGCCGTTATAAGAATGGAATTTTCCACTTAGACAGTGTGGGCTCGCAGTACAGTCATATTAAAATGTTTAGTCTTACTTCATAACTATTTACTTGCATTGATATATTATTATACTACTCAATGATATCAATGAATAAAATGCAATTATTTCTTCGTTCAATTGTAGGCCTATGTGCTAAGAACTTCCATGTTCCATATATTATTATAGATTAATCAAAATCTAAATTGTGGAGGTAGGGTGTGAGTTTTGAATATAACTATCCGGCGGTGAATTCAAAACAGCCAATCAGCGTCTTCCACTCTAGCCTCGCACGGGGTCTCTCGCATGCGGAAGGCGTTCATTGGTCGAAATCAAGTCCAAAGTTTGCTTTCTGATTTCAAAATTACGAGTGGATTCAGATCTACTTTGAAATATTATAGCTATTTGGGCTACTGTACAGCATTAATTAAAAAAATAACCTGAAATTGAAGAATAAATGCTAATATTATCCCTTTGTACTATTTACACAGTTAGATAATAGTGATACAAACTAGTATAAGTGGTGTTTCATTTGCTAAGGAGTCGAATCAAACATGATACTAAGTCTGCAGTAGTCTCAGTAATTTACTTCACCAATGCTTTTAAAATGCATTTAACATTTAAATACAATTACCTATTACCCATATCTACTTGGCGGGTGCCCAACCCCGAAAGGGGTTGAAATAGGGGCGCTATCCCCCCGCCAAAGGCGGCTTTCTAGGGCCTTTCCTAGCTGTTGCTGAGAGGATTGGGTTCTAGTCATGTGGTGATGGGCTGGCCTATCAGAGTGAGAACTGAGCGATCTCTGCCATACCCATAGCTTACTCTGACTGTTCCTTTTACTTATAGATTTTCTAGATCTCAAGTGACGGCGTCTCTTCCGTGGATTGACCTCCCAATCTACCAAGATTGGAAGCCAAAGCGTCACATTTTTCCTTTGCCCCTCAACTTTCTCTTCATAATTGCTGAGGGGCACAGGGTCCTGGATGTGGCTTTGGTTTCCCGGGCGTTTCCGCACCCTCCTCAGCTCCCCGCCATGGAGTGGCTTCGGTCACCCAGGCTTTATTGTGGTCGGCAGGGAGGGTTCTGTGGGGGCACTCGGTTATAGCCTTGGCCTTGCTCGGGGCCTTGGGGCTGTTCGGCCAGGCAGCTTGGGGAACAACAACAACAACCCATATCTACTTTTACATTAACCTCTCGGCTGCGCATGGGGGGTATGAGACACCACACGCCTGTGCGCACGTATTTGAGCTGTTCCCATCACTAACATCGTTATTTTACCATAAATATCGTTAATACTTATTCATATGCACCTATTTTACCATTAATATGAAGATATTAACCAGTTACAACAATAAAACAAGTGGAAACAGTGTTTGGCTGGTCAAAATCGCGAAATGAAAGCGAGAGTGTGTGTGAGTGAGTGTGAGCCAACCTTCCACTCAGAAGCTTTGAGAGACACTGGAAGTACCTCAATTCTCTTCCTGACTTCTCCCCTAATTCCCACGCTTGGTAACACTGATGACAACGCCCTGCTAGCAACTCGCTAATGTTAGCACGAAAATAGACCACAGAATAAGGGAATAACAGGGAAAATAGGTGATAATTGGAGGAGGGGGGGGGGGGGGGGAAGGGAAGGGATGTGGAGGAGTGATATTTGTCATGGCCCAGGGGCAAAAAAAAAAAAAAAAAAAAGGGTTCAAGTTTTTTTGGGGTTTTAAATGGATTTTTTTAGGCCCAGTATCTTAACCCCTTCAGACTCATATGGCGCAGAGGTTGCCAGATTAGCAATAAGAAATAGAGTTCTCTCACTCTTATAATTACCTCTCCAAAATTAGTTTTCTGCCCACAGCTAACTCAAAGACAACTGCAGAGGTTGAAGTAACTAAACTAAGGGTTTCTAAATACCCCTGATGGTAACAAAGGCTTTAAAGTATCCCTAATAGGCTCAAAATCGCATCATATGTCGGACAGGGTTAAGAGTCTTCCCACAGTCGCCCGGGGAAACTCTTAAGAGTCTTCCCGCAGCTCCTGGGTAAATGGATAGTAATGACAAACTAGTTAAAATGCGAATATCAGCGAGGTTAGTTTCGTTTGCGCAAGTCGAATCCTTGGTCGAACAATCAACAAGTTGGAACAGTGTTGCTATTATAGCGGCATTCCTGCTAGATAGAAACATTTGCTTACATCTAGCGCTTATTATCAACCCTTTATTGGGTAAAAACTCTTAGTTTTGAGACTAGGATAACCTAGCCTATACATAATTTGTGTGATACTTGCAAAGATTTTAACAATATAGGCCTATTAGAGCATTTACTAATGTATTTTGATAGATGAAGGGTATTAAGAATCTAGCCATTACAATCTAGCGAAATTTGTGTGTTAGGCTTCTAATGGGATACATACCTGTACTTCTGATATATGGTCGCCTATAGGTGATTTTAGAGATAATTATGAACATAAAAGCATTATATCAAACATTTCTATCTATTATTTACCGATACTATACGGATGTTTACTGTCTAGCGCTCTGACCACTTTAATCTAGCGAAGAATCTGTAGGATTGGCAACGCTGGAAACGAGAGCGTCAGTTGGCCCCTGGGGTGTGGTGGAGAAGATGCGTACGGGTACGGCGTGTGGCTCCCGGGCAATTTTTTTTGTCTAACGTTTTTCTGTTATTATGCGCTGTGATGGATCTTCAGGCATTCAAGGTAATGTGGAAGGGTTTTATTTGTTTATTATATTGTTAGTTAAGGGTATTTTTGTTTTACTTTGTTTTCATTTTACGAATTTCTGTGTTGACGGGTTTCGGATCGCTGTTTTCAATGTTAATGTTTTCAATTTTCGTCTAGTTTTACTTTCAGACCAATGATTTGACATGCAAGGGGCTTTTCCAATGGCTTAGAGGTAAAATTTAAAGAGATTCAGATAATAATATTGGAATAGCCTAGGCTAACCCTAGTCCAACAACCTAGCTTGGGGTTCCCCCCTTGCCAGTTGCCACGAGGCCTTATTTACCAAGCTATCTTTAGGCTATATGTTTTTCAAGGAATATAGGCCTAGGCTAGTGTTATATTGTTGTTTTCCATGGTTTGGGTGGAGAATTTGCATAAACTTAGCCTACTCAGTATTCATTAGGCCTAATCTGAAGATACAGCATCAAATGGCACCATTTATTGGGTGAATCGCGCTTTTACAGTAGGTAAGGGAAATTGCATCAAATTTGGCCTACTCAGCGGCAGCCCGCCGCTGAGTAGACTAAATTTGATGCATGATGGGTTGGGCCCCCCTCACCCTCCTTAACTTAGCCTATTGTAATTTGTCATCCTCATAAACCGGTAGCCTATGTTGATCTGTAAGAGGGCAAAAGCAGGTTGCCGGTACTTGATTTAGGTGGGTAACGCTCGCGCCATTTATTGGGTGAATCGCGCACCGCCTACAAAACAAGGTCAAGTCAACCGAATGCTTAGTTTACTTTCGGGACTGATTAGGCTAGGCTATTGTTGATGTTATATTTCGGAAATTTTATGGGTAGCATGCAAGGAGACTACTGCAGGACTCTTCTTCTTCTTCTTCTTACCTCTGACTGGGTATAGGCTATCCTAGTGTTTACTAGTCTATACCCCTTTGAAAGGACATTAGCGTAACCTAACAACCTTACCTAACCTATCCTAGTATTATAGGTGGGGGCTGCTGCCCCCACACCCCCACTTTGACTTAGATTTTTGGTGTATTTGTCTGTGAAGTGGGTATTTTTCAATTTGTTGATAACGAAAATCCTCCATGCAGACTATATAGAGAAAAATATGGCGAATCTATTGGTGCCTGCTTTCCCTAATACTGTACATTGTTTCTCATAACGTCGCACTAGTGTCCTTGAATATTATCATTCGGTGAAATCAGGGTTTTTCAAGTTGTCGATAGGGGCCTAACTAAATTCCTCTATGCGAACTATTTTCCCTAACAAATTGTGGGTAGAATGTAGAGTTTGGGCGTACCGCCCGCCTTGTTTACATTACGCGGAGCGGCGGCGGACGCTTGCCATCAATTCCAGTCTATTTTGACTGCCATTGGATACAATAATATGTTGAGGGTGGGGTTTTGCACCCCCTCACCTCCCCATGACATAGGCCTATTGTCATCATTAGCAGCTATATTTCGGAAATTTGGTGGGTAGCATTCAAGGAGACTACTGCAGGACTCTTCTTCTTCTTCTTCTTACCTCTGACTGGGTATAGGCTATCCTAGTGTTTACTAGTCTATACCCCTTTGAAAGGACATTAGCCAAACCTAACAACCTTACCTAACCTATCCTAGTATTATAGGTGGGGGCTGCCCGCTGCCGCCCCCACACCCCCGCTTTGACTTAGATTTTTGGTGTATTTGTTTGTGAAGTGGGTATTTTTCAATTTGTTGATAACGAAAATCCTCCATGCGGACTATATAGAGAAAAATATGGCGAATCTATTGGTGCCTGTTTTCCCTAATACTGTACATTGTTTCTCATAACGTCGCACTAGTGTCCTTGAATATTATCATTCGGTGAAATCAGGGTTTTTCAAGTTGTCGATAGGGGCCTAGGCTAACTATATTCCTCCATGGAACTATTTTCCCTAACAAATTGTGGGTAGAATGTAGAGTTTGGGCGTACCGCCCGCCTTGTTTACATTACGCGGAGCGGCGGCGGACGCTTGCCATCATGTTCCAGTCTATTTTGACTGCCAATGGATACAATAATATGTTGAGGGTGGGGTTTTGCACCCCCTTACCTCCCCATGACATAGGCCTATTGTCATCATTAGCGGCTATAGTAACTCATGTATCATATGAAAGGATATAAATTAAGTACCGGTATGTAATAGTTCTTGGAATGCAACAACAAATATACATGAAATCTTTATTGGACAAAAGTTACAAAACTAAAACAGGGACTGCTAAGAATAATTTAAAAACCTGTTTTCAATGCCTATATTAGTGGACCTGAAGTGAATCCCTTTGAGACTGAAGTACAGGCAGCCAGCTCCCCTAGTATCCTGATTAAACACCAGTAAACATACATAACATCCCTTTTACTTACAATATTATTCATTCCTTTTAATAAATTTTGAGCATGTATTGTGCGTATATTTACCTTCACATCTCAATATTTCTCCGGCGGCCGGACCCCCTGTTATGTAGCGGGGGGCTGCATACCCCCGCACAAAGTTGATCCTTGTAAGCTTAGAAAAATGATCCAGAACTGGATCATTTCTGTTTTGGCACCCTGCCCGCTGGTTTGGCGTTTGATTAATAAAAGGTTGACGGTCGCCAAAAAAAACTTTAATGAAGTCTACGGTATTTAGGCTACTCCGCAATCTTCAGCTTTAACAGGAGGTAAATATTAACTTTTTCAAAGTAATTGAAAACTATTTTTCCGGAGATTCTAATTAATGACAACCACTGTAGCCTATGATGATGAAAACTAGGCTAGCCTAGGCCTAGCGGGGGTTTTCCGTCTGCTAGGGCAGGGTCCGCGCTTAACCCCCATCCAGAAGGCCAAGGTCCCATCGCGGACTATGCCGCTCCTCTATGGCTCCTTGGCTGTTTAGAAGGGGGTGCAGGCCTCCCACCCGGAGCGTGCTACCGACTTCCCGTCAGGTGACTGGTCGATGCAAAAAAAAAAAAAAAAAAAAAAATCACTAAATAAAAGGTGGTCGGTTTCCTTGATAGCCTATATAGCCTACCCGAAAAAGACATTTTAGTACCATAGGCTAGCCTACTTTTTTATTAGGTTTTGCCGAGGGTTGAAACACATTTTCTTATGATCTTTAGCCTAGAGCATAGGCCTATAGCCTAGCCTAGATTCAATATTTATCTTCAAATATATCAACAAAATTTGTGGTAGGCCTAGGCCTATTAAAATAACATTAGCCTAGGCCTAAACCAAAAAGGTTATCTTATAAATAATTACCTTAATTGAGGTCAGATGTGGTAGGCTATAGGTGGCAATATGCGGAAATGGATTATAAGGGCATTCCGCCCCCCTCTGACAAAAGTATCAATCTAGATGTGACACGGATTCACAATGTTTCAATGTTTCAGAGACATTAGCGTAACCCAGGGTGTCAAACGACGCTGTTTTTATGAGTGATAACGCAATTGAACTTTTTGTATAATGATAACAGAAACTCCCCCAACCCTTTTCTTTTTTAAAGAAACAAAAAGTACCTGTAAGTTGACATAATTTTGGTCTCTATATTTTCCATCTTGATTGCTTTTAGATTGCAGGAAATGCTGTTTTATACACCTAAATTCTCAAAAAAAATCCGGCGGGGCATGCCCCCGGACCCCCTAGAGCTCGCGCCTTCGCCGCTCCGTCGGACCGTCGCGCTATAATGATAACAAAATAATAAACCATAATGATAAATTGATAACACAATTCATATTTTGTGGATTGACACCCTGGCGTAACCTAACCTAACCTTACCCCCGCTGGTTGGGTAAAACGGTAGAAATCCAGTTGGGGTGGAGTGAATAACCGTAGATTTTCGTAAGGGGGTAAGAGGCCCAGAGGGGGCAGAATGCCCAGTATAACTAAATAAGTTGGTCACCAATTATTTTGCAATATTTGAAAACAAATATGGATTTTATATGCTCTAAACATAATATGAACATGTGTTTTAAGCCTCGGTAAAACCTAATAAAAATATATGGTACTAAAATGGAATTTTGTGGTAACATGGTTGTCAACACCTTCCTATAGACGGCACCGATTCGTACACACGCCATTTTCACCTTTCTCCCGAGGTCTGTCCACCAGCTTTTTAGTCTACTCCACCTGCCCATCTCTGTCGATAGGTTGGGTTGTTTGGTTAGGTTAATATACTAGGTCTCAGAAACAAGATTCGTAGTTGCGGTAGTATTTACGGTATCTGGCCACTTCGAGCGGAGGCGCATTTAGGTTAGGTTAGGTTAGGTTAGGTTAGGTTAGGTTAGGTTAGGTTAGGTTAATTAGGTTAGATTGTGCATCCGCTCTATCAGGAATTCGCTCGAAGTGACTCGCATTCGTATTTATAGATACGGCCGAATACCGGTAGGCTACTAAATGGGCGCCGGCCCAACCGCCATGTTGTATCCCACGTAGGCCTACTAGGTAGCCTACTACGGACACATTGTAGGCGTTAGGTGTGGATTAGGCTTGTATCCAATGTACTAGGTCTATGTTACTGGAATATGGATATTTATGATTTAAATAAGTGCTACGTTTTCGATAAATCTGGTTAGGCCTATATGGCTTTGCAATTAGGGAAATCATGAGCCGATTTCCGACATTTAGTTAGTCTTTTTCGATTCTCAAAATACGATCCAAGTTTTGCCAAAAATTGGCTCGGGTTTTTCAAAATTATGCTTTTTGGGGTTTGCAATTTAGGGAAACATGAGCCAAAATTCTAAATTAGGTTACTGTAATTTGTTTACTCTTAAAATTCGAAAAATCCGAGCCAAGTTTTGCCAAAACTTGGCTCGGGTTTTCCAAAATTTGGGTTTTATGGCTTTGCAATTTCGGGAAACCTGAGCCAAATTTCTAAATGAGGTTACTGTCATTTTGTTGTCTACAAACTCTCAAAATCCGAGCCAGCTTTGGCCAAAACTTGGCTCGGATTTTCGAAATATTGGGTTTTAGGCCTTAGAAATACCTTAAAACCCGAGCCAAGTTTTGCTAAAATAAGTTTTAATCGCCGTTTTACGCATTTAACCCCTCATTTTCCCTGTACTTCATAGCCCTCCCCACTATCGGGCGACGTGTCTTAAGATCGTTGTATAATGGGGAAAACGGTTTCGCCGAGGGTTGTAATTATTTCCAAACACTATATATTGATGAAAACTAACAGGGAAAAATACAAAAATCCATGGGAAAATTGGTGACCATCTTATTTAGTTTTTCCGAATGCCCTTATAATCCATTTCGGTCAATATTTACGAGTCACACCACAGCTGGAATCTCATTTCTAATGGTAGTTTTGGGTTCCTATCATTCTATGTTTCATTACTATATACTTTTTATCCACCGGAAAATATTATTTTTTCTTGTTTTTTTATTTTTAGGCCTAGGCTAGGCCTATTTTTTTTTTTTTTTTTTTTTTTTTTTTTTTATAGCATTAGCCTAACCTAACCTAAAAACCTAACCTAACCTAACCTAAATGTATTTGGGTATTAGGTTAGGTTAGGTGTTTTGGTTAGGTTAATGCTAAAAAAAAAAAAAAAAAACAAGAAAAAAAAAAAAATTCCGGTGGATAAAAAGTATATAGCATTGAAGCATAGAATGGTAGGAACCCAAAACTACCGTTAAAAATGAGATCCCAGCTGTGGTGTGACTCGTAAATATTGACCTCCATTTCCGCATAGCCTAGGCTATTGCCACCTATAGGCTAGCCTACATCACTTACCTCGTCGTACCTTCCTGTTAAATACAATAATAATTTGTTTAGCTCGTATAGGCCTAGGTGCAATTATAGAATAATAGGCCTACCACAAATAGTGGTAGTTTCGGTAATAGGCCTAAGTACCGACATTATTTTCATAGGCTAGGCTTCCCAAATGAGTTGGAGGCACATGGGACATGCGGGATGCTGGGCAATGTGTCGAAATTGGGGTGCCTCCTACGTTCTGTAAGGAAGGAGGAATATACGCAGAAACCTAGGAACACCATATTTACCTCTTCCATTTCGTATATATGGTGATTTATACCAATTTCCTCCGACGATCTTTCTTCGCCGGTGACAATAACAAACGTTGGAGGCAATGGAGGTCGCTTTGTGTTCGGATGTCGGATGTCGTCTCCAAGATGCAGAACGCCTTAGCAACGGAAGCTCCCTGAAGATTTAAGTTTACTTGATATTTCCTAGTTTACATTCAATGGTTTTTATCTTTCTTAAGACGATTTGCGCTATTCAGGTTTTGTTGATATTCTTTAGTGAGCAATTGTTATGCCCGGTCCAAATTGGAATGCGAGATATTCTGATTGCAATGATTAACTCTCTAACTGGAGAAGTATACTTTTAACTTTAATACAGAGACAACACGGCAGGAGAATAAGTACACAGGCGACAAGTTAACATGGGTTTTATTCACTTTACACCTGGTTCATGGAGGAGCAATATATTTAACTCTGGAACACTGAGATCATCAAAATGGCAACAATGGTAAATAGAGCATACAAATAACAATATGATTAGCAATTATAAGGCAAGAGTCGAACAATGGGTCCGGACTCAATTTAACAATAACTCCTCGGATACAATTATAGAGTATCCAAAATAGTGGAGGCTTACCTCCCACTCAATTAGATCTCAAGCGAGATCTCAGCAAGGTAACAAGAGTGCAGTAATGGCAGATGTCGTCTGGATCATACTATGATGTCCCCGGCAATAGTGACGTTAACTGACTCTAAAGCAACAATGACCAAGTGGTCATCAACAATAAGGTGGGCTCTGAAAGGCTCACCAGTGAACTGAATTATACAGGTGTGCTAGATCTCACCTGACGAGATTATTTATTCTAAAACTACTTGTGTGGGCAACTAGCAAGATGCGGAAGGCTGATACAACAATCGTCGGGAGCTGAGATAGAGTGAGATCTATTCGAGTTATGAACCTGACAGAATGTTAAGTGAATGAGGCTAGAAGTTATACAAGGGAACAAGGTTACGTGTAAATATGTGTGTATGTCATATGCTGTGGGTCTTGTATAGGCACGCCCCCTCTGACGGGCTATGGGAGACCAATAACCCGGGAATGTGCGTATATAAGGATCCCCTGATAGTTATGTCTAATGTGTCCCGGCAAGTGGGCAGATTAACGTCAATTTAAGTAGAGAGAGGAAAACCCTCTCGTGAGACGTTAATTAGTGAGAACCCCTGAAGATAACTTCAACCACTACCCTGAGACAACTCTATACCCATAAACCGTAGTAAGGCACTTAAAGGAGAGCGGGAGTGAAGAGGTGCCGTAGATCGAGGGAGAATCCAGTGGTCCAGGAGGGCGGCTGGGCGTGGTACTTCCGGATGTTGGTCCGGGATTAGGCTGCACTCCTAGGCCCTTACAGCTCCTTGTCCCTCTGCGCCTACCACGGGAGACACCCGGGTTCCTCTTGCACTCCGCGTGAGCAGGGACTTACTAAGAGTATGCCGGAGTTCTGCTACAGGGTTTGGTGGGGGGTTATGGCGACAAGCATAATGGTCTGTATAGAAGTGCAAGCAGTCTATCCAGTGACACTATGATTAGTCTAAGGTTTGGGACAATTAAATTACTCCCTTGCAACTCCTCTGGAACCACAAGACTAATACAGTAAATAGAGGCCAGTGAAGGGGGGGCCCAAAGTGGGTTGCACAATCTAGTCCTCTTCCTGAAGGGGGGAACCCGACCTGGTCGTCTCTAAGTACTGCACTATCCTTATAATCCCTTGAAAGGAACAAGACAGGAATCCTTATTTACTTGGTCTGGGCACAGCATCGAAGGCCAGGAAGGTGGGGCCCAAAGTGGGTTGCACAAGCTAGTCCTCTTCCTGAAGGGGGGAACCCGACCTGGTCATCTCCGATCACTGCACACAGCTTCAAGTGTGAACACCAGCTATTCTGGCTGCTTTTGTCTCTGGAACCACAAGACTAATACAGTAAATAGAGGCCAGTGAAGGTGGGGCCCAAAGTGGGTTGCACAATCTAGTCCTCTTCCTGAAGGGGGGAACCCGACCTGGTCGTCTCTAAGTACTGCACTATCCTTGTAATCCCTTGAAAGGAACAAGACAGGAATCCTTATTCACTTGGTCTGGGCACAGCATCGAAGGCCAGGAAGGTGGGGCCCAAAGTGGGTTGCACAAGCTAGTCCTCTTCCTGAAGGAGGGAACCCGACCTGGTCGTCTCCGATCACTGCACACAGCTTCAAGTGTGAACACCAGCTATTCTGGCTGCTTTTGTCTCTGGAACCACAAGACTAATACAGTAAATAGAGGCCAGTGAAGGTGGGGCCCAAAGTGGGTTGCACAATCTAGTCCTCTTCCTGAAGGGGGGAACCCGACCTGGTCGTCTCTAAGTACTGCACTATCCTTGTAATCCCTTGAAAGGAACAAGACAGGAATCCTTATTCACTTGGTCTGGGCACAGCATCGAAGGCCAGGAAGGTGGGGCCCAAAGTGGGTTGCACAAGCTAGTCCTCTTCCTGAAGGGGGGAACCCGACCTGGTCGTCTCCAATCACTGCACACAGCTTCAAGTGTGAACACCAGCTATTCTGGCTGCTTTTACCCAGGTAAAAAGATACCAAAGGCAAGCTTAGTTACTGATGTCCAGACTGGCTGAGTACTTGTGAATATTCTTGCCCAGACTTAAGGCGCCCGGCTTGAGAGGATCAAAGGCGCTGGGGTGGTTAGGTCCTTGTAGTCCTGGGAGTGGTGCGCCTGGACTTTTGGCTGGCCCTTGTAGATGTAGCTGGAGGAAGATTCCTCAGGGCAGATCTGTACACATTATGGGGTGATGGCTTCCTGGTGGGAGAGGAAGCGGATGAGTTTCTTACAATGGATAATGACTGATTCTGGGGGTTAAGACTTATTGTTGGCTGGAATGATAGGCAAGTTTTGGTTTATGAGTGACTTTAACCCGGGACAATGGTTTAGATTGAATGGATGCAAGAGCTTTAGGTTCCTTGATAGGGGATATGAAAGGTAATCTGGGGAAGAGAGGTTTTGGTTCTGAAAGAGCTTTAGGTTCTTTGATAGGGATATGAAAGGTAATTTAGGTAACAACCTGGTACCACCTGTGGTTGTGTAGCTAGGTTGAGGAGTTACTGGGCTGGCTGAGGGGGGTTTGTAATAGTTACCCCTGCGATGGTCATTTTCTTTGGCTCTGGTGATTAAAGAAAATGACTCGGCGTGGGTGACTGGTGTGGTCCACTCGGGACGGACGTGTCCCACTCGTTCCACAGTTATCTTGGCTATATGGGCAGGGGCAGGGTTGTCGTGGGTCTGGATGGCAGGGGGGAGGCTGTCCGAAGGCTTAGTTGGTTCTGTCGCATGGCTGTGACAAGCTGGAGATGCGGTAACACCGTTCCTAGACCGCATCTCACTACCGTCGGGCAGAGAAAAGTCCCGACCCCGGGACTGAAGGTGGTAGTGTCTAGAGGTAGCATCCTGGAAGACGGGTGTCAGGTGTTGGAGGAGGTGGTGGTAGATAATCCCCCTGTTGTTCGGTGTGGCCCTCTGGTCTCAGGTGAGGGTGAGGAGAGAAGAGGAGTCGTAGTATCTTAGCTGGTCGAGAAGTTGGTGAGGTGATCTGATCGGGATGGTGGAGTCCTTCTGCACTAGGGCTATCTGGTCAATTCTCATATTGGTGAGAGAGGTCAGACAGGGTGTCGTCGTGGTGGGAGGTGGGTGGTGAGTGAGGACAGAGATCCTGGATGGGCCCTTGTCATTCGGTGGTGCGGACGCCGAAGTACCAGGCTGGGGTGAGGAGCCTGGAACCGGCTTGGTGACGTAGCTCCGGGCAGCTGAGTTTTGCCCTTTTCCTGTTTTTGGCTGGGAAAGGGCTGGTTCCCATTTGGTGGGTGGCTTGACTGGTCTCCCACAGCGGGTATGAGAAGGCAGTCTGGGGAAGGGGGGAGAGGGGGTTAGTGGTGTCATTGGGCGAAATTTAGGTATGGTTTTACGCCTAGGAAGTTGAGATGGAGGGGAAATAGATTTAGGAGAGGAAAGTAGGTTTTTAGAGTCAGGAGGGACAGGTGAGGGATTATAGAAAGGGCTTTTAGGGCGAAGACTGGGGGTGATAGGTAAAGCGGGGGGTATGTTGGTGAGTTTTGGTGGAGATGGGGGAAGGCTAGAGGAGGTATGGCTGGTTAATGGTGACTGGTCAGAAAGGGGTTGCTGAGGTGAAGTGAGGCGAGAGAGAGGGAGAGGTTTGAGTTTGGAGAGAGGGAAAGGACGGAGGTTTGAGCTTAGGGAGAGGTAAAGGAGAAGAGGGGGAGGTTTGAGTTTGGGTAGAGAGGGTAAGAGGAGGTTGGTGTTTAGGGAGGTGAGAAGGGGTGAACTGGGTGAGGCGAGTGGGGAGGGCGACAGGCGGCTGAGGAACAGGAGAGTTAAAGGCAGGCAAAGGAGAAATGAGGGGGGGTGTGAAAGGAGGCTGAGGAGGAGGTACGGAATGGTTGAGGGGGTCAGGTCTGGGAAGAAGGGAGGTTTGAGGGTGAAGATTTGAAACAGGGGTAGTACATTTAACATCCTGGTCTGGTTCAGCGACTAAAGTTACATTTTTGTTAAGAGGTTGGAACCTTCTGACAAATCTATTCCTATAAGTGCAAGATTCCCCGTGATAGTTAATTATGACCTGGAAACAGTTAGGAATTTTTAGGACCTCAAATGGACCCTTGTACCGTGGCTTCAGTTTGGAGGGTACAGGCAAGATGGCTACCATTACCAGGTCGCCTACTCGGTGAGGGTTGTTTTGGGGGACTTCATCAGGCTGGAGATCTTGCGTGAATTGGAGCTGACGTAGGCGGTTTCTAAGATGGACGAGGTTGGTGTTTAGACCTGGCGAGGGTTCAGTAGGGGCAGCTGGGTGATGTAGAGGTAGTAGGAGAGGTGGGCTTCCAAAAACCATCTCGTGAGGGGTGATCCCGTTGTCTCTGGGACAGGTGTTTATTCCCCATTGTATGATACGAACTTGGCTGGTCCAGTCCGAGGAGTTCATCTGTTGCAGGCGGGTCCGGATTTGATTGGCGATGGTTCGATGAGAACGCTCGCATATGGAGTTCCCTGTTGGCCAGTAAGGTGAAGAATGGCTAATGTGGAACCCGAATATTTCGGAGATCTGTGTCCAAATTTGTCCGGTAAATTCAGGGGCATTGTCGGAGTGGATTGCCTGAGGCAATCCAAAATATGGAAACACATGTTGTAATAATGCCTCTGTTACGGCCATAGCTGTGTGTTCTCGGGCAGGGCAAGCGATGACGTATTTGGAGTACGTATCCACAAAGGTGATGATGTAGCGGTATCCCCTGTCATTTTGCAGAGGCCCCATGACGTCAACTGCCAGAAGTTGCCAAGGTTTAGAAGCGATGAGTTTGCCGGAGGGTCCTGGAGTGCGTGTTTGATATTTTCCCAGGGCGCAGGCGTGGCAGGCTTCGGTGATCTGTTTGGCAGTGGTGTATGGGCGAGGAGTCCAGTAGGTGTCCTTGAAGGTGTTCACCAATTTCTTCTGTCCTAGGTGGATCCCGTTGTTGGTGTGCAGGGAAGACATCATTTGCTCTGCATCTTCGGAGCCTAGTACAATCTGACCTTCGGGTGTGAAGAGTACGTCTCCCCTTCTTTGCAAGAGGCCAAATAGTCGGGTGGAGATCCAATTAGGTTTTTCGTTCCGGAGGTACGCCTGTATGAGAGGGGGAGTGGTGGTAGGTGGGGGCCGTGGGTCTTGAATGGCTTTGAGTTGTTCTGGTGCCAGAGGTAGCCGGGATAGGGCGTCTGCATTGGTGTGGAGTTTTCCCGGCCGATAGGAGATTTCAAAGTCGAATTCCTCCAGTGACTCTCGCCAACGGACTGTCAGGGCGTTTTTAGTGTCTGATCTTCTGAGCCATTGTAGGGCTTGGTGGTCCGTGATGATGGTGATTTTGACGACCGCTAGGTAGGCCCGGAAGTGTTGGAGGGCCCAAACGATGCCTAAGCATTCTCTCTTGGTTACGGGGTAGTTGGTCTCTGCAGGGGTTAAGGTCCGGCTGGCACAAGCAATGATGTGCTCGCGTCCTTCTCGATTTTGGGAGAGGACTGCACCGACGCCGAGGAGGGACACGTCGGTGTAGAGTCGGAATGGAAGTTAGTAGTCCGGAAAAGAGACGACGGGGGCAGACACGAGCAGGTCCTTGAGGGAGTTGAAGGCTTGGATGCGGTCGGGGGTCCACACAAAAGGTTCTTCTTTCCGGGTTAAGTCATGCAGGGGTCTGGCAATTGTAGCAAAATTCTTCACGAATCTCCGATAGTAAGATGCTAACCCCAGAAAAGCCCTCACTCCTTTCACTGACTTGGGGGGTTGGATCTCTTGGATGGCTTGTAGTTTCTTTGGGTACGGGGCGAGTCCTTTTTCGGATACCAGATGTCCTAGGAATTGTACCTGATGTCGAGCCATGGTACATTTGGTGGGTTTCAGTTTCAATCCGGCTTGCCGGATCCTCTGGAAAACTTGGCGGAGGCGCTGGAGGTGTTCTGGCCAGGTGCGGCCAAACACGATGATGTCGTCTAAGTAGGCCAATCATGTTTCCCAAGTTAATCCCTGAAGTACGGATTCCATCAGCCGGGAGAAGGTGGCGGGACCGTTACACAATCCGAACGGTAGTACAGAGAACTCATATAACTTTCCTTGACTGGTGGAAAAAGCCGTCTTTTCTTGGTCTGCGGGGGCCATGGGGACTTGCCAATACCCTGATTGCAGGTCCAGAGTGGAGAACCATCTGGCCCCTAGTAGGGAATCTAGGGAGTCGTCGATGCGGGGCAGAGGGGTGGCATCCTTGATGGTGACATCGTTGAGTTGTCGATAGTCGATGCAGAAACGAGAGGACCCATCCTTCTTCTTGACCAGTACCACTGGGGAGGACCAAGGGCTAGTTGAGGGGTTGACGATGCCTGCTTCTAGCATTTCTGAAACTTGTTTCTGTTCTTCTTGGAGCTGAAGGGGGTTCTTTCTTCGTATAGCTTGTCTCACTGGGGGTCCGACAGTATGTATGTGATGTTCTAGTACATGGGTGTGACCTACATCTTGGGAGTTGGTGGCGAAGATATCCTGGTATTCTGTCATTAACTGACATAGATCGTCCTTTTGCTGAGGTGTGAGGTGAGCAGGAATTTCCGGGAGTGATGGAGTTGATGAAGGAATGGTGGTGGTGGTAGGTGAGGGCTGGTCATCGTAGGTCTCCAGTTCTCCAATGGTGAGACCCCTGGGTAAGGTGATAGGGTGGTCGGAGATGTTGGCTATACGTACTGCGTTTTGTTTTAAGATGGCAGGTGCAGTGAGGCAATCCCTGTTAAAAGGGCTCTGAAGAGAAGGAGTGTGAATGAGTTCTGTCAGGGTTGGATGGATGGATACCCAATGTTCATGATGTGGCAGCAAAGTGATGGGTTGAGTGGTGATGGCCGATGCAACACGGATGGCTTTCAAAGGTTGAGGGGGGTTGTGGAGCGGTGTTGTAGTCTTCGGAGTGGTGAGTCCTGGGTGGTCGGTGGAAAATAGCAATCTTCGTTCCACACACTGGATGGTAGTGCGAAGGACAGTGAGAAGATCGAATCCCAGGTATCCGTCGTAAGTGGTCTCTTGGGAGGGAAATACCATGAAAGCGTGGTGATGGCCATGGTTGGGTTGAGGGGTGGCCACATATAGTGGTGCAGTGATGCCAGTACTGGAAATGAGGTTGTCATTGGCATCAATAAGGGTGGTGGAAGAGCGTTGAAGAGGTCCAAAAGTGTTGTGATGTCTCTGGTAATATGAGGAAAAAATACATGATCTTGAGGCTCCGGTGTCGACGAGTAGTCGAGATTTGACTCCTTGGATGGTGAGGTGGGTGTAAATGGGAGGTTTCATCATAGTAGAGCTATCCTTATCTCGAGCCCCCGCCAGTCTCCAAGTTGGTGGGCGGGGGCGGTCTAAAAACCCGGTCGGATGACTTCCGGCTCGACTGTGCTGTGGTCGTCCGGGTCACCAACCTCTGTAGCTTCCTCGCCGTGGTCATCAGCTCCTGCGGTGCTGTCCTCCAGGATTGTGGCAACTCGTCTGGACGGTTTCAACCAGGGAATCTGTCCCCAGAATAAAGGAATCCTTGAGCGCTTGGCCAACAATTCGGAGAAGGAACGTTTCAGCCCGTTGATAGGGCACTGGGTTCCGCAGGGCTTCCAATCTCCAGGCTTGATCCTGGCCCACTCTTCTGGTTTATCCGGGCTGCGGCTGGGGTGGAAAATTGGTCCGGAAGGAGCTCCTTGGGGTTTAGTCGGAGCTCTGTTGATGCTGGCGATTTTCCCTTGCTCCCGGGACTTCTGCAGGGCCAGAATGCGGCGTATGACAGGGAGATCCGCGTCATATCCGGCCGGTTCTGTAATGGCGAAGTGGTCCCGGACTGCAATAGGGAGGATCCTCATGAGGGTACGTCGGACGTTTTCTTTCTTCTCCGCAGCTGTAGCCGTCGTAAAAGCGGTGGAAGCCAGCCTGTTGAGCTTGTTGATGGTAGCGTCGAGGTCCCCGTCGTATGTGATAGCGTGGAACTGTTGGTCAGCTATTACAGTACCTAAGACGGGGTTAATGGCAGCTTTAGTATAGGTCTCAAACTGTTCCCAGGTCATCCCCGGGTTCTCTTTCACATAACTGGAAACTAGGGCCATGTGTCGCCCTAGCTTCATTACTACTGTATGAATTTTAGGGGCCACTTCATCTTTAAATATGATGTCAAGAACTGGCTTGACAACCTCTAAATAGGTGGCTATGTAATTTTCCTCCGGTTTGAAAGGAATAATATCCAGTGCTCTCCCCGTCATCCTGACTACTCACCCCTGTCGCATTACTCTCAGAAATATTAAAGCAGGAAAAACCCTGAAAGGCTACCCTCGAGAAAGAGACACCGCTGTCACCAGTGTTATACCAGTGTTCTTTAGTGAGCAATTGTTATGCCCGGTCCAAATTGGAACGCGAGATATTCTGAGTGCAATGATTAACTCTCTAACTGGAGAAGTATGCCTTTAACTTTAATACAGAGACAACACGGCAGGAGAATAAGTACACAGGCGACAAGTTAACATGGGTTTTATTCACTTTACACCTGGTTCATGGAGGAGCAATATATTTAACTCTGGAACACTGAGATCATCAAAATGGCAACAATGATAAATAGAGCATACAAATAATAATATGATTAGCAATTATAAGACAAGAGTCGAACAATGGGTCCGGACTCAATTTAACAATAACTCCTCGGATACAATTATAGAGTATCCAAAATAGTGGAGGCTTACCTCCCACTCAATTAGATCTCAAGCGAGATCTCAGCAAGGTAACAAGAGTGCAGTAATGGCAGATGTCGTCTGGATCATACTATGATGTCCCCGGCAATAGTGACGTTAACTGACTCTAAAGCAATAATGACCAAGTGGTCATCAACAATAAGGTGGGCTCTGAAAGGCTCACCAATGAACTGAATTCTACAGGTGTGCTAGATCTCACCTGGCGAGATTATTTATTCTAAAACTACTTGTGTGGGCAACTAGCAAGATGCGGAAGGCTGATACAACAATCGTCGGGAGCTGAGATAGAGTGAGATCTATTCGAGTTATGAACCTGACAGAATGTTAAGTGAATGAGGCTAGAAGTTATACAAGGGAACAAGGTTACGTATAAATATGTGTGTATGTCATATGCTGTGGGTCTTGTATAGGCACGCCCCCTCTGACGGGCTATGGAAGACCAATAACCCGGGAATGTGCGTATATAAGGATCCCCTGATAGTTATGTCTAATGTGTCCCGGCAAGTGGGCAGATTAACGTCAATTTAAGTAGAGAGAGGAAAGCCCTCTCGTGAGACGTTAATTAGTGAGAACCCCTGAAGATAACTTCAACCACTACCCTGAGACAACTCTATACCCATAAACCGTAGTAAGGCACTTAAAGGAGAGCGGGAGTGAAGAGGTGCCGTAGATCGAGGGAGAATCCAGTGGTCCAGGAGGGCGGCTGGGCGTGGTACTTCCGGATGTTGGTCCGGGATTAGGCTGCACTCCTAGGTCCTTATAGCTCCTTGTCCCTCTGCGCCTACCACGGGAGACACCCGGGTTCCTCTTGCACTCCGCGTGAGCAGGGACTTACTAAGAGTATGCCGGAGTTCTGCTACAGGGTTTGGTGGGGGGTTATGGCGACTAGCATAATGGTCTGTATAGAGGTGCAAGCAGTCTATCCAGTGACACTATGATTAGTCTAAGGTTTGGGACAATTAAATTACTCCCTTGCAACTCCTCTGGAACCACAAGACTAATACAGTAAATAGAGGCCAGTGAAGGTGGGGCACAAAGTGGGTTGCACAATCTAGTCCTCTTCCTGAAGGGGGGAACCCGACCTGGTCGTCTCTAAGTACTGCACTATCCTTGTAATCCCTTGAAAGGAACAAGACAGGAATCCTTATTCACTTGGTCTGGGCACAGCATTGAAGGCCAGGAAGGTGGGGCCCAAAGTGGGTTGCACAAGCTAGTCCTCTTCCTGAAGGGGGGAACCCGACCTGGTCGTCTCCGATCACTGCACACAGCTTCAAGTGTGAACACCAGCTATTCTGGCTGCTTTTGTCTCTGGAACCACAAGACTAATACAGTAAATAGAGGCCAGTGAAGGTGGGGCCCAAAGTGGGTTGCACAATCTAGTCCTCTTCCTGAAGGGGGGAACCCGACCTGGTCGTCTCTAAGTACTGCACTATCCTTGTAATCCCTTGAAAGGAACAAGACAGGAATCCTTATTCACTTGGTCTGGGCACAGCATCGAAGGCCAGGAACGTGGGGCCCAAAGTGGGTTGCACAAGCTAGTCCTCTTCCTGAAGGGGGGAACCCGACCTGGTCGTCTCCGATCACTGCACACAGCTTCAAGTGTGAACACCAGCTATTCTGGCTGCTTTTACCCAGGTAAAAAGATACCAAAGGCAAGCTTAGTTACTGATGTCCAGACTGGCTGAGTACTTGTGAATATTCTTGCCCAGACTTAAGGCGCCCGGCTTGAGAGGATCAAAGGCGCTGGGGTGGTTAGGTCCTTGTAGTCCTGGGAGTGGTGCGCCTGGACTTTTGGCTGGCCCTTGTAGATGTAGCTGGAGGAAGATTCCTCAGGGCAGATCTGTACACATTATGGGGTGATGGCTTCCTGGTGGGAGAGGAAGCGGATGAGTTTCTTACAATGGATGATGACTGATTCTGGGGGTTAAGACTTATTGTTGGCTGGAATGATAGGCAAGTTTTGGTTTATGAGTGACTTTAACCCGGGACAATGGTTTAGATTGAATGGATGCAAGAGCTTTAGGTTCCTTGATAGGGGATATGAAAGGTAATCTGGGGAAGAGAGGTTTTGGTTCTGAAAGAGCTTTAGGTTCTTTGATAGGGGATATGAAAGGTAATTTAGGTAACAACCTGGTACCACCTGTGGTTGTGTAGCTAGGTTGAGGAGTTACTGGGCTGGCTGAGGGGGGTTTGTAATAGTTACCCCTGCGATGGTCATTTTCTTTGGTTCTGGTGATTCAAGAAAATGACTCGGCGTGGGTGACTGGTGTGGTCCACTCGGGACGGACGTGTCCCACTCGTTCCACCGTTATCTTGGCTATACGGGCAGGGGCAGGGTTGTCGTGGGTCTGGATGGCAGGGGGGAGGCTGTCCGAAGGCTTAGTTGGTTCTGTCGCATGGCTGTGACAAGCTGGAGATGCGGTAACACCGTTCCTAGACCGCATCTCAGCAATAACGAACCTATAATTTAAAACTCAACAACTTATTTTTTTCGGCAGACAAATGTCCTGGCCAAAGGCAAGGGGGGTGGGGTGGGTTATCTTGGTTACCGCCTGACGATTTTACGCATAGGATCGATCTATAAGCATAAAAGGGCTATGTCTAACTTAACTGTAATGCCCTCGAAAATGTCCCGCACCCACAATAATACTAACCCGAGTTGACGTCAGGTATAGCGTAAAATAGTCGTAGATGGTAAGTCCAATAAACTCATCACGTGATAACACCACGAGACTATCACCTGGTTCTTAAAAATCGGACTAAGGTTGCTATACTTTTAGTACGTCCGTGGTAGTACAGTGGGTTAGCGCGCGGGCCTGGTGGTGATGGTTGGGTCACTAACCAGGGTTCGAACCCCACCCAAGGCATCTCAAAACCTGTGGGTTTTTAGGGGGGTTAAATTCCCTTCAGAGGTTCGTACCCCGCGCCAGGTACCAGGATCCTAAAGGTAGCCTGGGGATATTTCAGGAGACCATGAATTCCCTTCACACCCAGCATTTCATTGGTGGCAGCTAGGGAACGTGACCAGGTAGCTACGTGGAGCACCCGTCACGCGAACCCTATACCAACAATATTGAGATTGCTGAGGTGATACAGCTACGATACCTTACGACCTTAAAATAGGCTAGGGACTAGCCTAGTTAAAGAAGGATGTAATGTAATGCCCTCGAAAATGTCCCGCACCCACAATAATACTAACCCGAGTTGACGTCAGGTATAGCGTAAAATAGTCGTAGATGGTAAGTCCAATAAACTCATCACGTGATAACACCACGAGACTATCACCTGGTTTTTTAAAATCGGACTAAGGTTGCTATACTTTTAGTACGTCCGTGGTAGTACAGTGGGTTAGCGCGCGGGCCTGGTGGTGAAAATAGTCGTAGATGGTAAGTCCAATAAACTCATCACGTGATAACACCACGAGAAATGAAATGCTGGGTGTGAAGGGAATTCATGGTCTCCTGAAATATCCCCAGGCTACCTTTAGGATCAACTTTTCCTGGTACCTGGCGCGGGGTACGAACCTCTGAAGGGAATTTAACCCCCCTAAAATCCCACAGGTTTTGAGATGCCTTGGGTGGGGTTCGAACCCTGGTTAGTGACCCAACCATCACCACCAGGCCCGCGCGCTAACCCACTGTACTACCACGGACGTACTAAAAGTATAGCAACCTTAGTCCGATTTTTAAGAACCAGGTGATAGTCTCGTGGTGTTATCACGTGATGAGTTTATTGGACTTACCATCTACGACTATTTTACGCTATACCTGACGTCAACTCGGGTTAGTATTATTGTGGGTGCGGGACATTTTCGAGGGCATTACATTAATGTTATGCCCTGTTTTTCTACAGGTTTAACTTGGGTAATGTGAGTTCTAATTGACTGGGTATATAAGGCTGCATGCACAATACAAGATATGAGGAATAGAGAACACAAAGAAAACACATGGTAGCAAGTTACACGATCACGTTTATTGATATACCACTGCAGAATACTTGTGTAAGACATATAATAGAATTGACCAACACTAGCATAAGTGGATCTGGATGGAGCCTAGTCTCCCACTTCCAACGTTCAGGTATTAATCTTCTGATCACTGGCTTTGATTCCACAGGTTTATATACCGAAGACCATCAATGTTACTTATAGATTCATATTCACTGTTAGATTTATTACTGGTAGCTCTGGTGCACAAGTAGTAGTTCACAGACT
The DNA here is from genome assembly GCA_032716605.1 of Paralithodes platypus. Lineage (NCBI taxonomy): Eukaryota > Metazoa > Arthropoda > Malacostraca > Decapoda > Lithodidae > Paralithodes > Paralithodes platypus. The sequence continues at coordinate 53,339,912 of CM064509.1, read as the reverse complement.
AGATTAGACACGCGTATTTTAGAGCACGGGAATCTAGTAACCTCAGGGGGTACTGATCTAAGCTTTATATTCTTGTCTCGGAAATACATAGAACGCAAATCAGTGGGCGAACCTTCAGATATCACTAGGGTTTCCTTCTAGGTAATAATATCTGGGCATATGGTTGATACGAGAGTTAGTATCGCCTGTTAAATAATGAACACTGATACGCTTAGCACTTCCTAATTGAATGGTTATATGAATTATACTGGGGCAAAAAGATAGCCACTTCGTAGAAATATTAATTAGTGAATCTCTAAACAGCACAGTAATATGTAGTACTGCTAAAGGGAATCTTGGGTAGTGTCTGATGGGTCTGGTCCTGGTTATCTTGCGTCCATGATGTTGGGGGCTAACGACTGGTTCCGCGGCTGTCCAGGGGGCCCATATGTGTGAAGTTCTCAAATACGTGGGCAGGTCCTTCTATCCAAATCTGCCACGGAGTCTGCCGGCTCTGGAATCTCACTCCTGAACAACACAAGGGCAGAGCTAGAAGTTAACTGCAGGGTAGTGACCCCTGGTTGGTGTCTAGCTTTCAACTGATTTGACTGGGGGCGGGAGTTAGATTTATAGGCTCGGTTCTGGGCCCTGTAGACAGTAGGGATCTCGAGTCTTACGGACTTATTTGAGCTCTCAATAGATATGGGGACTAGGCTAGATGGTATTTACTGTTGTGGCACATGGCTATAGGAAGCCTTTATATTTTCATATAACTGAGCCTTAGTAAGAGGTACTATTTTGGCTATACTGGAAGTATTTAGGGGAGAGAGACTGGATCTACTTAGCGAGGAGGATGGGGACAGCTGTGATAGGAGCGTCTCTCTAGATTGTTCAATCTTCATTCTATGGTATAGCTGAGGTGCTAATTTAGTGATCAGAGCATGCAAGAAAGGTAAATGGTTTATTGTGAGTTAATAGAGGTTAGTAAAGGTGTTAGTCATGCATGGTTAGTTCATTGATAGGAAGAATTCCTGTGCTACCTGGCAATGACTCTGAAGTCAAAACAGGGGCCAGGTATACCTCCGCGGGGGTGGGGGTCTCCCTCCTCGGGTGGGCAAAAAGGGGGAGCTGGGCGCCCTCTCTCTGTGATAGTCGTCCGGCGGCTGTGGCTAGGGGCTTGCCATATCACCAGTGTTTGTAATAACCCTCTGTGTATGAGACAGATGTGGGTGTCCTTAATACCAAAACCGAAGGTGCCTTAGCTAGCTGGTTTTACTCGGCTGGTTGTTAATTGTAGGGTTTGCTGGATGTGGTGGAGACTGGGTTGCTAACTCTGCCACATTTATCTGGAAGTATGGCAATAGAAGTTAGTTACTGGCGGGGCGGCTAGCCTCGCACCGACGACCATTGGGTGCAGGGTTGTGAATGGGTTGTAAGAGGATAGATGGCATGCAAGGGGCTAGTAAAGTTCTAATGTTGTTCTGGCCTACTAAGTGAAGGTAGGCTGGATAGGAGTATATATATAAAAGGTTGGAGAGCGTTAGCAACGGACAATTCAAGGATCTTCAAGAGGTATGAGAGAGAGGCTAGGTCGGACAAGAGTCGAGAAGCACGGGTGTCTTAATGAGAGGGGGGGGGGAGAGTTCAAGGGCTACAGGGAAATTTTGCCCCTAAGGTCCCTGGGCGTGGGGGTGGCATTAGGCTACAATTGATATGGAAGTTTGAAAAGGCAGTAGAATACGTTAGCCAAATGCTACCGGGGAATGCAACTATGGGGTGGTATATGAGTCTGGAAAAGATAGAGTTATGTGATCAGTCTGAGGGTTATGGATACTATTAGTTGGCCCTGGGAACTGCGTTTTCTATTAAATATAAATATACCAACAACAGCGGCAATTCGTAGGGGTACTTAGTTATTGTTTCGGGGTACTTATGACAGATACTGGTAACCAGGTTATCTTATACAATCTCTGGTTGGGGTAAGAGGTGTAAGACACGAAGTAAATTGGCGTAGTGTGGACTGTGGATACGAAGGAGGCAAGGGGAAGACGTATGACAATTGTGGGAAAGTAAATGGAAAAAGGTGAACACAATGGCGGATAAAAATACTTAACCTAAGGATTGAATACATAGATTTATGGGGCGATGGGTCTTCAGAAGCTTAGTCTGGCAAGACAAGATGTTAGGGAATGTTAATATTAATACTTAAACTAAGGATTGCATACATCGATGAACGATGACATTATAGTCGTCGTCCTAATAAGGTGATGAAACCTGGTTGATCTGTACTTGGCACAATACGACACAAGGACAGTGCCGCTATGTCGTATCAATGCTGGTGGCAGTTAATATTATAGACTTAGTTACTAGAGGAACAATGCAAGGGGCGACTGAGCACGGGTTACATATATCTATACTCGTCATGGGAAATGATATACGAGGTCTAGGGACAAGCGTGGGTGTTTTAACTTCTAAGATATATAACATCTACTTCTCGGATGTAAGAACATACATAGATATAATTATGGCTGTCTGATGTGTTGGCATTGGCTCAACGTCGGGACAGGGCATGGGTGTTTTTAATATGAATGTATATTCCTGTTCATCATCTTTGTAGTTAGGAGTGTAGGACACGAGGGGGTTAGTGTACGTGAGGTGTGGAAAATGGTCAGTTTAGAAAAGGTAAATGGCTGCAGCCTGGAGCTGCTTAGCCCTGCGGGCTTGGGCCTGTCTGAAATGGCTGGCTCGGTCAGCTGGTCCTTTCGTTCTGTGGACCTTTCCTTTGGGTGTTTCTGTGTGGTGTTCGTTCGTGGCTTCTGTGGTGGGCTTCTCGTTCTGGGGCATTTTACTTCCCTCTCCTTCATTATAGGCTCGTCCTCGAGCCTCAAGGGTGAAGTAAAAAGAAGCATAGTCAGAAAAGTGTAGGTTAACAAGAAAAGTAGTATGACCAAGGGAAAAAATATATAATATATAGTATATGGAAAACATGTAAATTTAAGAAAGAACAGATAATTAAGAACACAGGAAATTAAGAAGAGGTAAAGTGTTTAACAATGTATAAAGCAAATTTAAAAGATAGTCAGAAAAGTGTAGGTTAACAAGAAAAGTAGTATGACTAAGGGAAAAAAATAATAATATATAGTATATGGAAAACATGTAAATTTAAGAAAGAACAGATAATTAAGAACACAGGAAATTAAGAAGAGGTAAAGTGTTTAACAATGTAAGAAGTTACGTTAAAAGGTTGTTGTCTTGTACTTTGTCTGTGAAATTATACATTTTAATGGGAAGTGAAGCTAGGAATCTAGGTCAAGAGTGGTAGGGAGGCTGGACTGTGGACGAGCCGGCATGACCCACCTCCTCTACCAATCCTGATTTTAAGTGAATATTGGAATGGGTGCCTCTCTGTTGTTGGGGTGAAGGAGGTTTGACAAGGGGCGGGGGGGATATAAAATTCTGTTGATCCTCATCATCATCAGGGGGGGTTATTTAGGGTCGCCGTTAGTCTGGGTGACGGTCTGGTAATAGGGGGTGGTGGTTCACTTTCACTTTGGAAGGGCGGGGTGGATATACCGTTAGTTCTTGTCGTTAGGAATGTGGGTCTGGGGGCGAGCTGGCCCGGGGCCAGTTTTGGAGGGGGGGTCTAAGTGGTTTCGGTCGGGGGTAGTGATAGGGGGGTTTTAAAGATGAAACGGGCAGGTCGAGTCGGGGTTGTTGTTGCAGAAGAGGTTGGTGCTGGGGAGGGGTTGAATTGTGTAGAGAGTTGTGGTCGTGAGTGGGGTTTGGGGAAGGGTGAGTAAGGCTGAAGGTTGAGAGTTTACTATGATCGGGTGGTTTGGAGGTTTGGGGTGTGGGGATTTGATAGGGAGATGGTGGGGGGGGGGTCTGGGCAGGCAGGGTTGTGGTTTGAGAGGGGTTGAATTTGGACTGATTTTATTTTCGGGAGAGACATGGATGGGATTTCGAGGAGTGGTTGAAGTTGAGAGGTTGATTATGTTGTTTGGGGCGAGAGAGAGAGTATTTTGGGGTTTAGCCAAGGTGGAAAAAGTTTTGTGGTTGGATTGGGATGGGAGTGGTATTTTGTCGAGCGGGATCTTTGGGGGTGGAATTTGGGGCGGGTGGGGTAACGGTGAAGAGGGGGAGGTTGAAAGTTTAGCTGGGCTCATGATGGTGGGGGACCGACTGGTGAGCAGGTGTTCGGTACGCATGAGGGGGGGGAAATCACTTTGGTGGGGGTCACGCGTGAGGGGGGGATTAACGGCGCGTGTGGGAGGATCAGAGTGGTGGGGTGTGTCGGTGGCAGTGACGGTTTGTTTATAGGTTATCTGGGGTTGGTGGGTTTGTCTGTCATGAGGGGGTGAGTCAAGTGTGGGGTTTTGAAGTTTATTAGGGGTGTGAATTGTGGGGGGGGGGTGGAAGGGAGCTACTGACGGAAAACTGTCACAAGGGAAATTTTGTTGGTGGGGGAATAGCTGAGCATTTCTGGGGGAAGGGGGGGAACATGGTTGGGTCCCTAGGTCGTCACGCGTGAGGGGAGGATTAACGGCGCGTGTGGGAGGATCAGAGTGGTGGGGTGTGTCGGTGGCAGTGACGGTTTGTTTAGAGGTTATATGGGATTGGTGGGTTTGTCTGTCATGAGGGGGTGAGTCAAGTGTGGGGTTTGGAAGTTTATTAGGGGTGTGAATTGTGGGGGGGTGGAAGGGAGCTACTGACGGAAAACTGTCACAAGGGAAATTTTGTTGGTGGGGAAATAGCTGAGCATTTCTGGGGGAAGGGGGGGAACATAGTTGGGTCCCTAGGTCGTCACGCGTGAGGGGAGGATTAACGGCGCGTGTGGGAGGGTCAGGGTGGTGAGAGGTGAGCGAGTTAGGAAACGGGATTTGTTGGGGGGACTGCGGCGGGTTGGTGGGGGAAGAGTTAGGTGTAGAACAGGGGTTATTGGTAGAGGACTGATGTATTGATTTGGGGTTGTTAACAGGACGAATTTGGGGAATTTTCTTGGTGTCAGTCTCGGTCTGGTTAAAGGTTATGTGGGACTGGGGAGGATTAGTGGGGGCAGAGTTAGGCATAGGACATGGGTTATTGAGGGAGGAGTGATGTACTGATTTGGGGTTGTTAACAGGACGAGTTTGGGGAATTTTCTTGGTGGCAGTCTCGGTCTGGTTAGAGGTTATCTGGGACTGGTGAGTTTGTTTGACATGAGAGGGCGAGTCAAGTGTGGGGTTTCGAAGTTTTCTAGGGGTGTGAATTGTGTGGGGGTGGAAGGGAGCTACTGACTGAAAACTGTCACAAGCTACCGACGGAGAACTGTCACAAGGGAAATTTTGTTGGTGGGGGAATAGCTGAACATTTCTGGGGTCATGGGGAAAATATGTTGTGGTAGGCCTACATAGGTAGGCATAGCTAGAATACGGGGCTTGTTGGGGGGGCTGCGGAGGGTTGGTGGGGGAAGAGTTAGGTGTAGAACAGGGGTTATTGGTAGAGGACTGATGTATTGACTTGGGGTTGTTAACAGGACGAATTTTGGGAATCTTCTTGGTGGCAGTCACGGTCTGGTTAGAGGTTATCTGGGGTTGGTGGGTTTGTTTGACATGCATAGAAAAACGATGGGGTTTATGGGGTAACACAATTGATGGAAGATGATCGTTGGTGGATGGCTGGGCAGGGGAAAATTTAGGGATGGTCAGAGAGGATAGAGGTAAGGAAGAGTGCACTGGGGTTGGACTTTCACCGGAAGTCATTTTGGAAGGGTGCACGGAGTCTTGGATAGGGGCTGAAGGGTTGGATAGGGGATTCATCGAACTGCGTAGGCATTCTTCTCTGATGGAGAGCATATGTTCTTCGAATAAGCCATACGGGTCGAGATGGGCGGTGATGGGGGGTGGGAGGATGTTTAGCAATGCGGTGAATAAGAGTTCATTTTGTTGGTCGTCATCTTCATAGCTATACGTGGTCCTCACGTATCTGTAGAGTTGTATGAGGGTCACATTTATATCCCCTTCATACTTGATCTCGTCGATTTGTATTATTTTGGGGGAGATGAGGCAACCCAAAAGTGGCCCTAAGGTCCGGATCACGAGGGATCGAAACTGGTTCCAGGTACTCTCTGGCGTTACCTGTTTAGCAATTTGGGAAACGGCTTTTCCCAACTGCATAATTTGCGATAATGCAACGGCGATTTTTTCGCAGTCATTTTGAAGTGCCACATCTAACACTGGTTTTATTATGTCTAAGTAAGTGGCAATATCATACGTGTTTACATCATACTTGGGAATGTGTGTGAGTGACTGCCAATTTCGCGATGTTGCCATGCTTCTACTGTTCCAAACTTGCAGTGTAATGCAACCTTTTATCCGAATCAAGAACCACCGCTGCCGCCAATGTTATGCCCTGTTTTTCTGCAGGTTTAACTTGGGTAATGTGAGTTCTAATTGACTTGGTATATAAGGCTGCATGCACAATACAAGATATGAGGAATAGAGAACACAAAGAAAACACATGGTAGCAAGTTACACGATCACGTTTATTGATATACCACTGCAGAATACTTGTGTAAGACAATATAATAGAATTGAACAAAACTAGCATAAGTGGATCTGGATGGAGCATAGTCTCCCACTTCCAACGTTCAGGTATTAATCTTCTGATCACTGGCTTTGATTCCACAGGTTTATATACCGAAGACCATCAATGTTACTTATAGATTCATATTCACTGTTAGATTTATTACTGGTAGCTCTGGTGCACAAGTAGTAGTTCACAGACTAAATTAGACACGCGTATTTTAGAGCACGGGAATTCTAGTAACCTCAGGGGGTACTGATCTAAGCTTTATATTCTTGTCTCAGAAATACATAGAACGCAAATCAGTGGGCGAACCTTCAGATATCACTAGGGTTTCCTTCTAGGTAATAATATCTGGGCATATGGTTGATTACGAGAGTTAGTATCGCCTGTTAAATAATGAACACTGATACGCTTAGCACTTCCTAATTGAATGGTTATATGAATTATACTGGGGCAAAAAGATAGCCACTTCGTAGAAATATTAATTAGTGAATCTCTAAACAGCACAGTAATATATAGTACTGCTAAAGGGAATCTTGGGTAGTGTCTGATGGGTCTGGTCCTGGTTATCTTGCGTCCATGATGTTGGGGGCTAACGACTGGTTCCGCGGCCGTCCAGGGGGCCCATATGTGTGAAGTTCTCAAATACGTGGGCAGGTCCTTCTATCCAAATCTGCCACGGAGTCTGCCGGCTCTGGAATCTCACTCCTGAACAACACAAGGGCAGAGCTAGAAGTTAACTGCAGGGTAGTGACCCCTGGTTGGTGTCTAGCTTTCAACTGATTTGACTGGGGGCGGGAGTTAGATTTATAGGCTCGGTTCTGGGCCCTGTAGACAGTAGGGATCTCGAGTCTTATGGACTTATTTGAGCTCTCAATAGATATGGGGACTAGGCTAGATGGTATTTACTGTTGTGGCACATGGCTATAGGAAGCCTTTATATTTTCATATAACTGAGCCTTAGTAAGAGGTACTATTTTGGCTATACTGGAAGTATTTAGGGGAGAGAGACTGGATCTACTTTGCGAGGAGGATGGGGACAGCTGCGATAGGAGCGTCTCTCTAGATTGTTCAATCTTCATTCTATGGTATAGCTGAGGTGCTAATTTAGTGATCAGAGCATGCAAGAAAGGTAAATGGTTTATTGTGAGTTAATAGAGGTTAGTAAAGGTGTTAGTCATGCATGGTTAGTTCATTGATAGGAAGAATTCCTGTGCTACCTGGCAATGACTCTGAAGTCAAAACAGGGGCCAGGTATACCTCCGCGGGGGTGGGGTCTCCCTCCTCGGGTGGGCAAAAAGGGGGAGCTGGGCGCCCTCTCTCTGTGATAGTCGTCCGGCTATGTGGCTAGGGGCTTGCCATATCACCAGTGTTTGTAATAACCCTCTGTGTATGAGACAGATGTGGGTGTCCTTAATACCAAAACCGAAGGTGCCTTAGCTAGCTGGTTTTACTCGGCTGGTTGTTAATTGTAGGGTTTGCTGGATGTGGTGGAGACTGGGTTGCTAACTCTGCCACATTTATCTGGAAGTATGGCAATAGAAGTTAGTTACTGGCGGGGCGGCTAGCCTCGCACCGACGACCATTGGGTGCAGGGTTGTGAATGGGTTGTAAGAGGATAGATGGCATGCAAGGGGCTAGTAAAGTTCTAATGTTGTTCTGGCCTACTAAGTGAAGGTAGGCTGGATAGGAGTATATATATAAAAGGTTGGAGAGCGTTAGCAACGGACAATTCAAGGATCTTCAAGAGGTATGAGAGAGAGGCTAGGTCGGACAAGAGTCGAGAAGCGCGGGTGTCTTAATGAGAGGGGGGGGAGAGTTCAAGGGCTACAGGGAAATTTTGCCCCTAAGGTCCCTGGTGGCATTAGGCTACAATTGATATGGAAGTTTGAAAAGGCAGTAGAATACGTTAGCCAAATGCTACCGGGGAATGCAACTATGGGGTGGTATATGAGTCTGGAAAAGATAGAGTTATGTGATCAGTCCGAGGGGTTATGGATACTCTTAGTTGGCCCTGGGAACTGCGTTTTCTATTAAATATAAATATACCAACAACAGCGGCAGTTCGTAGGGGTACTTAGTTATTGTTTCGGGGTACTTATGACAGATACTGGTAACCAGGTTATCTTATACAATCTCTGGTTGGGGTAAGAGGTGTAAGACACGAAGTAAATTGGCGTAGTGTGGACTGTGGATACGAAGGAGGCAAGGGGAAGACGTATGACAATTGTGGAAAGTAAATGGAAAAAGGTGAACACAATGGCGGATAAAAATACTTAACCTAAGGATTGAATACATAGATTTATGGGGCGATGGGTCTTCAGAAGCTTAGTCTGGCAAGACAAGATGTTAGGGAATGTTAATATTAATACTTAAACTAAGGATTGCATACATCGATGAACGATGACATTATAGTCGTCGTCCTAATAAGGTGATGAAACCTGGTTGATCTGTACTTGGCACAATACGACACAAGGACAGTGCCGCTATGTCGTATCAATGCTGGTGGCAGTTAATATTATAGACTTAGTTACTAGAGGAACAATGCAAGGGGCGACTGAGCACGGGTTACATATATCTATACTCGTCATGGGAAATGATATACGAGGTCTAGGGACAAGCGTGGGTGTTTTAACTTCTAAGATATATAACATCTACTTCTCGGATGTAAGAACATACATAGATATAATTATGGCTGTCTGATGTGTTGGCATTGGCTCAACGTCGGGACAGGGCATGGGTGTTTTTAATATGAATGTATATTCCTGTTCATCATCTTTGTAGTTAGGAGTGTAGGACACGAGGGGGTTAGTGTACGTGAGGTGTGGAAAATGGTCAGTTTAGAAAAGGTAAATGGCTGCAGACTGGAGCTGCTTAGCCCTGCGGGCTTGGGCCTGTCTGAAATGGCTGGCTCGGTCAGCTGGTCCTTTCGTTCTGTGGCCCTTTCCTTTGGGTGTTTCTGTGTGGTGTTCGATCGTGGCTTCTGTGGTGGGCTTCTCGTTCTGGGGCATTTTATTAACTAACCTTCAAACTCTGACAGAATTAATACAAAATGAATACGCATTCATTATTGCAAAATTAATACAAATGAATAGCCGATAATATTCAAGACCTCTTTCGCAGCCCTATTAGAAACAATTTATTAGGGAAAATAGGGACCAATAGACTCGCCATATTTTTCTCATTATAGTCCGTATGGAGGAATTTCGTTATCGACACTTGAAAAAACTCGATTACACGAAAAAGAGACGCATTTTCCTTTACCATCACTATCTCCGATAGATTGGAAATGGTGTCGTATTTCACACTCAAATGCCATAAAAGGGTGTCCAATATCAAGCCAACTCAACCCTGCTCTTCCACAGGGTCTAAACTCAACCCGATTCAGACTTTCGGAACTTGATAACAGTTTTAAGACTTTGTGTATGTATCCATATACAAATAACCAATTTGGATGTGATAATTATAAATGTACCTAGCTATATCCTCAGAATATCCGAAAGAAGCGTCATAATCGTATGAAAGGGTGATAACCTATATTAGACTTTGTATACATGTACATATACTCAAAATTCAGCAATTATATTATATGCATACCCATCACAATGTTGTACAAATTCAAGTAGATAAAAATAATCCCAAAATAATGACTCAAATAATAATCTTAACATGTAAAATTATTTTGTTTAGAAATGTCGGAACATAGCCGCAGCCGTGATGCCGCTACATTCGTGTCTACAATCGGTAATCATGATTATATTTTGATGTATTTTACTTGATTTTATTGGAATAGGTTACTTATTATTGGTTAGTTTAGTCAATACAATAAAGCCAAGTTAAATACATTGACATAGAATCGTGATTAGGCACGAATGTAGATCGGGCATAGCGGCTGCTTTACCATAGGGATAAATATATGCCAAGCACGCCAGTATAGCTGGGAGGTGGACTGAGTTTCGGGATAGCCCTTGTACCGGCTGCATGGTAGTGTTCGTCACCTACAATATTCCGCACCCATACTCAGAATTATTGAAATGTTAACCTAAGCAACTATTTATTACTCTAATGTTACAAAGAGAAATGTTTTGTATAATTCCACCTCATATATGATGTCACAAACAATCTTCAATTGTATATATTCTAAGTTATTGCCAATATGTCTATATGTCGATTATTGCAGTTCCTGAAATACCTCATAATATTTATTATATTACGATACGTTATATATGCAAATCAGTTACTTTTATAATAATTGGAAAAGCTTAATACTGTACAAAGTTGAGTGAAGAATATGTTTTTGTTACAGACGACTATGATTGGTATGCCATATATATATTCTGTGGGTACAATCATACATTAAATTTCGTGGATCAATAATGCATTATATTACTGGAAGAACACCTGTGTATAGGCTATTACTTGTGAATGTAGTTCGATGTGTTACATATACGTCATTTTATGAATAATAAATATCAAATATATATGAAAAATTTATACATCTTGTAGAGCAATACAAATACCCCACATATGCCTAAACGGGTGAGATAATGTTTTTATCTGCCAAATATTAGATAGTATGAATTAGTTTAGGAGTAAATATTATAGTCTAATTTATTGATAAGGATCTCTTGGTATATCTCCAAGAATAGTTATATATTTTGTTTTATTCTGACTAACTATTCCTAGTTGCATTAAGGAGAAGGGACATGGAGAGAGTATTTCATTTCATACACATGTCATATATAGGATTTCCCTTCTTAAGCCGCATTTTCCTTTACCATCATTATCTCCGATAGACTGGAAATGGTGTCGTATTTCACACCCAAATGCCATAAAAGGGTGTCCAATATCAAGCCAACTCAACCCTGCTCTTCCACAGGGTCGAAACTCAACCCGATTCAGACTTTCGGAGCTTAACCCGGCAAGTGCGATAGGCCTCACGGAAGGCTTACCATAGCGAACGCGATAGGCCTCACGGAAGCAGGACCATAAAAAAAGCCTTCCAAAACTAAGTAAGCGATTATATTATAGGAATAGTCATCACAATTTTTTACAAATTCAACTAGATCAAAATAATATCGAAATGATGGATCAAATATTGATCTTGATATGTAAAGCCTGTTGTTTATACACATTGGAGGACATGGCCGCAGCCGCGGTGCCACTCCATTCGCGCCTAATCACGATTATATTTCGGTGTATTTGTAATGCCCTCGAAAATATCCCGCAACCCCAATAATGTACTACCCGAGTTGACGTCAGGTATAGTGTAAAATAGTCGTTGATGGGAAGTCCAATAAACTCATCACGTGAAACACCACGAGACTATCACCTGGTTCTTACAAATCGGACTAAGGTTACTATACTTTTGTACGTCCGTGGTAGTACAGTGGGTTAGCGCGCGGGCCTGGTTGACCTATGGAGGATATGGTTACTACTCTGAAATTCCGTTTTCTATGGTTACCCCTCAAACAACCACAGCCCAAATGTCACAGGTATCCCTCCCATCCGCGGTTTCTATGCCCTACCCTGACACACAGAAAACGAACATACCCACACACACTAATACAAACCACAGGCCAGGATCCCCCCTAAACTGCAATCCCATCATTATCAGCCCCGCCATCATCCAAGACAAATGCCATATTCCCCCCCACCATCAGAAATGGGTTAACCTTCGCCCCATTCCTCAAACCTCTATGATCTTGACCCCCACTAACATGTCAACCCCTCAGGACTGCTGCCTCATCCAGCCCGCAATCATTTCTTCCCAAACCAACAACATATTAATAGCCAGTATCTCCGAAGAAGTACTCACTTTACCCAAGGGCCTCATTATCGGGGACCTAGAGACGTTTGATGACCTAACCGTAACCCCCACCACCGCCCCCAATAGTTTGAAGTTACCCTCCCTTCCCGAGTCCCTTTCGGACCAACAAAAACAAAACATGTATTCCCTACTGCTGGAGTTCAGCGACGTTTTTGCTCAAACCCCCACCGAAATAGGACAGACCAACCTAGAACAACACGCCATCAACACCACCGGACCGCCTTTGCGTCAGCCCTCCCGCAAAGACGCCACCCCCCTTCCACGTATTGACGACTTCCTCGACTCACTCCACGGCTCCAAATGGTTCACCACGTTGGATCTTCAAGCCGGGTACTGGCAAGTTCCAATAACACCAGAAGATCAGCAGAAGACAGCATTCTCCACCAGCGGCGGTCACTTGTACGAATTCAATGTACTACCATTTGGCCTCTGCAACGGCCCTGCCACCTTCTCCCGCCTGATGGAATCAGTACTCAAAGGACTAACTTGGGAAACCTGCCTCGCCTATTTAGACGATGTAATAGTTTACTCTGGTACCTGGAAGGAACACCTACGCCGATTGAAACAAGTACTCCAACGAATAAGAGAAGCCGGATTAAAACTCAAACCCTCAAAATGCGAAGTAGCAAGGAACAAGGTTTATTTTTTGGGTCACGTAATATCCGAGCAAGGGATTTCCCCCGACCCCCGGAAGCTATCTGCCATCCATAACCAACAACCCCCCACCACAGTCAAAGGAGTCCGCTCATTTCTTGGGTTAGCCACCTACTACAGACGTTTCGTCCCCCACTTCGCAGACATAGCCCACCCACTACATCAACTTACCCATAAGGACACAGTATTTTCTTGGACATCTGAGAGAAACGCAGCATTCGAGAAGCTGAAAGAAAAGCTAGTGCAGGCCCCTACTGTATCATTTCCCGACTATCAGCAACCTTTTCGTCTCTACACCGACGTGTCATTGTACGCCATTGGAGCCGTTCTCGCCCAAGTCCAAGAAGGACGGGAGCACGTCATTGCCTATGCTAGCTCTACTTTAAATTTAGCTCAACAAAATTATGCTGCCACCAAACGGGAATGCCTAGGAGTCATTTGGGCCCTCAACCACTTCCGGTCTTTCGTACTAGGAGCAAAACTGGACATCATTACCGACCACCAATCTTTGCAATGGCTACGGAAATGCGAAACCAATTCAGCCTTACTAGTACGATGGAGAGAAACACTCGAAGAGTACGACTTCACAATACAGTATTGACCAGGGAAACTCCACACCAATGCTGACGCCCTCTCCCGTCTCCCTGTACCAGAAAGCCCCCCCCCCACCAACCTGGCCGCCTTACGACAAACAGATTTTTCCTACACTTCTGTAGTGCAGGACTTACCCAAACCCGCTGTCTCGCTCCTACAATCCTGGGAAAGCAGAATCAAGCCCCTTTGGATACCCAAGCCTATATTCTCAAAGTTGACACGTTGGGGAGATCAACTCGCCACAGAATCCGGCCATATAGTCATTGACCCCACCCTCGCCCAAACCTACATGATTGCAATCCATGAAGGGAACGGAATTCACCTCGGTCAAAAGAAGATGCTCAAGATCTTTCAGGACCAATATTGGACACCAAACCCATCCGGAAGCCAAGCAAGTGACCGAAGCGTGCAAACCCTGTGCGTTGGGAAAGGACCGATGCCGTACAGCAGGGCCAGCTGGCACCATTTCCGCTCAAAAACCATTCCAGATCCTTTCCCTTGATGTGATGGGCCCTTTCCCTGCTCGCGCCGGCAACCGCTATATTGTCACGTTTGTTGACATTTATTCCAAATTCCTAATAGCTTGCCCCGCCAAAGATCACACGGCCACCACCGTTGCTACCCTCCTCGCCACTGAAGTTTTTCCCATTTTCGGCCTACCTATTGCTATCTTATCCGACAACGCCCCAGAATTTAGTAGCCAAGTCTGGCAACACTTCGCAAAGCAATGCGGACTAAAGATCAAACACTCCTTCCCTTACTGGCCGCAAGGCAACGCCGTGTGCGAACGCAGTCACCGTACGATTAACAACCAATTACGTACCCGTATGATTGCCTTGAACACCTCCGACTGGCCATCACAATTAAAAATGATTCAGTAGGGTATGAATACCTGCCCCAAAGAAGACGGAATTTCCCCCACGAACGCGTGTACGGAGTGGCCCCCCTCTTATTGCCATTCCATCGCCACGCCCAACCCTCCACCACACCACTCCAAACTGACCCTTTGCAACAACTACAGAACACCCTGCGCACCGCCCAAAACTGCCAAAACACTAAAAACGACAACACCCTTGACCAGAACCCCTTCGCCATTCACGATACCGTAATGGTGACCAAGCTTCCGGTCATCAACAAATTAGGCCCGAGATATGTCGGACCTTATACCGTCACCCAGATTCCAAATGCCTACCAAACCACCATTATCACGGCGAGACAGGCACCTACAGAAATAGATTTGTTAGAATCTTCAAACCCCTAACTAACGAAGATAGTATTCCCCCTACCACCCCCGACTCCGAGCTAACCACCCCCTGCACTCAACCACCTATTTTGTCCAGACCCGCAGCCCCACCTGACATTCCAACAAAACCAAAACCTCCTACCCCACCTCTCCCCGCTTTTCACCAACACACACCCCCGAACTCCTTCCCCCTCCGCACTGTCCCCAGAAGTAACACCCCCCCCCTACCGTACCTGTATCTTCCACCTCGGACAACAAATTCCAACAAACAAAAAACATACCTCCCAAACACTCACAAACCACCCACCGTTACAAACTACGTCCACGTGTGTCCTCCAAAACTCACCCTAAAAAAACACATCTAACCAAACGCTTGCAAAAACCAGCCCCCCTATCACCCCCCTCCTCCTCACCCTCACCTTCTACCTCAAACCGAAAACCCCCACCTGGCCCTCGCCCATCTCAAAAGAAAGAGAACCCCACCCCTTCCCTCCAACAACCTCTGGTTTCCTCACAAACCCCATCCCCCCCTAACTCCACCCGAACTCCTCCGAAACCACCTCCCCCCTGTCCTCTATACCCGACCCACCAAACCCCCCCAACATCTTAGATCATGATTACGCCCTCAGAAATCCAACAACCGGCATCAACAACAAAAAAACCCGCTCCTCCACAATGACCACCAACTTGACTCCATTTTCCCTACCAATTCGGCTTGCCCCCCCCCCCCTCCCCTGCAACTGGCCCCTTTCCTTCCACCATTCCCCCCTCCACGAGCAAACACCACAGCACACCTACCTCATCTACAACGAATACGGCAACCAATACCCCACCCACCTCACCTCCTCTCAACCCCACCCCAATACCACCCCGATACAGAACATCATCCAGTGATTCAAGCCCCGAAATAAAACACCGCCCCCCCATACGGACAGCCTCAGGACGTTTAATCACTAAACCTGTCCGGTTTTCTCCTATCCGGGAGATTAAAGCAGTAAAAACCACAACATCCCCCACAATCCACACAACACACACGCCCATATTAAGAATCGCCCCGATTTTTCCCCCACCACCCCCACAGACACAACACTCAGCCAAGACCTCCGCCACTATACCTGACCAACCAGCCACCAAGGTGTCCACGACGCCCTTCATAAAGCGAGTCAGAATGTACACGGACTCAGGACAAATGGTCCGCTTGCAAACCCACCACGAAGCCTTCACAGCAGCCCTAATCAACACCACGACAACTTTCCTTCAGGTCACCATCGACCCCCACAAGACCCCAGAGACCCGTTCCATCAATTGGTGGGGACTCCTCCATACACTACCCATGATCCACCACCAAGGAGCCTCTCTTTTCTTCACCCTTGAGGCTCGAGGACGAGCCTACGACGAAGGGAAGGGAAGTAAAATACCCCAAAAAGGGAATTCCCCCACCAACCTCCCAACCAACAACCCAGTGTTGTTGTTGGTAATTCCGCAAGAACCAGAGCGAAAACCAACCGGGACGAAAGGACCCAACAGCAAGAAGGGAAAGTGGGACGCTCCCGCAAGATCAAAGGAAGCCGCCAAGCCTGTCAGTCAACAGAGGAGCGCACGACTGGACCAGGGGACCGATCCCAACACGGCCGGAAAGAAAAAGGCCCCAAAGGCACGTAGGCCAAAAATGGTGGATCCCCAACCTTTTTTAACATTCACAACACTCACATACCAAACCCATGCTCAGCTGTCCTTTTTCTGTTGTAGTAACTAAGTATAGATAAGTGCCCCCGTGCTCAGTTGCCCCCTTGCCTTGTTCTTTTAGTAACTAAGTGTATATATAATATTAACCGGAGTATGCCACCTGTATTGATGCGACATAGCGGCACTGTCCTTGTGTCATGCTCATCCTTGTGGATGTTCATGCTCAGTAGTCACCTGTTTTGTGGGTCACCCTGTCTTTTGCTCCTTCACGCCCCGCTGCACACGCCACCCTACCTGTTCGATCGTAGGGAAATGCCACCCCTATGTCCAGCGCATTAAGGGTCACGACCCTAGGTCACGAGCGGCGCGGCGCCTAGCCTCAAACCACCCCCTTTCCAATATCCAACCCCCACCTGTAAAGACGCCCAGACGAACGTTCTAACATGCCGATCCCGTTCTTTTCCTCACCCCAATAAATAGCAGATAAAGCCTCATTCTTGTAACCCCCTTTACTACCCTCTAACGTACTAGCCCAACTCACAACCTGAACCAGGAGGGCGGACGGCGCGAGGCTACAACAGCCAACCTCTCACCCCTAAGAAGTCGACGGTT
Source organism: Paralithodes platypus (assembly GCA_032716605.1). NCBI lineage: Eukaryota > Metazoa > Arthropoda > Malacostraca > Decapoda > Lithodidae > Paralithodes > Paralithodes platypus. Next base: position 53,322,747 of record CM064509.1, on the reverse strand, counting down.
CCGCCTGACTTGCATTTTCACGAAAACTACTATTATGAGCCCCATGAGTAATCCTAGTAAGTAAAAACTAGAACCCAGGATCAACCCTCCCTAGGAGTATCACTCTTGACACCACCACATCATAAGAAAACCCCATTAGCGTAGAGAATCCCATATATACATATTTAGGGAGTGGCATGCCCCCCACCCCAAAGGGACCCCCCCCAACTCCCGCGGATGTTCACCATGACCCACACGTAGCCAACAACTTCTTGCCAGACACCAGGTGAATTTTCAACAGGTGATGAACTAACCCTCTAAATACCTATCCAAATACCATCCTATCCCATCCTTAACCAAAACCAAAATCTTCCTTATCCCATCCTAGATTACGAATAGCATGTCAGCTAGACCAGAGAAGGATATTTAGGTGAATTGATGAATAATACCTCCCAGCCTATTCACGTAGTGCGCTAGTAAAGTAGTCCCTATAAACCTTCACCAAATCCGCCTAAATAACTCTACTAGTACCTCATACTAGAGTTAAGATATCCACGATCATAAATCAGATAACAAGTTACTTACCGCCACATTAACTCCTTCAGACATATATGACGCAGAGGTTGCCAGATTAGCAATAAGAAATAGAGTTCTCTCACTCTTATAAATACCTCTCCAAAATTAGTTTTCTGCCCACATCTAACTCAAAGACAACTGCAGAGGTTGAAGTAACTAAAATAAAGGTTTGTAAAAAACCCTGATGGTAATAAAGGCTTTAAAGTATCCCTAATAGGCTCAAAATTGCGTCATATGTCGGAGAGGGTTAAAGACCCCCCTCCCTAACCCCCTAAGTACACCAGAATAAATAAACTACTTCATAGCATTGACATCCAATACTTCTAGAACATTCCTGAAGCTTCCTTGACCTGCCTATAAATAAGACACAGAGACAACAGTCGGGCAGTTGAATATTAGAGCTCAAAGCAACGGTTGACCGCATTGTGTTGTCATCTAGCGTTCCCCCCCCCCCTCAAGATTCGCGATAACTTCGGCGTTCCGTGATCTGTGCAACTCTGTGAGGAAGTGAATTTAAGCTTTTTATGAATATATTATTGCGTTCGGGACTGCCGGCAGTAATATTATATTGGTAAACAACCAATTCACCCATTTTTTATTGTTTCCTGAATGTCTGGTAGTGCCTCCTCTACTACTTAAGTTCATGAATAATCATAACTCATAACTGATCTATGGCAGAAAGATCGTTATGTTAGAAGGGATTATGTGAGCAACCTAATAGAGGATTCTGCAAGCATAACTCCTTGGCAACAATTGACTGTAGGCCTTATCAGCATTGTTGACAAAAAGGCGAAAAGCCGCCCGCGTTCCTTGAACCTCTTCTACATATTGGGACGTCATCACGGCTACGCAAAAAGCCCATCTGTAAACCTTCTCTACACTCCCGGACAACTTGGACGGCCCCGGAGCTGCTGTTAACCCCCGACACCACCGAGACAAGATAACCAGGAAAACTCGATCACAGTGTTAACTCGCAAAGTACCAAATTACGGTACCATTAACTCAACCATCCAGTGTATGCGTTTATGTATCAATCTTCTCTGATGTTAGGAAGTAAGTGATTTATTATGCTAGTATGTATTAACATATATCAGTGAAATTTAGTTTAGGCGAACCGACTCCCGTAATTATTCTTGCCATCAGGTTTTACCTCGCCAAAGAAATAAGGCCACATTATTAGGACTACGGCTCGAGCAAAAGCAATTTTGAAAGAAGTGATTGTGACTCCACCAGAAACCTGATTCGCCCCTCACTGATATTTTTCGGTCTAAAGTGTTACCTAAACAGCCAAATATACTAGACCAGTGCAACTAGCTACAGTTATCCCTTTACGTTAATTCTTGGGCTATAACCATATTATCTATACCTTCATCCTAGATTGAGAGTCATATTGCCAGAGAGTTAATACAGCGAGATACCTAACCTGCGTGATTCGTGTACTCTAATATCTTACAAATAAGGTGATCAGAAGAATAATACCTGAACGTTGGAAGTGGGAAGTGAACCTCCATCCAAATCCGTGAGAAGTGCTAGAGATTGTAAAAAGTCCAAAACTATGTATCTGACTTATTCAATTTACCATTGTTTCAAGTGCACATATAACCATTATTCTACCTAGTGTTTGTGGAGAATAAAGCTGCATTATAAACCATTACTGTGATGTTATTTATACCATCGGTTGATTCTATTGTGTACTGTGCGTGAAGTCCTATATACCCAATCTTGCAGAACTCACCTATACCAAGTTAATCCTGTATAAAATCAGGGCATAACTGGTTTTGAGATTTCTTGGGTGGGGTTCGAACTCTGGTTAGTAACCATATCCTCCATAGGTCAACCAGGCCCGCGCGCTAACCCACTGTACTACCACGGACGTACAAATGTATAGTAACCTTAGTCCGATTTGTAAGAACCAGGTGATAGTCTCGTGGTGTTTCACGTGATGAGTTTATTGGACTTCCCATCAACGACTATTTTACACTATACCTGACGTCAACTCGGGCAGTACATTATTGGGGTTGCGGGATATTTTCGAGGGCATTACAGTATTCTTACTTAAATTTATATCATTTGGGTTGATTAGGTTACACAATACAATATTACTAAGTAACAATACACGCATATATATAAATATCATAACATTTGTGAAATATAGGTTCGACCGCGCAAAGCACCACGACTGCGTGAGGGTGAGGGCCAGTAGGAACGTAGATATATCGAGGGGTGGGTGGGTGGGTGGGGCATCTAGCCTCGTGACCTTGACCAAGAGTCAATTTCAGAAAATCAGTGTTCGTCACGGTAATTAATCCGTCACTCCTCCTCAGAATTATTGAAATGTCTATGTATGCGAATATTTCTTGCTCTACTATTAAACAAATAAATATGTTGTATAATTTCACCTAATATGTAATGTCACAACACATCTTAAATTGTATACATTCAAATTTATTGCCGATATGTTCTGTTGTCGATTATTCCAGTCCCTGACATACCTCATGATATTTGGTATATTACGCTATTTCGCTTTTATTTTGTCTTTATTTGCTTTGTAGTAATTATTCTGCAATGCAAATTTACTTTCATTCTTAAAATAGTCAGGAAAGGTTGTCCATATAATGTATATATTTAAAAGTCTGGATCGCCCCTTGTTCATTTTGTGCCACCCCACTATAATGAGAGTGGGTTATCAGACTTTGGGGTAACAGAAAACGCAGCATATATATAAATAGGAAAAGGTTAAGTATCTCATATTACAACGTAGTGTAGCGGCTTCAAGCTTGGACACTCGTCCTGACTGTCGGTGGTATATATATATATATATATATATATATATATATATATATATATATATAGTCCTACAGAGAGAGAGAGTGAGAGTGAGTGAGGGGGGGGGGGGATCCCTGTCACTTATTATTAACACTGGATGGTGTATTTGTTCATCGACTAAGGATAATAAACACACCTGTCGCTAGTCATTAATTGGTGTCTCGTTTGTGACAAAAATAATTGGTCATTGTACGTGGGTAACATAGCGGATAGCCAGCCTGCCTCACACTAGAGACCCTATAGTAACGAAGATCGGTCAACCTTCGCCATTTTTGTGCCACTGGTATCCTTTGCCTCCCTTTACATTAACAAATATCTATACCCATTATATAGATACGGTAATACTGGTGCAAAGTAGATTCGTTGCCCTTTGGATCTATATTGTATATTATCAAAATAAATATACTATACCATTCTTTGATAATTATGGCACCAATATGGCGTCAATAAAAAAGGATGACCGGTCTCTCCCCGCCGGTGGTAATGGCTAGTACATACAAACTTGTCAATGAAAGTGAAAAACATTTTATTGTCCATGTTATGCCAATCAAACAGACAATACGATATTAAGTAATGACGGCCAATCATGCTACTAACTGTACCCTAGCCACCTACTCCAGTTATTCTAGTTAAATTTGAGAGTTAACGTTGAAAACGTTACATGACGCGTTTTGACATTTTATTCCGGTTATCAATAGACGATTATATACAGCTTAGGAAGTATCTGTGGGGTTTAAAAGGAAAACCTATCTCAATCTTCTGACTTCCATACTCCCTTCTTTTTTATTTAAATAAAATCATTTATTTACAGCCAGAGTTTACTGTCAAAACGCGCCATAATTCTCAAAGGGTTAATGTAGCTTAAGGGCTCTTCTGTATCACATATCAACACATTTAGGATAACTAAAATGGTGGAGAATGATTCACATACTGCAGTTGTTGGTAAATATGGACCGAACATATTTACAGGTTTGTGACATATACTAGAAAATAGCTGACATACTGTATGGTATGACTTGGGGAGATTGTAGCTACCAATTGAGAAGGATAGTACCCAGGGGAGGCCACATAGGCATATGATAAGGAGTTGCTGAAACTCCTGTTTCATTTTTCTAGTTTCCCCCACTGTTTCTATTTGTGCCTCAACTACACAGAGAGTAATCCACAGAGAGTAATCCTGCTAACTCTCACAAACACCTCCTCCTCCTACTCATTTCACTACACTTAGCAAGCACACCACACTTATATAGTTATATCCAACAATCTAAAGAACCTCTGACGCATCTTGATCCTGGCTCTCTGTCACTTTTACTCTCTTGGAGGGACACTTGTTGCAGGCGGCTTTGCCTTTTGTCTCTTTCATACACATATAAAAAAACATGCATATATGTGACAGGTATAGCGAATGAGATAAATTACTGCTGAATGACTGCGAGGTTGACTTAGGTCGAATAAAAATTAGTTTAAGATTTTAATATAATGTGACCGAGGTAGTTTGAGTTTGATAATGATCGAGGGAAGTTGCTTGAGGTGAGTTTGAGACAAATAACGTGAGGATGATTGAAGTTGAATTAGGATCAATTGCGATTGATTGAGGTAGAATGTAGTGACTGAGATCGAATGTGGCGATTTACTTTAGGTCGAGTGATATTTATTGTGAATGTGTCAGGTTGAGCAAAGTCAAATACAGTTGATTCAGGCCGAACTAGGTCAACTGATATTGGTTGATAAAGCGAGAGATCATATTAATTTGAATTGGAGGTTAAGTTAGATCATTTTATGTCGTGCAAGGTTAACTCGGGTCAAGAGAAGTGATGAATACGCGAGATAGAGTGAGTTTGATTGTGCTCAATTTAGGTCAATTGAGGTAATGTGCAGTCGAATCAGGCTGATCTAGATGAAGTAAAACTTATTAAGGTTGAATGAGATAAAACAAAAAAATAGTGAACATGGTAGTAAAGAGGTCGATTGATGTTGATTAATTCTTTCAACAGCCTTTTCTTCACCGTCTTCAACGCAGTAAAACAACATTAAAAAGACAACAATAAATAACACTGATTGTAAGAGATTGGAGTTCTCGAAAAGGGGCTTCAGTCCTGTCGCTATTCTTTACTTACAGTGTGCTGACTTCAGAAGGGTTGATTGCCTCTGAAGTCCTACTTTAAATAACTAACTAACTAACAATAATTGCTTGCACTATACATTTGCATTGCTCACACCAAACACCCAGGTTGAACTAGAACATACTTTTCCCTCACTAGCTAGTCTATATTTTTTTAAACTAGCGATAAATTGCCATATCCCCAATATGATTACTAAGCTATTGCGAATATTTTAAGTGATATATGTGACTGCTTAGCACAATTTGGCATTCATAAAATTTAGAGGCATATTTTTCAGCTAGCGGTAAATTGCCATGTCCCCATTTTGATAAATACGTTATTACGAAATGTTTGAAGCGAAATATGTTACTTCTTAGAGAGAGAGAGCAATAACCAATAACACAATAACATGATAAATATACTGTATTATACTACATGTTGATAGGCTATAGCCAATCAACAACTGTGAAAGAGAGCTATCAATGATAGCTCTCTTTCACAGTTGGCTATAGGATACTCAGACAAGCATGCCATCAATATGTTTGTTGATTTGCCGACTTTACTTTCTAATACTGTTAGGACTGAGGACATTATATACCAATTGTGTACGTGAAGGGAGGAAGATAGATAGATAGATAGATTGGTCGATGATGGATCTGAGGATCAATGGAAGGAGATGGGCAGATCTTAGGACAGCAGTAGGACGGGCTCGGTGCCAAGGAAGACAACACCAAGACTATAACACCTACAACTCGGTCACGTATTACCCATTGTACTCTGGCTCATCTTCAACTATTTTCTTCAGCCTAGTAAGGGCATCTCATTTATGGGGAGTTTCATAATACCTGTTGTAGTATACTAAGTACAAAGATACCTAGTTATCTTACATTATTGCTAAACTTAGAAAAGGCGTCTCCTATTCCACTGGCTACTCGAAATGGGACTACTATATTATTCTATGGTGCTCGACTGAAATGTTAACTATCCCTTTGTTTTCCACGCTAAGAGTTTATCGTGTTGTATTGTTTTATTGGATCATCATATGTTGTCACATTTGATGAACATATATATATATTTATTTTACTTATTAGACCGATCTTTTTATATATTTCGATCTGGCTGTAATATTTCTACAATTTAATTATTTTCCTAGTAGTAACTTATCTTTAGCTGAGCTGAAAATAACCATTGCACTTAGATATTAAGCTCTTTATCTTGTCAAGCAATTTCTTGAACTGATTTCAGTATTGTTTGGCTAGAACCCCATTCCTAGCAAGTTTTAAAAACTCAAGACAATATAAACGTGGATCTTGTAAGCGGCTCGTAGTTTACATTTCGCAATTATGTCCCATTGGAGAAGTGTAAATCATCCCTTCTCTTAACCCCATGAGGATCATGATGCGCTTTGGCAGTATATTCTACCTATCATTAAACGGTTTTATACAGCTTTGGAAGGATCTGTGGGATTTAAAAGGGCAAAGGTTGTCTCAATTAACCCTCTGACTTATATATAGGCCTACCATTCCTATTTTTAATGTTGTATATGCATGAAAAAGACAAAAGGTAAAGCTGCCTGTAAGAAGTGTCCCCCAACGTTGAAAACAAAATGATAGAGAGCCAAATTCATGGTACGTTAGAGTTAATTTACGTATGTTGGAAAGAAGTGTGGTGTGCTTTTTAAATGTAGTGAAATGAATAGGAGGATGTGTTTGTGATGGCTAGCTAGATTACTCTGTGTAGGTGAGGTACAAATAGAAACAGTGGGGAAAGCCAGGCACATGAAGCAGGAGTTCCAGCAACTCCTTACCATATGCCTGTGTGGCCTCCCCTGGGTACTGCCCAGCTCGATTGGTGGCTACAATATCCCCACTACTATTACCTATATATAGTCATCTAATGATAGCCAGACTATACTGTCAAAATGCGTCATTATCCTAAAAGGATTAACTACTATCGTCCGTTTCCAGGTAACGATGCCACTATTGGTTCATTGGCTGGTCATCTGGTTTACAGTATTTCAAGGTAGGTCAACTACTTTGTTAATGGTAATTTTTCGGCTAAAGGGGTCATTAAAAGAGTAGCACTCTGCAGGGGTGCACAGGTCACCAGTTCTTATGTAATAGGTCCTTACCTATGTGAGCATCAAATAAGTTGACATATCAATATATTTGATTATTAACCGCTGACTTATTTTGTGCTTGGTCTAATTATTACCAGACAACTTTCGTCATTTACTTTAGTTGTAATGTATGTGAGCAATTTATCCTCATTAACTATCCTCTCCCTCTCTCTCTCTCTCTCCCAGGTTACAGTTGCTGGCCTGTGTTACACCTAGAGAACAGTGGTGCTGAACAGTCTGACCGCAGCTGTCTATATGGTCTTCCCGGCACCCTACCACCACTCACTCAGGTATATACAGTATATATATATATATATATATATATATATATATATATATATATATACACATCATTTATAAATCTTCTATATTTTGTATATAGTTGATTTTAATATAATATATTAACTATTATGGTACTACTTCATGAGTGATTCAATTGTTTGTTTATGGATGTTACGAGATCTCGTCATTGACTTTATCTGAAGAAAAAAATAAACTACGTTAATTGTATTTATGATTGGTAAAGATATAAGAGCTAGTATTGCTATTTCATATGAACTTTCAAACAGTAGGCCTACTTCATACTGTTATAAAGTAAATAAAAATGGCCTTCGGCCGGGACATTTTTCTATTCAAGGAGTTTGAAGGAGTCAGGGAAGGCGCTTTTGATAGCCTATGGGACAGACTAAAATATTCGAATATGGCAAAAAACATGCAAAATCCTCAATAATGATGAAACAAAACATTCTGATAACGTCCAAGACTTCTGACCAGATTGCGTTAATCTTCGTAATGTCACCGCAGCTCATACTATTGGTTTGCTTTACAGATAGGAGTGTGCCTGAGGACGAAGGTGCACTATCATCAGACCTGGTTCCCTGTGCTCAGCTATGGACGGGAACATGAGTTTTACTTAAGTAAGTAATTTTTATTATTATTAGGTGTTCGACCCCTACGGGGAACCCCTATTGTAATCATTAAACCCACTTATTCATCAGAATTATTCTTACACGCCGGTTTTTACGCAATAACTCCAGAACCGCTTTTTGGATCGGGATCAAACTTTCACAAGAGGTGCGTTTTTGTATTTGGCAACTTTTGATATGCTAAACATCCGGTATGGTGGCCAAACAGGTCCGTGGCAGCAGATTTCCCGAAAAATTTGACGCCTAAATACCGTCTCTCCCACTCATAGGAAATTATTGGGCTTTGGCATATGGACTCCATTACTAATGCTCCGCAAATGTTATAGAGAAGGTTTTGCTTTTGCACGTGGGTTTTTTTTCAGCAATCTTGAATAAACTCGAATTCCACTTAAATTCCACATATTGAAAACTATGCCGATGATCAAAGCCATGTTTGCGTAGTTGGGTGAGGCTCGCGATTCCGAACGTTTTGATATCAAAAGAATATAAATGGGTGGAATTGTTTGGCCGCAGCATTGAAAACTGTCTTTCTTAAATTACTTTAAAACCGTATTCGCTACCCACACAAAGTTAACCGTCTACAGTCTATAGGCTTCCACGCATCCCCCAGTTTTGCTTAAGAACATAGTCGATTTATTATTCAGATCTATTATTTTTTTTGTATTTAACTCTCTCAAAACAGTTTGAGTCCCTACGAATTCCACCAATTATTTAGCCAACCTACCTATACATACCTACCCTACCAAATAATAATGATTATTCAAATTTATTGTTGGTGAATAACAGAGTATTGGCTAAGGTTTTTAACAATTCCTCCCTTTGCCAAATGCTTTGTTTAATAACAAAGTTCTAGACCTTCAAAGTTTTGAAATTTTTTGGTGTGGTGTGACTTACCTTTCCTCCTCCCTCAAACAGCAAGCAATGTTATCAGGGTTCAAGAAGTATTGCACGCTTCCATAAAAATATATATAGTCCGGTTTTTACGCAATAACTCCGGAACTGCTTGTCGGATCGGGACCAAACTTTGACACAAGGTTAATTTTTGTATTGGGCAACTTTTGATATGATATCCAAAATGGTGGCCAGACACGCCCGTGGCAGCCTTTCACACCCAACCCATCTCGTCCTATCTTATTTTATGTTGAACTCTATTGTTCTTGATCCCACTATAGGACTCGGTAGCCTATTCCACATATCTACAACTCTGTTACTAAACGAATAGAGGCAGATCCCTTACACACCCAGTATCTCTGTCGCTCGTTTGCTTGCACACCGGTACAAATGAGGCAGATCCCTTACACATGCAACTAAGATGAACATGGGAATCTGCAGAGAGACAAGTGGCCCACAAAAGGCAGATCTCTTTCACATCCAACCCATTTCGTCCATATGACTATCTGATTTTATCTTTAAATTTTCTATTGTTCTTGATCCCACTATAGCACTAGGTAGCCTATTTCACATATCTACAACTCTGTTACGAGAGAGGCAGATCCCTTACATAGCCAATCTCTCTCTCTCTTATTTGCACACTTGTACAAATGAGGCAGATCCCTTACATATGCTACCAAGATGAAAATGGGAGTCTGCAGAAAGCCGATTGGCCCACACACGGCAGATCCCTTTCACACCCAACTCATCTCGTTCTATAACATTTTATGTTGAAGCTCTATTGTTATTGATCCTACTATAGCACTCGGTAGCCTATTCCACATATCTACAACTCTTATACCAAGCGAATAGAGGCAGATCCCTTACACAGCCAATCTCTTTCTCTCTCGCTCTTGTTTGTTTGCACACCGGTACAAATGAGGCAGATCCCTTACACATGCAACCAAGATGAAAATGGGAGTCTGCAGAGCCAAGTGGCCCACATAAGGCAGATCCCTTTCACACCCAACACATCTCATAAATGTTACCTGTTATTTACACTACTTACTATACACCCATGTTATCATAATATACCTGCAACCAAAACACAATTGTAAGAAATAGGAACATAAGAAAATGGGAGTCTGTAGAGAGCCAATTGTCCCACACAAGACAGATCCTTTTCACACCCAACCCATCTCATAAAAACTAAAAAAAATTTAGGTGAGGCCCGGTGAGGTCTTGTTCCAGTCTAGGGAGTGAGACATGCGAAGCTGCTTCACGGTTCGAAGCAACTCCATCTCGCTCCTCTGCGCTTCACAGTCTCATCCCCACAGACTCGGACCCTCACTCTCAGAACGCCACCTATTGAGCAATTAACTCACTAGGCATTGCCCCCCTGTAACATATTTTGAATATGGGAATATTCATACAATGCTACTTAATCAGGGAACAATGAGGGTATTTTTTTGGCATTTCGGTGTGCTGTGGTAATGCACTGAAACTAGGTACAGCACAAATTCCATCCCAATAATATCTTCCCATTGACATATTGGGATTTGAACCCAGGTCCATTGGATTACCAGTCCAGTGTCAAGACCACTCTGCCACACCTCCCCTTATCTCTGTCTTCCTTACATTTATGACATCCTAGTCTCTGTCTCTCTCACAAATGAGAACATAAGAAAACCGGAGTTTGCAGAGAGCCGATTGGCCCACACATGTCAGATGCCTTTCACACCCAATCCATCCCGCGCACTCTCTCTCTCTCATATTTATCGCTATCTTCCTTACGTTTACGACATCCTATTCTCTCTTGCCATACTCTCTCTCTCTCTCCCTCACAAATGAGAACAAACAAAATAAGGAAACGGGAGTCTGCAGAGAGCCCTCTCCCTCTTTCGCTCATGCTTGTTTGCACAATCTGTTCCTTCTGTAGTTTCTCCATGCCTGATAAGTTAAATGATCTTTTGATATCTGTGACACAGCTTTTGTATCCAACACAATACCCTGCTTGCAAAACTGCTCGAACCCCGGACAACGTTGCTTGCAACTTTAATTATTATTATTATTATTATTATATATGTATATATATATGTATATTATATTAGTATATATGGATGGAGTTATGAAAGAAATACTATCAAGAGCAGTGGATGTTGGTGTATTGCTGAAAAGGGAGGGAATTGAGTGGAAGCTACCTATACTGCTGTTTGCGGATGATACAGTTCTGATGAGTGATAATGAATGGGAGTTGCAGGGTCTGGTAAATGAGTTTGGAACAGTGTGCGAAAAACGGAATTTGAAGGTAAATACGGGGAAGAGCAAGGTTATGGTCTTCGAAAGGGGTGAAGTCACAGAGTGTGAGGTGAAGCTGAACGGTCAGGCTATGGAGATCGTCAACTCTTTTAAGTATCTTGGCAGTGTGTTGAGTAAAGATGGGACTATGGATGAAGAGGTGCGGGAGAGGGTACAACAGGGGAAGAGGGTTGTAGGAACGCTAAAAGCAGTAACAAGAAATAGGGTGGTCAGTATGGAAGTGAAGAAGTCCTTGCATGACAGTGTGGTAATCCCGACACTGACTTACGGAAGCGAAGCATGGACGTTGGTTGAGAGACTCAGACCAAGAGTGAGAGCAGTGGAAATGAATTACTTAAGGAGTGCGTGCGGAGTTACATGGAGGGATAGACAGACTAATGAGGAAGTAAGAAGGAGGTGTGGTGTGGAGGTAGATGTGCTGGAAAGTGTGAAAAGGAACAACTTGAGATGGTTCGGCCATATGGAACGTATGGAAAGCGAGAGAATGACTAAGAGGGTGTACGAGAGCGAGGTGGAGGGACAGAGGGGGAGAGGTAGACCGAATATGAGGTGGAAGGATGGAGTGAGGAACTACATGAACGAAGGCGGTGCTGGTTGGGGGGAGGGGCGTCGACTGACTGGGGACAGAGGTGCATGGGGGCGGTTCGTTCGTGGCCACCCCTTCGGGGATCACGGCGTCAGGCAATAGATAGATAGATAGATTATTATTATTATTATGATGATCATTATTATTATTTTTATAATTAATTAAAACAATTTGTTTAGTCTCGGTGAAGATACTACATATTTTTGTGTTCTATGTGTAGGCTATGCAGGAGACTAAAAGCAAAACATTTGTATAGCAGCTGGTGCATGTAATATAAATAAATAAGTATACATATAAATTTATAAATGAATATAAAGAAGAACGTCTCCACACCATTATGTCTGTCTATAAAAATATATGTTTGTCTTTGTGAAGGAAATATGCTGGTGCATTTAAAATAATAATAATAATAATAATAATAATAATAATGATAATTATAATAAACAAATATATACAGTATATATATATATATATATATATATATATATATATATATATATATATATACCGTATATATAAATTAATAAGTAAATAAATAATGAGAAGATCCCAATCGTTTCCCATTCTCCTGTAAGCCATTTTAGATTTACAGAAGAGCGACCATTAAATATATTACTGTATGTCCACGAAAATTTCTGTAATACAGCACATTCCCTTCCATGTTTGTTTGTTGTATATATATATATACTGTATAATATATATATATATATATATATATGAATGCTAGACTACTCGGCCCACGGGACAGCTCGGCCAGGACAGCTCGACCCCGTGTTAACCCGGCAAGCGCGATAGGCCTCACGGAAGGCTTCCTATAGGGAACGCGATAGGCCTCACGGAAGCAGGACCATAAAAAAAGCCTTCCATAAAAAAAAAGGGCCTATCAAAACAAAGGAATTTGTCTCTAGGTGAGATAATTCCCCTCCAGTACTCATCCATGTAAATCTCACCCACCCCCCTCCCCTCCTTATTCCCCCCTCCCTCCCCTCCTCAATTTCACCTATTTTTCCTCTTATTATCATCATTTATCGGTTATTTTTCTCTCCCGCGATAATGTAGCACAAGTGGGTTGCATAAAAGATCGTTATGCAACACCCAGACACCGGCACACACCGCCCCGCTCGTCTCAGTTGACTCCCAGACAGCGAGAGGGGAGGGCTGCCTGTGTCTCTCTCTCGCCTGAGATTATGACCGGGTGGCCAATATCTTCGTTTTTCACCACCCAAATGCTTTTCCCACTTATTTTAGCACTCTTGAAGGTTCATATATACATCATATATGTAAAATAAAAGCATACCGAAAACAAATAATGGTTTATATTGTAAATATAACGAATTCTGTCAGAATCCAGGGCTAGAAATGCACAAATAACTACCCTAGCACCTAGGTCTATATCGCGCTTGTCAGGTTAATTACGAGAAAACTCTTAATTAACCTAACCTAACCTACACAAACCTACACATTATGAATCGAGAGAACTAGCCTATGACATAATTATACAATAAACGAACATTTCACCCACATTACACACACACCATAAACGGGAGGCCATGTATGCAGCACCAAATCCTGCAAATCCTGTCCTCTGCGCATGCGTGAGAATCTTAGGCCCCTTGGCACGATTTTCTTTTCCTTTATAGCCTACTATTATATTATCTTAACCTAACCTAACTTAACTTAACTTAAATTAACCTAACAGTTGAGCCTAAATAACATAATAAAAATATTAGGGAAAAGACCGCGCATACGCAGAGGACAGGATTTGGTGCTGCATACATGGCCTCACCCATAAACCCTCCACTTAGCTCTCCCCATCCTAATCCTGACTGGGCTCGTCAAATTGCCCCATAGCAAAACATGGGGCCGAGCTGTCTCAAATAATGGGCCGAGTTGTCTCGCCGTCGTGGCCGAGCTGTCCGAGCCGAGTTGTCCCATGGGCCGAGTCGTCCAGTCACCATATATATATATACTATATATATATATATATATATATATATATATATATATATATATATATATATATATATATATATATATATATATATATATATATATTATACAGTATAATTATACACTAATAAAACTAATACTATTTTTTTATGAGCTACTGAACTGTAGTCATATATTCACAGGATTGTATGTGGGTAAGCAAAGGCTTCGAATCCACTGTTGTGGCAGCTTTATTGGGTCGGTGGAGTTTCCCATGAACCTGTACCTGTGGCAACACGTGTGTTTTTCCTTCGATCCGGCCAACAGTACGCTCAGGCTGGGACTAAATGGAGAGGTCGGGACATTATTAGTATAACCTTTACTTATATAGTGTTAGATTTGGATTAAATGGAGGTCAGGAAATTATTTGTATAACCTTTACTTATATAGTGTATATAGTGTTAGGTTTGGAGAGGTCAGGATATAGGACTAGTGCTAGGTTTGAGCTAAATGGAAAAGTCAACTAATATATGGTATGAGCTCTACTTGTACAGAGTTAGGGTTGGACCAAATCGAGATATCAGATAATAAATGATAAAAACTTTACTTGTAGTATTAGGGATGGATTTAATGGAAAGGGTAACCTTTACTCGTACAGTGCTAGGTTCGGGCTAAATTGAGAGGTCATGATATAAAATATATAAAATATCCTAATACAGCTTCTTTGCAATAGAAGTTGTTGTTGTTGTTGTTGTTCCCCAAGCTGCCTGGCCGAACAGCCTCAAGGCCCCAAGCAAGGCCAAGGCCAATACTGTGCGCCCCCACAGAACCCTCACTGCCGACCACAATAAAGCCTGGGTGACCGAAGCCACTCCATGGCGGGGAGCTGAGGAGGGTGCGGAAACGCCCGGGAAACCAAAGGTCCACCCAGGGCCCTGTGCCCCTCAGCAATTATGAAGAGAAAGTTGAGGGGCAAAGGAAAAAATGTGACGCTTTGGCTTCCAATCTAGATAGACTGGGAGGTCAATCCACGGAAGAGACGCCATCACTGGAGATCTAGAAAATATAAAAGTAAAAGGAACAGTCAGAGTAAGCTATAGGTATGGCAGAGATCGCTTAGTTCTCACTCTGATAGACCAGCCCATCAGCAATAGAAGTAGAAAGCAATACATGATATAAGGTACTTGTAGCCTATATTTTTAGATCATTACTGTTGAAAGATGTATTGGTAAATACCAACTTTCAAGAAAAAGGTTGGAAATTGTGTTGTAAATTAATATTTGTGATCTATGTCAACGAGTTTTGTGTGATCTACTAGAAGTATAATTACACAGTTAATAACTATCTTATCACAACAAACAAAGCCATCGGTGCTCACAGTATACCGAAAATTATGCTTATTAAATGAAGGTAAATAGTTAATAAGATGTTAATTTTCAGGTCTCGGAGCACACCACTGAAAAGAAATTAGATAACCTGGTGCTACCTGAAAGGGGCCACTTCGCCATTGGTCAGGATTTGGTGTGGGACAATGGAAAGATCGAATTCGGAGACGGTCGGCTGGTGGCGCAAGTGGTGGATCTACAGCTCTACAACGAAACTCTAAATGAGGAAGCCATGATGCAATACATGAACTGCTCAGCCTACGAGGAAATAACCCCGAAGCCTCTGTTGACCCTTGAGAGTAGTAGCTTGGAAACTAGAGGTCGGGCACTACTTACTAACATCACCGAGGGGGAGGTTTGCGAGCAGGACAAACTTATCACTGTACTGTTCAATATAAAGATCAAGTTCGTAGATGCTGGAGAATGGTGCTCAAAATTGGGGGGTGACCTCTTCCTGTCTGAGAATAATGTATCTGACCGAATAGTTTACGATAAGTTCCTTCCATCCTACGAGGCTTGTGCAGGGACTGTGGGATTCTTCTACTGGCTCGGTGTGGAAGGAAACGAGTCTACTGGAGAATGGCACAAGTTTGCTGACGGAAAACCATTAGATTGGAATAATATCTATCCCATTTTCGAAAATGCCTCCAAAGAAACGAAATGCATAGGTGTATACAAATATTTCAGTCGCCCTGTTTGGCTGACTGTTGACTGTGAGGAGAAAATGTGTGTTGCTTGCAGTTTTAATTCTTCACCGAAAATGAAACTTCGAGGACTTTGTCCTAAATCAAAATTTGACGATAGTATGTATATTTCTGGATATCACAATGGCAGCATTCAGTATCTCGGGGAAACTGATACATATTTATCATTGAACGATAGGGTCTGGGTGATGAAAAGTCGTATATTTGACGCACTGGAAGCCCGAATGGTACCTACTAGCGATCGGGACACACCCATGGGTCGCCATGAATGGACCATCATCGGAGACAAATGCAACCAAGAAAAGGTAAGAACTTGGTACTGGAACTCTCTCTCTCTCTATTTTTATTCTTAGGCTAATTCCAAGACGTTTAATGATTCAGGAATAAGTTTGTATATGTATATTTTGTCTATGTGTATGAAGGAGACAAAAGGCAGGCTGCCTGTAACGAGTGTCTCCCCCAAAGCCAAAAGAGTGACAGAGCCAAATTCAAGGGACGTTAGAATCAAAATGCCTGGACACACGAAGTTTAAAGCAGTCTAAGTCCTTGGATGAAAGGAAAGAGTAAGTCACTAATGATAGATAGCCTAATCATCAGACTTGTTTACCAGGAGGGTCATTGAAATGGAAAGATGAGTTCTATTTATCTTTGTGTCTGAGTTATTAACCGTGCCATCAAGATTTGTTGAAATAAATTAGGCATGCAAGCAGAATTAAAATAGCTATGCGGGAGGAGGATGAAGAATAGAAACAATGAACCACTGTACTATTGTAATATCCAGTTATGTAATGAAGCCTATGTACATATTGCAAATCAGGAGAAACTGGACTTTGGCCGACACTATTTTCTATAGTTAAATATACATATTTGCCTTCAAAGAGGGTCGGGGGTTCAATTTTAATCTAGGTGACAAACTCAGATTAAATTGCTCGAAAACCTAAAACTCTTAAAAAAATAAGATATAAATCACCTAATAACCTCCGAAAACATGTGCATTCCCCAGGTGTCGCTGGTCCTGACAGTGTGTGAGGACGGGCAGTACACCTGTAACGATGGTACCTGTATTCAGCCGGAGCAGCGGTGTAACCTTCTGCTAGACTGTCCTGACCTGAGCGATGAGAGGCAGTGTGACCCCCTCCTGCCCTCCCCAGAGTATTCCCCCAAGCTACCTCCACCCACAGGTACAGCCCCTATAGTAACGGAGGCAGTGTGACCTCTTCCTGCCCTCCCCAGAGTACTCTCCCAAGCTACTTCCCCTTAACAGGTACAGATTCTATGGTAACGGACACAATGTGGCTCCTTCCTGCACTCCCCAGAATACTCCATCAAGGTACACCTCCACCCACAGGTTCACTCTAGAACACAAGCCATGTGTCTTTCTGATTTCTCGAGCTGCTTAATTGAACGCTCGGTAAATACATACAAACGAGATTAGAGTCAGTCTAAGATAGCCTCCTTTTATGTCTTAACCCGGGAGCTGCGGGGAGACTCTTAAGAGTTCCCCCGGCGCACTGCGGGAAGACTCTTAACCCGGGAGCTGCGGGGAGACTCTTAAGAGTTCCCCCGGCGCACTGCGGGAAGACTCTTAAGAGTCAGAGAAAATAAAAATCAACTTTTGACATCGAAAAAAAAATATTTTTTTATATTTTTTTTTTTTTTATTTTTTTTTTTTTTTTTGGCCCCTGGGCCATGCAAAATCTCAGTCCTCTACCTCCCCTCCTTCCCCACTTTCCTCCTCTCCTTCAGTTATCACCTATTTTCCCTGTTATTCCCTTATTCTGAGGTATATTTTCGTGCTAACATTAGAAATCCGATTGGAGGGTGTGGTCATCACTGATAGCAAGCGAGTGCAAGAGAGAGAGAGAGAGAGTATCGATCGACTGTGTCTCAGTGGCCTTGGGGAAATTGGCGGGGAAAGCAGATTGCCTCACCCATACATTATACAACTCGCGGGCTATAATCTCCGATTTTGACCATCCAAACGCTGTTTTCACTCGTTTTATTGTTGTTTCAGGTTAATACCTTTATAATCAACCCATAATAGGCGCATATGGATAAATATTAATGCTATTAATGGCACAATGAATATTTTAGTGACGGAAACACCTCAAATACGTCAGCACAGGGGGACGTTTCCAATTACCCCCATGCGCACTTCAGAGGTTAAGAGTCAGAGAAAATAAAAATCAACTTTTGACATCGAAAAAAAAAAAAAAATTTATATTTTTTTTTTTTTTTTTTTTTATTTTTTTTTGGCCCCTGGGCCATGCAAAATCTCAGTCCTCTACCTCCCCTCCTTCCCCACTTTCCTCCTCTCCTTCAGTTATCACCTATTTTCCCTGTTATTCCCTTATTCTGAGGTATATTTTCGTGCTAACATTAGAAATCCGATTGGAGGGTGTGGTCATCACTGATAGCAAGCGAGTGCAAGAGAGAGAGAGAGAGTATCGATCGACTGTGTCTCAGTGGCCTTGGGGGAAATTGGCGGGAAAGCAGATTGCCTCACCCATACATTATACAACTCGCGGGCTATATCTCCGATTTTGACCATCCAAACGCTGTTTTCACTCGTTTTATTGTTGTTTCAGGTTAATACCTTTATAATCAACCCATAATAGGCGCATATGGATAAGTATTAATGCTATTAATGGCACAATGAATATTTTAGTGACGGAAACACCTCAAATACGTCAGCACAGGGGGACGTTTCCAATTACCCCCATGCGCACTTCAGAGGTTAAGAGTGTACAGACCCTATAGTAATTGAGTCATGCCACTTCTACCATATGGTGTAACCTAGGTGCTATTAGTGTGCTGTCTTCGTAGCGCAATGGATAAATGCACTTAATTTCGGTGTGAGCATCCTAGGTTCGAATCCCTGGACTGCCACATGTATTTGTTGATTTCATTAATTGAGTTTAGGAGTAAAGTCGGTTGGTGGAGGTAACAAAATAATTACATTCAAACAGGTCCATATACATAATACACGTTGGCAATATTAGTACAAGTAACACTTTAGTCTTAGGATCTGAATACTACGTGATCAGAAATAAAGTATCACCCCAAAGTTTGATATTAACGATACTAAAATAATATCCACATGAACAAAAATTCAGCTCTCTATTATAACATCATCTCTCCCCTCAGACACCTCTCGCGCACTACAGCTCAACGTCAGCCTCCTCATCACCTCCATCAGGGAGTTTAACCTCAACACCTTCACCATCGTTATCGACACCAGTCTCAACCTCACTTGGCGGGACTCGAGGCTCAAATTCAAGAACCTCCAGACGTCTATGATACCCAATAGGCTGAACGACACGCTGATCTGGTGGCCGATGATCGAAATGAGAGATGCATTGCTTGGAGCTGTTGACCTGACACACCCTTCTAAAGCTCTGTATGTCAAACTTGAAGGGGACGCTCTTAAGCCCAGTGAATCCGGAGTCTACACAGAAGGTTAGTTACCCATTTGTCAAGGTGATCCATTCTAAGTAAAATACAATAATACATCCTAGTTACAAGAATTTACTTTTTTTTTTTACTGGTAAGCATAAGGGAATCTAATAGGTAGGTAAGAGTACTTAGTTTGATCTCATTGCAGTAATTATATTAGATGAAATATAAGTTAATTTACATACGGTAATTATGAATATGTACACTACATGAATATACTATAGTATTTCAAGTAATTCAACCTGTAGCCAGACATGATAATAATCCCTCCAAAGCAGTTATGTACAGTTGATATGTTGAACCAAGCTCCTGATTATATGAACTTAAACACGATCAGTCAGTAGTGAGAATTTGTTTACCCACAATATACACATATATATTTTTTTAATTATAAATGTATATGCCTTGCCATACTGAAATATTAAGCTATTGATGAAACATAATAGGATTAAGTATGTGACTTATAAATACTATTACTTGCATGGGCATTGGTTTGTTCTGAGAGTTATATGTGAATAATGAAAAACATCAGACATGATAATTTTTTGAGTGATTATAAATGATACAGAGAAGCTCGTGGTGATCATTATGTTGCTTTGCAGATCAAGTGTACAGCGGGAAGAACAACTCTATTCTGATGCAGCAGAAGCAAATAATAGTGTACCGCTGCCACCTCCACCTACAGCTCTACCCCTTTGATGTCCAGCGCTGCTCTATCATCCTCCACATTCACGACCTTCACACGGAGTTTGTACGCATGAACAAGGTACAACATAATTATATTCGTCAGAAGATGAAGTTACCTTCATCATATTCAATCTAACCTTATTTGATCCGAGGGAGGTCTTCTTGGACCTCCCAGGTTTCGCTCCATTAGTTAGAAATATTCAGACGTTTCACCCTATTGTTTTGGCAATAATACGTTTCACAATTTAACCTGTACGAGTAAGACAACAGTTGAATATAAGCCTAACGTTGTGTATAATGTAATGATTCACTAAGTTTGTAAAGTTGACAAATTGACAGGGTGTCTTTCATCTCCACAGGAGGGTTTAGGTGTGGTGTTCGAGGGTCAGCGAGCTCTTCTGGAGTACCAACTTGTAACAGAGGTTATGAATCCTTACATTCTTAACGGTATCACCTATATGATGGTAAGTTTAGTATTATGGGAGATCTGCTACGTGTAAGATATATGGCAAAGGTTATTGTGAGTTAAGATCATAAAATATCTCATCCTTACTTGTCCATCTATATGTAACAATTAAACTAGAGCAATACCCTGGTCGGCCACTGTTCGGCCAGGCAGCTTGGGGAACAACAACAACAACAACAACTCAAGAGGGACTTCAGTAAGCGAGATAATTTTTTCACCATTTGGTAAGGAATAGGTGTGGAAATTTACAGCCCATTTGCTCTAGCTCATTTGAGGTACAGAGGTTCGAGGTTACACATGTTTGCCTTCCTACAACCCTTTGATGATAAAGATGCCATATTACAGCTTACTCTGGCTATTATTAGCTTATTATATTTAGATTAGGAAGGGTATATGGAAGTTAGAGGGCTTATAGAGTCCAAGTTTACCATTTTAGCTTCGATAGATCCTCCCTAAACTGCATATAATAATCTAATGATAGCTCAAATAAACTGTCAAAACGCGTTATGATCCTCAAGGGGGTTAAACAAAAAACAACTTTAGTCCAGTAATTATAGGTAAACCAGAATTTTAAACCCCTAACTTCCGTAACTTAAAATGGGCTGTAGACTTCCATTATGCTATTGACTTTTCCCTGAATTTGTAACCCTTAGCCTCTGTAACTCAAAATGGGCTAGAACAAATGGGCTGTAGGGATATCCATTATGTCATCGACTTTTCCCTGACTTTGTAAACTCTAGCCTCTGTAACTCAAAATGGGCTGGAGCAAATGGGCTGTAAGGCTATCCATTATGCCATTGACTTTTCCCTAAATTTGTAACCTCTGGCCTCTGCAACTCAAAATGGGCTGTAGATTGCCACTATGCCATTGACTTTTCCCTGACAGGTAGAGCTCCGGTTCCAAAACCTGTACGGGTACTACATTGGTAACGTGTTCGTGCCCAGCCTCATGATGGTCGTCGTTTGTTACCTCACCTTGTGCTTCCCCAGCCACGATTTTACCGTGAGTTATGTTGTTTTCTATTGTGATGAAGAATTGAATGTTGAAGAAGTTAATGTTTTGAAAGTTGAAGAAGTGCTTGTTAGGATACTATTTTATTACTGACAACGAACTGAAACACAGCAGTAGATTGATTATTTTTCTTATATATTCTTATTTTCTTTTAAGTCTAGTAAAGGATACAGTAACAGTTAGAAAGCATAGTACTTATAACTATATTTTTCTCTTGGTACTAGCTATCATCACATCTTACAGGAACGCATTATTGTGCCACGATTTCGAGACAAAGTACGTTACCTTAGATTGTGGACTCATTATTCAGTCACACGTTAATTGTACTATACAGTAGGTCCGTGCGGCCGTGTTAACTCCGAAGTGCGTGGCGCGACGCACAGGACGAAATATAAACAAAAGGGTTCTGTTACGGCCAAAAGGATAGACCAGAGTATATGCATGAGAAAGATAATTAAATTTGGTTCAGTAATAACCGAGAAATAACAGTTATTAAAAAGTATTGCCCTAAAAACGACAACAACGACATGAGTAAGCCCTAGAGGCCCTCACTCCGCACAGACCTAACAATATTCGTTACCTGATATTTTGCCTTGTCTTACAGGACCGCATTATGGTGTCACTGACGTCCCTTCTGGTGCTGTCACAACTGTTCGCCCAGACCAGCGCCTCCATCCCCAAGACCTCCTACCTGAAGCTGGTGGACGGCTGGTACCTGGCACTCATCTCCCTAGACTTCTTCATCATCGTGACTCTGGTGGCGGTGGAGGTTCTGAGGCAGCGCAGCATCACCCCGGCTAAACCCAGTGTGGGACCGTTCTTACTAGGGATCCACGCCCCTTTGGAGAGTCCGGGCGCTACCAGACTCAACGTTCTCGCTCTTTGGGTGTTTGCGGCCACACTTGTTCTCATCCTGGTTATATTCCTGGGCCTTAGTCAGTGGGAGTGGGAATAGGCAGAGCGGCATAAACCCTTAGAAGCTTATAAGGCATTTTGACATCTACATAACATTGTTACAAGTAATGAACACTAACCTATTTTTAGACTACTGTTACCACCACCATCACTACTACTACTACTACCACTTTTCTTTCTACTATGACCACTCAGCCTGTGCGTCCCCCTATGAAACCGAGACGTGGTCTGAACAGTCATAAATTCCGGGGATTGCACTCATTGTGGATTTATATTATTTAATTACTACTACAACTACTACTACTACTACTACCACTCAGGCTGTGCATCCCCCTTTGGACCCTAAACAAGGTCGGAACAGTCATCAATGCACACTACTTGGTAGTCGTACCGCTGCTTTCTATTCCGGGGTTTGCACTCAGACTCATCATCGTGGAATATGTTTTTGTTTTTCTATTTAATATTGTACATTCATTAAATTATACAAACATCAGATATTACTTAATTCCTACTATTTTACTATACTACTACTCTATACCATGCAACTTCAATCCAGTCGCCTCCTTATGTGACTTTCTGCTACTGCTACCTCATAGTCCACTTCTGCCACTGTCGCTGGTTGTGGTGCAGACAGCCTTGTTCCCCGCAGGCATAGTAGTGCTGACCTGAGCAACTAGAAAGATAGGCGACACCTCATCCAGGCTACAACTTGGCTCCTGGGCTGTTGCTTCTTCTCTGCGATGATCCCTGCTAGCCTTGAATAGAAGCACTGGGCCCTGGGTCCCATCCCTCCAGATGTGGTGAAGACTAGTGGGGTAAAGCTGCCTTAATCAATATTTAGGATCTTTTCCCCATATGCCCTGACCTTCTCTTGTTCGTTCCTCTTGTGTGCAGCCTCCAGAGACAGCTCGCTATAGTTACGGGCCATTGGATCGAATATTCTTATGTTGAAGAACGCTTGCTGTCCTCTTGTCTAAAACCCTCTTGCACTAACGTCCACTTGTGCTTAATTGGATGTGTTGGTCGTCCTGTGCTGCAAGATCTCTCCATCCAAGGGGATGATTGATGGTTCGCATGCCACATCACGACACACCTCCCTGAGCATGTTCGCCATTACGTCTCTCACTTCATCGTGCCCTCCCTTCTTACATATCATGCAATGGTCTGCATCGTTGTTGACTTCACAAACACATCGATCGGGCAGTCCTTCAATAAGCCAACCATGTCTCAGTGCAATGGCATCACTAAATTCTTATTTGTTGAGATTGAAGCCTTTTGCCTTGATTGGTAGTGTTGTCAGCCAATTTGAAGCACCCGTTTCTTGTGCTATTTGTATCTTTCTTACTAGAATCCGGGAAGGTTGTTGCATCAATCCTGCCAGGTAATTTTTCTGTGAGTTATGCCTCTCTGACGTGATGGTCTTTCTGATGTTGTAAATGTCCGCCTGATCCACTTCACCGTCAGAATCTTGTGCTACGACGCATTCAGTGAGATATCCTGTTATCTTTACGGAGTTCTGGTGTTCCGTTGTCGCCCTCCTCACAGGATTGATGACTCCAAGCCCTCCCAATCTAGGAGGAAGTGCGAGCAACTCCCTCTTTGTAGCACTTGGGATGTGGGACTTTACCCACGCTGTGATGAGTTTGTCTCTGATGGCATCTTCCTTCTGGAAGGTGCACTTAAAAACAAAACAAAATTGGCCCAGCGCCAGTAAACTTGAAACATCATGTCATTTGGTGGCATGTCTCCTTACCACCACCTCCTGTCTTACCCTTACATGTGTTTCACCCCCACTTCCTCTCCTTCCCCTCCAGTTTCTCCCTCAACTTCTCCCCTCCTCCTTCATTCTACTTTTTCCTTCCCCTTCTCCTCCCTACTTCCTCCCTCCCGCCTAAAATACGTCCAATCACCACAAAACCATTTTAAACAATATACTTTAAAAAAAAAAACAAAAAAAAAAAAAAAAAAATATGCCACGGTATCCTGATAGGGTTACTTTGTAAACTAATAGTTATACGAACAAATAAACACGCAAATCTGATGTTAATAAACTGCACATGATACAAAATGCAGCCTCCCGCACGTTCAGGCTTGCAAGCAGGAATGTATAGGAAGTATGAGTGTCAGAGCAAATGAAGTTGTGGAAGTATTAAAACATAGAAGAGTGGATGAGTGCTGCGCCCAGGAAAACCAATGTAAAGAGTGTGGTGCGCAATGGATAGTTGGAAAAAACAAGAGATACTGGATTTATTGGAAGGAGGATGAATCTGGAAAAGCGAAAGGTGGAATGGGTATCCTGCTATCCGAGGAGTGGGAGAAGAGTGTGATTGAAATAAAGAGTGTAAATGGAAGATTGATTGTATTGAAGTTGAAAGTTGGTGAAAGAATTATGAATGTGATATCGGCATATGCCCCACAGGTTGGCTTAAGCAGAGAGCGGAAAGAGGCCTTTTGGAAGACCTCATTGGGGTCGTTTCGGGCCTCTCGGAAAAGGACATCACAGTAGTAGGTGGAGACCTCAACGGTCATGTGGGACTATGTGCTGATGGGTACAAGGCTGTGCATCGAGGAAAAGGACATGGAAGAAGAAATATAGAAAGTGAATACATACAGGAGTCCTGTGTTGCACTCAACATGGTTGAGTGTAACACTAAGTTCAAGAAAAAGTTGAGTCATTTGAGCACATACAGGGGGCACCAGTAGCCAGATAGATTACTTCTTAGTGAACAGGGACGACTGGAAGTTTGTTCTGGATGTAAAGGTCATCCTGAGCAAAGAATGCATCTCCTAACACAAGCTCCTAGTTTGTGACTTGAGCTTAAGGGAGATCCTGTGTGCAACAAGGTATACATGCCAAAAAGGAAAGTATGGTTGTTGAATAAATCTAAATACAAGGAGGATAGGTTTTGTAGCGAACTGGAGGAAATGGATAGGAATAGGGGTGCTAAGCCAAATGATGTGAATAGCCAGTGGAACTTCTTTGAACGTATCTTTCCAAAACTAAGGGTCCCCCCCCTGGTGGAAGAACGACGAGGTTGAAAATACAATAAAGGAGAAAAGAAGATGTTTCAAAGCATGGAAGAAAGGAGGCAGCAAGGAGGAATATTTGGCGGCTAAGCAATTTAAACAATAAATACAAAATAAGAGATATACAAGGCAAAGAAAATTATACAGGACTTGATCATAGACCAAGTGAATAACACAGAAAATCCCAATGGGATCTTTAACTTAGCTAGGCAAGTTAAGGATGACAGTAGAGATGTTGTAGGAGAACAGTGTGTCAGAAATTTTAATGGGACAATTTTTTAAGCTGACAAAGAAATCGGTGATGCTTGGAAGGTACACTACAAATGATTACTCAACATGGAGTTTGAGTGGAATAGAGAGCAGCTTAGAAACAAAAAGCCAATACTTGGCACCCCCCCCCCTCTCACTTTGATAGCACCAGCTGTTGTAAGCAGAACAATAAATAAAATGAAGGATGGAAAAGATGCATGGTGCTCTGGCATTGTTGCTGATATGATAAAAGCCTTAGGTGACATAGAATAATAAACTCCTTCATTAGAGAGAAGAGAATCCCTGATGAATGGCATAAAAGTGTACTAGTAAACGTATATACGGGTAAAGCCTAGTTCACACGAGCCGTTTTCCGTGCCGTTTTTCGGCCCGTACAAAAAATTGTGACGTCAGAGTGACGTCACTTACATACATGCTGGCCGTACATAGTGTGAACCGGGAAACCGTCTACCAAAATCCGGACCTGACAAAAAGATGAATTTGATTTATCTTTTTTGGTTCAGCACAAGAAGTCTGTTCCGTACTTTGAACATTGAAGTGAAATGTGCGTAATATATTTGTGCCAATTTCCATTATATTATAGTTAATATTGCATAACAATATACGCTATATGTATAATTTTAATGGCAAGGCAAATATTAAGGTAGTTTAATATGTTAACCTATTGATCGTGTACCTGGCAGCCGTCGCGGCACCACCACCACCAAAGTTAACACGTTACACTGCTTCGCGCACTTCCAGATACAGACATTAAACACCTAGATCCACCTCTCACGAAGCCTGGAGTGACACTGACGTGTAGTGCCGTCTCTCTTTCTCATTCACTCGCTTGGTAACACATATAAACACAGCCTGCTTATTACTCGCTATTGTTAGCACGAAAATATACCGACGAATAAGGGAATAACAGGGAAAATAGGTGATAATTGAAGGGGGGGGGGGGGGGGGGGAAGGAGGGGATGTGGAGGAATGATATTTGGCATGGCCAAGGGGCAAATTTATAAAAAAAAAAAAATAACAAAAAATTGATACTGGGCTGGTTTAAATGTTTTTTTTTTAGGCCTTGGATTATATAAGGCTTCCCGCAGTGCACCGGTAAAACTCTTATTAGTCTTTCCGCACTTGCCGGGTTAACATCTCCATTTCTACCTCTTCTCAATCCAATCCTCTTAAATCTGTTCCAACATTCCCTTCCCCATCTACTCTTCACCTCTGTCCAGTCGTGTACCCTCCTCACCCACGTCCCTTCCACCATCTCTTCCAGTCTCATCTTAACCCTCCTGGCCCGGGCGGCTCTCAAAATGACAGTGTGGGCTACCCGGGCGATCTGGCCGAAAAACGTCTAGGCCTAGGCTACCGTATTTTTGATTAGTTTAACTGCTAGAAATTTCCCACGCATCTATAAATGTAGTGCGGTTTCCAATCTGTAGACTGGCGTTGAGTAGAGCTCTCTATGTCAACTGGTTCAGTTGTGATGAAGATTTCAGTGGAGAGCACTTGCAGGCGATGTTAGCAATATGACGATCTTTTCACTACTGAAACAACGACATACAGACATACAATAACAAACGAGTCTTCTCTTTCTTGTTTTCGGAGGTGCGGTGACGTAACGATCGGCTTTGTTTATATGCGTCGGACGCACGGCGTTCAGACCAAGCTGAATAGGCTTTCAAGCTTACAGATTTTAAAATGACACCCGGGCTCCTGCCCTTAATTCGTGGTGTCATTTTAAAATGACAACCGGGCCAGGAGGGTTAAACTTCGCCTTGGACACCCTCTCCTCGAAGGTGCTCCAGCCCATCTCACCCCTAATCGCCTCCACTGCCATTCATAATTTTGAGAGTACTGTATGTCCTGAATGTTCTGAGTTATAATCATATTCAAAAGGCCAGTTAAAGAAATTATTAGGAAAGGAAAACTGTTTTCTCTATATCATAATTAATACATTATGATATAGGCTTCATAATTTTTTTTTTCTTTTTTTTTTCTATATTCCAACTAATATCCCTCTCGGGCATAGGCTGAGAGCCTGCACATCCAACCGCTCAACACGGTGAAGCCCGAGAGGTCTTGTTCCAGTCTAGGGAGTGAGACACGTGAAGCATTAGAATTCAACTCACGGCTCGAAGCAGCCCCATCTCTGAAGCTGCTCCGCCTTCGTGCTTCACTGTCTCACCACCTAGACTCAGACCCTCACTCTCAGAACTCCACCTATTGAGCAATGAACTCACTATAGGCATTGCCCCCCCTGTAGCATATTTTGAATATGGGAATATTCATACAGTGCGATTTAATCAGGGAAAAATGAGGCTATTTTTTGGCGTTTCCATCCCAATAATATCTTCCCATTGATATATCGGGATTCAAACCCGGGACCATTGGATTACCAGGTCAGGGGCAACATGTGTCATGTGTGAGCCAGGAACATCCGCAACAGAGCAGGTAGAATCCCAATCAGGGCTATGAGCGTTGACATCGCCAACAAAAAGAAGTGGAGTAGGGAAGTTATGGAGGAAGGAGCGGAGACAGGACAAGTCATACTAGAAGGAAGGCTGATTATATACATTGCAAATCGTCAGTAGGCCATGCCCAGGAACAAAAATCTGAGCAGCAGAATACTGGAGGTAGGTGGAGCGAAGTGGAATAACATTATAAGTAAGTTTATTGTGAATATATAAGGCGGAACCGTACTCATCACCCGAGAACAAAGAGCGGCTAGCCAAAATGTAGTTAAGGATGGAGGGAGGACATTGCCCCACATTCTGGAGGCAAAAGCACATAGGGGAATACACTTTTAGAAGACGTTGGACCTCCCCAAGGCGCAGCCGAGTGAAAAGGCCATTAGTATTCCAGTGGATGACATGGGGATTGAAGAGTTAAGTGAGAGGTGTCAGATTATGCAAATTAACGGCACTATTTGACCGCTGAGAAGAACAGGACGTAGAAGGAAGAGACCGAGGTAATAAGTCCCTCACATGAGACGGTAAGGAATGACGTCGAGCACGCCGACTAGACGACACACGCGATGACAATTCACGAAAGATAATAGCCGCATTGGAGTCTGATTTGTCCGCACGAGATCGTAAATGAAACGTGCATAAACAGGATGGACCATGCACAGTAGCGTCAATGGGGGTAGGTAACTCCCAATTATGCATAAGGGTATAGAGTAAATCAGAGACAGAGGTCTTAGTCAAGGTTGGGAGATTTTGATATACTTGAATAAAGCAATCGTGACAGCCACAAATTGGTCCATGAAGATCGGCAGTGGCAGTCGATACGGCCTTGCGAACACAAGACATCATTCACAATGCTCATCATGGGTCACACACGCAGACGAAGCAAGGTCAGGGATAGTGGGCCGAGTGTTCGGTATGGGGGCTGCCGCCAAACCAGATGAACTCGTGGACGGGAGGGGGGAGGCAGTACGAGCGGGGGCAGGGGGCTCACTGGGGCGACGAGGATGGGAGAGAACACGGGGCTGCGGAGGCAGCATGGCTTTAAGAGTCTTGCGTTTCACAGGAGGAGAAGGGGTGAGAGAGGTGATAACACCAGTGGCGGCTCGTGACTATCATTCATGGGGGTGCTGTTACATAGGCTAACATGTTTATGAAATACTATGATATTGTATAACACACACACACATATCAATACATCATTATATATACTGTATAGCCTATATATATATATATATACGTACAGTATATTTAATAAAAATACTATAAAAAAAATATTTAATAGTCACGGTCTTACCAATAAAAGGCTTCATCATGACTGAACAAGTATTTTAAAATAAAGTCCCTTCTTTTGTAATTCTTGTTTTGAGCAAAAAGATCAATAACTCCAAATAGCAAACACGGAAAGGAAATTAATGCGTTCATTTCACAACCACAGAGCCACTTTTCCTTTTGGTACCATTCTGAATTAAAACTGAGAATAGGCTATAGGCTACCTCTTGTTGTTGCATATTCCTAACTTAGATATTTGATTGTCTGGAAACCGACGAACTCCGCTTTAAAAGGCAACTTTATCATGAAGAGACAACTGCGAAAAATTCAGTTCTTGAAGTTTACTAACTGTCTGTGTTTCTTGAGCCATGATTAATTAAGACGTGATTTTCCGGTCCCGTCGCAAGACCACCGTCTCAACCGAGCCGTCGCAAGATCATCACAAGACGGGAAAAACAACACAGGCTTGCTCCAAGCCAGCGCACCATTTTACAAATATATAGGCTAGGCTATACAACTTCCATTTCATCGGAATAACATTCACCGCCAATTTAATTATCATATGGATTATATAAATGCAATTCTGTTGTGAAAAAACAATCGGTAAATAGCATAGTCACAGCTCGGGTTTGTTGTTGTTTCGTGGACAAAATCTAACCAGGTGTACTGTCCGACATTAATGTATTATCAACAATTGGATATTCGTTACTGTGGGCTCTTATTACTCTACTTCCTAATAATAGGCAAGTAAATTATAAAATCATGTTTGGATAAACAAATATACCGAAATAAATTAGAATTAAGAAACCGTAAGTTGAGTGAGATGTTTCAGCTAGCCATCAACCCAGCTCCGGAGCTCTCTTGCCGTCGCAAGAGAATATTGGCGTCTCGCTTGCTAAAGGTGGGCTTGCGACGGGACCGGAAAAACAGTTTTCGGGGTAGATCTTGCGACGGGACCGGAAAATCACGTCTTTACTGATGGCCTAGGCCTAATCGAATTTCGAACTGTAAATAGAACTGAAAAAAATTACAATTAGGCATGGCCAATCAAAAGTTATATGAAGTTTCTATAAAAATTAGATTACACAATATGAACTCTAATTATCACTCATCTCCAATTCACCATCACTATTAACAAATAATTAAGCCTTGGAGAATTGCGAAACAGAGAGGATAACGGAACGACGCATCCACACACCCTTCCTCAACAACATCCAGGCCGGCACTCTGAGAGTCACAGTGCTCTCCCCTCTCCTGTTCTCGCGGCTTGGCTCAAATACCACCATATAAGTAAAATCGGAACTGTTGAGTACGCAGTTCCACATGTGTTCGTTTCTTTCTTTTCTTATACTGTAGATATTAGAGGATGGGCAATAATTGTAAGCTTAGGATTATTGATAATCATACCTACTTTCTTATATTCATGTATATATTCATAATTTTATGTCTCTAAGAAATGTACAGGGGGTGCTGCAGTTCCACAGTGCTACTGACGAGCCGCCACTGGATAACACTAGAGCGGCGTTTGCTGGAGATGGGGGCGGCATCCATCGCAGACTCCACATCACTCCCCTCAGGAGACGGGTCGAGGCCCGTGTCAGGGACAGGAGCAGAGGCAGCTAACACTTGAAATTTGTTTGAGAGGGGGCTACAGGAGAAGCCAACACACTCTGAGCCACACTAGTAACCACTGACCGGTCATTGTCAGGAGACGGAGGGGCAGGACGACGTTCGTCAGGATAATTTTGAGAGGTTGGACGGACACGAGCACGGGCACTATACATGGGAGTAACGAGCAGGGTCCTTAATACCCCTGACTCTGAGTTCCTGTTTAGCTTCTAACACTGACATACTTGACCAGCTGATGAGAAGCTTAAGTTCAGCATTATACTTATAAAAGAAACATTCCTTCATGCGAGCATGATGATCAAGGCTACAGTTGATGCATTTGGGAGGGCCACAATTCCAGCAGGTGGGATGAGCATCGGAGCCACAGTAAGCACAGGTTTCGTCTTTCCAGCATCTGGACGCAGAATGGCCGAAGGTGGAGCAACTCGTGCACTGGAGAGGCTTAGGTACAGTCCCGGACAGATCAAACAGCAACACCCCGTCCACCAGCTGTGTGGTGTGGGGCTCTGCGGATTTGGTAACACTGGCAGGAGGTGGGAGGGATGTGGGTGGATGATGAGGGGAGGGATGTGGGGGGTTTAGGGGGGAGTGTGGGAGGGTGAAGAGGCAGTAATCATGGTATGGCTGGTGGGAGGGGACAAACGAGTGACAGGGTAGGGGAGAACAGAGTGACAAGCAAATTGTCCTATAGAACAAGCTACTCCCACAGGATTTTAAATTACACACACCTACAATATCACTGTATGCTACATTTAACAAATTTAACAGTCTGCTCTCCCCTACCCTGTCACTTGTTTGCCCCCTCCCACCAGCCACACCATGATTGCTGCCTCTTCACCCCTAAACCCCCCACATACCTCCCCTCATCACCCACCCACCCACATCCCTCCCACCTCCTGCCAGTATTACCAAATCCGCAGAGCCCCTCACCACATAGCGGGTGGACGAGGTGTTGCTGTTTCATCTGTCCGGGACTGTACATCAGGTCTCACTTCTCGTCTCTGACCTTCAATCCTTATAGTTGCAGGAAGTGACGTGGATCCCTCAAACTTGATCCAGGCTACGCGCAGATCCTGAGAAAGGTTTTTCCTGTTCGAGATAGCATAAACATCTACATCAAAAACATTAGGATACCTCAAACGGAGAGAGGACAGCAGAAGGTGTTTGTCAGGGAGTCCTTCTCCATCAAACGAAGGGGTTAAAATCACAGTGCCCTGGATGTAATTCAGCTCGTTATGCTTGGTGACGCGGACCCCCACGCCACCTAGGGAGGAAAGGGACAGATAGGCCTCAGACTGCAAGCTCTGGAGGTGGACTCCACAACCCAGCGACATAAACCAGTGGAGCGGAAGGATAAATCTGTGGATGCAAAGTGGTTGAGGAGGGCATTCTCCAGCTTTGCACCCGTAATATGGGAGTCTGATTCAAAGACCAAGAAGCGAGCCCAATTAACGGCTCCAAAAAGGGTGTCAAAGTGCACTAAGGTGGAATGTGGCACAAATTTTTGCTTGAACTTTCGGCGAGGCAGGGTAGAGTTAGCAGTGGTAGCAGGTTGCGAGTGACCACGGAGAGTCGGAATGTGAGGCTCGAGGGTCTGAACCAACGATGACACAGGGGGAGTGGGCACTAGAGCAGCAGGAGCACCATCAGATGTAGGTAGTGGAGCAGGTGCTGACAATGTGGCAGATGTGGTTGTGGTTGTTGTTGTTGCTGTTCCTCAGGCTGCCTGGCCGAACAGCCCCAAGGTCCCGGGCAAGGCCAAGGCCATAAACGAGCGCCCCTACAAAACCCTCCCTGCTTACCAATAACAAAGCCCGGGTGACCGAAGCCACTCTAAGGCATGGAGCTAAGGAGGGCGCGGAAACGCCCGGGAAACCAAAGCCCCACCCAAGGCCCTGTGCCCCTCAGCAACTATGAAGGGAAAGTTGAGGGGCAAGGGAAAAATGTGACGCTTTGGCTCCCAATCTGCCAACTTTTAGGTTGGGAGTAGGGAGGTCAATTCACGGAAAAGACGTCGTCACTTGAGATCTAGAATATATATAAGTAAAAGGAACAGTCAGAGTAAGCTATGGGTATGGCAGAGATCACTCAGTTCTCACTCTGATAGACCAGCCCATCACCACATGACTAGAACCCAATCCTCTCAGCAACAGCTAGGAAAGGCCCTAGAAAGCCGCCTTTGGCGGGGGGATAGCTCCCCTATTTCAACCTCTTTCGAGGTTGGGCACCCGCCCTTTTGGTCAAGTAATGAGTACAGTACTTGCAGACTAGTGACTACGGTATATTGGCCATGGAGAAAATGCATGGCTAAAAGCCAGATGACTCCATGAGGCATGTTAGAAGTATGGAAATGGTCATAAGGACGGGTGAGCGGGTGCCGTACCCAGAAAGGGGTTGAAATAGGGGAGCAATGCCCCCGCCAAAGGCGGCTTTCTAGGGCCTTTCCTAGCTGATGCTGAGAGGATTGGGTTCTAGTCATGTGGTGGTGGGCTGGTCTATCAGAGTGAGAGTTGAGCGTTCTCTGCCATACCCATAGCTTACTCTGACTGTTCCTTTTACTAACATATTTTCTAGATATAAAGTGGCGTGTCTCTTCCGTGGATTGACTTCTCTACTGCTAACCTAGAGGTTGGCAGACTGAGAGCCAAAGCGTCACATTTGTCTTTTTCCCCTCAACTTTCCCTTCATAATTGTTTAGGGGCACAGGGCCTTGGGTGGGGTTTCGGTGTCCCGGGCGTTTCCGCACCCTCCTTAGCTCCTCGCCTGGGAGTGGCTACGGTCACCTAGGCATTCTAAAGTGGTAAAGCAGGGAGGGTTCTGTGGGGGCGCTTGGTTATGGCCTTGGCCTTGCTTGGGATCTTGGGGCTGTTCAGTTAGACAGCCTGGGGAACAAGAACAAAAGCAACAGTTAGTTAACTGTATCTTACGGTTTGGCTACTTAACATGGGTGATGCTGGCGACCGTATATCATGGAAAGCAACCATCAAGTGACCAAGGCATACCTGTGCAAAACATGGAGCAGATGAATAATATTTAGTTAGCATTTACTAATATATTTATATTGTGATTCCATAACATTATGTAAACCTCAATAAATTGATTAAGGTACTGTATTGATCTACAGAGTGATAGAATATGCTTGCGCTTTGAGGAGTAACTTAATACAAAAAAAGTTGATGCTCCAAATTATCACAAACATTGGTAACATGTTCAGAAATACGTGTTATTATATCACATAAGTAAAAATATTGTAGGAAATTATTAGGCGCATTAACCCTCCAGCCCCGGCTATGTATTATATATATATTCCCCGAAACCCGGGTGTTTTGGCCGAAAAACGTCTAGGCTAGGCTACCGTATATTTGTTAATCTGACTGCTTCCCGCATTCCCGCGCATCCCCAAGCGTAGCTGTGTTATTTACCTGTAGAATGGCATTAAGTAGAGCTCTCTAAGTCAACTGGTTGAGTTGTGATGATCATTTCATTGGAGATAACTTTATGGCCAAAACAGCCACTTTACACTACTTTTCGATACTTAACAACAACATACAGGCACACACGAACAAGCGACGCTCTCCTTCTTGTGGCCGGAGATGCGGGGCGTCGGTCCAGCCGGCTGTTGTTTACATGCGTCGGACCGACGCCTCGCACACGAAGCTCACAGGCTTTCAACCACTGGGCGTTCAAGAGCCCTTCCGGGTACCTGTTATATGCTTTTTTATGGGCGTTCAAGAGCCCTTCCGTGGTGAGAGGGTTAAGCAATATACTTCATACGAAAACTGAGCATTGGATTCTAAGTATTAAAAGTAAAACCTTAAACTGTAAAGTCAAACCATTATAAAAACAGTGCATAATTTATTTATAAAAACTGAGTGACAAACCGCAGTCAACGTATCACCAGCCAGAGGAAGTTTAAGTATGTTTAACCTCAAACACATTTAGAAACACATCAATATGATGGATGGACACCAAGAAGGTTTTACACAGAGAGGATCACATCAACACTCCACAGCAAGATGTAGCAGGAAAATCAACAGCTTAAACAGTTACATTTATACAGTATATAATCCCTCTCTTCAGTAGACTTAAAGAAAAATATGAATGTGTTCTTTGATTTCCCATCTGGCCATGAAACGCAGGTTGTTTCACATATATTAAATCTCTGTATCAAAGACCGTACACCCTCTTCTATATACCTAATCTGAAATTAATTAGTAAAACAATATATTATCACAAGCCTTTGTTTACAATATACATTATATGTGAAATAATATTTTTATAACATGTTATCTCACCACGATCTATCTGCATATAAGTTCGATATTTTCTGTACATAGTTTGAATTTGTACCTGATTATAAAGGTGTGTGTGTGTGTGTGTGTGTGTGTGTGTGTGTGTGTGTGTGTGTGTGTGTGTGTGTGTGTGTGTGTGTGTGTGTGTGTACTTACACTAGTTGTACTTACACTAGTTGTATTTGCGGGAGTGAGCATGCTCGTTAATTCCCGCCTCCTAAGATATGTTTGTCATACCGTGCTTTGAAACTATGCACTGATGGTGCAGACACTACTTCGGCTGGCAATTTGTTCCACCCACTAATCGAGTTGGTAGGAAATCTTTTACTTTTCAGATCAGATTTACTATTTAGCACTTTTAGTTTGTAGCTGTGACCTCTTGTCCTCTCACCTCCATCCCTCTCTATGAAGTTTTCTTGGTCAAAATGTTGTCAATACCTCTAACACACTTGTATATCTGAATTTGCTGTCCTCGTTTCCTTCTCTGTTCCAGTGTAGGTAGATTCAATCTCTCGAGCCTCTCTTGGTACTCCAAATTTTCCAAACCTGGGATCATCCCTGTAGCTGCTCTCTGTACCCTCTCAATTTTGTGGATATGTTTCTTCATGTGAGGGGACCACACTACAGATGCATATTCCATCCTGGGTCTTATTATTGCCGTTATTATTTGTTTCATGGTGTTTTCATTAAGATAATTGAAAGACATCCTGATATTTGCTAATAGTGCTAGTGATTCTCTCACTATCTTATTTACGTGGCTTTCTGGAGACATGTTATCCTTAAATTCTATCCCCAAGTCTTTTTCTTTTTCTGCTTTGGGAATCACTTCGTTTCCTAGTTTATAATTTGTTCTAGGTCTGTACTTGCTTTTACCCATTTCTAGAGTCTTACATTTCCCTGCATTGAACTCCATATTCCATTTGATGCTCCATTCATGGATCTTTTGCAAATCTGCTTGGAGTTCAAGGCAATCCTCCTCGGTTCTGATCGTTTTAAGCAGCTTAGCATCGTCTGCAAACATGCTCATGTAGCTTGTTAGTCCCTCAGGTAAGTCATTTACAAATATTAGAAACATGATTGGGGCTAGGACAGATCCTTGTGGTACTCCACTCGTAATTTGAGTTCAGTTTGACGATTTCCCCCTTACTGTTGTTCTCATCTGTCTTCCGCTAAGGTAGCTCTCCATCCATTTCAGCAGTTTGTCTCCTACTTTTCCCTCATGTTTTAATTTCCACAGCAATCTCTTGTGTGGAACTTTGTCAAGTGCCTTTTTAAAGTCTAGGTAGGCACAGTCTACCCATCCTTCCCTCTGGTCCACTGTGTCTATTACTCTAGAGTAAAAACTCAACAAGTTGCTTACACATGATCTGCCTCCTCTGAATCCAAATTGTCGGTCAGTAATTAATCTTTTGGATTCCAGGTAGTTCACCCATTTGTCCCTTATTAATCCTTCCAGAATCTTCATGAGGATGCTCAATAGTGATACAGGTCTATAGTTCAGTGGTTTATCTCTGCTTCCTCCCTTAAATATAGGAATAATGTTTGCTCTTTTCTATTCTGTAGGTACTATCCCTGTGTCCAATGATTTGGTCATTATATCATATAATGGTATACTCAGTTCCTTGGCATTTTCTTTAATAATCCAGCCTGATACTCCGTCCGGTCCGGCGGCTTTGTTTGGATCCACCTTATAATTATGTCTATGAGCTCTGCTCTGTTAAATGTGACTTCCGGCATTTCCTCTGTAGGCCTACCTATCTCGTTCGTTTCTGGTGCAATGAATTCTCCTTCTTTTGTAAATACTGATGCAA
The DNA here is from genome assembly GCA_032716605.1 of Paralithodes platypus. NCBI lineage: Eukaryota > Metazoa > Arthropoda > Malacostraca > Decapoda > Lithodidae > Paralithodes > Paralithodes platypus. The sequence goes on along the minus strand of CM064509.1, from coordinate 53,285,133 downwards.
AACTTCTATTTAGTTCTTCCGCAATTGCTGTATCCTCTTCTATGATTCTGTTTCCACTTTTAATCTTTACGATTGTGGCTTTTATCTTCCTTTTGCCGTTTACAAACTTGAAAAACATTTTTGGATTCTTTTCATAGTTCTCCACTATCCCTTTCTCATGGTTTGCCTCTGACCTCCTCCTCATTTCTGTGTATTTGTTTCTCTCCTCTTTATACTTTTGCCTGTTATCTTCCGAATCCCAGTTTCTCATCTTTTTCCAGGCTTTGTTTTTTCTTCCTGTGCTTGCCTACATTCGCGGTTAAACCATTCTTTGCGATTTCCTTTTTTTCTGTTATTAATGTACTTTGGGACAAAAGTTTTTATACCAGTATCATAGATCTCCATGAATGCCTTGAGTTTTTTGTCTACCTCACTTTCAGATAACACCTGATCCCAATTTTGTGACTTGAAAAAAATCCCGTAGTCCTGCGAAATCGGTTCTGGAATACATCCAGTGATTTTCCTTGTGCTTTTCCCTTTCCTTGGGTAGATTATGCTTCAATACTAGGTCTATGTCGAGAACTGCATGGTCGCTTTTTCCTAGTGGGCATAGGTACTGAATACTTTGAACCTCCTCCTCCCTTCTTGCGAAGAGAAGGTCCAATCTAGCTGGTTGATCACTTCCCCTTACTCTTGTTGACTCTTTTACATGTTGGTATATAGAATTTTCCATGGCCATACTTAAAAATTCATAGCCCAAACTTTCCTCTCCTGTTCCGGGTTCAAGTTCTTCCCAATTCACTTCCTCCTCCATGTCAACATTTTCTGTCCCTCCTCCAAATCCTGTATTCAGACCATCCTAGCTGATTTATATCAAGTTCCTCTCTTAGTTTTGTCTCAGTGAGACATACTATTTCTGGTTTCTTAGTATTGAGTAAGTCTGTTAGTTCTAATTTCTTAGAGATTAGCCCATCGACATTGCTATATAGAATCCTTATACTTTCTAGTCCCCCATTACCTGCTCCAAGTGCCCTATCTGCGGCGGTCTGTTCCCTACCCTCTTTTTCTTTTAGTTTCATAATCTTCCCCTTTCTTACTCTGTAAAAAAACTTATTCTTTTCTTGTTCTGTCCTCTTGCTATTTTCCTCTTTGGTGGTTTTCCTTAGTTCAGCCTCCTTCTTTCTCTCTTCTTCTGGTATGTCCCTCCTGATGTAGATTTTGTCCCTACCCTCTAACCCTTTTAGCCTAGCCGCTACTGCCATGATTTCATCACATGTCCTTCTTAACTTAAATTCAATTTTTACCAGTCTATTGTATTCCTTTGTATATTTTCCCAGCCTAAACATGTCCTGATATTTCCTCCATCCAGGTGTCCTCCTCATCCTTAATAGATTCCAGAATCTTGTTGATGCGACCTTCATCCTTCTCTCTTCATTTTGTCCAGTCTAGTTCCTCCTTTTCTTCCACCCATGATATTATGAGGCAGTTAGCCCTACGACTTCTTCCTGGATGGCCTGAGAGTTTTCGTGGATGCCTTGCTTAACCATTCTTTTTACCTGGTCCTTTATCCTAACATCTTGCTGTTTCTGTTCATCCATTATCTTCCTGAATTCGTCACTGTTTGCCGTCCTTACACTGTCTAAATCTTTTACCACTTGGTCTCTAGTCATGCCCCAAGCATTTTTACCTTCAGAGATACTGGTGTCTAGCCTAGTCATTATCACTGCCTTTTCTCTCTCCACTAACTCCAACCTGTTCTTCAACTCACCATTCTCTGTAACAATTTCCTTCTTAACTGTCTCCAAGCCGGTCACTCGGTCCTCCAAGTTCTTGATTTTGTTCAATAGCATGTAGCAAAATTTTCCAGTGTCCTCTGCCGTCCATGTTTTCATGAAACCGGGAAAATCCGGCTCTCCCTCCGATTCGTCACTCCCGCCTTTATCACCCCTCTCTTCCTCAGCCCCCTCGTCACCTTCATTAACCATCTTCCCCACCTATTTCCTCTTGTAGCTGGAACCAAATATCTTGCCTCTTGTGCTGGGTAATACACTTACATATGGCATATACTTTTACCCACCATACTGAGCCGAGAACTTCCCGCGCCGAAACAACAATATTGTGCGGTCTCTTCCGATGATTCACTCACACCCTCTATTATTAGCCACTAATTTCCCACTTGCCAGCCGAAGTTTACTTGTTTTTTATCACCATCCTTATCCCTGGAGTCCCGTTTACATATGAATAAGAGATAGATTATAGCTCACTCCCGCCTGCAACCATGTAAGTAGAAATCAGCTGGAGCCTGTGGACCGCTTCCTCTCGAGTCAGCTGATGTGTGTGTGTGTGTGTGTGTGTGTGTGTGTGTGTGTGTGTGTGTGTGTGTGTGTGTGTTACTCAGTTACTTGTTCGTCAAGGGGAATCCACGCAATGCGAGCTAAGCTCATTATTATCGCGCCTCCTTAACTGGGAATGTATTGCGTGAAATGCATGTTAAGTGTTTTATGTATTGTTGGAATGGCTGTGGATGTGTGTGTAGTCTGTATTTTAGCCAATTGGCGACATCGGAAACGAAGGCTTAGGGTGGATCTGTATGGTACCATTCTCACTATAGACGGTACCGTCTCGCCCGAAGGCTTAGGTAGCCATCAGCTTAGGTGAACCATATGATACCCATCTCGCCTTGAAAACATTTTTGCCAACCCCAGATGGGACGTCACAACGTCGTCCACTTATTTCAGGTACCTATTTACAGCTAGGTGAACTGAGGCCAACACATGAAAGGAGACAAGCCCAATTTGTCTCCGCCCGGCCGGGGATTGAACCCCCGGCCCCTCGTGTGTGAGACGAGAGCTGTACCACTAGGCTACGGGCTGTGTGTGTGTGTGTGTTACTCAGTTACTTGTTCATCAAGGGGAATCCACGCAATGCGAGCTAAGCTCATTATTATCGCGCCTCCTTAACTGGGAATGTATTGCGTGAAATGCATGTTAAGTGTTTTATGTACTGTTGGAATGGCTGTGGATGTGTGTGTAGTCTGTATTTAGCCAATTGGCGACATCGGAAACGAAGGCTTAGGGTGGATCTGTATGGTGGTACCATTCTCACTATAGACGGTACCGTCTCGCCCGAAGGCTTAGGTAGCCATCAGCTTAGGTGAACCATATGATACCCATCTCGCCTTGTACCATTTTTGCCAACCCCAGATGGGACGTCACAACGTCGTCCACTTATTCCCGGTACCTATTTACAGCTAGGTGAACTGAGGCTAACACATGAAAGGAGACAAGCCCAATTTGTCTCCGCCCGGCCGGGGATTGAACCCCCGAACCCTCGTGTGTGAGACGAGAGCTCTACCTACTAGGCTACGGGCTGTGTGTGTGTATGTGTGTGTGTGTGTGTGTGTGTGTGTGTGTGTGTGTGTGTGTGTGTGTGTGTGTGTGTGTGTGTGTGTGTGTGTGTGTGTGTGTGTGTGTGTGTGTGTGTGTGTGTGTGTGTGTGTGTGTGTGTGTGTTAGAGAGAGAGGGTCTGCCTGTGTGTATATACGGTATAATACTCTGAAGGAATAATAAGAAAAGTAGCACTTCACTACAGTAAATAACTAAAATTGATTTATGAAAATGAGATATGTGTCCTGGCACTTGTACCATATTCCAGGTGTGTCATGATAGGTCAATAATAGCAGTAATAAACAATAAAACAAACTCAGTGAGGGAGAGAGCTACCAAAAGTAATGAGCGACCCCTGCCATGACTTTAGATATTCCCAAAAGAGCGAGACCTGGACCCCTAGCACCGTCAGAGAGCTGTTGTGAATATTTTTGGAGTCTTGCTCGCCTCTATGACCATCTTCTCCACCTCCAAGTCTGCCATTAGCTGCTCCAGAGGCTCCAGGCCCTGCTTCAGTGTGGAGGGGTGGTCACACTCAGCTTCGGAGAACTCTAGTGTGTGGCGACGGCTATACGGTTCCTCCACGTCCGGTCTCGTCCACTTTTCACCATAGTCGGCACTGAGGATTACAAAGCTCGATATAGCTTCTTAGTATAGTATCTAGTTTTTCTTCAAATTATTCTTAAGATTATAAGATTAGTAAAACTGTAAGAACATATACATTATTCGTTAAAATTAATAATGGAGACTTTAATACAGTACTGTACATAAATTCATACATATTGGTGTATAAATATACCGTACTATAAAAAGAATTATACATACCAGTGATTATCAAAACACATTATTAGGGGAAAATTTTAACTAAATCATGTAGGCTAGTAATGAATGAATGGGAGTTGCAGGGTCTGTTAAATATGTTTGGAACAGTGTGCGAAAAACGGAATCTGAAGGTAAATGCGGGGAAGAGCAAGGTTATGGTCTTCGAAAGGGGTGAAGCCACAGAGTGTGAGGTGAAGTTGAATGGTCAGGCTATGGAGATTGTCAGCTCATTTAAGTATCTGGGCAGTGTGTTGAGTAAAGATGGGACTATGGATGAAGAAGTGCGGGAGAGGGTGCAACAGGGGAGGAGGGTTGTAGGAACGCTGAAAGCAGTAACAAGAAATAGGGTGGTCAGTATGGAAGTGAAGAAGTCCTTGCATGACAGTGTGGTAATCCCGACACTGACTTACGGAAGCGAAGCATGGACGTTGGTGGAGAAACTCAGACCAAGAGTGAGAGGGGTAGAAATGAGTTACTTGAGAAGTGCGTGCGGAGTTACATGGAGGGATAGACAGACGAATGAGGAAGTAAGGAGGAGGTGTGGTGTGGAGGTAGATGTGCTGGAAAGTGTGAAAAGGAACACCTTGAGATGGTTCGGCCATATGGAACGTATGGGAAACGAGAGAATGACTAAGAGGGTGTACGAGAGCGAGGTGGAAGGACAGAGACCGAAGGAGAGGTGGAGGGATAGAGTGAAGAAGTATATGGATGAAGGCGGTGCTGGTTGGGAGGAGGGGCGTCGACTGAATGGGGACAGAGGTGCCACCCCTTCGGGGATCACAGCGTCAGGCAATAGATAGATAGATAGATAGATTGAAATAATGATATAGATAACATATTTCTCACTAATTTTACCAAACAAAACAATGATCCAAAGTTACATGTACTGTACACATAATTATGAAATTTAAATTGATTGAATTAATAGTGATATAGACAACATCTGTCTCACTAATTTCACAAGTTAAAACAATGATTTGAGATAACATTCACCCATAATAATGTACTGTGTGTAATTAACGGTAATCTGTATTGTGTACGGCTTACTAAGGTGGTAATAAATTAACACAAATCTGGAAAAACATTAGTCTAATAAGGGAATTTCTCATTTATGCGTACAAATCAGAAATGTTAAATATGAAAGATGAACAGCATGCATCTGATCTAAGATACTAATAAACTTTATGAAAATACTGCATGATCGATATCACTTCAGCATTATTCAAAGTTATTAGCTGAAGTTTCAAGATACCTTCCGATTGTCAGTTAAATGGTTTCAGTAAAGTACAGGCCTGAGTGAAGGAGGCTGTGGAAGGATCTCAGGGTTTATTTAATAGTGACCTCATGTGCTTTTGACAAGGAGCGATGGACACCATAGAATGCTACTGAATCAACTTTCTCTTCATAATTGCTGAGGGGCACAGGGTCCTGGATGGGGCTTTGGTTTCCCGGGCGTTTCCGCACCCTCCTCAGCTCCCCGCCATGGAGTGGCTTCGGTCACCCAGGCTTTATTGTGGTCGGCAGGGAGGGTTCTGTGGGGGCGCTCGGTTATGGCCTTGGCCTTGCTCAGGACCTTGGGGCTGTTCGGCCAGGCAGCTTGGGGAACAACAACAACAACAACAACAACAACAACTGAATCAAGGAAGTTATCAACTTTACTCTGGGGTACGACTTAATGTTAGTCGATATCAAGCAAGTCCTCCAAACCTATTGCTCTCGGTGGATGATAGAGGCGGGGGCGCTGGTCCCTGCTTCTTGACGGGTCGGGCATAGCTGTAGTCTGGGTCCCCGCGCGAGGGTCTGTGTCCTGGCCGCTGCGGAGGATGGTCCTGGCCTCGGGAGCGGCGATACGAAGCCGTGGTGCACTTGGCCTCATCTGAACTCTCCTCGTGGCTGGTAGTCGACTCTGTTCTCGACCTCCCGCATCCCACCATGTCTGCCACTACTTGGTAATCCCCATCTGGTAAGGGGTATGATTGTATTGTAATGTACATCAAATGGAAGTGATGAATGATGTATACAGTAAATGTTTAAAAGTATTCCAGTAACACAAACACTGTGTATTACTGTACTCTGTTATCAATGCCTCTCTTGCCTCCAAATCCGCCACCATTTGGTAGTCCCCAGCTGGCCAGAGTTACGATCATATTAAAGGATTAATTGAATGTATGTGATGAATTACAATAAAGTGCTTAAAATATTCTAATGGCGAGTCTAAATAGCACAAACACACTTTCTATTTTTATCACTCTCTGTAGACTCTCTATGAGAGAAACTTTAAAACAAGATAAATACATTAATTTTGATATTTTCTCAAGAATCTTTACTTAGAGTATTATCACATTTTGCAATTAATGATATTTAATTACTAAACTAACCTTGTTTGAAGAGCGCAGGAACCCGCAGCGCTCGATTGTTACCTAAAGCAGCACAGAAGGACACCAAGTCTGGCTCTGCAGTCGTGTCTGTATCTGTTGTCAATTCACTGCTTGTCACTACACCTAAAGGAGAAAGAGGGTAGACTTAGATTATTAGTAAGATGTTAATTTATTATCAAAGTACATTATAGGTAATTTCGATGCTTTGGAAAGATGACTGGTGTGCTGGTTCAGTGTAGTGAAATGCATAGGAGGAGGGGGTGTTTGTGAGAGTTAACTTGATTACTCTCTGTGTAGGTGAGGCATAAATAGGAACAGTGAGAGAAGCCAGGCAAATGAAACACAAGTTCCAACAACTCCTTATCATATGCCTATGTGGCCTCCCCTGGGTACTGTACATCCTGCTTGATTGGTGCCTACAATTTATTAATAAGCAATCAACCTCTGAATGTGCTCATGAGCATAACGCCTCCAAGCATTCTATCCTGTCAATAAGTGACATATCTATTTCCAGTCCATCTTCGTCAACAGAGAGTTCGTCCAATTCCAAGGCTTTCTATCCACTCTTTTAGCACACTTTCTTTATAGTGCTGGAATGCTAACATATCCACCAACATATTTCGAGGGAAAGGGTTCTTTCCTCTCCTAGGTGCACTGCCTTACCGGGGCTGATGAGCTGCACCTACCTGTACTGTACCACAGTATTAGAGTGGCCGTATATTTGTGGTGTGCACATATTCTGCACCGTAATCATGTCTTGGGTTTGTTCCGGTTGGGGTTCTGTCTCCCTCCTCACCTTTGATACTCAGTGGCAGTTAAAGAACGGTTACAAGTTTATTCACTGATGAACTACCGGTACCTCCTAACCAAGAGAAGGGTGGTATACAATGAGGAGGTCGATACCTGGGTACTAGCTACCAAAATTAAGTAATATAATTTTGGAATAGAGTGTACACTCCTCCCTCGGGTAGCGCGGGTATATCGTACTGGGACCGCGCCGCGCTACGCAAACACGCGCTACACAAAGCAAAGAACTTATGGGATTAATTCTATTGGTTCTGACGACTTCCCCAAAGTCACCTTTTTTACCATTTACCACCCAATAACCTTACCAAATATGGATCAAACATTAGTAACAGACAACCTAACCCTATTTTACAGATCATATCTATGAAATGAGACACACAGGTAAGTTACTGTTCATTACCTTGTCGAGTGGTGCTGTGGATGTGGTGCGTCGCCTCCCTCTCTCTCCTGCCCACCCGCCTGCCCCCTCCCCTCCCCTCCCCTCTCCCACGACACCAAGATGGGCGTCACTGAGAGGAGGTTGAAGGCCTTGAGGAGGTTGAAGGCCTTCCCAGGTTCTGGTCGTCTTCGCCGAACCCTGAGAACAATGACATGTTGTCGTCAATGTCAACGTCAGAAGGGAGGGAGTCCGAATCGTCACCCAGCTGGCGTTCTTCCTCCTCCGAATCGTCACCCTGCTGCCGTTCCTGCTGTTCCTGGCGGTCACGGAAAAACTCTGTGATCCTTCTCTGTTGGCGAGCATTGACCCTCTCAGTAAACATCTCAGAGTAGTGTCTCAGCAGAGTTGAGAGTTGCATAGACGTTGCTCGAGCCCTATCCCTATTTGGATCCTTGTTCTGGATACGGTCAGCCAAGCGATCAGCCAACTCGACGATCTCACGTAAGTCACTGGTGATAGGGTCTCCATCGTTAACTCCATCTTCGGCAGGCGCTTCTTCATCCGCTAGTTCCTCATCCAATTCCTGCAGTAAGTCCTCGGGATCCTGCTCAGGTGGAACAATCATCTCTCGGACGTCTTCCTCGTTGATATCTTGTAGGCCTGCCACGTTACGAGCTGCTGCCACTGCCTGTTCAACCGCCGCTTCTACCCTCTGACGCTCACCTGGCAGGTCTAGCTTGTGGCCAGGTAACCCCTCCAAAATATTCCTCCATGCGTGGTGGATAGTGGGCTGGTTGATTGAGTTCCAACTCTCGACAATGAAGTAAATTCCCATTTTTATGTGGAATTGCTTCCAAAATTGGAAGACTGTAAGGGTGGCTGGATTTTCAAGGGGATCTTGGGCTTGTGCAGGGGCTTGTTCAGGGGCTGGATCTTGGGCTTGTTCAGGGGCTTGGTCAGGGGCTGGATCTTGGGCTTGTTGTGGGACGGCATTGGGGTCATCAGGCTCAGAATCCAGGTCGGACATCTGATCAATTTCTTCATTTGTGTCGGTTGCAGAATCCAACATTAAGAAGGTCTTCGTGGCATAGGCAGCTTTAAGACAGGCGATGATCTCCTGATCTAATGGCTGTAGAAGAGAGGTTGTGTTGGGTGGCATAAACATCACCTTTATTGAAGGGTGTCTGTCAACTAGCAGGGGCGAATGACCAGGTGCGTTGTCCAGCAAGAACAGGATCTTAAAAGCTAGATTTTTCCGCAGACAAAACTGTTCAAGTTCAGGTACAAGATATTTATCAAACCACTCAAGACTGAGGGCAGCTGACATCCAGGCTTTCTTGTTGGACATCCAATGCACGTTGAGACGTGACATGTCTAAGTTCCTGTAGGGGCGAGGTTTCTTAGCTCGGTGGATGACTAGGGGCTTCATCTTGCAAGACCCTGAAGCATTGCACGTCAAGAGCAATGTTACCCTATCCTTTGCCCCTTTGCCCCTTTGAAACCCTTGGCGCTCTTCTGCTTCCTGTGGATGTAGGTGCGTTTGGGCATTTTTTCCAAAAAAAGCCTGTCTCATCGGCGTTGAAAATCTGGTCAGCTGAATATCCACCCTCTTCTATAATCTGGCGTAGGTAGGCAGGAAATTCTCGGGCAGCTGCAACATTGGCACTTGCGGCTTCTCCAGTTATTCGCACATTCTTAACCTTCTCTCGATTAAGAAAAGACCAGAGCCATCCGTGTGACGCTTGAAATGGTGGCGGGTTAGGCACGCTCAACTTGACAGCAACTTCTAGATAAAGTTTTTTGGCCTTCTGACGAATAGCTTTTCCATCAAGAGGGACCCCCCTCCTGCTTTGGCGATCAATATAACGACCAACAAGTTTCTCAGTCGTTTTGAGAACAGGGTTGGCTACCTTAAAGGCATGTTGACTCGCTACGCCTGGGTTACCCTTGAGAACTTTTCATATCTTGTCTCTATTCTTGAAGATTGTTCGTATTGTCGATTCATTCACCCCATAAGTATGGGCAATATGTGCCTTCTTGGTACCAGATTCCACCTTCTTCACCACCTCTAGCTTCTCTGCATAAGTGAACTTGCGGCGCTTGAGTGGTGGGGGCATGATTGCGGTGATACTTGGTAGAACAGAAACGATTTGGGAGGGCACTATGTTATCACGGAGACACGCGGCGTAGGACTAGGCCTAGCCAAGCGTGGGGGAGGCCGAGCCGAGCCGAGCCGAGCCTAGCCGAGTCTGACGTCACGAGTCTACCGAGTCTGACGTCACGGCCGAGATATGGCGAGAGATGCCGAGCCCCCAGCCGACCACAGAGCGCGCTACATAAATAAAAGCGTGTTAGATGCTGACTCGGCACACTAGGGATACCCGTGTTAGACCAAAACCGCACTGTCCAAAGCCGCGCTACCCGAGGGAGGACTGTATACTACAGTATTAACATTTTTGTAATGGGACTGTAAATAACTAGTTATCTAAATTTGTGATCTTCTAAACTACAGTGATAATAGTGTCAGTTTTGTGACCACATATATTATGGAAGCTTTCTACTAATGTGATCTAACTGCACCAAAGTTCTTGTAACCTACAGTACTGTACTGTAATTTTTGCTAAAGAATTAAGTTCATCCGAGTTGGAACTGACCGACTACCCTACCCAAAACTCGTTCATCATGCTGGCATCTATTTCAGTACAGTACATTCTATCTTGGCTAACCTTAGATGATTTTTCTGTGTATCAAAGCTCTCCTGTTTCGAAGAAGTAATTTAGAAAGGTGTTACAGTATATATTTACTTTAAGTCTGCTTAATGCAAGACGAGTTTGGTCAACAAAGGAAGGCCTTCTTCGGCTAATGTCATTAAAAGGTTAGGCAGTAGGCCTACCTTTAGTAAGATACCATACAACTATTCACAAAATCTAACAGCTTCTACAGTTCTTAGGCATTCTCACTGACAGAAACAGTTACATACATACATACATGCATAAAATTTTAAGACTGAGTGTTCCACACATAAGTGCAGTTTCAGTCTCTTGTCCTAATGGCGGCGTTCCAGGCAACCCTGTTAAGGGCTGCTTCACTTGTCAAGTTCTTGGATTTGAGATCGGCGCGTATAGTCCGATCCCAGGTCTTCCTCGGTCCACCCCTTGGTGCAGCTCCCTCCACAATCACAGACCTGCATTTTTTCACCCAATTTTGTTCATCCATTCTCTCCACATGTCCATACAATACAATAGTAATGTTCATCACTTTCACTATATCAAAATGAGAGCAGTCCTACAATTTTACCAAAGTACAGTACTGTAGTGTATATGAGTTGGTGACAATGCGCATGGCGTTAGTCATCTAAGTGAGTTGGGAACACTGTGAGAGGATAGGGAGAGACGGCTGTAAACAATGACTGTAAAAGCGGGCTGAGGAATAAACCACTAAAGTACAGCGGAATTTGTGTCAACCCTTTAATTATATGCTGTACATTACATTTGGCGACGAGGATGAAGTTCGCTAGCATGTGCTGAGATGACCAGAAGCCGAAAATAGTGAAGACAGGCAAGATGAGCAGCTCAGTAATACTGGATGTTGGTGGCCTCAGGGAGTTTGATGTCCAAGGTGAACGCCATTCCCTAGCACAAAGATGGAAGCTGTGGAAGAGATTTTTCAATCTATTCGTTGTTGGGAAGGGTGTGAAAGAGGAGCAACAGAAGACTGCATTACTTCTTCATACTGCTGGATCGGCAGTGCAAGAAATCTTTTATGCCTTGGTGGGTGAGGATGATGCGAAGGGCTACAGTGAAACAGTGAAGATTCTAGACGAGTATTTTACACCTAAGACTAATATACCTTTTGAGAGACATGTGTTTAGACAGATAAGCCAGCCAAGTACGGAGACAGTAGATCAGTATGTGTGTAGGCTAAGACAGCGTAGTGCAACTTGTGATTTTGGAGATAAGGTAGAAGAATACATGAGGGACCAGCTGATTGATAAATGTTATTCTCCAAAACTGAGAAGGAAATTTTTAGAATTGGATGGCTCTGTAACACTGCAGAGGTTGCTCCAAGTGGCGAGGGCTCAAGAAGCAGTTGACAGGCAAATGGAGGTAATGGGAGTAGACAAGCCTAGCCCTAGCCCTACTACAAGCCAGGTCAGCGAGGTGGATTCCGAAGTGAACGCTATGAGGGGGGAGACTCGACGTGGAAGGAACCCAGCCTACCTAGGATCATGTACAAGCAGCCGTGCAGGGAGGAACGACGACAACCAGGACCAGGTCAAGAAAGAATGTTATCACTGTGGAGGTTTTGGCCACTTTGCCAGGGATGAATTTTGTCCAACGAGAGGACGTAAGTACAACAAGTGTGGCAAAGTAGGACATTTCAGGATGAAGTGCCGCACCCCAATACCTGTGGATTACCAGCGGGAGGCACGGCAAGGAGGGAAGACTACCACCAACACGCACTTGGTTGAGAGTGGGAGTAACAAAAGGGGACAATTTACTGGGGACAACAGGGAATTTGCATTTTCCGTATCAAATGAATACAAAGATCAGAATAGGCCTAATGTGTTAATTCAGCTTCAGGTTGGGGGTGTTCGAGTGAAGGATGTAATGATTGATTCGGGAGCTACTAGTACTGTAATGGGGGTAGAAACTTGGGAAATGTTAAAATCTTGTAAAGTTAAATGCAAATCAAGAAAAGGTGCAAAGCAGTTATTTGCTTATGGTAGTAGTGAACCCCTGCCTACATTAGGAACTTTTACAGCAGAGGTTCACTGCCCAGCCAATGATCAGAGATGTGTAGCTGAGTTTGTTGTGGTCGACTGGCCAGGGAGGACCCTCTTGTGCAAAAATACTGCAGAAACCCTTAATATTTTGAGAATTGGGCCATTTCATGTAAACAATGTTAGTGAACTGCCGGAGGAGATAAAGGACAAATACGACAAACTCTCTGTGGGTATTGGGAAGCTAAAAGATTATGAGCTTAAACTGAACATTGACGAGAGTGTTTTCCCGGTGGCTCAAAGAGTGAGAAGAATTCCATTCGGTTTAAGAGATAAGGTGGATCACAAACTGGATGAGTTATTGAAGAACGACATGATCGAGGAGGTACCGGAGGGTCCCACTAGCTGGGTATCCCCTTTAGTTGTAGCCCCAAAACAAAATGGTGATGTTAGAATTTGTGTTGACATGAGAAAGGCTAATGAGGCTATAATCAGGGAATGCCAACCTATTCCAACTGTGGAGGAACTGCTGCAAGACCTAAATGGAAGTACTGTATTCAGTAAACTTGATCTAAAGTGGGGTTTTCACCAGATAGTTTTGGATGAATCAAGTCGGTACATTACAACTTTTGCTACTCACAGGGGACTTTACAGGTATAAGCGGTTAATGTTTGGGGTCAGTTCAGCACCTGAGAAATACCAGCAGATAATCCAGGGGGTGATCAGGAGTTGTAAAGGGGTAGCCAATATTGCTGATGATCTCATTGTTTATGGGAGGGATGAGAAAGAACATGATGAGAGGTTACTAGCAGTTCTGAGCAGGTTGGAGGAGGCTGGTCTTACCCTCAATGCAGGGAAGTGTGAATTCAGGCTTAGGAAACTCAATTTTTTTGGTCACGAGATAACACAGAATGGTGTGAAACCTAGTGAAGAGAAAATAGGTGATATACGAGATGCAGTGGCACCGAGTAATACAGGGGAAGTGAGATCATTCATAGGGCTTGTGCAGTATGTGTCTAGATTTATACCAAATTTGTCAACTGTAGCTGAGCCAATTCAGAGGCTTACTCGCAAAAATGTAACGTTTGAGTGGGGTGAGGAGCAACAGAGAAGTTTTGACCATTTGAAAGAATGTCTAACGTCAACAAGAGTACTTGCATATTTCAAGCCAAATTGTAAAACGAGGATTGTAGCAGATACCTCGCCAACTGGTCTAGGGGCAGTTTTACTTCAGCTGCTAGGTGGTCTATGGAGGGTAATATCCTATGCCTCCAGGAGCTTGACAGACGTCGAGCGCAGGTATAGCCAGACAGAAAGAGAAGCACTAGCACTAGTGTGGGCATGGGAGAGGTTTAATCTGTATGTGTTTGGTCGTAAATTTGAATTAGAAACTGACCACAAACCATTAGAGTTCATCTATTCATCTAGATCAAAACCGTCAGCCCGAGTAGAGAGGTGGGTACTCAGGCTGCAGGCATATGATATTAATGTTGTATACCGACCGGGTGTAGGCAATATTGCTGATGTGTTATCTAGGCTGAATTCTGGAGTACAGAGGGACAAAGGTGAAACTTATGACTATGTTCGGGCAGTAGTGGAGAGCAATGTTCCTGTTGCTTTATTAGCAAGAGAGATTGAGAAAGAGTTCATCAATGATGATCAGTTACAGAGGGTAAAAACCAGTATTAAAACTGGAGACTGGAGGCTTACTAAAGCTACACCATTCTTTCCTATTAAAGAAGAACTTTGTGTTTATGGTGAACTCTTGCTGAGAGGCAACAGGATTGTGATACCACAAAGCTTGAGGGATAGGGTACTTGAGCTAGCCCATGAAGGACACCAGGGTATAGTAAAAACAAAATACAGGTTGCGAAGTAAAGTATGGTGGCCTAAAATTGATGCAGATGTGGAGAAAAGATGCAAGACTTGTCAAGGGTGCCAAGCAGTGGGTGATTACCCAGCACCTGAACCAATGTCACAGGTTTTGCCTCCCAGTGGACCGTGGCAGGATTGTAGCGCAGACCTGTTGGGGCCTTTACCAACAGGAGAATCCCTGTTAGTGATAGTAGACTACTACAGTAGGTTCTTAGAGGTGGTGATTATGAAGTCTGTAACTAGCACTAAAGTAATAGAAGCCCTTCTACCAATTTTTGCCAGGTTCGGCATGCCTGTTTCACTCAGGACAGACAATGGGACCCAGTTTGTTTCAGAAGAGTTTGAAGCCTTTTTAGCAGAAAATGGTATTGAACACAGGAAAACAACACCTTTGTGGCCACAAGCAAATGGGGAAGTGGAGAGACAGAACCGTACAATCATGAAATTTCTGCGGGTGGCACAGGTGGAAGGGAAAAACTGGCGTCAGGAGCTTCTGAAATTCCTTATTGCTTACAGGTCAACACCTCAGGTGACTACTGGAACTACTCCTTACTTTTTTATGTTTGGGCATGAGATGAGATCAAAATTACCTGAATTACAACCTGGTACCGGTAGTGAGTTTTACAATGAGGAATTTAGGGATAAAGACTGGTCTAATAAAATAAAAGGTAAAGTGTACGCTGATGAAAAGAGACATGCATCTGAGCGAGTCATTGAGCCTGGAGACCTGGTCTTAATGTGGTGATGGGCTGGTCTATCAGAGTGAGAACTGAGCGATCTCTGCCATACCCATAGCTTACTCTGACTGTTCCTTTAACTTATATATTTTCTAGATCTCAAGTGACGGCGTCTTTTCCGTGGATTGACCTCCCAATCTACCAAGATTGGAAGCTAAAGCGTCACATTTTTCCCTTGCCCCTCAACTTTCTCTTCATAATTGCTGAGGGGCACAGGGCCCTGGGTGGGGCTTTGGTTTCCCGGGCGTTTCCGCACCCTCCTGAGCTCCCCGCCATGGAGTGGCTTCGGTCACCCAGGCTTTATTGTGGTCGGCAGGGAGGGTTCTGTGGGGGCGCTCGGTTATGGCCTTGGAATTGCTCGGGGCCTTGGGGCTGTTCGGCCAGGCAGCTTGGGGAACAACAACAACAACAACAACCTGGTCTTAGTCAGGCAAGCTAAAACAAACAAACTGTCTCCCAATTTCTGTCCTGAACCATTTGAGGTTATTTCTAGAGAGGGAGGGGAAGTGACGGTTAGAAGTGAGTCTGGGGGACAATTGAGGAGAAACTTGTCGTTTGTAAAGAAGTATTGGGAACCGAGTGTATCAGAAGCAAATGATAAGGGTGTAAGCTTGGAGGGAAACGCAACATCACCTCTGCACACTGCTAATCGTGTGCCGGTGCCAGTAATTCCAGTTAGTTCCCCAGTGATACCGGTACAGTTATCCCCATCTGGTCAAAATATACATGAAAAGAATGGACATGTGGTTGAAAGAATACCAGTACCAATAATACCTAGAAGTCCTACAGGTGGGCAAGAATCCCCAGGTTATCAAATCACTAGAGTTAGACCAGCAGGAAATCAGAAGGCCAAAACGATTTGAGGGCTATGATTTGTCTGGCGGATAGTGTAGAGAATGGTGTTGTGGATTGCCTCTAGGGTAGGTTACAGTACAGTACCGGTAGATAATTTGATACCAGTATCTTTATTATCATTTTATGAATATTATTGGTCGGCTAGAAATATGTTTATCATTTTCAGGTACTGTATTGAGAATGTAATTGATGCCATTATTATGTTAATCTTTGATTTTCTCAGATGCCAAGTGTGCCTTTATGTTATTGTCTATTCATAAAAAGGGTTTATGTCTAAAGAAGGGAGGGATGTAGTGTATATGAGTTGGTGACAATGCGCATGGCGTTAGTCATCTAAGTGAGTTGGGAACACTGTGAGAGGATAGGGAGAGACGGCTGTAAACAAAGACTGTAAAAGCGGGCTGAGGAATAAACCACTAAAGTACAGCAGAATTTGTGTCAACCCTTTAATTATATGCTGTACATTACAAGTACGTAATTTTAAGATATCCTCATTAAATAAACTCGTACATGAAATCTTTCGTTTATTATATTTTTAATTTTGTTTTTGTCATATTATAGTTTTTAATCTCTACATAAAAGATTTTCCCCAACTCAACTACATACGCATTCACTCTCTGTCAACCTTTCAATGAAGGTGGTACAAATACAATTTTGTTGGTTTCATATGCATCCCACCAACACTATTGCACCACCCTATAACCAGCATAATAGACTGACTGAAATAATTATTTCTCTCTCTCTCTCTCACCACCCTATGTCAATATTAGAGAGCCAAGCTGGTGGCAGCAACAGCAAACGTCTAACCGAGAGCCAACTCCACAGGAGTGTGGGGGTTCGAGCCTCGCTCAGAGCAAACATGTAAAAACTACCAGTTGCCCAGATGTGCACCTGGCCTGTATTCTCTCCACACTCATCAACATCATTCATATACTGTATATGTAATTTTCAAGATAATATGGACTTACAAGGCATCAAATCACCCATCCTCACCGGTAGTGGTCTGCTAATGATACAAAGTCTTTCGAGTCAAAAGAGAGTGTGTTAGTTAAGCCATGTTAGTCCTAAAAAATATGCTTGCCTTCCAAATAACATGTAGCCAGAGATAGAATCTAAATAATAAACACATGGCAATCCTCTGAATTGATTTATGGACAGACAAAGGTATACTGCATGTATGTACTCAGGCATATACCCCATAAATGGGGGTGGCCGACACGAGACAGAGCCCGAACAGAAATAAAATTTAAAGTTCCTAGTCTTAGGGTCCGGGACTACTTTCGCGTTCCCTCGCCCCTTTCTCTGTCTCGTCGAGTAGGAGAATTATCTATCTATCTATCTATCTATTGCCTGACGCCGTGATCCCCGAAGGGATGGCCACGAACGAACCGCCCTCATGCACCTCTGTTCCCAGTCAGTCGACGCCCCTCCTCCCAACCAGCACCGCCTTTATTCATATACTTCCTCACTCCATCCTTCCACCTCTCCCTTGGTGCACCTCTCCCTCGGTGTACCTCTCCCTCTCTGTCCTTCCACCTTGCTCTCGTACACCCTCTTAGTCAATCTCTCGCTTTCCATACGTTCCATATGGCCGAACCATCTCAAGTTGTTCCTTTTCACACTTTCCAGTACATCTACCTCCACACCACACCTCCTTCTTACTTCCTCATTCGTCTGTCTATCCCTCCATGTAACTCCGCACGCACTTCTCAAGTAACTCATTTCCACCGCTCTCACTCTTGGTCTGAGTCTCTTCCCGAACGTCCATGCTTCGCTCCCGTAAGTCAGTGTCGGGATTACCACACTGTCATGCAAGGACTTCTTCACTTCCATACTGACCACTCTATTTCTTGTTACTGCATTCAACGTTCCTACAACCCTCTTCCCTTGTTGCACCCTCTCCCGCACTTCTTCATCCATAGTCCCATCTTTAATCAACACATTGCCCAGATACTTAAAAGAGCTGACAATCTCCATAGCCTGAATGTTCAACTTCACCTCACACTCTGTGACTTCATCCCTTTCGAAGACCATAACCTTGCTCTTCCCCGCATTTACCTTCAAATTCCGTTTTTCGCACACTGTTCCAAACTCATTTACCAGACCCTGCAACTCCCATTCATTATCGCTCATCAGAACTATATCATCCGCAAACAGCAGTATAGGCAGCTTCCACTCATTTCCCTCCCTTTTCAGCGATACACCAACATCCACTGCTCTTCCTAGTATTTCTTTCATGACTCCATCCATATATACAGTAAACAACCACGGGGACATCACACACCCCTGTTTCAACTCAACACTCAGGTCAAAGAATTCGCTCTGCTCATTCTCCACACATAGTGTTTCCCCGGACTGGCACTTTCCGCCCAATAGTATAGGGGCCCGAACCTGGTGGTAGCGCTCCAGGAGGCTGCCTTGTCATTTGGCAAAAAATATCAGGCCAGTCGTAGTGCCGTGTACGCGCACGGGGTGCGTCCCTGCGGCTGGTTCTGGTGGGGCGTACCGAGGCCACTGGATCCTACCCCCTTGTAATCACTTGGGGGATGGTGCTGGGAATGGTCCCGGGGTAGACTGGAGCCGGAGTTCTGGGGGGGGGGGGGGGGGGGGGGGATGCCCATCTGCCAGCCAAACCTACCTAACTATGACTAAAATCAAAGAAAATAAATGTAAGTCCGATGAGAAACAAAACCGCACAGGACAATGACAAATGCCCCCCACAAACTCAGACTTGCTAGTGTGAATGTTGGTAGTTTGAATCTGCGTGCGAATGAAGTGGCTGAGATGTGTGAGAGGAGGCGAGTGGACGTCTGCTGTACCCAGGAAACACTCTGGAAGAGGCATGGGGTACAGTGGATTGTCGGAAGGAGGAAAAGATATAGGATATACTGGATGGGTGTGGAGACTGATAAAGCGAAAGGAGGAGTGGGTGTTCTGGTGGCTGAAGAGCTGGCGGAAAGTGTGCTTCAGATTACGAGAGTTAGTGAAAGGCCGATTGTTTTGAAGTTGAAAGTTGGTGAAAGAATTCTGAATGTGATATCTGCATATGCCCCACAGGCTGGTTTACAGAAAGAGATAAAAGAGGACTTCTGGAATGACACCGTCAGTGTCATTTCAGGCATCTCGGAAAATGAAATAACTATCGTGGGGGGGGGACCTCAATGGTCACGTGGGAGCATCTGCAGATGAATACGAGGGGGTACATGGAGGAATTGGTTACGGAAGGAGAAATCTAGAAGGCGAATATATATTGGAGTCCTGCGTTGCACTCAACATGGTTGTGTGTAACACAAAGTTCAAGAAAAGACAGAACCACCTGATCACATATAACTCTGGGGTCTCCAGTAGCCAGATAGATTACTTCTTGGTTAACAGGAAAGACTGGAAACTAGTTCGAGATGTAAAGGTCATCCCGAGCGAAGAATGTATCCCCCAGCATAAGCTACTTGTGTGCGACATGAGCTTATACAGAGATCCTAAGCGCAAGAAGGTTTACATACCCAAAAGGAAAGTGTGGCTGCTGAAGGACAAGGAAGTTAGGGATAGGTTTCATAATGAACTGGAGGAAATGAATAGAAATAAGGAAGCTAGGCCTAACGATGTAAATAGCCAATGGAACTTTCTTAAGCATAGCCTTATCGCTGCCACTGACAAAGTCTGTGGGAAAACAAAGGGTCACCCCAGGAATAAGACCTCTTGGTGGTGGAACGATGAGGTAGAACATGCTGTGAAAGAGAAAAGGAGATGCTTCAAAGCATGGAAGAAAGGAGGCAGCAGGGAGGAATACCGGGCAGCTAAACGAACTGCCAAAAGAGTTATTTACAATGCTAAAAATCGCATTAAGGACCTGGTCCTCGAACAAGTGTGTAACACTGACAATCCCAATGGGATCTTCAACCTAGCTAGGCGAGTTAAAAATGACAGTAGGGATATTATAGGTGAACAGTGTGTTAGAGATGATAATGGGAAGATTGTGTATGCAGAAAATGAAATCAGAGAAGCATGGAAGGTACACTATGAACGATTGCTAAATGTAGAGTTTGAATGGGATAAGGAACAGCTTAGTATCGAAAAACCAATATCTGGGCCCCCTCCTTTGATAGCACCAGCTGTAGTGAGCGACGCAATCAATAAAATGAAGGACGGTAAAGCTCCAGGTTGCTCCGACATTGTCGCTGAGATGATAAAAGCCTCAGGGGAGATTGGTGAAAACTTAGTCACTGAGTTGATAAACACCATTATTAAAGATGAGAAAATCCCAGAGGATTGGCTCAAAGTGTAATAGTAAATATATACAAAGGAAAAGGGGATGCGCTAGATAGAGGAAATTATAGGGGCCTGAAAATGCTTGACCAAATCATGAAGGTCTGTGAGAGAGTCCTTGAGGGTTTGATCAGGCAAAGCATCTCTATTGATGATATGCAGTTGGTTTTATGCCAGGACGTAGTACAACCGATGCTATCTTCATAGTCAGGCAGATACAGGAAAGATACTTACTAAAAGGCAGGGATCTTTACTTTGTGTTTGTGGACCTGGAGAAGGCCTTTGATAGGGTACCTAGAGATGTTGTACAGTGGGCTATGAGGAAACTTGGTGTGGAAGAGTGGCTGGTGCGTGTGATAATGAAGATGTACGAGGATTCGCGAAGTTCGGTGAGGGTGAAGGGTGTACTGAGTGATGAGTTCGCAGTCCGTGTTGGAGTCCATCAGGGTTCAGTGTTAAGCCCCCTCCTCTTTATTATGGTCTTGGAGGCGCTGTCTAGAGTTTTTAGAGGCGGACTCCCGTTGGAACTGTTTTATGCAGACGATTTAGTCCTAATAGCTGACAGTATGCAGGATGCTGAGGCCAAATTCAGAGAGTGGAGAGAAGGCATGGCGAGCAAGGGTTTAAGAGTCAATATTAACAAAACCAAGGTTATGCATTGTAGTTTGAGACGAGGCAATGTGGAAAAGAGCGGTGCATACCCATGTGCAGTGTGTGTGAAAGAGATAAAAGAGGACTTCTGGAATGACACCGTCAGTGTCATTTCAGGCATCTCGGAAAATGAAATAACTATCGTGGGGGGGGGACCTCAATGGTCACGTGGGAGCATCTGCAGATGAATACGAGGGGGTACATGGAGGAATTGGTTACGGAAGGAGAAATCTAGAAGGCGAATATATATTGGAGTCCTGCGTTGCACTCAACATGGTTGTGTGTAACACAAAGTTCAAGAAAAGACAGAACCACCTGATCACATATAACTCTGGGGTCTCCAGTAGCCAGATAGATTACTTCTTGGTTAACAGGAAAGACTGGAAACTAGTTCGAGATGTAAAGGTCATCCCGAGCGAAGAATGTATCCCCCAGCATAAGCTACTTGTGTGCGACATGAGCTTATACAGAGATCCTAAGCGCAAGAAGGTTTACATACCCAAAAGGAAAGTGTGGCTGCTGAAGGACAAGGAAGTTAGGGATAGGTTTCATAATGAACTGGAGGAAATGAATAGAAATAAGGAAGCTAGGCCTAACGATGTAAATAGCCAATGGAACTTTCTTAAGCATAGCCTTATCGCTGCCACTGACAAAGTCTGTGGGAAAACAAAGGGTCACCCCAGGAATAAGACCTCTTGGTGGTGGAACGATGAGGTAGAACATGCTGTGAAAGAGAAAAGGAGATGCTTCAAAGCATGGAAGAAAGGAGGCAGCAGGGAGGAATACCGGGCAGCTAAACGAACTGCCAAAAGAGTTATTTACAATGCTAAAAATCGCATTAAGGACCTGGTCCTCGAACAAGTGTGTAACACTGACAATCCCAATGGGATCTTCAACCTAGCTAGGCGAGTTAAAAATGACAGTAGGGATATTATAGGTGAACAGTGTGTTAGAGATGATAATGGGAAGATTGTGTATGCAGAAAATGAAATCAGAGAAGCATGGAAGGTACACTATGAACGATTGCTAAATGTAGAGTTTGAATGGGATAAGGAACAGCTTAGTATCGAAAAACCAATATCTGGGCCCCCTCCTTTGATAGCACCAGCTGTAGTGAGCGACGCAATCATTAAATGAAGGACGGTAAAGCTCCAGGTTGCTCCGACATTGTCGCTGAGATGATAAAAGCCTCAGGGGAGATTGGTGAAAACTTAGTCACTGAGTTGATAAACACCATTATTAAAGATGAGAAAATCCCAGAGGATTGGCTCAAAAGTGTAATAGTAAATATATACAAAGGAAAAGGGGATGCGCTAGATAGAGGAAATTATAGGGGCCTGAAAATGCTTGACCAAATCATGAAGGTCTGTGAGAGAGTCCTTGAGGGTTTGATCAGGCAAAGCATCTCTATTGATGATATGCAGTTTGGTTTTATGCCAGGACGTAGTACAACCGATGCTATCTTCATAGTCAGGCAGATACAGGAAAGATACTTACTAAAAGGCAGGGATCTTTACTTTGTGTTTGTGGACCTGGAGAAGGCCTTTGATAGGGTACCTAGAGATGTTGTACAGTGGGCTATGAGGAAACTTGGTGTGGAAGAGTGGCTGGTGCGTGTGATAATGAAGATGTACGAGGATTCGCGAAGTTCGGTGAGGGTGAAGGGTGTACTGAGTGATGAGTTCGCAGTCCGTGTTGGAGTCCATCAGGGTTCAGTGTTAAGCCCCCTCCTCTTTATTATGGTCTTGGAGGCGCTGTCTAGAGTTTTTAGAGGCGGACTCCCGTTGGAACTGTTTTATGCAGACGATTTAGTCCTAATAGCTGACAGTATGCAGGATGCTGAGGCCAAATTCAGAGAGTGGAGAGAAGGCATGGCGAGCAAGGGTTTAAGAGTCAATATTAACAAAACCAAGGTTATGCATTGTAGTTTGAGACGAGGCAATGTGGAAAAGAGCGGTGCATACCCATGTGCAGTGTGTGGAAAGGGAGTGGGCGTTAACTCAATTCAATGTAACATCTGTCGATGTTGGGTACACCATGGGAGTAAGCGCTGTAGTAGAATAAAGGGGCCCCTGCCGAAGGATAAGTCAGAAATAGAGAAATTTGAGTGCGTAGTGTGCAAAGGCGAGCTTGTGTTAAGTGATGATCCTGTGGCTGTGAATTTTGGAAATGAGTCTTTGGAGCTGGTGAACAAGTTTTGTTACCTAGGAGATACCATCTCTGCCGGTGGTGGGGCTGAGGCTGCCACTGTTGCTAGAATTAGGTGTGGCTGGGGGAAGTTCAGAGAATTGATGCCAATCCTGACCATGAAAAGAATGCCTCTCCCCCTGAAGGGAAAGGTGTATGCCTCATGTATTAGAAGTGCAATGACGTATGCCTCAGAAACATGGGCCGTTAAAGTAGAGGATGTCAACAGAATGGAGCGTAATGAGATGAGAATGGTGAGATGGATGTGTGGGGCCAGGCTACAGGATAGAATAACAAATGTTGAGCTGAGGAGACGTTTAGGTATAAAGAGTATTAGCGAGGTGATGCGTACAAGTAGACTGGGATGGTATGGACATGTGGAGAGAATGGATGAAAAAAATTGGGTGAAAAAATGCAGGTCTGTGATTGTGGAGGGAGCTGCACCAAGGGGTGGACCGAGGAAGACCTGGGATCGGACTATACGCGCCGATCTCAAATCCAAGAACTTGACAAGTGAAGCAGCCCTTAACAGGGTTGCCTGGAACGCCGCCATTAGGACAAGAGACTGAAACTGCACTTATGTGTGGAACACTGAGTCTTAAAATTTTATGTATGTATGTATGTACTGCCGCCTTTGCACCCTCATACATGCTCTTCACTGCTTTCAGCAACTTGCCATCTACTCCGTATATTCTAAGTACTTTCCACATGCCTTCTCTATCCACTCTGTCATTAGGCCTTCTCCAAGTCCATAAAGGCAACATACACCTTTGTTTCTTCTCCAGATATTTCTCCACAACACAATTCAGGGTAAAAATCTGATCTACACATCCTCTTCCTTTCCTAAAACCTCCCTGCTCGTCGCCTATCCATTTCTCCGTTCTCACCCTCACTCTCTCAATCACTACCCTACTGTACACCTTCCCTACTACGCTTAAAAGACATTCCTCGGTGGTTACCACACACTCCTCTTTCCCCCTCTCCCATGCTAGTTTGCACATTTTCCATACCCATTCGATCACTATCTCACCACCATACCTCAACATTTCCCCACACACTCCATCTGTTCCTGGTGCTTTCCCCAACTTCACTCTTTTCATGGCTTCCCACACTTCTGACCTCCTGATCCCCACCTCCTCCTCCACTACTTCTCCTCTTCTCCCTCCCATACCCCATCCAACTATGTTTGCTGGCTCTTCATTCCTTACATTTAGCAACTCGTTGAAGTACTCCCTCCATCTTTCGACTCTCTCTTGCTTCTCGGCTAGCATTCTCCCATTCTTATCTTTCACACTCTTACTGTTTCCCTTGCTACCTTCCCTAACTTTCTTGACTTCTTTCCAGAACAGTTTCTTACACTCCCTCCATTTTACACTCAGATTCCTTCTAAATTCCTCATCTACTCTTCTCTTACTTTCCTTTACTACTCTCTTTCTCTACACGTACCTCGCTCGTTTCTGCCTCTCCAAATCTTCATTCCCTCTACTACCCAACCACTCTCTATACACTTTCTTCTTATATTCCACAGCTATTTTTACCTCTTCTGTCCACCATGCTGTACCTTTCACTCCCCTCCCTCTTCTCCTCACTCCACACACCTCCTCACATGCTGCACAGACCTCTTCCTTAAACACCTTGCTTATCTCCTCCACTTCCTCCATATCTTCCAGGTCGAACCCACCTAGTCGTCTTTCTACTGCTCTCCTGTAGGCTAGCCTACTCTTATATAAAGGTAAAAAAAAAAATCAATTGACATTGACAAATGGGAGTATGGAGTTCATTGACCAATACCGACATGTAGACTGTCATAAGAAAAGAGACCACAAGTGTAGGCTATATCATGCTTTTTCAACATTCACATATACAAATAGTGAAAAGACTGTCATTCCAGAATCAGCCTTGTGAGTCACAACAGGAAGAGCATTCAACAGAACGTTGCAACATCATTGTCAGTAACTCATTCTATAAGTGTTTGGGGTTAGGATGCAAATGCAGTTTTTAACGCCTTACACTCCCTTGATTGACAGGGCTAGGACGTGCCCTTGTTACAGGGACGGACATTTGCAACAAATTGCTAGACCAAGCTGCCCAAACTCTTGTCGTCTACCAATGGCACGGCGTGGGATCAAACTGCAGACCCTTCGATCAGCAGTCAGACGCGCTACCGACCATGCCACAGCCCAAGGCATGGTCGTGCTTTACTCCCATAAATCCCAAGATGTTCGAGTTAGCTTTGAAAAGATACGTCAAATCGTCCAATGAGTCACTATTTCATATGTAATGGAAATTTATTTATATTAATTTTTTTCTGTCACTTTCTGAGATGACAAAAATTACATAAACATTTTTCAGATCAATATTATTATAACTCTTTTTTTCTCTAAAAACAAAATTTTAATATATATAATAAATTGTCAGGCTAGGGAGGAGAGGCAAACATCCCTGTAGGCTACTGTACTGCCCTGATCCATTTCTGAACAAATTTAAGTCAGTAAGCATTTCTGCCTAACGTTAGTCTAATTTTCAGGGTTTCATCTTGCTATGTATCTTCAGGCAGGCATAAAAGGTACTTTATCTCCTTCTGAACCCAAGATGTATATCTTCTGAACCCAAGATGTATAAAGATAATGAAAGCAATTATTATACCATTGTTCTGTAGGTCAGAACTGCAAGAGGAAATTGTGATTGTGACCAGTGGCATTTAGTCATGGCTATGTCAAGAAAGCATAATATTAGTTGTGATTCTAATAGAAGCAATTCTAATCTAAATTACCTAAGTATCAAACTTATATGTAATACCTATGGACATGCACAACTGAATCGAATATACTGTAGGTTTAAATAAACCGAAGTGTTGTTATACTGTATTCATATTTTCAGTTTGTATTGGTAATTTAAATCAGTATTTATCCATGTTCAAGAAGTTTTAGGACACTGATCATACTTCTTCCTTCATACAATCTTTGGTGTGGTTGCTGAGTCGTGAGTTCTGATACCTAGGAGATACTGTAGGCCCTACAGTTATATATAGTGATGCTATCTAGCTTAAGAGTTCACTTTGGTTTCCTAAATAAATCACAATAATTTAGCCCCAGGAAAACCATTGAATACTGACCAAATTTGTTTCTGCGACCCGAATCAGGCGTGGTGGCTGTGTCACGGGTGCGGGCGTGGGCATGGTAGGCTCTCACCAGCTCCTCGTGGTTGCTGCTCACAGAGGTCACCGATGATCCGCTGGCTTCCTTGTTACCCACACCTGAACAATATTAGGACATGCACCTGTGAATTTGTGTTTTTGTTTTTGTGTGTTAATTGTTTTTGTTTTTTGTGTGTTATGGTGTCCCTATTCGGGCTCTGTCTCGAGTTGGCCACCCCCAGTAAAAAGCAAATAGATAGCTAGATAGATAGACCTGTGACAGTGGTAAATGGTGCAGGTGGTTTATTATTACAGTGCAATTGTATGGTAATGGGAGTGTGTTATGATGTTTTCTGACATTTATGGTCTGGTTGTTTTTTTTAATTTCACATTTATTTTAATTCTGTCAACTAATATGTATTGTCACGTGGCTGTTTAATATGTTTATGGATGGTGTGGTGAGGGAGGTGAAAATGAAAACTATGGGAAGAGGATTGGGTTTAGTAGGAAAGAATGGTAGAGATTGGGAGTTGAATCAGTTACTGTTCGCTGATGACACAGCGTTGGTGGCAGATTCTGAGGAGAAATTGCGGCGGGTAGTCAAAGAGTTTGGAGTGGTTTGTGGGAGGAGGAAACTGAAGTTGAACGTCAATAAAAGTAAAGTAATGGTGTGTAATAGGGGTGATCATAGGGTGAATCTAGATGTGAGGCTGGATGGGGAAATATTGGAACAAGTAGAGTGTTTTAAATGTCTAGGAGGAACGATAAGCAGGAGTGGAGGTATGGAGATGGAGGTAAAACAGAAGAGTGTGTGAAGGAAGGAAAGTTTTCGGAGCAATGGGAAGTACAGTACTGTACAATAGGGTCCCGCATAAAATGTGTTCGCATAAAACGAGTCTCGATTAAAACGACCGACCTAAAATATTAATATTTAATTTTCGATCAGAACAAATGTGATCACATAAAACGAGTCTGCCGCCAAAGTGGGACAAATCCGAGGAGTTTTCATATAGAGCGCCGAAATATCGTACAAAACGTACAAAATATCGTACGCTTTCATATAGAACGCCGAAATATCGTACAAAACGTACGAAATATCGTACGCTCCTGACGGAAATTTACGCTTCCAGTGAACATTGACGATATTGGGCCACCAAAATGCTGTGTTCACATAAAACGAAATCGCATAAAACACCCTCGTTTATCGACCATATACTGTACTCGTTTTATGCGGGACCCTACTGTGGAAGACGAGAAATCTCGGAATGAAAGTAAAAAGTGCAATGTATCAAGGAATTGTTGTGCCAACAGTGATGTATGGGGCTGAGACATGGGCTCTGAAGTAAAAGGAGAGAAGAAAGTTGGTTGTGATGGAGATGAGCTGCTTGAGGAGTATGTGTGGAGTTACTCGTAGAGACGGATTGAGGAATGAAGAGATACGTAGGAGAGTGGGGCAGCAGGAACATTTGTCAGCCAGAGTGGACAGAAGGGTGCTGAGCTGGTATGGTCATGTTGAACGAATGGGAGATGAAAGGCTTAATCTGGGTATTCTCCTGGGTGACCTAGATGTGTGTGAATTTTGTGTTTTGTCTGTGTTTGTTCGCTGTTTTGTCTGTGTTTGTTCGCTGTTTTGTCTGTGTTTGTTCGCTGTTTTGTCTTGTGTTTTGTGTTTTCCTGTTCTTGCTCTGTCTTGAGTCGGCCACCCCCAAGGAAAAAATAATAATAATAATAATAATAATAATAATAATAAAATAGAGGAAAAAAAAAAAAAAAAAAAAAAAAAAAAAAGTGGGGATTGGGCCTGAGCATATATAGAATAGAATAGAAAAACAATATATAAAACTAAACCCGGTCTAGGTGTCGATTCCAATGCAAAATTACTCAAAATGTTGTCATATTAAATTATCTCATCAACAGCTTGTGAAAAAGTGCTCTTGTAGAGCTATTCTTATGTCTTTCAGTTATGTGTTTGTGATAAATTACATGGATGTCTTCCAATTATAAATATCCTGATGATAGCAATATCGTGGTCAAACTGTATTTTTATATCAAGTTGGGAGCTAGTTTTGATTGTAGGTACCTGCATGACTGAAACATGGTTCATAACTGTTACTGCTCAACAGAATTCAAATAACTTGTCATGCTTTCCAAATGATGCCTTTGTTTATATTTAGAAAAATAATTGTCTTTTCCACATTAACTACTATAGTATTATTAATTAAATTACTAACATATAATAATCCTGTAGTGGTTTCAACAGATACTCATATAATTTTATTTTAAGGAATCTACTTATACCTAATACAAATAGATTATACTGATTCACCAAAATTACTACCCCACAGTCTCAAAACTATTGTTTAGTTTATGTGTTGTTTATTGTCATTTTGTGTGTGTGATGTTCTTAATACAGTATTACAAAATTTTAGTATTTACAGTAAAATGTCATGGAATCGGCTGCATATGTTTTTTTATTCGTAATTATAAGTTTGTGACGAACTGCACATGTAGTATTTAATTAGCCTGTCGAGGGTATTGCTAATTTACAAGTTACTTGGCACAGGTACCAAAACAAATTTAATCCCTTGAGTCCCTCTGACGTTATTTCATAATTCAATCTGGTTATCACAAGATGATTTTATGTAGCTTAGGAAGGATCTCTAGGAATATAAAAGGTAAAAAGTATCTCCATTAACCATGTAACTCTCACAAGATCTTCCTTAATAAAATAAAATTGTCTAACGATATCAATTTAAGATGAAAAATGGAGAAATTTTGTATAGAAAATTTTAAGATGTATGCGATGCTGAAATTGGGAGAAGTCTTCGTTAATTAGTAAATTTAGTGATTACATGCATTTATTATCCTTAAGTGACAAGGAAGCTTCCATACTACACTTCACTGAGTAAACCAGCCTTAAAGGTCTCTAACCAGAATCATAATAGGGGAGTGCATAGTTTTCAGTTTATAAGTTGACCCTTAAAGTGTTTGTGTGTGTGTGTGTGTGTGTGGGGGGGGGGGGGGGCCTCCCTAGACGTCTATCAATTTTAAAAACACCCCCAAGATCCCCTAATGAGATAAATTTGTATACTTTTTGATAGAAGAATTTTGGTCGGGTTCCTCCTAAATCACAGGCTCGCGATCGCTCAGCAGGAAATTTTTTACACCGAAATGTCAAGAAAGGTTTTAATATTGACAAAGACATGGATCAAAAGGTCTTAAATCGTCAAACTAATAAGCTGAATGTCTCAAAGTCTCAAAACCAATGGAGCTAATCATGAGGGAGAAGGGGTTCCAGAAAATACAAAAGCCTCCCCTTAATATGTGGTAATAGTTGGGCAACTTTAAATTTGGTAAATGGCATTGGACAAAGCAATTGATGAATATGATACAATGATACAGAATGATAGAAAGAAAATTATATGTATACAGTATTTAGATAATGGAGAAAAATAATATATAAATAGATAGAAACGGTAAATCGTTTTAAGAAGTGTTAATGTATATTTCAGATTGTAAGACATTTTTTGTGTACTAATAGTGTTTATGATTATTCAAATATGTTTGGATAACCTTTCATTGTTTTTATGATTCAGGTGAGGGCTTTAAACGATTTGTGGCAAATGTCTAGTTAAGTATCTTTAACAAGGGGAAGCCCTATCCCTGTCAATCAAGGGAGTGTACAGCGTTAAAAACTGCATCATCTGCATAATTTTTACCTTAAGTATCAAACACTTATCTGAATAAAGCCACACATATATTAATTATAATGATATACTTTATTACTATACAATTAAAATTATCATTGTGTAATCTGCTCAACATTATGCATTACATAACAAGAAGGTGCTAACTAAATATTCTCTGAGTTATTAGTCAGTTGTAGCTGAGAATAAGTCACTTAGACTTAGCAATTACAAACCTGAAAAATATATTAATAATATTGAGCAATGGGAGCAATACTGACCTTTCTCAGCAGCTGAGGGTCCTCTTGCTGTGCCCTTGCCCTTGGCAGTCTTGTTGGCCTTGTCGCAAGTATACTCAGTGGAGGCGGCAGGGCGAGGTGGAGAGGGCACGCCTGGAAAAGTGTCCGCCTTCAGTGTTGCTGGTGCGAGCCAGATGTCAGCCAGCCAGTCAGCCAACCAGTCAGCTAGTTAATTAGCTGACTAACTTCTGCCAGCCAGCTGCTTGGTCAGCTAGAGCTAACCATATGCTGGCCAGACACCCAGCCAACCAACCAGCCAGCCAGTTAGCTGGTCAGTTATTTTCAGTGCCCCTTGTCAGCTTGACATGCAAGTTGCAAACGAGTGGGCAGGTTACCATAGCAAGCAGGTGCAGGACTTGGGTGACGTGTTTAGGAACTGAGATGATGGCAGTGTGGTAATGACACTAACATTACCAATGACAAGAATAAGGGTGGACAGGAATATAAGTACATTAACAAAGGGGGCTTACTGAGAGAGTGAGGTTGGTATTGAAATTTGTTAATAGAATTATGCATGAAGGCAGCAATAGTAGTAGATAAAGCTGTAACTTTACAAATAACAGCACTGAGGTGATTGTAGTGCTAGTGGTGACTAAGGTGGGGGCATGAAATGTGGTGGATTGTTGAAAAAGTCAGGGAGTTTGGATATTTCGCAATAATCGGTGCTGGATGCTGTGGAAATAATCGTGCAACTTCTGTGCGGGGGTGACTTCCAATTCTCATAATATTGAGTAGGTGTCTATTCTTCTTTAGCTAATCGTGCTGGAGGTGGGACAGTATATGTGGAAGAAGGAAAAGTAAAACGTGCTGACAGGAGAGGTGATGAAGGTAGGAGAGGATGTGGAGATCTGGCTTGGGGCGAATTATGCATTTTCACACTTTAAATTTAACCTTACCAATCTAGGATTCATATATAAGTTCCAATAATTTTCTTACAAATTTAACATTTTATAATATAATATATATTGTATTCTAAAATTTATACAGACTATGTACAAAAATATATACATAAATAATTTATTCATAAAACTTTATGGTGAGTGGGGTTTAGGGGAGGGTTCTTAGTGGGGAGGAAGGGAGGGTGGAGTTGAATTTATAGTCCTGACTCTAAATTGATTGAATTTGAGAGTCTTTAGAAGGGAAAGGGAAAGGGATCACAGCCATTTTTTGTAATACTTCAAAGTGGCCAAGAGGGGGAGTCGGGGAGGGAGTTTGGGTGTGAAGGTAAGTGTTGATCTGGGTTGATGAACAGAGTCGATGTATATGTCGATAAAAACAACATTGTGGGAATAGTAGCATATTAAGAGAAGGCAGAAATGCTAGCAAGGACGAGCATATTAAGTATTGATTCCACATTATGGCAAAAATAAAAGGAAATAGATAGTTTGAGGTAAATCAGAGGCAAAACATGGAGAAGTATGAAGACAGAGAATGAAGAATATGAGTTTACCATGAGACTTGAAAGATAATTGTATTGTATTGTACAGTAATGTATTGTAGAAGGTTACTAAGGACATATGAGGGTGGTGTGATGGAGGGAAGACATCATAAGGTCTGAAAGACATTTAATTTCTTTAATGTTGACTTGACTGACCCAAGACAGATAAGATGGGGTGACTTGGAATGGGATCAATTGTGCACTATTACTGATATAAAAAGAAAGGTTAGTGATGAGGGTCAGTGTATATATGGTATCAGTGATTATAAATACTGGTAATATTACTAGGGTTAAGAAATGTTCAGGGATCATAGTGCCCATAAAAAATAGTGGCATAAAATGGGGTTAAGGACAAGTGCAACAGGTTGTACCGAGTACCTTGGAATTGGGATGTTCGGATAGGAGTGGGGTGAGGAATGTTGCAGTGGTCATACGAGAGGTAGTGAGTGATAACTGATGAGGAGTGAAGTTACTAGATGTATATAAAGATGAGAATGGTGGGAGGTCAGCGAAGATGTGAATAATTGGTAAAGTGAGACGTTCTGGTAGGTGTGGGATGTAGCAGAGGCCTTAAGAGAGGGTGTGAGTTATAAAAGTTACAAGATGTGTATAAGGGTGAGGATGGTGGAAGGTCAGCGAGGATGAAGGAGGCAGCGTGGCTCTCCAGGCGGACTCTCACCTCCTCCTCCTCCTCCTCCTCCTCCAACTCCTACTCCTCCCCCTCCTCCTCCTCCTCCGTCTTGGGATGGCGGACACTTTCTCTTGACGCGGGTGTAGCAGGACTCTCCCAGGCTCACGTCAGGCTGTGGAATGGGGCCGGGCGTCAGCTGGGGCGACCCACGCTACACACAGGCAGGACACACACAGTAAGCACATTTATAACACAACAATAACAGTTTGGCTCAAACTTAAACCTTCTATGAAAAATAGCAGCCAAAATGATAAATAATTGAAAATAAATAGAGCTACAATAAGTGCACAGGATTCACAACATTATGAATACAAACTATACTGTACAATAACAAATGATTATATATATTATATGAGGCATCCGGCGGCAGAAGGTCGGAAGCACCAAAAAAAATGTTTTATATATATTCCATAACGAAGGCTGAAAAATCACAGTTTTCGACATTCTTTTGGTGCTTCCGACCTTCTGCTGCCGAACGCATCTAAGGCGTTCGGCGGCAGAAGGTCGGAAGCACCAAAAAATGTCTAGAACAGTGTTTTTTCAGCCTTAGTTATGGAATATGCATCAAACTTTTTTTGGTGCTTCCGCCCTTCTGCCGCTGGACGCCTCATATATATATATATATATATACAGGTATATATATATATATACTATATATGTATAGTATATATATATATAATATATATATATATGTATATACTGTATATATATATATATATATATATATATATATATATATATATATATAAACTGTACTGAAATAATGTCATTATACATACTGTACAGTACTGTAAATATATAATGGTGCACTCGAAAATTGATAATCAATATCGTGAGAAAGGAATATCGTGAGAAAGGAATATTGTGTTGCATCCTACCAACACATGCAGGTCATAACCATCTATAACTAGAGTTCTACTACAATATTAGAAATAATAATAACACTGAAGCAAAATTTCATAAGAAGCATAAGGAAAAACTAGAGATCGGGTGCTTTATAATAGTTCAGTAATAATCAAGTTGTCATTGGCCTATTTTAAGATAATTGTTTTGACATGCATAAGAATTATTTACATTCTTCAATACTCTCTAATTGTCCTGTCATTACATTGATATGTCAATAAGAAATCTATATTATCATATCCTTATAAAAATGCATGATTGCATTATTATATCATATTTAGAAATTAGAAACATATATGCTTCATTATATTAGCAATGACTTTACTTGAAATGCAGATAATAATAAAACTGCAAACTTGATGTTCAAAGTAATATTTTTTTACTTGGAGTACCTGTATATACAAAATATATGTACAGCTCCAAATAGCTTGAACTAGCACACACTAATCCTGAACCTATCTACTGGTTTGTGCATTATACCTAACTGGGGTACTATTTTGTTCTATTTCCTAAAACATCCATTAACCCACTACTGTATTACTAATATTCTGCATAAATCTTTAGCAGTCTTTCTTTTACACAATAAGTAAACAGTTGAACACGCTTCCCCAAATACTGCACCATGCGACCAGGTAGCTTCATCCTCTGAACCTTGAGTTAGTTAGTCTTAATACAAAGGTCATTCATCATAGGTAATTACATTCTTGCTCAAAAAAGGTATATACAAAACATACCAAACAATGCTAGGTATTTCTCAAAATTACTGTTGGAAAATGCGATTTAAAATGTGCAGTAAAGTGATCCATTCATATACTGTACATTAAAACTATTATAAAATTTAAATAATATAGATTAAGAAATTGTACAATAAATAACTTATAATGAAACTATGCTAAATTTGTGCTTACATGACAAAAAGACAAAGCTTGCATCATGAATAATAAAGGAAAGCAAATTATATTAATCTGTTGCAATCATTCCAAATTTCCAATATGTGTGGCTATGTTTCAAATGGATGTAGGAGAGAAATATCATTGGATATCTGGTGGTAGAAAGCTAGAATCTTGAAATTATTTATTAATACATAATAAATAAAACCTGATAGTTGCTTTGAGGAAAATCCTCCTTAAACAATGTTTTACCAACTCTGCACTGATATTATTAGTACCGGTCATATAGTTTAATGGCACAACAACTTCAAAGTATAATATTCATATGCTCAAGTTACCGTTATTCAAAATTGTAATAAATTTTTGTTCATGATAACATAATACTGGTCTCCCTCACTATCCGATGCCACAATTTACGATATTATTATATACGTAGGAGAGTGGGGCAGCAGGAACATTTGTCAGCCAGAGTGGACAGAAGGGTGCTGAGCTGGTATGGTCATGTTGAACGAATGGGAGATGAAGGGCTTACAAAGAGAATATATGAGTCAGATACAAGGGGAGATAGAAGGGCAGGAAGACCCCCATTGAGATGGAGAGACTGTGTAAGACAAGCTTTGGATGATAGAGGAATTCCTATAGATCAGGCAAAGGAAGTGGTAATAAACAGGAATGAATGGAGAATGCTTGTGCATAGTTGAGTGAACACGTGGTCATTTGGGGGAATGGGTCGGGCGCAAGTTGGACTAGATAATAGTCCATCAGGCGCCTGGCCCGGGGAGACGATTAATATGAAGGGTGTGCCTGGAAGTGTGGTGGGCTGGCTTGTGGCTTTGGCTCTTCTACATGTCTGCCTGCCGAGATCGGAGCCTCTCCGGGTGGTCGGGGGCCGGGGGAGTGCTGGAGCGACCTTGGTGACCCTGGTCTCTGAGTATTCTCCTGGATGACCTAGATGTGTGTGAATTTTGTGTTTTGTCTGTGTTTGTTCGCTGTTTTGTCTTTTGTTTTGTGTTTTCCTGTTCTTGCTGTCTTGAGTCGGCCACCCCCAAGAAAATACAAATAACAAAAACAAAAATAATAATAAAATAGAGGAAAATAAAATAAAAATAGGAAAAGTAGGGATTGGGCCTGAGCATATACTGTAGATAGATAGATAGATTATAGGTTTTTAGGTTAGAGGGTTTTGGTTTTGGCTGGTCCAAGAACGCATCACCATTTACCCCATTAATTTTAGGGTTTGCTATATGAATTTCTATTTAAGATCGGGTTTTCAGGAACGTAACCCAATCGTAAATCGAGGGAGACTTGTGCCCAGCTTTGCAATCCTTGCTCTCAGTAACAGTACATCATCGCCCATACCTGTCATTATTCATGTATGATTTCAATGCAGCAGAACCATATAACAGTGCAGATGAAACAATATATACAGTCTAACATTAAACATTAGAAGTTAGACAATCAGTCAACATATTCTTTGCTTTATCATCAATAATATCATGGCAAATTATTATATTCAGCAATACAGTACTATTAATAGCTCAAAAACATTAAATTATATAATTTCAGCTGCATTAACACATACTGTAGATATAGTAACAATATCATATGTACGAATAAGTTACTGTGCACAACATATAAAACCACCAAATGCTGACTGTCTAAGTTTTGGAGTATTTGGCCTGAAACGTTGGAGTAATTTAAAAATTCAAACTTTTCCTTGCACTTCCCTCCTACATAATATACTATATTTGGCCATCTTCAACCACACCTGTATGTTTAAAACAGTTTAGGCACCCCATGATATTTCTTCCATATAGTCCCCATCCTGAGAACTATTATAATATACTGTATTGTGTATATCCTGATGGAGAGCAGGTCAAAACAGCCACATTCCTAATTAACCACAAACATAACGGCCATACTATGACTAAGAAGTATAGGTTAGGTTACTTTAGATTAGGTTGGTTAGGATAGATCAGGTCAGGTTGGATTAGGTTTGGTTTGGTTTGGTATAGATCAGGTTTGTAATAAAAATAATAATACAGTACTGTACAGTTGTTGTTGTTGTTGTTCCCTAAGCTGCCTGGCCGAACAGCCCCGAGTCCCTGAGAAAGGCCATGGCCATGATCGGGCTTTCCCACAGAGCTCTCATTGAGTGTAGATTGTGTTGTTGGCATAAGTGGTTGTGTGAAATGCAGTCTTCTATGATGTGTTTAATGGTATGGGGTGCTGTGTTACATCCCGGGCAGGCGTCGACAACGGAGTCATCCAGTCTCTTCTGATAGCTCAGGAGAGCTGGATGGTGTCCGCATCTCAGCCTGGCCAGGTGGACTCTGTCCTCGCGAGGAAGGGAGGATTCGGAAGGATGGATTTCGGGAGGTCGTGCATGCAGCTGCGTGTTGTCTGTGAGTGAGTGGATGGATCGGTGAGAGATATGAGTATGGATGTGCTTCTGGAAGTTGGTCGGGGTGGGCAGGGAGGGAGAGAGGACAATAATTGTGTGTGATACCGTGTGCTGGGTGTTGTTTTGATATTTCTTGGTGTCTGTGGGTGTGTTGCCATGTAGTTTAGTGGGTGGTCTTGGTTCGTGGAGGCTGCTGCCAGGAATTGAGTGCCTCTCATGTCCAGATGGTCTTTGACTTTGAGAATTTTGGTTTCTTGATGTAGGTGATCTGTGGGTGAAGTAGCTGTGCAGCCTGTAATGATCTTCAGGGCTTTGTTTTGAATAGTCTGTAAGGTCTTATGATGTGTTTCAGCTAGGTTAGAAGCCCAGGCTGGGCTTGCGTATTCCATCACTGATCTTATGTATTGTTTATATACTGTGGTGGTAGTTTCTTTGTTGTGTCCAAATTTTGTGTGAGCAAGTGACCTGAGGGCGTTAAGTCTGGGTGTCAGTTTCTTTTTAATGTTTGTGGTGTGCTGTTTGAATGTCATATGAGTATCATATGTTACTCCTAGGATTTTGGGTGTGTGTGTATGTGTTAGGGGTGTGTTGTTTATGGTGAGTTGAGGGATGTATTCGTGTTCTCCTGTCCAACTTGTGAGCAGGGTTGCGGTGGATTTGGCTGGGGCTAGATTAAGTCTGTTTGTAGTGCACCAACCATGTAGTGTGTTGAGATAGGGTTGAAGGAGATCTGTTGCTCTTTTTGGGTCATGGTGTGTGCATGTGAGTGTTATGTCATCTGCATAGGAGGCTAAGTTTATTTGGGGCGTATTGGGTGTAGTTATATCGTGCATGTACAGATTGAAGAGTGCGGGCGATAGGACGGATCCTTGTGGGACTCCGTTTGGAAAGTTTCTGATTTTAGATGACTGACCGGCAAAAGATACGTGTGCACATCTGCCTGCTAGGAAGTTGGCCAGCCACCTTTTTGTGTTGTTGTGCATGTTTGTGTTGTAGATTTTGTTTGTTAGGTTGTGGCGGGGGATGGCATCGAAGGCTTTACTAATGTCGAGTGTGGCTAATAGTGATCTGTGTGGTGGTCTAGCTGAGTTGATGCCGTCGAAAGCTCTTTGTGTAAGGTCTGTGAGAAGAGTGTTTGTGGAGTGCAGTGGCCTAAAGCCATGTTGTGTTGGAGCTAGGGGTAGGTCAGGTGTAATTAGTTGTAATACTAGGCGTTCCATGACTTTGGAGGGGGAGCAAAGAAGTGTGATGGGGCGGTGCGAGGAGGGTAGCGTGGGGTCTTTGTTGGGTTTGGGGAATGTGATGATGATACCATGCTTCCAAATGTCTGGTATTGTGTTGTGTGAATAGCTGTAGTTTGATATGTTAGTGAGTGCTTGTATGCCTTGTGGTCCCAGGTGTCTGAGGTGTATGTTGCTTATGTTGTCTAGGCCACAGGCGGGTGAGTGCTTGAGATTGTTGATGATATGCTTTGTCTGGTGATTGGTGAAGGGTGTATAGTCAGGGTCTGTGGGGAATTGTCTCTTACGTCGGATGACACGTCGGTCGTCTTTGTGAGGTTTTAGGTGGCTGACATGTGAAAAGTGATTGATGAGAGTGTTTGCTTGTTGTTTACATGAAGGAGTAGAGTCTGTTGTTGTGATTGCAGCATGTGATTGTGTTGTGTTGCTGTTGGAAAGTGTGATGCTGTTTAGTGTTTTGTAGAGTTTTTTGGGGTTTGTTTTGTGATCAAGTGTTTACTGTACAGTAAAAACTATTTGTAACTTGTAAGCATCCTACTGGTGAGGTTAGGTAAATTAAGTCAGATTAGGTTAGGAGACCGAGGCCATTTTGGTTGTGGCCCTTTAGGAATATGGCCATATTAACTTAAAACCTGCTGATGATACTCAAGACACGGGTGGAGACTGACCGAAGGGAGAGGTGGAGGCGGAGGTGTTCTGCTCTCGCCCGGCATCCTGAATGTGGCGTAGGGGGAGATCTCATCATAGGACCCCAGGGGGAGGGTGGAGGGGGTGTAGGCCTCCAGGATCTCCAGACTGTGGCCCCTCAGAAGGGTCTCCGAGGTCAGTCCAGACTCTGGCGTCAGGTCATTGTGGATGTGGTTGGCCTCTGCTGCTGAAAAAATAAGATAAAGAGAAAAGTGAAGTAAAAGTGAAAGTATCCAAAAGTGAAGCAAGACCAGGCAGAATAATGTAGGCTTATAAGTGAATCACTTACTTAAATGGGAGAGCTGCGAATGGAGGAAACTGGCCTCCTTCCACGCTGCCGTCTCACAAACTGATCTCACTATACCCTACCTCCCCCGGGGAGCTGAGGCTCCTGGGATTACCTGGATGCCTCAAGATACCCATAAAGGGCATCTTCGGGATACTACAACAACAACAAATAGGGGACTAATATGCAATTATTTAAACTAAATATTAATTAGAATACTCTATTAAACAAATTTAAACATTGCTGTTACAAGATTCATGTTTGTTCTAATGGCTTGTGTAATTGTGAGTGTACTTAGCGCATGTGTGGCTTCAATGACCACCATGGCCACCAGCAGTAATATCCTCACCATGGCCACAACTTAGATGTTATCTATCTAAGATGATTAAGACTTACCCTTATAGGTCTGCATCACGGTGTGAATGCTGCGACCGGAAACCAAAAGCAGCCACAAAGAACCCTGTGAGCACCAACAGAAAGATCACCATTGTGGCCTTTACCTTGATTTTTCTTCAGCTTAAGAATAATTTATCAGAGTTTACGGGTAATGATACAAGACTTACCCTTATAGGTTTGCGTCATAGTGCGGGTGCGACGACAGGAGTATGCAAGAGCCACAAAGACAGCCAATAGCACCAAGAGGAAGGCCACGACCATCGCTACTACTACATGAGAGTCCAAGTACCACGGCCCAGCACCCACCGCACCATGCACCATTAACTCTGGAGACATCGTAGCTGCGAAAGAAAGAGATCATTAGTATTATTTTGGAATGGTGTAATTTGCGTTATTATTATAGAATATCCAAAAACTCCTAACATTATTTCTTCACTATGTTTAATTAACAGTTTTATTATGATACATTCTTAATTATTGTGAACTTATATAAGTAAAATATTTAATATCTTTTAGCACTGTTCATATGTAAGGATAAATGTATGCAATGTAAATAGATACTACTAAATGATGATGGGCGGGTGCCCAACCCCGAAAGGGGTTGAAATAGGGGAGCTATCCCCCCCGCCAAAGGCGGCTTTCTAGGGCCTTTCCTAGCTGATGCTGAGAGGATTGGGTTCTAGTCATGTGGTGATGGGCTGGTCTATCAGAGTGAGAACTGAGCGATCTCTGCCATACCCATAGCTTACTCTGACTGTTCCTTTTACTTATATATTTTCTAGATCTCAAGTTACGGCATCTCTTCCGTGGATTGACCTCCCAATCTACCAAGATTGGAAGTCAAAGCGTCACATTTTTCCTTTGCCCCTCAACTTTCTCTTCATAATTGCTGAGGGGCACAGGGCCCTGGGTGGGGCTTTGGTTTCCCGGGCATTGCCGCGCCCTCCTCAGCTCCCCGCCATGGAGTGGCCTCGGTCACTTACAGTTTCTTACAGTTTCTTACAGTAGATCCTCTGGAAAAAGGCAAACTATGCCTGTGTATCCAGCTCAGTACCAGTACTTGCACTGCTGCGGTCGTTCACGGTGTTGGCGGCGGCGGTAGCAGACGCAACATTTTTACTATTCTGTATTTTTGTTTTATAATCAAACTTCAAATCTTGTCTTCCCCATGCTTTATCAAGATTACTTTCAAACTCCCTTATTGATTCGGAATCGACTACATACTGGGGCAGTGCGTTCCACTCATTTACCACTCTATCACAAAATGAGTTCTTTGCCTTCTCAAGCCTATTTCTTTCTTTGTAAATTTTCTTAGAGTGTCCTCTCGTTCTTGTTCCCTCCCGCATCAAGAAGATACCTTCACACACATCCTCATCGTACTTTCCTAACACTATCTTAAAAGTCTCTATCATATCCCCTCTCTTTCTCCTATATGCCAGTGTCGGAAGCCCCAGTGTCCTCAACCTCTGCTCATAGCCCGCGTTCTTCAACGTTGGTACCAGCTTGCTAGCTCTCCTCTGCACTTTCTCCACTGCTTCTATATCCTTTACCATATATGGAGCCCACACCTGGTTCGCATATTCCAGGTGCGGCCTAACCAGCGCTGTATAGAGATTCCTGAAGATTTCTTCGTCAAGTGACACAAATGTCCTCCTTATCAGCCCTACAATTCTATTGGCTTTGTTCATCTTTTCCGCTAAATGTTCTGAGAAATTTAACTTATTGTCTATCACTACTCCTATATCCTTTTCTGCACTCACTTCCTCCATCGCTTCATACATACTGTATCCTACCTTGTCTATCTTGCTGGTCCCAATCCGCATGTACTTGCATTTTTTTGGATGAAAAGGCATTAACCAATGCTCAGACCATCCCTTCATGCCCTCCACATCTCCTTGAAGCAAACCCATATCTTCCTTACTCCTCACTCTTCTATACAGTTTAGTGTCATCCGCATACAGGTATACCTCACTTCCATTAGTTATAACTTCAGGCAAGTCGTTGATAAATATAACGAACAGCAGTGGTCCCAACACAGATCCCTGAGGTACCCCACTTGTAATTTCCCTCCACCCCAAGCCTATTCCATTCACCAGTACCCTCTGTCTCCGATCTTTCAGGAAGGCTTCTATCCATTTCACACATTTCTCCCCTATATTATAGCTTCTAACTTTCTCTATTAACCTTTTATGTGGGACCTTATCGAAGGCCTTCATAAAATCGCAATATACCACGTCTATTACATCACCATCTTCTAGAATTTGCATCCAATCATCTACCACCTTAATTAGCTATAGTACCGTCGACCTCCCCGGCAAGAATCCGAACTGTCTCCCACTGAAAAGTTGGTTTGACTTCATAT
Source organism: Paralithodes platypus (assembly GCA_032716605.1). NCBI lineage: Eukaryota > Metazoa > Arthropoda > Malacostraca > Decapoda > Lithodidae > Paralithodes > Paralithodes platypus. The sequence continues at coordinate 53,243,672 of CM064509.1, read as the reverse complement.
GATCCATTATTCCTTCTCTAATTACCGTTTCCATTAGTTTACACACAACACTTGTCAAACTGACTGGTCTATAATTCCCTGGGTCATTTCTCTTTCCCTTCTTAAATATAGCTGTTATGTTCGCCTCTCTCCAATCCATCGGGATTTGTCCTGTATTAAACGATACCTCAAATAACATTTTCAATGGCTCTACTAACATCTCCCCTCCTTCCTTTATGATTCTTGGGTGTATCCCATCCGGTCCCGGTGACTTACTTCTGTTCATTTTTTCTATAGCCCTTCTTATTCTAGCATGGGAAAACTCTATTAGTTCTAGTGCCGGTGCCTGTTTGATGGGAATAGTAGGCACTGCATCCTCCGACTCCACTGTTAGTACCCCCCCAAAGTATTTCCCCAGCACCTCTGCTTTCTCCTTATCAGTCTCCGCTCTACTCCCATCATTCAACCCCACTACCAGCTCTGGGATCCCTACTCTTCTTGTTAACTTTTCCTGAATGTACTTCCAGAATATTTTTGGATTATCCTTCACATTTCTAGCTATCTCTCTCTCCCTCTCCTTCACCCCCCTCCTTGTTTCCCACCTTATTTTATTGTTTATTTGTCTGCGTTCCAGATCCACTTCCTTAGCCTCTATACTAGTCCCCCTGTTCTTTTTTAACAATTTTAATTTTTCCCACAATCGTTTCTTTCTTCTAATCAATATCCAAAGCTTTCTTTTCATTGGCAATTCTGGGTTAGTTCTTTTCCTCAATTTTGTTTTATCCTTATATTCCCTTACTGGTACACTTTTGGATACAGCATTCTCCAGTTTGGCTCTAATTTTCCTCCACATTCCTTCAGCGTCTTCACCGTTCAAGTATTCCCCCCAGTCAATGTCCAAACACCGTCTCAGCAGCTCATAATCTGCTCTATCATACATGTATATTTTTCTATTGCTTCTATTATCCCTCTCTGATTTAATGTTACAACTAAAGCTTATACAGGCATGGTCACTACGACCTATAGGGCTATCCACATTAACATGTTCCACTATATCCTCTTCATTGCTAAAAATCAAATCAAGTACACTCCCCTGTGTCCCATCTCTATATCTTGTCATCTCTACAATATGTTGCGTTAAAAAACAATCTCTCACTTTCTCTAGAAACTTATTTTCCAGGCTACCCTGTCCCGCTGGAGTAGTACAATTTGCCCAGTTGATCCTTGGCAAATTGAAATCTCCAATCAAAATTTTATATTTGTTCTCTCTATTATCTATCTCCTCCATTGCTTTCAGTAGGTTATCATCCTCTCCCCTGCTATTATTTGGGCTTCTAAATATAGAGGCAATTAGAATTGATCCTCTTACACATTTTACTTCAATACACAAATACTCACAATACTGCTGTCTCATATCCACCTCATTAACCTTGAGCTCTTTTCTTACATAAATAAACAGTCCTCTTCCAACCTCTGCTCTAATAGCATTTCTCTCATATAACTCAAAACCCTCCAAACTATATTCCACCAGTTCCCTTTCAATTCTAACATTTTTTGGTCTTACTTCCTGTAGGGCTATGACATCAGGTTTTTCCTCTTCATCCTGCAACCTACATATCAGTTCTCTTTTCTTGTCCTGGGTAAACACATCCACATTACTAAACATAATCCTTAATCCATCTACCATTCCTTCAGCAATTACACCATCCCGCTCCTCCAGTCCGTACCCTACACCCCTGTTGTTGGGTACACCATGGGAGTAAGCACTGTAGTAGAATAAAGGGGCCCCTGCCGAAGGATAAGTCAGAAATAGAGAAATTTGAGTGCGTAGTGTGCAAAGGCGAGCTTGTGTTAAGTGATGATCCTGTGGCTGTGAATTTTGGAAATGAGTCTTTGGAGCTGGTGAACAAGTTTTGTTACCTAGGAGATACCATCTCTGCCGGTGGTGGGGCTGAGGCTGCCACTGTTGCTAGAATTAGGTGTGGCTGGGGGAAGTTCAGAGAATTGATGCCAATCCCGACCATGAAAAGAATGCCTCTCCCCCTGAAGGGAAAGGTGTATGCCTCATGTGTTAGAAGTGCAATGACGTATGCCTCAGAAACATGGGCCGTTAAAGTAGAGGATGTCAACAGAATGGAGCGTAATGAGATGAGAATGGTGAGATGGATGTGTGGGGCCAGGCTACAGGATAGAATAACAAATGTTGAGCTGAGGAGACGTTTAGGTATAAAGAGTATTAGCGAGGTGATGCGTACAAGTAGACAGGGATGGTATGGACATGTGGAGAGAATGGATGAACAAAATTGGGTGAAAAAATGCAGGTCTGTGATTGTGGAGGGAGCTGCACCAAGGGGTGGACCGAGGAAGACCTGGGATCGGACTATACGTGCCGATCTCAAATCCAAGAACTTGACAAGTGAAGCAGCCCTTAACAGGGTTGCATGGAATGCCGCCATTAGGACAAGAGACTGAAACTGCAATTATGTGTGGAACACTCAGTCTTAAAATTTTATGTATGTATGTATGTATGTATGTATGTTAGCACTACTGGGTCTGCCTCTTTGTCTCCTGTCTCCCCCTGTGACACCTCCACCCCGTTCTCCTCCTCCGTCACAACTCCCATCACATTCTCTCCCCTCCCTGATCTCCCCCTCCCTTCTACTCTTATAAACCACTTCCTCACTTTTCCGTCCCTCACTCTCCAGTAAAAATTTCTCTTATCCTCCTCATCCAACTTTCCATTATTTTCATCAGCCTTTTCTTGTAATTCCTTAATTTTTTTCCTTTGTTCTATACTCAAATCCTTCTTTAGTCTTATGTGTTTCAGTTTATCATTTGTATTTAGCCTCCAACTAAAATTTGTCACAGTCTCCGCCACTACCCTAGTTTTAAACTGTACCCTTATAGGTCTCATCTCTCCCCTTTTATATCTACCTATCCTACTGACCTCCTCCACCTGCCCTTCCCATCCATATTCGTCCTCATCCACACCTTTCAAGACCTCCTTCACTGTCTCCATATCCCTCACTTTTCTCACTCCATTATCATTCATATGAGTCTCTATATCTCCATACAAGATTACACCCCTATCCCTGTCCATGGCCTCCCTCACGACACTCTCCTTGTTCTTCATGACCCCTACAACTGCACTCTCAAAACTTTTTTTAGTCATATTCATTTCTTCCTTTTGCTCTTTCATAATATCCTCCAAATCCTTGACTTTTTGTTTACCTACCACCGTCCATGCAGTCGACTCCTTTACTTCCGTGAAACGTCCTTCGTATTCCTTCAGCTGCTCCTTCAATGCCATATTCTCTGCTCCCAGTTCATCTACCCTTTTCAATACCATCTCTAGGCTCTCATTAACTGCCAAAATAGGCCTGCATTCACTTCCTTCGCTAGGCCTATTCCCTTCCCCACCTGTCACACCACACATTACACACAGTGCCTTAACTTTCTCACCAATATCCCCCTTCCATTTCTCTGTATCACTCATCCACTTTTCCAAATCCTTCACAACAATACTAACCTCTTCTAACTTCTTATCTGTGCTCTTAAATCCCCGAAAACGTTGTAACCTTCCTTCCGCCTCCGTCATACCCGAAATTCCCTCTGCCATGTTTGTTTACAAACTCAACAACTCACAACCCTACCGCTGTCCCGTCACTACACACTCTTATTACACTATATATCACCCCTCCACCACACCAATATATCCTCCAAACACTTCACTAAATCCTTCCTCTTCTTGTTAGCCCCGTATGCACTCGATATCCGTGAATTAATTGAACATTCCCATAACATATGCCGGAGCCTCAAACTTGCGTCCGCCTTCCGCCTTCCGCCTTCCGCCAACCAGGCTTTATTGTGGTCGGTAGGGAGGGTTCTGTGGGGGCACTCGGTTATGGCTTTGGCCTTGCTCGGGGCCTTGGGGCTGTTCGGCCAGGCAGCTTAGGGAACAGCAACAACAACAACTAAATGATGCAAATAATGTAGATTTTAATGCTGTTCACTCCCTTCATAGACAGGGCTAGTATTTGTTTGGGCTTACTAACCTCCCAGATGAGTGAGAGTAGTGAAGGGATATGTAGCGACAGATGAACCTGCCGAGTTGTGAGCTGTGATGCGGAGAGTGTAGTGGTGGGCGGGTCGCAGGTCCAACACTAAGAACTCGCTTGTATTGTCCCACCTAACATGGTTGGATACTAGTGTCCACGAGTTCATTTCGCGATCCTGATTCAAATATAAAATATTATCATGTGGTGAACAAATTTTCGGCATACTTTATTATATACTGGGTATATAAAATAATAGCTTTCAATATTTTGATTATATTTGCTACATGTTTGAAATTACATTGGAATTGTTCAGTAATATATACTTTGAAGTGTCGTTGTAGGATGGGTAATATTCAATAGGAAGTGGAAATTGCTAAAAAATAATCAGCCAGATAAAACCTGCATTTGCACAAGAATTGTATCATATATCACTGAAGTTGGCATTTTTAAAAAGCATCTTTCAGATTGATACAGTGTGATTCTTATTACTTACACCACTGAACTTGCACTCATCGTACAATATTGATAAAGTTAAAGTGTGCTATGCATTTAAGAAATTAAATACTGGGACATGAATGGTTACCACAATCATAAAGACAATAGACTTAACAATCTATTTATAATATTCTCAATGTAGTTTAAAATAATATGGAAATTAGAAACCTTAAACATGTAGAGCAATGTCACCTTGTATTCGACAACCATGGAGGTGATGGGACAGCCGCCATCCAGCCAAGCGGCCAGGTTGAGGGAGATGGAGGTTACATTCACCCGTAACAGTGAAGACTGGGCTGGTACCACAGGCTCTGAAACACAAAAGGGCATTATGTTGCTATTGTTAGTGTTGAGGTTTGGGTGAGGGGAATGCTGCTTTGAGGCGGTGCTCATCTCTGTGTCATTTCCCGTTGGACCCTATATTGGGTGAGTTACTTAGCCTGTTACTGTACATAGAGGCTACTACATATTATCCAGGTTCACAACTATTTTAAGGGTTCTGCTATGTGAAAAGTGGTACTAAGTGTAAAGAAACTACCCATCCTTCCATCCCTGCTAAGAAATCTAACCCAAGATACTTTGGTTGTCAGCTTAACACATTAACCATTACACCATAGGTCACTAAAGGGCAAGATATAAAATACAAATTAAATTTCAAGGAAAACATGTAAAAAAAAAAAAAAAATGTATGTGGCGTGCAAAACTCTTCTAAAGCCAGGTGGAATCTTTGAACAGTAGAACATTCAATAGGCCATGAATGTGTACAGATGAAATAATAAAAAGGGGCTAATACTATTAATTTGCTTTAGGATTTAGGACACTTCCGACACTTGTTCAAAAGCACACCCACCTCTGCCGAGCGTCTTGGTAGGTATGGCATCACTTGGCTGTGATATACCAACGTGATTGTGAGCGCTGACGTACACCTGATATCTGGTGCCACAGTGGAGTCCTGTTAGAGTGTAGGAGTCAGCATCTTCAGGCACCTCCACACGCCGCCACTCGCCAAACTCTCGCTTCTCGTGGAGGTAGTAGCCTAGAGATAAGGAACAGGCACACTCAGTTAAAGTATTTACTGTAGTGAAGATTAAGTAATGTATACAGAATGAGTTTTATTAAACACTTTTTGGTTATCCTAATTCTTACTCCTCCTTCAGTAAAAACCCAAACACTTTTGGGAACATTGTTGCTGAAGAGGTGTAGGCTACGTGTATACAGTATGTTCATGTGTAGACCATTCTTAGCCTAAAAGGACGATTTCCCAACCAATTTTGACAATCCAGAGAGCTGGTGAATATTTCAGATTTAATTTTAATGTTGGTTTTATTCTACTCATTTGAATATAGCATTTACAAATAGAACTTTTCTATTCGTAAATGATGATGCAGTTTTTATACGACGGTCACTCCCTTGATAACAGGGCTAGGGCGTGCCCTTGTTACAGGGACTTAACTGGACCTTTGCCATGAATCGCTAGACTGAGCTGTCCAATAATGTGAACTTCTAAGTGGTTTCATCTGGCTTTTTGGGTTCAAGAGCACACAATCCTTAACTGAACAAATTATTTGTTTACCAGTACTCAGTAAAACTTATAATACTTTTGTTACAATATTTATTCCTGCACACTCTCTAACTCTTAAAGCTGATATAGAGTTTTCCAAGATCACACAATCAGCCATTGGAATGAAAATATGCTTAACTACAGTACAGGTAGTCAATTTTTTCAGCTTACATTTCAGTCATAATGTGCCCAATAATGAGCATGCTATCAAGGCATTGAACAGTACATAACTCTCACTGCCTCATAAATAGTAAAGCATTGATAAACAAATCTGTATGACACAACTTACCAAGGAGAGGCGCACCACCGTCGTTGGTTGAGCGCCACCTGACAGTGAGTGTGGAAGCAGTGACATCAGACACATACACAAGTGGTGGAGATGGTGGAACTGTAAGGGACGGGAGACTTGGGGTTAGATGGCTGATTGAAGGTTCAGACATAAATCGCAGTAGGGAAGCACCCATTTGAATCTATATCGAACCCAAATGAGAGAATCCTATACTTTGTATCCTATAAACACCATAAATTAGCTCTAAAGGTTGAGAGATTCGAATGAATGTATGCATATTATGACTCATTTCTATCCATCACATATTGTGCTAAGAATTGAGAGTTTGAGAGTCAATGTCGTCAAACTGAATAGTATTTATGTCCGAGTCACACAAGCACTTATAATGCTGAATGTATCAGTCACAGGAATTTGAAATTTTCGGAGATAGTAAAGGAGCAACAGTTAGCTGAGGAAAAATTAAAGATACATAGGCAGGGAGGTAACTATGAAAAGGATGTAGTTAAGGTAATTAGACAGAAGGAAAATCTAGTGAGGGAGACTGCTGGAAGAATTTTTTTTATTGTGATAAGAGGAGAAAAGGAGAAACACAATGTAAAGAAAGAGGAGAGAAGTAGGATAGAGAGAAACCGAGTGAGGGAGATTCTACAGGTAGTGGACGAGGGTGTGAGAGAATGGGAGAATGAAATCGAAGACATGCATAGAATTGGAAAATATAAACAAGAGTTTAGGCCAATGAAAGTGCAGTTTCGCACAGTAGGAATAGTAGAGGAAATCATGAAGAATAAATGGAGGTTGAAAGATAGGGATTGTATGAAGCATATCTACATCGAAAAAGACATGGACTTGGATGAAAGAAACAAAATGAAAAGTTTGAGGGAAGAGGTGAAGGAAATTGAATGCCAAAAGAACAGACCAAGAAGTGGATTTTTGTTATTGGGGACTGGTAGGAACGAAGAAGAAGAAATGGTTATCAAAGGACCTCAGAGTAAGACGGAGGGGCAAACAAAGAACTTCGGAACGAACGGTCAGACAGAGGAAATGAGTGCCAGTACCGAAGGACAGGAGGGAGAGACTGGTGTAATCCAGGAATAAGTGAGAGAAACAGGGCAGGAGGAGAACACGGGGGAACAAGGGAGAGAAGGTGGAGTGGAATCGGGAGGGGAGTAGAGTCTGGGAATATTTGGGAAAGAGAAAAAAAGAAAGGTGTAAGAAAGGGGGAGATGAAGTTGATGTACTGTATAGTAATGTGGATCGCTTGCTGTCCAAGAAATTAGAATTGAATGACTATATTGAGAAATATAAACCACATATTATGTGCTTAGCAGAAACAAAGTTGAGAGGTGCTACTGAATTGGGAATGTTGGGATGGGAAGGGTACAATGTGTGGAGAAAAGATAGAAAAGGAAAAGTGGGGGGTGGCATGTTAATAATGACTGACAAAAATATAGAAGCAAGTGAGATTAACCTAGGCAATAATAGATCAGAAACTATAGCAGTGACAATAAAAGACAAGGACAACAAAGCAACTGATATAGCAGTGGCTTATATACCACCACAAACTAGAGCATGGAAGCGGGAAGAATATGATCAACTAATCACGGAATCTCTAGATGCACTAAAAATACCTTTTAATAGGAGAAATAAATTAATATTAACGGGTGATTTCAACTGTAAGGAAGTCAATTGGGAAGGGTTAGATGCGGGAAATAATAATGAATCTTGGGGCAGTAAACTACTGAATCTAGTAACAGAAAACATGTTAACACAACATGTTAGAGAAAACACACGAATCAGAGGGATGGATGAACCATCCAGGCTAGACATAGTCTTCACCAATGATCCGCATGACGTTAAAAAGATAAATTATCGCTGTCCCTTGGGAAAAAGTGATCACAAGATTTTAGAAATGGAGATGGATTTGGGGGAAAATGAGGAGAGAAATGAAGGACATAAAATTAATAGATATAACTATGCTAAAATTGGTTTTAAATAATTGAAACATCATTTCCAAAGTATAAATTGGAAGGAACTAGAAAGCCTGGAAATGGTTCAAGACAAATATAGACTTTTCTTGAAAGTATATGAAGAAGGGTTACATAAATATGTCCCAAGGTTCTCACCAGGGGTAAAGAAGGAAAAAGAATGGTTCAATATAAGATGTAGTAAGGCACAGGATAGAAGAAACCGAGCCTGGAATATAGCACGGAAGAGACATAGTGAAAATAACTGGAATAAGTACAAGGAGAAAAGAAATGAATACGTAAAGATAAGACGCGAAGAACAATATAAATATGAAAGGAATATTGTAGAGAAGTGCAAAAACGAGCCAAAACTATTTTATAGATTTGTAAATGGAAAAATAAAAACAAAAGAAGGTATTGTCAGACTAAGAGTTGGAATGAACAGCTATGAGAAAGATAAAGACTTGTGTGAAGTTATGAATGAAAAGCTTCAGTCAGTGTTTGTAAAAGAGGAGGAGTTTATAGAACCTGATAGAGAAATGAGAACACCACAGATGCCTGAAATGAAAGTGACAAAAAGTGAAGTGCTGAAATTGATGCAGGATTTGGACGTGAGGAAATCAATGGGACCAGATGGAGTGGCTGGATGGATCCTCAAAGAATGTGCGGAAGAGCTAGTGGAACCAATCTATGACATCATCAAATCTTCACTGAATGAAGCAGACCTGCCAGTGGAATGGAAGAGAGCTAACATAGTACCTATTTACAAAGGAGGAGACAGAGAAAATCCGCTTAACTACAGACCGGTGTCCCTCACCAGCATTGTTTGCAAAATTTGTGAGAAAATTATAAGAAAAAAGTGGACACACTTCATAGAGGGACTTAGTGAGAAACAGTTTGGATTCAGGGAAGGGAGATTTTGTGTATCTAATTTATTAAGCTTTTATAGCAGAGTGGTAGATGTTACACAAGAGAGAGAGGGATGGGTTAACTGTGTTTACCTGGACCTGAAAAAGGCCTTTGACAGGGTGCCTCACATAAGGTTATTGTGGAAATTGCAGGTTGTTGGAGGTGTACATGGTAGGATATTAAAATGGATGGAAAACTTTTTAATAGGAAGAGAAATGAGGACCACAATACGAGACGAATATTCCCAGTGGAGGAGTGTGACGAGCGGAGTACCACAGGGATCAGTGTTTGGTTCGATAATGTTCCTACTTCATGTAAACGACATGCCAGAAAATTTGAATAGTCATATGAATATGTTCGCGGATGACGCTAAGATCATGAAGAATATCACCTGTATAGAAAGTTGTCAGGATCTTCAAAAGGACCTAGATAAGTTGCACAGATGGAGCCAAACCTGGATAATGAGTTTCAATGCAGAAAAGTGTCATGTTTTGGAAGTGGGAACAAGTGAGATAAGGCCAAGCTGGGAGTACAAATTAGGAATTGAAAAATTCGACAAAACACGGCATGAGAAGGACCTTGGAGTGATAATACAAGATGATCTATTGCCGGAGAAGCATATTAACATGATCATTGGAGGAGCATATGGAATAATAACCAATATGAGAGTGGCATTCAACTATTTGGACGAAGAAATGTTAAGAAAACTGATAATGACTATGATAAGACCAAGATTAGAATATGCAGCAGTGATATGGTCACCACATTTGAAAAAACACATAAACAAATTAGAGAAAGTCCAAAAGATAGCAACAAAGATGATCCAAGATTGAAGGAGTTGACATATGAGGAAAGATTTAAGACACTACAACTGCCTACCTTGAAAGAGAGAAGGGAACGAGGCGACTTAATAACGATGTTCAAGGGAGTAAAAAGTTTGGAACGAGTAGATAGGGAAGATCTATTCGTGAGGGATGATGGAAGGACAAGAGGACACAAGTTTAAACTGAGGAAGGGCAGATGACAAAGAAATTCAGCTTCCCATATAGAAGTATAGAGACCTGGAACAACTTGGAGGAGGAGGTGGTGCGAGCGAAGAACATTAACATGTTCAAATCTAGGTTGGATAAAAGTAAATATGGAAATAGGACAACATAAGCTATGATATGTTAGTCCAAAATACTGGGAATTGGGAATATCCATTACGATACTTGTATAAGTAAAATGGATTGATTATAAAGTAACTAAGACAGGACAACACGAGCGCTGCTCAATCCCTGTAAACTACAAATAGGTAAATACAGATTAGAGTAAACAATATAATGCAGTGTCCTATCAAATACCTTTCTTTGGCAGTCCTTCCTTACCTTTAAATAAACCGGCTGATGATGTTCAATAGATGCATTCCTAAGTAATCCTTTGTAAATATAAATCTGGTAGCTCTTATAAGCCGATAAAATTGCCCATATGACACTGACTTTAACACCTTACGAGCGGCCTAGGCGGTAATTTATATGTACCGCCCAGTGGGGTGTTTTTACCCTAAATAGGGTTGTTTACGTGATCATTTTCATGCCTAAATAAGATCCAGAGCGTAAAACAAGTATCTATCCCTGAAAGGGAATAAACAGAGCTTTCCAATGACACCCCAACCATCCTTGTAACCGCTAGTTTTCTTGCAACGATCGCGCAACACGAGTGCAAAAACCATGTAATTAGGTAGTTTCCCTACATAATTCCCTGTGTAGCGAGTGCGTGAGGGTGGGGGAGGGTGGGATTCATGTCAGTAGGTCCGCCGCGGTGGTCTGGAGCAGTCATACGCTTGCTACTCTCCTCCCACCACTTATCTCTCTCTCTCAGCAACATTACGTGGTGAAAATGGCACACGACATAAGTTGTGAACCGCCACTTAGTCCATATTTATTTCACACGACATAAGTTGCGCGCCGCCAAAGAAGAGTTAAGTATATACCGTAGTCTATATCATCACAATAATCATTAGAATATAAATACAGTGTGCTGTATATATATATATATATATATATATATATATATATATATATATATATATATATATACAGTATATATAAACAGTATATATTATAGGTTTGATTCCCGGAGGGAAGTAGAGAAAACCTAAAATTTAGTAGGGGCCCCGGAATCATTGACGATGTTGCCTATTAGTATAATAGTCTCCATTCAACACCCGCGTCAGTCGTTTGAATCAACCGCCGCGAGGAAGACAGAGATATTCATCATAAGTGCAACGCTACTTCTCTTATGGTATCGTCATAGATTGGGTACCCACTATGAAAAAACTTTGTAAAAAATAATAGAAGAAAATGTTAAAGATTAAATAATTTAATCAGAGTTATAACACGCTTCCCACTTCGGTGGATTTCTTGCCGCCTCTCGCCAAGCGCAACATTCGTCCTTCACTGATATACAGTAGGGGTTCACATAGAACGTGTTCGCATGGAACGAGTCGCTTATAGAACGCCCGACCTAAAATATTGTTCCAAAATTTTCGTTAGGAACGAATGTGATCATATAGAACGATTTCACCATCAAAGTAGGGCAAATCCGAGGAGTTCTCATATAGAGCGCCGAAATATCGTACAAAACGTACGAAATATCGTACGCTCCTGACGGAAATTTACGCTTACAGTGAACATTGACCATATTGGGCCACCAAAATGCCGTGTTCACATAGAACGAAATCGCATAGAACGGCCTCGTTTATCGACCAATTTCTCGTTCTATGTTAGACCCTACTGTATCAAGATAATACTCAAGATATCAAGCGAATGGGAAGGGGATGGCTGGGAGGGCCTTCATCATCAATGATTCCGGGGCCCCTACTAAATATTTTAGGTTTTTCTACTTCCCTCTGGGAATCAAACCTATAATTTGATAGTGGCCCCTCCATCATTGACAATGTTGCCTGAATTCCCAAGACTGGAGGGGGACATTCACATCAATATCTCAAACCTCCAAACCCGCAAGGTATAGTCAAGAATTCGTATAACAGAATAGCTATTTTATTGTTTGCATACAATATAGAAAAAGTAAAAAATATAAAGAGTGTGAGCAGTGCGTTGCTTCGAAGAAGACCTGCTCGAAACAGGTTCTCTTACATGAGATACTGTTGGAAACGTGATAAGAGGAGCTAATACAAAACTCCCTATCACTCTTTTCAGATTCTACACTATACAGTACATAGTTTATCATCTGGTAAAAGAAGATAACTAAATCTCTTGACCAGTTTAACCTCTTAAGTGCTGGGGTGGGGTAGTGAACACCGTGCCGTGGTGCAGAGGTATTTAGACTGTTTCCTTCACTCAAATCGTCATCGTACCATAAATATCATTAATACTTATCCATATGCGCCTATTTTACGTTGATTATGAAGATATTAACCTGTTGCAACAATAAAACAAGTGGAAACAGTGTTTGGCTGGTCAAGATCATAAAATGAATGCGAGAGTTACATAACTAAAGGCTGAGCCAGCTTGACCAACATCCACCCCTCTCGACGTCTGGAGAGACACTCGTGTAATTGTCTCTCTCTTTCATTCGCTTGGTAGCACATACAAGCACCCCCTGCTTATGACTCGCTATTGATAGCACGAAAATATACTGACGAAATAAGAGAATAACAGAGAGAATAGGTAATAATTGAAGGGGGGGGGGGGGGGAGCGGATGTGGAGGAGTGATATTTGCCATGGCCAAGGGGCAATAATAAAAAAAAAAAAGTGAAGCTGAACGGTCAGGCTATGGAGAATTTGTAAGTAGTCTTGGCAAATTTAACGTCAAGGCTATTAACCTAATTGCAATGACGACTTGTCTATTTTGACTGCTATGTCGTCATTCCAACCGCGGTTAAAAAGAAAACGTCTAGAGTCTACTCCTTATCTTGCTCTAGGAGACGTTGTACATTAACCAAAACTACCACCGAAGGTGAAAAAAGTATAGAAGAGAAGAAAAAGGGGTTTACCTTAGTTACCGCTCAAGGCCCATCCCGTGTTCCGTCATGCGCCGATCCCTGTCGAACGTGCGCATGAGCGACCCTCTCTTGTTATCATTTTTTCACGCGTCGCCATTGTTGAGTCCGCTTTTGTTGTGCTCCTTCAATTCACCCTGTTTTAGGTTCGTTTCGGCTTTTCTGGCCTTCTTTTTGTTAGACAGATGTTACGTGATCTAGGACACACGTAAATGGGCTCCTCAGTGTGTTTAATGGAGACGCGTGTGGAAATAGCTACCGAAGGTACGGGGGCGCCTGGCGTTCCTCGTATGTGTTTTTCATTCCTTTCTCTTTTCATATTCTTTTTTCCTGTTAGTCTGGGCATAGTTTAGCTTATTTTAGCCTAGCTTGTTTCTCATTCAGGAATTGCTATGCCCTATGAGTTTTCATATTTTCATAGCCTAGGTGTACAGTTGGTTCACAATCTGAGATTTCGTGGTGGCGGTGCCGTTTGTAGGGTTTGTGTCGGCCGCATTATTAGCGTTATTCCCGAGTCCCCCCTTTCGAGCCTTCACTGTGTCTCAAGGGCCTGGGCGCTTGGTGGTTCGTGATATCCAGGGGTACCCCACGGGGGCCTCTCCCTCACACCACAGGGTTTTTCGCCCCTGACACATTCTCTCCTCACGGCTAGGCCACCCTTTTTCTCGCCAGTTTCATTTACTGGTTTTTGTGTTCCCTTACTGTTTTCGCCTCCATCCTTTCATTCCCTTTTGCCCAATCCTGGGGTACCCTACGGGGGCCCCTGTTTGTGCCAAACCACCCTTCCTGCCACTTCTCCTCATGGGCTTTGCTCTATCTCTGTGGGTGGGGTGGTTCCTGGGGGATGTGCCTCCTCTCCCCTGGTGTGTCTTCCTTGCCTCTCCCTTGACCGGTTGAGTCAGGATATTATCAAGGAAGACACTGCTCAGCTTGATGGCCATCGTCGCTTGGAGTCATAAGGAGTTGACGCTTTTTTCTGGGCCTGTGTTGGTATTCCCTAGACGCTCCTCTCGCTTTTTCGGCGCCGGACCATCTCGGCCGGTCCCGCAAATTTGCGGAGTGCTCGATTCGGTCCACGGACGTTTCGGCTCCCCGCAAATTTGCGGAGATCGCTGGGGGGTCTCGCGGTGAGGCGGGAGGGTTGTGTCGGTACGGTTATGCCTCCATTGGCCCGCAAATTTGCGGTTATAGTTGGCTTTCCCGGTGACCCTTTTTTGTGTCATCTTGTTGCCTGGTACTATATTGGTGTATGCACTTTCCTGGTGTTATGGACCCTGCATGTGAGGTGTTGAGTGGTGGTTAACACTTTCTCCATCTTTGCAGGTTCTGCTTGTGCTCTTCCGCCTCACCCGCCCTCCTCACCTCCATCGGTGCTCCCGGTTTAGAGTGAGTACGACTTCCAGTTTGCATGTGTGTTCCTGTTTACCCATGCTCATTCCCTGGTTTTTATTGGACATTATCTTCACTTACTCCGTCAACGTGCTGCTTATGGTGTGTGTTCTTCCGTTGCAGGTGGGATGCCTTGCTTTCGCCAGGGCTGTGGCTCCCCGTGCTTGGACTGCCACAGGTCCTGCTTACGCCACTCTCAATGTGTGTCCTCTACGGCCTACCTCCCTGCTTTGTGTGGCCCGTGTATGGACCTGGTGGATGTGGTGGACCATCACCCTGGTTCCTCTGACGCGGCAGCGGCCTCTGCATCCCTTCAGTCTGTGTGGGCGGTGGTCTCCCACCACATCAGGACTGTGGGCCACCGTTCCCCGGCCTTTGTTGACGACCGGATCCGCGTCGCCCTGGGCATCCCTGACCCGTCTGGAGGCCGTTTACCTGGCCCTCTCCCTGCTCGGGCCCTCCTCCCTGAGTCCCGTGGTCGGTCGTCACATCGTCGGGTGGATCCCCAGCTCCGTCCACGCTCTCGCTCTCCTCGTCGCTCGTCCTCTACTGCCCCTCCTCGTCCTCCTGCTCACCTTGACTCCGCCGTTCACCCTCGTCATGGTTCTCGCCCTGAGGCCGGGGTTAGCGTCTCTGCCCCTGTACGCCCTCCCCTGGCCTCTCCGGATAGGGGCTCTACTACCTTCCGCCCGCTTCCCCTGCACAAAAGACGTCCTCTTCATTTGTCCTCTACGCGCGCGGATGTTCATGCTGTAGCTGGCCCTCTGCTCCCTCCTTCTACTCTGTCCAGGAGGGTCCGCCAGGATGTAGTTGCTTCTCCTCCTACTTCTCCTGCTTCGGTGCCTCTTCTTCCTTCTAGGTCTCGTCCCAAGGTGGAGGTTCCTCCCTCCTCCGCCTCGGTGTCGGGCCGCCCTGTTCTCTCAGCCCCGGGGATCCTTGCTCTGTTTCCCCCCGCGGCTCCTTCTGACCTCCTTTCACCCGGCCAGCCTTCCCCCTCCCGTCATCCTGCTCCTCTTCCTTCTTCTATTCCTGATCTTCGCTTGCCGGCTCCCCGTGAGGGTACCCCGCCGCTTGACTCGGTAGAGTATAGCGAGGTTTCGGGGTCCCCTTTCTCGGGGCTGACGTGTCGCTGGAAGAGGGGGATGGTGATGTTTCCCCCTCGGGCGTTAGTGATCGGGAACGAGACCCTCAGGACCGCCACGGCCGTCGTCGCTCGCCTTCTTTGGGCCGCGACGCTGCTGTTTCGTGTCATGGGTCTCGCTCTCGCTCACGCTCGCCCCTGCGGGCCGAACTATCTTCGGGGGGGTCGCCTCTCTCGGATCGATTTTCGGCTATGCAGGGGTGGGTTGTGTCACACTTCGACGCGCGCTTGGAGGCGATGCAAGAATCCCTCTTATCGCGCTTCTTGGCGGTGACACAACCTCAGCGCCTCACCCAACCTACCCCTGCTTTGGTCCCCCTCCCCTCTGCGGTGGACCACATTCCTTCTCGCCCTGCTTCTCCGCCTGCCCGGTCGTCGGCTAGTACTGCTCCTGCCCTGGCTCAGGTGGTTGCCCCTGCTGTCTCACATGCGGGGGTCCTCCGTCTGCTAGGGCAGGGTCTGCGCTTGCCCCCCATCCAAAAGGCCAAGGTCCCGTCGCGGACTATGCCGCTCCTCTATGGCTCCTTGGCTGTTTGGAAGGGGGTGCAGGCCTCCCACCCGGAGCGTGCTACCGACTTCCCGTCAGGTGAGAGGGCCCTACCTTCGGACTGGTCGGTCCAAATTAATGATAAAATGCAGTTCAGGGCGATCAGGGTGGATGGTCAGGTGGCCGACGTGGAGGTGCGGGCGTACCCGACAAGGACTGACCTTCAGTACTTTTCGGTGAAGCCCAAGCCCCCGTCTGCTCCTCGAACTAAGCTCTGGTCAGACTTCAGCCGCCAGGACATCCTTCAGGATGTTCAGTCCCTGGCTGTGTTAACGGGACTGTCCTCCTATGGGACGGGTTTGTGCGACGACGGTAAGCCTGGCTTAGCCGTCGTGCTCGATAACCCTCTCCCATTGGAGGCCTGGTTTGCTGAGGCCTTAGACTTTGCCAACCGTTCTGTCGACAGATCTATTTCAGTCCCTCCCCCAGAGTCGTCACTGCTTTTGCCTCCTCTGGTATCTGTCGGCGGATTGGATGGCAAGTTCTGGTCCTGGATTAGCGCTCCCAAACTTGAAATTTGTGCTATTGCTAACCCGTTCTTCTCCCACCCAGATAAGTCCTCTGTTGACAGGGATTTTACCTTGCGGCAGAGGGTGGCGAACTTATTGTCTTGTCTTCTAGGTTCCCTCCAGACGTCTGTTCACCACCTGCGACTTATCGAGGCGACTGCACCTGGCGATCTTCGCGAGGGCTTGGACCACGTTCGGCGGATCCACCTTCAGCTCGCGGTGTCTTTGGTTCCCGAGCTGAAGGCGGTTTTGTGCGAGGCAACTCGACAACGCCAGACGGTAAGGTCCTCGTTCTGCCGGAAGGCCCCTTTGGATATTCGTCAGGGTCTGTTATACTCTGAGCTATATACATCGGGGCTTTTTGCGCAGGATGCTTGGGAACGCTACGCTTCTCTGTCAGCGGACCCTGCTTACGACACGTAAAGATGCGCTGTGTCGCGACCAGGGTCTTCGCAGTCCCGTCCTTCTGCCGGTCCCCTTCGGGGTGCTGCCGCCACTGCTGCCGCCAAGAAAGGGCGCAGGAAAGGGAAGTTGCCGGCCAGAGCGTCGGTTCCGCCTCGCACTTCTGCTCCTGCTCCCTTTCATCCCCGCCGAGAAGGGGCTGGCTAGCCTTCCACTTCCGGCCGCACTTTGACGGGGTCCGACGCACGACGGACAGGGGATGGGGTGACCCGCCCTTTTCGGCGAGGTGGGGGGGGTAGGGGTGGTCAACGTGGCTCTTATGACCGTAGGGACCGTCCCGGGGGACCCTCCACGTCAAAAAATGTGTAGGTTCTCCAGGTCGGTCTCCTCCTTGTTCTCCTTCTCGCCTCGCAGAAAGGGTCGCTCACCTCATCTCGGGGGCTCCCACAGGTTATTTTCGCCCTTGCGCCCTTCGGTGGCCACGAGGGACGTGGGGGCGGAAGGTTGCACGGAGGGGTCTAACCTGGAGATGGAAGTCCAGACCCCCACTCAGCTCTTGTCAACGAAGCCGGCCTGTCTCTTCGGAGGTGGCCGACGTGATTACGTCCATGCACGGGCAGGGAATCGTCAAGGAGGTGAAAGCCGGTCACCCAGTTTTCCTCTCCTGTGTTTTTCTGGTACCGAAGAAGGACTGCGACGCGATGCGACCGGTGGTGGATCTGTCGGCCCTCAACGGGCACATCGTGAACACACGGTTTCGGATGCTGACGGTGCACCAGGTACGACTGGCCCTGCGACCTCTGTCGTGGGTAGTGTCGCTGGACCTCAAGGATGCGTATTGGCACGTTCCTATCCATCCTCGTTTCCAGCGATTCTTGGCCGTTCAGACTTCCGATCGTGTGTTCATGTTCGACAGACTTCCCTTCGGTCTCAACATCGCGCCGCGGATCTTCTCGAAACTGGTAAAGCAGGCTCTGGATCCTCTCCTCAGAGGCGGCCTCCAGATCCTGTTTTACTTGGACGACTGGTTGATAGTTTCAGACACCCTAGAACAGTGCGTCCACGACACCCTCACAGTAGTTCAACACATCACACAGTTAGGGTTCAAAATCAATATTCCCAAGTCACGCCTGACCCCGTCGCGTGTCGTGACGTGGGTAGGTCTCGAATGGGATCTGACCAACGCTACAGTGACCCAGAGTCAGCCAAACGCGGTGAAACTTCGCAGGAAGGTCTTCGCCGTGTTGCACTCGGTCTCCCTCACGAGGAGGATCTGGGACTCGTTAGTGGGTTCGCTGAATTGGGCCGCTCTGTCCATTCCCTTAGGGAGGCTCAGGCTGCGCCGCCTAATACTCATGGGCAACAAGGTGTTTCCGTTGGCCCCTATGGATCGGCTCATGCCGATCCCGCGTACCATTCACAGACACTTAGGACACTGGGTTGCTCGGGGCACGCTCTCTGCGGCTGTGCCCTGGACCGCCCCCCCGCCGACGATCTGGGTAGATACAGATGCGTCGAGCGAGGTAGGGTGGGGTTACCAATCCAACCTGGGACATCAACATCACGGCAGATGGGTGGGGTGGGACACACACACCTACACATCAATGCCCTCGAACTGTTGGTTCCCTTGTTCTTCCTGAGGGACCACGCGCTGGCCTTTCGGGGAAAGTCGGTGGCCTTCGGGATGGACAATCAGACAGCTGTCCACTGTATCCAAAAGCAGGGGTCCTCCAGGTCTTTGACTCTGTTGGGGATCTCAGAGAAGTTGTTCTTCCTCGCGAACCGACACAACATCTCCCTGCACGCCTCCTACCTGCCCGGGACTGCCAACCTGTGGGCGGACGCCCTGTCGCGAGGACAGGGCGTTCTTGTAGAATGGGCGATGAAACAGACTGTATTCGACGACCTCGCAGCTTCCTGGGGTGTTCCGGAGGTCGACTTGTTCGCATCGAAGGAGACGCGCAAGTTGCCTCAGTACCTATCCCTCCGGACTCGCACTCCGGAGGGGGGTCCGGACGCTTTCATGGAAGACTGGAACAGGTGGCAGTCGATATACATATTTCCGCCACCAGACGCACTGTTGATGTGCAAAGTCCTCGCGCGGCTGCGGCTGTACCGCGGCAGAGTCTGGCTAATAGCGCCTCTGTGGCCAGCCCAGGCTTGGTACTCCCAGTTGAAGCGGTGGTGCCCGAGTCCGGTCCCTCTCCCTCTCTCAAACTTCCACTTGAGCCAGGTTGGCGACCTGCGGACCTCGTTGGCCTTCGCATCGTGGATGTTCGTGAGGCACGGTGGCTCCCAGTCCACGGACGGGACCTGACTGACTTCCTGAAGCGTTCATGGACGCCTTCGACTTGGGGGACTTACGAGTCCCACTGGAGGTCTTTTACTAGGTGGATACAGGACACTCGCCAGACTGTTAGCTCTCCTTCCCTCGTCCTACACTACTTGTTTCACCTCTTCCGTACACGTCGCTTTCAAGTCAACACTATACGTAACCACTTGTCTGCCATCCGGGAGGTCTTTGAGTCCGTCACTGGGCTGGTCGTTCCTCCGAAGGAGCTGGATTCCTTCATGAAGGCTGCCTTCAGGGAGCGACCGCCTCCGCGCCAGATCCCTCCTCAGTGGGATCTGGGGCGTGCTCTGGACCTTCTGGCTTCACACACATATACACGGGATACTATACCGGTTCAGTTGCTGGAGCGTACACTCTTCCTTGTCGCTCTGGCCACTGGGGATAGGGTGTCTGAACTCGCTGCCATGTCGCGGTCCCAGGAATGCATGCGCTTCTCCCCGTCCTTGAATGTCGTCACGTTAGCCCCCTCCCCTCATTTTGTTGCCAAGAATGAGAGAGAGACCCACGTTTTCAAGCCTTTCACCATCCAGGCTTTAAAGCGTGGGCATACTCACCATGTGTTGTGCCCGGTGCAGGCCTTGCACTCCTATGTTGAGTCTGTGGCTCCGACTTCGGGTACTGCTGTGTGGGTGTCTCCTCGGACTGGTAGGAGGCTCTCGAAGGTACAGATAGGACGCCACATTTGTCGGGTCATTCGTGCCAGTAACCCTGCTTGTCGGGGTTCTGCGCACGATGTGCGATCCTTTGCTGCCTCCTTACGGTTCCTGCAGACTCGTTCGTTGCCTGACGTCGCCTCGGCGGGTTTGTGGTCTTCTGTCCATACCTTCGTCTCCTCCTACCTCTCCATGTCCATTGTTAGACCCCCTCGGCCTGTGATAGCTCTCGGGAGTCGTGTTTCCTAGGGCTCTCGCGAAGTTGCCTGGTCTTCCCCCCTAGTCACTCTTTCTTTTACTTTGTTTTCTTTAGAAAAGGGGGGGAGGGAAGTACGGGTTTGCAACACTGGATTGCAAGTTTGGGATTATGTTATATGTATACAGTACATAAGAGTTTTTGCCTCATTGAAAATTGTGTTTTGTTTATGTGATCCATGTTTTTGTTCGTATTGGAAGAAAAGGGATTTTGTGTACAGTACTTTTTGGTTTAAGACAAGTCTATGATTTTGCATTACTATGAATGACGGGCACGTGTTAAAACTGCTCTTTTTAGCTACTCCTCAGTTTTTCACTCTTTTATTAAACTCTCTTGTTTAAATTGTGTTTCTTTGTCATTCATAATTTTGTCTTATGCATTGTTTTTTTTTGGTATGTTGGGCTTGGATGTCCTCCTCCTATTTGTTATGCAGCCTTGACGTTGGATTTGCCAAGACTACTAACAAATTGGGAGGTTTGACGTACCTCCCAACCTACCAAATAGGAAAACCTACTATTTGGTAGTAGTCTTGGAAAATCCAACGTACATAATACCCTCCCTCACGCCGGACCCCTGCCCATCCGCGTTCTTCTGCTGACGTGAGATGTGATAACAAGAGAGGGTCGCTCATGCGCACGTTCGACAGGGATCGGCGCATGACGGAACACGGGATGGGCCTTGAGCGGTAACTAAGGTAAACCCCTTTTTCTTCTCTTCTATACTTTTTTCACCTTCGGTGGTAGTTTTGGTTAATGTACAACGTCTCCTAGAGCAAGATAAGGAGTAGACTCTAGAAGTTTTCTTTTTAACCGCGGTTGGAATGACGACATAGCAGTCAAAATAGACAAGTCGTCATTGCAATTACACTCAACCCTCAGCTATCGCTCCTAATTGGTGCAGCTATAGCCGCGCGGTAGCCGTAACCGCGATAGCCATACTGATGAACTAATGGGAATAATTCTAATTGGTGCCTGGGTGCCGAATTTGACAACTATTTTTCGTATTTTGCTATTTTTACCTAATAATTTCCACTGAACACTAACATAACATAATAATAATTATAAGAAACATTATAAAAGTAAATATAAGAACATATTACACCATCACATTTACCTTTTTAGGTGTGTTGAGGGATTTAGGTGGGTTGGGTTCCGAGGCTAGGGGTGGCGAATTATTGGCCACTCCTACGTTGCTCTATCTCGTTCAGTATCCCTTCAACATCAAATCCTTCAAATTCTGAAGTGTCATCATCCACTGTATCCAATTCAAGTGCCGTAAGTAAAGGCTGTTCATCGATTTGTTGCCGTGGTCGAGGCTCACCGGAGGGGCCCGGTCGAGGCTCACCGGAGGGGCCCGGTTGAGGGTGGTCGGAGGGGCCTGGTTGAGGGTGGTCGGAGGGGCCTGGCCGACCACGAAAGAAGTCTGTGATCTGGCGTTGCTGGAGAGAGTTGATATGGGCGTGGTACCTATCCTCATAACCTGCCAAGACCTGATTAAGTAAGGATGTCCTTGTTTCACTGTTCACGTTTGAATCTTGCTCAATAATATGCCGCATCTGTCCACCTAACTCTATGAGGAGTTTTATGTCGCTCATGGGAATGCCGTCCATTTGTGTTTCAACATTCTCTTCATCTTCTGCACTATCCTCCTGTCCTTCTTCGTCCTCCTGGAGTAGGTCTTCTGCTGTAACATTTGCTGGCCTCAACATTTCCCTGATATCCTCGCCAGTTGTCTCTGCAAAACCACGGCCAGCGATCCCTCTTGCCTCCTCTGCTGCTGCCTCTAACTCTGCATCCACTGACTGCAGCTCACCTGCCACTATTACCTGCCTGTCCTCTGGTAGACCCTCCAAAATGTTGCGCCATGCATGGTTGATTGTAGCCGGGGTTACATTCTTCCAGCAATCTACCACCAAGTCTATTGCCTTTTTGACATTGTAATTCTTCCAATACCGAATCACATTTTTTTCAGATTCGGTATTTGCTTCAGCTTCCTCGTCCTCTCCTTCATCCTCACTATCCACCAACTGCTGAATAAGTTGATTGTCTTGTGTTGCCTGCCGCATCTGACGAAACTGCCGTCGAGAATATGCAGCCTTCACTACCGCAATCACCTCCTGGTCGAGGGGCTGGATTAGGGAGGTTGTGTTGGGAGGCAAGAATTCCACTTTCACGTTAGGGTTCTCCGTCCTCATAAGGGGTGAATGGCCAGGGGCATTATCCAGCAGGAGTAGAATGTTAAATCTAACGTTCTTGGCCTTGCAGTACTCCTTAACTTCCGCGACGAATGCTTCCTTAAACCAGTCCAGGGAGAGCTTGGCAGACATGTATCCTTTCTTGGAAGATAGCCAGTGGACATTTAGCTTGTTCATATCATGCCCCTTGTAAGCCCTAGGCCTCTTGGCGCGATGAATGATGGTAGGTTTCAAGCAGCAGCTACCTGAAGCATTCATGGCGAAGAGCAGGGTGAAGCGTTCTTTTATCGCCTTTCTACCCCTAATTTTGGCTGACTTGTTGGTGATAAATGTACGTTTGGGCATTGTATTCCAATAGAAGTTTGTTTCGTCCATGTTAAATATTTGGTCTGGAGTGTATTGTCCCGCTTCTATGATGTTTTTCAGGGCCTCTGGATATGCACGAGCGGCAGGCCTGTCCCCACTAGCCGCCTCACCCGATACTTTAACACTCTTAATTGTATGGCGGCTCATGAACTTGCTAACCCACCCTTTGGAAGCCTGAAATGCTTGGGGGTTATCCACACCAAGCTTACGAGCCACACTTTGATAAATCTCCTTGGCTGTGACCGTAATCTCACGTGTGTCCACGGGCAAGTTCCGCTTTGCCTGCTTATTCAAGTATCGCCCCAACACTTGTTCCGTCTTAAGTAGCACTTTATTAGAACTTCGAAAGGCATTCGATGCAGCAATTGATGGGGCAAGTTTCATGTGACTCTTTATGTTTTCTCGCTTTTGATAAATCCCCCTCACTGTCGATTCATTCACTCCAAACTTCTTTGCCACACTCCTTTTTGTTTCACCCTTGCCTATTAAGTCCACAATTTCCTGTTTCTGAGCATACGTAAGGTTCTTTCTCTTCTTAATGTCTCGATTTGGTGCGGTCACATTACGCTGAGAGAAGGTAGGGGGATTCGGTGGCCGTTGGGGTGGGTTAGTAGCCATTGTTCACAGGTATAAAAACACTTCACAGTTTTCACCAGACAACAATGGGGGTACAAGTAAGACTGAGAAATTGTAAGTATGGCGGGAGGGTAGGAGGATGGGTGGCGGCCAATCACAGCGCTTGCTTCCCATGAGTCACGCCCAATCAGGGAGCGAGTATCGTAAACGTATGCTTGCCGCCCGCCTGGGAATTCCCAAGCCCGGGAATTTCCAATTTTGTTGTATTTTTGGCCACATTTGGTGCGTGATAGCCAGCTCATAGGCGTGAAAGCCATGGTCTGACAGCTTTTGGGGAGCAGGCGATAGCTGTGGAACGCGATAGCTAAGTGCGTGATAGCTGAGGGTTGAGTGTAGGTTAATAGCCTTGACGTTGGATTTTCCAAGACTACTACCAAATAGTAGGTTTTCCTATTTGGTAGGTTGGGAGGTACGTCAAACCTCCCATTGTCAACTCTTTTGAGTATCTGGGCAGTGTGTTGAGTAAAGATGGAACTATGGATGAAGAAGTGCGGGAGAGGGTACAACAGGGGAAGAGGTTTGTAGGAACGCTGAAAGCAGTAACAAGAAATAGGGTGGTTAGTATGGAAGTGAAGAAGTCCTTGCATGGCAGTGTGGTAATCCCGGCACTGACTTACGGAAGCGAAGCATGGACGTTGGTTGAGAGACTCAGACCAAGAGTGAGAGCAGTGGAAATTAATTACTTAAGAAGTGCGTGCAGAGTTACATGGAGGGATAGACAGACTAATGAGGAAGTAAGAAGGAGGTGTGGTGTGGAGGTAGATGTGCTGGAAAGTGTGAAAAGGAACAACTTGAGATGGTTCGGCCATATGGAACGTATGGAAAGCGAGAGAATGACTAAGAGGGTGTACGAGAGCGAGGTGGAGGGACAGAGAGGGAGAGGTAGACCGAATGAGAGGTGGAAGGATGGAGTGAGGAAGTATATGAACGGAGGCGGTGCTGGTTGGGGGGAGGGGCGTCGACTGACTGGGGACAGAGGTGCATGGGGGCGGTTCGTTCGTGGCCACCCCTTCGGGGATCACGGCGTCGGGCAATAGAGCTTCTAGCTCTTAACTATAAATCATGCTCAGGCTTCTGCCCGGCGGAAGCACCGCCTGGACTTCTACCCGGCGTAGCAGTGTGATTCCGGCGAGGGGGGCTTTAACCTTAGGGTGTACTGGGATACCCTCATCCCCCCCCCCCCCCTTTTTCTTAGCCCATATATGGGCCGCACTATCACATAACCTAAAACAGCCCAACTGCCGTGAACAAACCTACCCCAATAACAACAGTAGTGAAGAGAGAGTGTCTCAAGAATGTGTCTAAGAGAACAAAAAAGAGTAACCTCCTATGAGGTAGTTTTGGAGAAGTACCGAAGTTATCATTACCAAGGCGGGGTAGAGTTCAGTCTCTTTTCACTAAGAAAAACGCTCAGGTTGAAAACCTGAGAGTGGTTAAATAGATACAAAAGATAAAGAAGTTCGTTGAACTTCCAATTAAGGATCAAGTAGTACCTAAGGAATGTCATATTGTGTTTGTTAGAAAAAACACGGTAATACGCCGGAGGAGCTCACCTGCCACTAGAATGTACCGCAACTCGCCGGCCACTACATGTCGGGGGAGTGAGGTCCCCCGGCGTAAACCAAACTTGAGACAGTGTAGCCTACCAATTACATGTTATTACCCTGCAACACTTTGAAGTCTCGGGGCATGAGCAGCTCAGTAATCCCGGGACTGAAAACAAACATGATTGAAAACAACAATTACCCATTAGAGAACTGCGGTCTCCGCGTATGGTCTCTGTGGTCGCCGCCACTCTTACTTCCCGAAAGGGATAGGTAATAGTCTGCCGGGTGTAGAATTTGTTTTTGAAGCTCGGGAAAAAGGGAAGGGCTGTGCTGACCAAATCTGCCCTTCTCGGAAGAACGGATTTGATATGAGACCGGTTGTTACCTTGCTAGGGGTAACCCGAGGCAAGTAGTACGCCCTTCCTTGTATGACTAATTGGTAGTATGAAAAACTGTAATTAAGAACTTCAACCTTCAAGAGGGCCCTCTCGCCGGGTCCCTTTGACGGTGGTGTCCTATGTGGGCCGAAGCCATGGAATAACTGGAAGTTAGCGGCGGAGAAAAAACTTTGCTCGGTTGCTAGTCTATTCCACATAGGCTACTGCGTGAGGGGGTGGGATGTGCGCTGGCACCTGAGCCCATGCTTGAGACTGGCTAAGGGTTCAAAATTTTGAGGAGAGCTTAGTTTTGTAATTTGGTAGTGTCCTAGAATCGACCTGAGCTACTCATGCTGCTGGTGACAGGAACAAAAAACCTCTTACCCACGTACGCACAAGTCAACTAGTCAGGCCTCCAGGGACAAAATTTAAGGGGGGAACTAAGACTCCAGTCCCCTGCTAATGGAGAACAACCGAATCTTCTCGTCTAGGCGAGAGCAACCAAAATTTTTCTTCCGATCAGCTTGTGAGATCCAGGCCAATCCGCCGTGGCGTTCAGGCCTGGAGTCCAGAGCCAACTGGTAAGCAGAAAAAATAAAACACTTAAGGAAAAAAAAACCCGTCCAACGGGGCCTGACTTACCCTTGTTGTGTTTACGAGTAAACAAATAAGATTAATATGTACTTAATTGGGAGGAAACATCACAGTTCAGACCTAGGTGAACCAGCAACTATCTGGCTCCCCAATAGGAGTAGTTAATGTCCCCTTTGATATGCGCCCCTTAGCATAAAGCAATGTACTTCATCGGAGAGGTAATAATGGCTAAGATCAGGGACATTTGTTTGAGTGGCCCTTGTAGTATTTATTTTAGTTTCTAATACGATACTACTATTGTGGGGGAAAAATCGACAGTCATTTAGAAGTTCGTATACTTTATTTAACAAACTTCCTAACTAATCTAATAACGGGTCCTTTGTTCGGGCCGAGATGAGTTCAAGACACAGATTGAATATTACGTCGATGCATGATAGGTTGTACTTTGGACCCCTAGAGCTCCCGTTACTCCCTAGCTGAATTCCTGCTATTCAGGTATTGACTCAAGTCGACTTCGATCCAGCTAACACGTTATTAGTTACTAATCCTAAATAATTTAATCTGAGCCCTGCTGTGTCTACTGTTGAGACCAGGGCCTCATGAATCAATCCCTATTTACCTAATCTAAACAAAAGTGATATTCTTCCTCTATTCTTAAGAATTAACCACGTCCACTGGGCCTTCTGTGTCTATTCCCGAGACCAAGGCTTCAATACATATAATCTATTAACTCATCCGACACAAACGTTGTTACTACACAAGTACCTTAACATTTATATAAAGTCTCACAAATTTACCAGCCGGAATCACAAGTTCCCTCTCAAATATAATATTGAGTTCTGTCACCCAGTTACTCCAATTACATTGGTTTACAATATTTATGATGATTTATGATTATGATTTGTGATTTATGATTTACAATGATCATTATGTAGTGGTAGCTAAGGGTAGGATACAAAAGAAGTGGGTGAGGAGAGCTGGAGGGAGGCGAGAGGAGGGTGGAATGGTGAGGAGGGTGGAGAGGTTGCAGGAGGAGGAAGTCAGGGAGGAGTACAGGAGAGCAGTGGAAAGACGACTAGGTGGGTTCGACCTGGAAGTTATGGAGGAAGTGGAGGAGATGAGCAAGGTGTTTAAGGATGAGATCTGTGCAGCATGTGAGGAGGTGTGGTGAGGAGAAGAGGGAGGGGAGTGAAAGGTACAGCATGGTGGACAGAAGAGGTAAGAATAGCTGTGGAAGAAAAGAAGAAATCATATAGAGAGTGGTTGGGTAGTAGAGGGAATGAAGATTCCGAGAGACAGAAACGGGTGAGGTACGTGGAGAGTAAGAGGGTGGTGAAGAGAGTAGTGAAGGAAAGTAAGAGAAGAGTAGATGAGGAATTTGGAAGGAATCTGAGTGTAAAATGGAGGGAGAGTAAGAAACTGTTCTGGAAAGAAGTCAAGAAAGTTAGGGAAGGTAGCAAGGGAAACAGTAAGGGTTTGAAAGATAAGAATGGGAGAATGCTAGCCGAGAAGCATTGAGAGAGTCGAAAGATGGAGGGAGTACTTCAGTGAGTTGCTAAATGTAAGGAATGAAGAGCCAGCAAACATAGCTGGATGGGGTATGGGAGGGAGAAGAAGAGAAGTAGTGGAGGAGGAGGTGGGGATCAGGAGGTCAGAAGTGTGGGAAGCCATGAAAAGAGTGAAGTTGGGGAAAGCACCAGGAACAGATGGAGTGTGTGGGGAAATGTTGAGGTATGGTGGTGAGATAGTGATAGAATGGGTATGGAAAATGTGCAAACTAGCATGGGAGAAGGGGAGTGCACCCGATGACTGGAAGACTGGCATAATAGTCCCCCTATATAAGGGCAAAGGGGAAAGAGGAGTGTGTTGTAACCACAGAGGAATATGTCTTCTAAGCGTAGTAGGGAAGGCATACAGTAGGGTAGTGATTGAGAGAGTGAGAGTGAGAATGGAGAAATGGATAGGCGACGAGCAGGGAGGTTTTAGGAAGGGAAGAGGATGTGTAGATCAGATTTTTACCCTGAATTGTGTTGTGGAGAAGTATCTGGAGAAGAAACAAAAGGTGTATGTTGCCTTTATGGACTTGGAGAAGGCCTATGACAGAGTGGATAGAGAAGGTTTGTGGAAAGTACTTAGAATATACGGAGTAGAGGGCAAGTTGCTGAAAGCAGTGAAGAGCATGTATGAGGGTGCAAAGGCGGCAGTACGTGTGGAGAGTGAGCAGAGCGAGTTTTTTTACCTGAATGTTGGTTTGAAACAGGGGTGTGTGATGTCCCCGTGGTTGTTTACTGTATATATGGATGGAGTCATGAAAGAAATACTATCAAGAGCAGTGGATGTTGGTGTATCACTGAAAAGGGAGGGAATTGAGTGGAAGCTACCTATACTGCTGTTTGCGGATGATACAGTTCTGATGAGTGATAATGAATGGGAGTTGCAGGGTCTGGTAAATGAGTTTGGAACAGTGTGCGAAAAACGGAATTTGAAGGTAAATGTGGGGAAGAGCAAGGTTATGGTCTTCGAAAGGGGTGAAGTCACAGAGTGTGAGGTGAAGCTGAACGGTCAGGGTATGGAGATCGTCAACTCTTTTAAGTATCTGGGCAGTGTGTTGAGTAAAGATGGGACTATGAATGAAGAAGTGCGGGAGAGGGTACAACAGGGGAAGAGGGTTGTAGGAACGCTAAAAGCAGTAACAAGAAATAGGGTGGTCAGTATGGAAGTGAAGAAGTCCTTGCATGACAGTGTGGTAATCCCGACACTGACTTACGGAAGCGAAGCATGGACGTTGGTTCAGAGACTCAGACCAAGAGTGAGAGCAGTGGAAATGAATTACTTAAGGAGTGCGTGCGGAGTTACATGAAGGGATAGACAGACTAATGAGGAAGTAAGAAGGAGGTGTGGTGTGGAGGTAGATGTGCTGGAAAGTGTGAAAAGGAACAACTTGAGATGGTTCGGCCATATGGAACGTATGGAAAGCGAGAGAACGACTAAGAGGGTGTACGAGAGCGAGGTGGAGGGACAGAGAGGGAGAGGTAGACCGAATGGGAGGTGGAAGGATGGAGTGAGGAAGTACATGAACGAAGGCGGTGCTGGTTGGGGGGAGGGGCGTCGACTGACTGGGGACAGAGGTGCATGGGGGTGGTTCGTTCGTGGCCACCCCTTCGGGGATCACGGCGTCAGGCAATAGATAGATAGATAGATAGAATATTTACCTCAATAACACCCTCAAATTATACTCTCACATAATCCTATTACAAACACGCTATGTTTACAATATACCTTAATCAATAACCGTTGAAACAAAAGATAAGCCGTGCCTCCAAAACGCCTACATGGAACAGATTCACGATTATATTCCTTTACATAACTTCTGAGGAACTCTTTGTTATACATGATATCCTTTACACTTTTCCAAGACTGCCCAAATGACCCTTCCTATTTATATGGATATAACTTCCTTTCTAAACATAAGAAACCTGTGAGTCGTATGGACTAGTGTTCTTCTATATAGTTTCCTTATTAACAAATTAATTCATGATTTTAGGTGGACTAGTGTCCTTTCCTAGCTATAGCTGATCTATCGGGCAACTAAACAAAACTGTTTCCCCTTGAGCTTATTGGTTGCCCCTCAGTCTAGAAGAATGTATCTTTTCCTCCCCTCTTTACTTTATACTTAAATTTTTCATATCAGATCCTATCGAATAACAACTCTTGGCATAACGCCTTGGCTAACAAAAATAACTAATTAATACACATCATCATTTTATAACTACATATTAGTCTAAATTATTTTTCCTTTAGTTTTGTCCTAGAAGGACACATCAATTTTTATTGGAACCACCAGGTTAGTCAAACATTTTCTCTCTTTCTTTTTTAATCTTATGCGGGCCTAATATGGGTCCTTAACCTCTGAAGTGCGCATGGGGGTAATTGGAAACGTCCCCCTGTGCTGACGTATTTGAGGTGTTTCCGTCACTAAAATATTCATTGTGCCATTAATAGCATTAATACTTATCCATATGCGCCTATTATGGGTTGATTATAAAGGTATTAACCTGAAACAACAATAAAACGAGTGAAAACAGCGTTTGGATGGTCAAAATCGGAGATATAGCCCGCGAGTTGTATAATGTATGGGTGAGACAAGCTACTTTCCCGCCAATTTCCCCCAAGGCCACTGAGACACAGTCGATCGATACTCTCTCTCTCTCTCTTGCACTCGCTTGCCATCAGTGATGACAACACCCTGCTTGCAACTCGCTAATGTTAGCACGAAAATATACCTCAGAATAAGGGAATAACAGGGAAAATAGGTGATAACTGAAGGAGAGGAGGAAAGTGGGGAAGGAGGGGAGGTAGAGGACTGAGATTTTGCATGGCCAAGGGGCCAACTTTTTTTTTTTTTTTTTTTTTTTTTTTTTTTCGATGTCAAAAGTTGATTTTTTTTTTCACTCACTCATAAGAGTCTCCCCGCAGTCCGCCGGGGGAACTCTTAAGAGTCTCCCCGCAGTTCCCGGGTTAACCAAATATATTTATGGGTGCTGGAAACAGGTGTGAGTACTGGAACTGTGTTTTACCACCTCAGAGCTGGCCAATAGCTCCTCTGGAAATCCTCACTCCCGTCCACTTTCTGTCGTCCCTCTTGAATTGCTTGACTGTGTGTGTGTAGACTAGCAATGTGACGACAGGCGGCAGGATACTGAAGGTGTATCCTCCGAGTGGGCGAAAGTGAGGAGAGATCAGGGGTGGTCTGTACTGTTGCTGTAGATACTGTAAGGGTAGGGTAGCTGGAATGGTTGGCTCCTGGTTTCCCTTTGTGCCCGAGCGAGAGAGAGCAAACGGGTTGCAAGAAGCTAACCCGGTGAGTTCCGAGGGGTGAGTGACCCCTGTAACCTTTCCGCGCCAGACTTTATAGTCCTGCCTCCCGCTCTCCCGCGCTGTGATTGGCTGAGCGGCACGCGCGGCAGCCCGCTCACTTTGAATTCTTGCCTCCTCCACCTCCACTCTCTTCTCCTCAAAATAACTTCCTGGAAGCTGGTTATAAACATCTTTCAGTGGCTTACGGGAGTACAGGGCTGGCACCGAAGTATTGGATCGAGTATAACCAGAGGAAACTGCTCGGAAAGAGAAAGAGAGCGACTTTTGAGGTGAGGTACAGAGTTCAGCTCCGTGCTCCGATAATGGAGGCCGCTGATTGGTTGGCTGGGAAGGTGTGGCGTGTTGTGGCCGAGAACTGTCAAAGTCAGCTGACGGTGCAAGCAAATAGAAGGGAGTGCGGTGATTGGCGGAGGGCTTTTCTACTTTAACCCTAATCACTATTGACCCCCAATAGCTGATGTCCAGCCACCGGCGGACGTCTATCTCTCCGTTTTGTTTGGGAATTACCTACCCGTGTAAGGTTTCGAGTGGGGTCTTAACCAAAATTGTTCTGGAGTGGTCTGAGTTTTTGGCACAAAATGTC
This sequence comes from Paralithodes platypus, assembly GCA_032716605.1. Lineage (NCBI taxonomy): Eukaryota > Metazoa > Arthropoda > Malacostraca > Decapoda > Lithodidae > Paralithodes > Paralithodes platypus. Next base: position 53,211,988 of record CM064509.1, on the reverse strand, counting down.
TGATGAGCTTCCTAATGTTTCCGCATGGCGAACTTCCCGGTCAACCTCTATGTAAGGATTACTTGCTTCACCCTTGGTTATTTGATCCGGCATCGGAGGGTCCTTATGACCAGCATGGTCTGGTAACCGTCCGCCGGGACGCAGTCCGGACTTTGAAATGAGAGCAGAGTTGTTTTAGGCGCGGCCTAAGTGCGGTAAACACAATCCCCCCTCGATACCTTGTGCCCCAGCCAGGTCTTAAGGAGAGAGGGGGAGAAAACAGAAATTTCTTGAAAATGGGAAAACCGACCCCCACTAGGAAGAAGACTCAAGGATTTGTAACTCCTGTGTTTTTGTTAAAATTCAACGTCCGGCGATCGCCGGCCATCAAGTGCATGTAAAATCCAGAGTTATTTACTTGGAAGACCCTTTGCTCCCTTGAAGCATCATTCTTACGTCTCTCTGTGTCTGAGGATTAACTCTAGTTGCCGTCAGAACCGGAGAGAACACAACTCTATAGTAAACGTTCACCGGTAACCCCTGTACCATACTGAGTCTGAGTCGCTGTCTCGCTCGGACTACCTCAAATAAGGCTGTCCAGATGTCTAACAAGGATTGTGCCGGGTGCGGTAGAAGATATTGCTGAAAAGCTTTGACTATTTCTGCCCTCTGCCTTGGTGGATTGGGGACTGGTTTAGCAATGGCTTAAGCCGTATCTCTTACAGTTTCTTACAGTAGATCCTCTGGGAAAAGGCAAACTAGGCCTGTGTATCCAGCTCAATGCCAGTACTTGCACTGCTGCGGTTGTTCATGGTGTTGGTGGCGGCGGTAGCAGACGCAACATTTTTACTATTCTGTATTTTTGCTTTATAATCAAACTTCAAATCTTGTCTTCCCCATGCTTTATCAAGATTACTTCAAACTTCCTTATTGATTCGGAATCGACTACATACTGGGGCAGTGCGTTCCACTCATTTACCACTCTATCACAAAATGAGTTCTTTGCCTTTTCAAGCCTATTTCTTTCTTTGTAAATTTTCTTAGAGTGTCCTCTCGTTCTTGTTCCCTCCTGCATCAAGAAGATACCTTCACACACATCCTCATCATACATTCCTGACACTATCTTAAAGTCTCTATCATATCCCCTCTCTTTCTCCTATATGCCAGTGTCGGAAGCCCCAGTGTCCTCAACCTCTGCTCATAGCCCGCGTTCTTCAACGTTGGTACTAGCTTGCTAGCTCTCCTCTGCACTTTCTTCACTGCTTCTATATCCTTTACCATATATGGAGCCCACACCTGGTTCGCATATTCCAGGTGCGGCCTAACCAGCGCTGTACTGTATAGAGATTCCTGAAGATTTCTTCGTCAAGTGACACAAATGTCCTCCTTATCAGCCCTACAATTCTATTGGCTTTGTTTATCTTTTCCGCTAAATGTTCTGAGAAATTTAACTTATTGTCTATCACTACTCCTATATCCTTTTCTGCATTAACTTCCTCCATCGCTTCAGAGCTGGTGAGGAGAAAACGAATAAATTTTCGATGGGCGTTACCTCTGACTAGGAATTCCCTCTGGAGTTCCATAAGATCTGGGATGATAAAAGGGGGCAGAAAATCTTTGGCCTCGAATTGGGGAGCGATAAGAAATTAAAAAATAGCCCTGGGAACTCCGCCGGGCTATTGCTTTAGCCAGTCAAACTCAGTATGCTGCGGTGGGGGAACCGGTAACGAGGCATTGGATGTCATATCAATAGCAAATTGTTGGACCTCCTGATCCCATGTCACCCAAGGTCCATGTCCCACCTCACCCAGATTTAATTCCCTTCGGTCTTGATGAGGATTACAATGATGAAAAGTTATGCTAGGCTCGTCGTACTGTATAGAATGGCACCCATTGATGCCACAACGTTGAGAGCAATCAGGGCAAACTGGGACATCTGGGAGAGGAGGGGAAGGACTAGGGTCACCCGGCGGAGAATGGGTCAACTGACTAGGGTTGTACACAAAGTATCTAAAAATTGCCGGGTCGGGCACTGCCTGAACCTGCACTTCTAACACCTTGCCTTGTGTGCCTTTTGCCCTGAAGACCTGTTTCCGGTTCACTTCTATAGCCCATTCCTTTGGCACCGGAACCTCCCCCTGTATTGACTTGTGCCCCTCCCCTCTAGTTAATGCGGTTACAGGGAGCCACAACCTGTCCGGCTCTTTCTGAGTCCGAGGTTGGTCCTCCGATTTTGACCGTGATTTGTGAGGTTGAGTGACTGACTGAGAGTCCATGGTTTCCTCGAGATCCGGCGGGAGAGCCGCCGGATCTCGAGGCGCCTTATCAACTGTAAGGGACTTAGTCTTATGGTGTACGGTACGTCTCGCACTATCAACATGAGTTAGCGGGCTAGAACTAGTTTCCTTCCTGCCCGCGGAAGACACATTAGTGCCAGATACCTGCTTGTCAGTTAGCAAGGAACTATTAGATCCTTCTCCTTTAAAAAGAGACTCACCCACCCGCCGGGAGGGAACCTGGTTGTTGGCCGGTAAGTCTTGCCCCTGCCTAGCGGCATTGGGGAGAGGTAAGTTTGGTATTGTCAGGGCCCTGATGACATCCGGGTCTGCAATAATATTAATTTTGGCTGGTAACAACGGGCGGATGGAAACTTGTTCTGGCAACATCCCTGTCGAGGGAGGAACTGAGTTAAGAGGCAAAACTTCGTCATCCCTAGAGGAGGTGGGCACAGCGTCTACTGGCGGAGGCACCGTAGCCTCTGTAGGGGCTTCCTGTCTTTTTGAAATGGCACATTGCTGTAACACTCTATGCAACAGATCGTCTAATTGTTTAGATGTAAAGCATTGAGGTTTTGGCCGCTTTAGAGCCTTTGAACCTTTCTCTCCTAATTGATGTTCATCTACTTGTACTAGGGGCCTTGACTTAGCTAGTACCCCATCACCACTAGGTTTAATCGTTGAGAGAGGACCTTTCGCCGGCGACTCTTTTGCTAGCCCCCCCGGCGACTCAGTGGATTCCCTAGAGGGTTGTAGACTTATGTCCCATGGGACTGATGTCATAGGAGTTGCCTGTACGGAGTGACCCGTCGATGTAGGGTCTACTCTGAGATTAGACCTTTGTGCAGTGACCGCCTCCGGCGTAGTAAGAGACCTTGAAACTTCTGCGTCTGTCTCTCCCGCTTTCAGCGCTTGAGCCGTAAGACTTGTAACACCACTATAATGCCTTGGGCCTCCGGTGTGTGAGATATATCTAGTCCTATACTGGACTCTGGGAGATAACCCTTAATCAGCACGAGTTTAGAGCCTTGGAGCCTCACCTTGACATTCTTTCTAATCTTCATTGCCGTATGAGGTCGCTCGGCATCCGTTTCGAAAAGACCGGGGAAACCCCCCGGCGTTTCCGAAGTGGTCGAGGCAACCGGCTGTGCATCAGATTGAAAAACTGGGAGCTAGAGCTAAAGTGACCTATTACATCTCTCTCATTAAGCCTCGGGCTAGATAGCCTACGTTTCTGGTCAGTGAAGAACTCCAAGCTGGATGCCCTCTGCCGCCGTCCCGCGGATGTTTCCGGCTGGGGTGACTGCACACACTCCGGAGACTCTAAGCGAATCCGCTTGGCGTGGGGAGGGGAGCCCTGTTCAGATGTCACTAAGTTTGTGTTTGGTATCATGCGGACCTGTGGCTGAGAGACTGCAGAACAGTCACGTCAAATGATTAAAGATGAATTAATCCCAATAGTTCAGCATTATCACAAACAAATTCTACGTTTGCTACCCGTGAGGCGTACGCCGCAAATTTGTTCTTAATTTCTATAAGAGTTAATAAACACGACATGTCTTGGCCTGCCAGCCATTCCTCAAACAAGTCAGAGCACACCGGACATTTCCGTCAGGTCCATAAAAAGGAGGATTTGTCTAAACACTTGACTCATCGAATACAGAGCCTGTACTCACCTAATTGTACTCACCTAATTGTAGTATACAGGATTTGAGCCTAAGCTCGTGTTGTCCTGTCTCTCTCTCTACATTTATCCAATTTTGCTTTAAAAGTTTGGATATTTCTTGCTCCCACCACCTCCCCATCCAACTTATTCCAACACTCAATGCTTCTATACGGGAAGCTGAACTTTCTTACATCAGACTTACATATAACTTTCCTCAACTTACAATCATGACCCCTGGTTCTTCCCTCGTCCCTCACCACAAAATCTCCCTTGTCGATCTTCTCAAAACCTTTCACACACTTAAACATCATGATCATGTCACCTCTCTCTCCCCTCTCCCTCTGCGTTGGCAGCTTTAGCCTCTCCAATCTCTCCTCATAAGGTAGGTCTCTAAGGCTAGCTATCATCTTAGTGGCAACTCTCTGAACTCTTTCCAGTTTTTTATTATGTTTTATAAGGTGTGGAGACCACACCACTGCTGCATACTCCAGTCTTGGTCGTATTATTGTCCCTATTATTTTTGCTAACATCTCTTCATCTAAATAATTCAGAGCTATTCTCATGTTAGTCAACACTGCATAGGTTTCACCAGTTATTTTATTTATATGCTGTTCAGGTGACAAGCTGTCTGCCACAACTACCCCTAGGTCTTTTGCTTTCACAGCTTTACTAATTATTTCATCTCCTATTTTATATCCCCAAGAAGGTCTATATTTACTTTTTCCCATCTCAAGAACCTGACACTTACTCGTGTTGAATTCCATTTTCCAAGTTTGACTCCACTCATATAACTTATCTAGATCTCTCTGTAATTCTTCACAACTACTCCTACTGCACCCTCTCAGCTCCCCGCCATGGAGTGGCTTCAGTCACCCAGGCTTTATTGTGGTCAGCAGGGAGGGTTCTGTGGGGGCGCTCGTTTATGGCCTTGGCCTTACTCGGGGCCTTGGGGCTGTTCGGCCAGGCAGCTTGGGGAACAACAACAACAACAACAACTACTCCTACTTGTAATATGCTTCATTAATTTTGCATCATCAGCAAACATAGATATATATGAGCCTATTCCCATTTGAAGGTCGTTGATGAAAACCAAAAACATGATTGGGGCCAACACCGATCCTTGAGGCACTCCGCTTTTTACCCTTTTCCACGAGGAGAACTTTCCTTTTATTACTGTTCGCATTTCCCTCCCAATTAAATAGTTTTCCATCCACTTTAATAATACTCCCTCAACCCGCCCCACAGTCCTGAGCTTCCACAACAATCTCTTATGAGGCACCTTATCAAATGCCTTCTTGAAATCTAAGTAGATACAATCTACCCACCCCTCCCTCCCTTGTACAATGTCAATTACCCTATCATAGTAACTCAACAAATTTGTGGTACACGAATGACCTTTTCTGAACCCGAACTGCTTGCTTGAAATTATTTCCCTCTCCTCCAACATACCCACCCATCTTTTTCTAATAATCTTTTCACAAAGCTTGCATATAACACTCGTTAAGGATACCGGTCGATAATTTAGCGGGTCTTCTTTATTTCCACTTTTATATATTGGAGTTATATTTGCTTGTTTCCATTCTAAGGGAAGTTCCCCCTTGTTTAATGAGTATTGAACAATATTAAAAATAGGTCTCACTAGTTGTTCAGAACATTTCTTAATACCCATCCAGCAATGTTATCTGGGCCCATAGATTTTCTCACGTCCAATTCTTCCAACAATGATTTTAGTTCATCCTTGTTGACTTCTATCGACTCTAGTCCCTGTATCTCATTCAATTCCACCACAGGTTCTACATAGTCATCCTCCTCCACAAACACGGATGTTAATGTATCATTCATAATTTCACACATACCCACTGTGTCTTCATATAATTGACCCTCTACCCTATCTATCTATCTATTGCCTGACGCCGTGATCCCCGAAGGGGTGGCCACGAACGAACCGCCCCCATGCACCTCTGTCCCCAGTCAGTCGACGCCCCTCCCCCCAACCAGCACCGCCTTCGTTCATGTAGTTCCTCACTCCATCCTTCCACCTCATATTCGGTCTACCTCTCCCCCTCTGTCCCTCCACCTCGCTCTCGTACACCCTCTTAGTCATTCTCTCGCTTTCCATACGTTCCATATGGCCGAACCATCTCAAGTTGTTCCTTTTCACACTTTCCAGCACATCTACCTCCACACCACACCTCCTTCTTACTTCCTCATTAGTCTGTCTATCCCTCCATGTAACTCCGCACGCACTCCTTAAGTAATTCATTTCCACTGCTCTCACTCTTGGTCTGAGTCTCTCAACCAACGTCCATGCTTCGCTTCCGTAAGTCAGTGTCGGGATTACCACACTGTCATGCAAGGACTTCTTCACTTCCATACTGACCACCCTATTTCTTGTTACTGCTTTTAGCGTTCCTACAACCCTCTTCCCCTGTTGTACCCTCTCCCGCACCTCTTCATCCATAGTCCCATCTTTACTCAACACACTGCCCAGATACTTAAAAGAGTTGACGATCTCCATAGCCTGACCGTTCAGCTTCACCTCACACTCTGTGACTTCACCCCTTTCGAAGACCATAACCTTGCTCTTCCCCGTATTTACCTTCAAATTCCGTTTTTCGCACACTGTTCCAAACTCATTTACCAGACCCTGCAACTCCCATTCATTATCACTCATCAGAACTGTATCATCCGCAAACAGCAGTATAGGTAGCTTCCACTCAATTCCCTCCCTTTTCAGCGATACACCAACATCCACTGCTCTTGATAGTATTTCTTTCATAACTCCATCCATATATACAGTAAACAACCACGGGGACATCACACACCCCTGTTTCAAACCAACATTCAGGTCAAAGAACTCGCTCTGCTCACTCTCCACACGTACTGCCGCCTTTGCACCCTCATACATGCTCTTCACTGCTTTCAGCAGTCTTAGGAGGTAAATACATTGATACAATGTCCAATTTTGACCTATCATTATCCTCAATTTCAACTGCTACCACTTCAGCAATGCTATCACCAAGTTTTAATTCTTTAGCAGTAATTTTATTATCTACCATGATCAACACTCCTCCTCCTAGCTTTCCTAACCTGTCTCTTCTCCATGTACTGTATCCTGCACAACTAATTATATTCGTGTCTACCTCCTGGTTAAGCTTAGTTTCAGTCAAACATACTACCCCGGGCCTCTCTCTCTTTACATATTCGTCAAACTCAATCTTTTTGGAAATTAACCCATCAATATTTGTATACATGAACTTAGCATTTCCAGTATTTTCCCTATTTTTCTCGTCCCTGCCCGTTCCTTTCTTTTTTGTACGTACCCCTCCCAATTTATTTCCTAGCTTGTCTCCTCTCCTCTTGTCTCCACCTGGACTGTTTCTCGCTCCTTTTCCACCTCCCCTCCCTCTGCCTCCACTTGGACTGTTTCTCTCTCTATCTCCACCTCCCCTCTCTCTGCCTTCTCCCCCGTCACCCGCACCATCTCCCTTTCCCTCCCTACTTCGTCCCTTCGCTTTATATACCATTTCTTGAGTTTTCCCTCCCACACTCTCCAGAAAAACTTCTTTTCGTCTTCTTTCGTCCTTTCTCCATTCTTTACATTTGCCTCGGTTTGCAATTCCTTTCTTATGTTTCGATCCTCAATACTCATGTCTTTTCTAATTGTAATTTTCTTAAACTTGCTGGTCAAGTTAAGTCTCCATGTTACGTTCATTATTGCATCCACTGTTACCCTAGACCTAAACTGCACTCTCATTGGCCTTGTGTTTCCCTTACTATATTTACCCATTCTCCTAACTTCTTCAATATCATCTCTCCAGTTGTTTCCTTCTTCATCGACATGCTTGATCAATGTTTTTACCTTATTAATTTCTTCCTTATCCCTAGCTTTCCTCTCAATAATGTGCTCCTCTATATCCCCAAATACAATAATACACTTATTTCTATCTATTGTTTCACGCAGGACCTGTTCATTTCTCCTCATAGCTTTTACTACCACTGATTCTAAATCTTTATTTTCCCTTTCTGATTGTTTCTTTTGTTCCTCCATGATTTCCTTCATTGCCACTTCCTTCACTTTTCCTCCTTCGTCATTAACCCATTTGTTGTGTTTCTCCTTAATCTCCTCCACATGTGTTTTCATTTCCTTGGTTTGCCCTTTGTATTCTTCAAGTTGCAATCTTAAAGCTTCATTTTCGTCCTGGAGTTGCCCCATATGAGTTTGAATTTCTTTTAGGCTAGCCCGACTCAAATCTTGTCCAGGCTCGATGTCCCCAGCCTGAGCACCACATATTGAACATATAGCCTCAATCTGTGAACTAACACTCACCTTCCACTCCTGCATATCCTCCTTCCACCTTTTAATGTCATTCAGCTCACGTATAATTTTCCCTAGAATGCCCTCGGTCTCACCGACTTCAAATCCATCAAAGTCAGCCATATTTGTTTACATCCACTCGCATTCACAATCACTTGAATTATTTTTATCACTCGAAATATCCTCACTTGCCTTTAATCTCAAATTATTTTAATACTGCATTTTAATACAGGACAACACAAAATATCCTTATACTCAAGTTTAGGTGAGTTTATTTGACGAGCGCTGTAAACAGCTTGCTAGATCAGCTGATTTTCGGGAGCGTGGGTGCGGAGGTGTTGTCTCGTCGGTGGTTCTCGTGTGTGCGCCGCTACTGGTACCAAGAGGCACGTAGGCGTCGAACAAGTTAAGAACAGAGGCATGGTCACTCGCTCCCCTCCCTGGCGGGAACGCTGTCTCTTTAGCTGCCCGGAACGTGGAAGGGATCTGGAAATAAAAAAATTCCAGGAATCAATGCTCATAAGAATAACCCAAGAGGTTTTAACATCCTATTCCCCCCGGCGTCAGAAAAAACATTAGGCAACAGCCTCCAACCTTTTTCTGACTCCTAAGAGGTCGTGAAACCTCCGCCTTTTTCAATCATGGGGGGGAGTTTCACATCAGCCTGCCTACCTGTGACATGGGTCAGAGGTTAATGCACCAAGAACTCAGCGGATATCTGCGTGCTATAACTTACAATCGCTAGCAGCCGTTGGTCCGTTTACACACTGAGCCGCCGGCGGACGGGGTAAACTGGTAAGTAAAAAAGGCGAGCCGATACTGTATCTATAACGGATACGTCTCCATCCGCCGGCTCTGCAAGACCGCCGGAAGGAGGTGTAGTGGCACACTACCACAAACATAATAAACACGGGAAAGAAGGGAAAAAAAGAGACTGCACGGCGGCAACCGTCCACAGACCGCAGAATTAAGGACCGGCGGGTCCCTAAAAGAGGGAAAACGCTCCGGCCCAATAAAAAAAACCCTGCAACAAGGACGTCTCCTTGAACTCCCGGAAAGTGCGCAACACTAACACCCAGGGAGCACAAGAAAAGGGAGCACAACAAAATATCATATAAAGATAAAGTACACTCCTAACGAGGCAACACACCCTTCAAGAAGGACGCACTTACCCTGAAGACAACCCCGGACAGCATGAAGTAGGTGAAGCCCCCGACAGGGGCCTCCGAGCAGGCTCGAACGCCAGAAGATTCCATACCACATGTGACAATCCTTAGACCGGCGCGTCTGCTAAATGAAAAAAGAAAAAGGCCCCTAGGCCATATACACAGGACTTTAGAACAGCTCGTGAAAGCAAAAGCCTCCTAACTAAGCAATAGCACAAAAAGTAAGGCGCGCAGATCCAAGGAACAAAGCACACGTGGAGTCGGTCCAGAATACAACACGTTAGCGCCTGAATAGTACCCTAATTTAACACTTCCTGCGGGCAACCAATGTGATAACCCGTGCTAGATAATCTAAACCTTGTTCACTACAACTCAGATATATACAAATGAGTAAGGACTCACGAGAATTGAGCGAACGTCGAATGAAGAAGAGCGCGGGGCACACAACTTATTCCGTTGCCCGCGAGGAAGGGAAGGACGAATGGTGCGCTTGGCGAGAGGCGGCAAGAAGCCACAACGCAAGAATTCCACCGAAGTGGGAAGCGTGTTATAACTCTGATTAAATTATATAATCTTTTCCTTTTTCTTCTCTTATTTTTACGAAGTTTTTTCGTAGTGGGTACCCAATCTATGACGATACCATAAGAGAAGTAGCGTTGCACTTATGATGAATATCTCTGACTTCCTCGCGGCGGTTGATTCAAACGACTGACGTGGGTGTTGAATGGAGACTATTATACTAATAGGCAACATCGTCAATAATTCCGGGGCCACTATTATATATATATATATATATATAATATATATATATATATATATATATATGTATATATATATATATATATATATATATATATATATATATATATACTGTATACTGTATATACAGTACTGTATATAGTGTGTATATACATATATACATATATATATATATATACCGGTATATATATATATATATATATATATATATATATATATATATATATATATATATATTTATCTATATATCTATCTATTTATTGCCTGACGCCCTGATCCCCGAAGGAGTGGCCACGAACGAACCGCCCCTACGCACCTCTGTCCCCAGTCAGTCGATGCCCCTCCTCCCAACCAGCACCGCCTTCACCCATATACTTCCTCACTCCTTCCTTCCATCTCTCTTTCGGTCTACCTCTCCCTCTCTGTCCTTCTACCTCGCTCTCGTACAACTTCTTAGTCATTCTCTCGCTTCCCATACGTTCCATATGGCCGAACCATATCAAAGTGTTCCTTTTTACACTTTCCAGCACATCTACCTCCACACCACACCTTCTTCTTAGTTCCTCATTCGTCTGTCTATCCCTCCCTGTAACTCATTTTCACTCCTCTCACTTTTGGTCTGAGTCTCTTCTCAAACGTCCATGCTTCGCTTCTGTAAGTCAGTGTCGGGATTACCACTGTCATGCAAGGACTTCTTCACTTCCATACTGACCACCCTATTTCTTGTTACTGCTTTCAGCATTCCTACAACCCTCTTCCCCTGTTGCACCCTCTCCCGCACTTCTTCATCCATAGTCCCATCTTTACTCAACACACTGCCCAGATACTTAAATATATATATATATATATATATACAGTATATATATACCGGTATATATATATATATATATATATATATATATATACAGTATATATATATATATATATATATATACGGTATATATATATATATATATATATATATATATATATATATATATATATATATACTGTATATATATATATATATACCGGTATATATCAACAGAAGGTACAGCAAAGGTACAACAGAGTTGCATAGGAAATAATCATTATGGACGAATTTGTTAGTAGTCTTGGCAAATCCAACGTCAAGGCTATTAACCTAATTGCAATGACGACTTGTCTATTTTGACTGCTATGTCGTCATTCCAACCGCGGTTAAAAAGAAAACGTCTAGAGTCTACTCCTTATCTTGCTGTAAGAGACGTTGTACATTAACCAAAACTACCACCGAAGGTGAAAAAAGCATAGAAGAGAAGAAAAAGGGGTTTACCTTAGTTACCGCTTAAGGCCAATCCCGTGTTCCGTCATGTGCAGATCCCTGTCGAACGTGCGCATGAGCGACCCTCTCTTGTCATCATTTTTTCACGTGCTCCATTGAATGAAGTCGCTTTTGTTGTGCTCCTTTAATTCACCCTGTTTAGGTTCGTTTCGGCTTATCTGGCCTTCTTTTTTGTTAGACAGATGTTGCGTGATCTAGGGCACACGTAAATGGGCTCCTAAGTGTGTATAATGGAGACGCGTGTGGAAATAGCCTACCGAAGGTACGGGGGCGCCTGGCGTTCCTCGTATATGTTTTTCATTCTTTCTCTTTTCATATTCTTTTTTCCTGTTAGTCTGGGCATAGTTTAGCTTTTAGCTTAATTTAGCCTAGCTCGTTTTCTCATTCAGGAATTGCTATGCCCCTATGAGTTTTCATTTTTTCATAGCCTAGGTGTACCGTTGGTAAACAATCTGAGATTTCGTTGGTGGCGATGCTGTTTGTAGAGTTTGTGTCGGCCGCATTATTAGCGTTATTCCCGAGTCCCCCCTTTCGAGTCCTTCACTGTGTCTCAAGGGCCTGGGCGAAAGGTGGTTCGTGATACTCCAGGGGTACCCCACGGGGGCCCCTCCTTCACACCACAGGGTTTTTCGCCCCTGACACATTCTCTGCTCACGGCTAGGCCACCCTTTTTCTCACCAGTTTCATTTACTGGTTTTTGTTTTCTCTTCCTGTTTCACCTCCATCCTTTCATAGTCTTTTGCCCAATCCAGGGGTACCCCACGGGGGCCCCTGTTTGTGCGAAACCACCCTCCCTGCCACTTCTCATGGGCTTTGCTCTATCTCTGTGGGTTGGGTGGTTCCTGGGGATGTGCCTCCTCTCCCCTGGTGTGTCTTCCTTGCCTCTCCCTTTACCGGTTGAGTCAGGATAAATTCAAGGAAGACACTGCTCAGCTTGATGGCCATCATTGCTTGGAGTTCATAAGGAGATGACGCATTTTTTGTGGCCTTTTTTGGTATTCCCTAGACGCTCCTCTCGCTTTTTTCGGCGTCGGACCATCTCGGCCGGTCCCGCAAATTTGCGGGGGCTCGATTCGGTCCTCTGGGACGTTTCGGCTCCCCGCAAATTTGCGGAGATCGTTGGGGGGTCCCGTAAAATTGCGGGAGGGTGGTGTCGGTACGGTTATGCCTCCATTGGCCCGCAAATTTGCGGTAATAGTTGGCTTTCACTATTGACCTTTTTTATGTCATCTTGTTGCCTGATACTATATTGGTGTATGCACTTTACTGGTGTTATAGGCCCTGCATGTAAGATGTTGAGTGGTGGTTAACACTTTCTCCATCTTTGCAGGTTCTGCTAGTGCTCTTCCGCCTCGGCCGCCCTCCTCACCTACCTCTGTGCTCCCAGTTTAGGGTGAGTACGGATACCTGTTTGCATGTGTGTTCCTGTTTCCCCATGCTCCTTCCCTGGTTCTTCTTGGACATTCTCTCCACTTACTCCTTCGACGTGCTGATTATGGTGTGTGTTCTTCTAGTGCAGGTAGGCTGCCTTGCTTTCGCCTTGGTTGTCGCTCCCCGTGCTTGGAGAGCCACAAGTCCTGCTTGCGCCACTCGCTCTGTGTGTCCTCTACGGCCTACCTCCCTGCTCTGTGTGGCACGTGTCTGGCCCTGGTGGATGTGCTGCACCATGGCCCTGGTTCCTCGGCGGCGGCTGTGGCCTCTGCTTCCCTTCCGTCGGTGTGGACGATGGTCTCCCGCCACATTAGGACTGTGGGCCACCGTTCCCCGGCCTTTGTTGCCGACCGGATCCGCGTCGCCCTGGGTATCCCTGACCCGACTGAAGGCCGTTCACCTGGCCCTCTCCCTGCTCGGGCCCTCTCCCCTGGGTCCCGCAGCCGGTCGTCCCATCGTCGGGGGGTTCCCCAGCTCCGTCCACGCTCTCGCTCGCCTCGTCGTCCGTCCTCTACTGCCCCTCGTCGTCCTCCTGATCGCCTTGACGACGCCCATCGCCCTCGTCATGGTTCTCGCCCTGAGGCCGGGGTTAGCGGCTCTGCCCCTGTGCGCCCTCCCCTGGCCTCTACGGATAGGGGCTCTACTCCCTTCCGCCCGCTTCCCCAGCCCAGACGACTTCCTCTTACGTTGTCCTCTCCGCGCGCGATTGTTCATGCTGTAGCTGGCCCTCTGCTCCCTCCTCCTACACTGTCCAGGAGGGTCCGCTTGGATGTCGTTGCTTCTCCTACTTCATCTGCTTCAGTGCCTATTCTTCCTTCACGGTCTCGTCCCACGGTGGAGGTCCCTCCCTCCTCCGCCTCGGTGTCGGGCCACCCTGTTATCTCAGCCCCGGGGATCCTTGCTCTGTTTCCCCCTGCGGCTCCTTCTGGCCTCCTTTCACCCGGCCAGCCTTCCCCCTCCCGTCGTCCTGCTCCTCCTCATTCTTCTCTTCCTGACCTTCACTTACCGTCTCGCCAGGGGGGTACCCCTCCTCTTGCCTCGGTGGGGTTTCGCGAGGTTTCGGGGTCCCCTTTCTCAGGAGCTGACGTGTCACTGGAAGAGGGGGATGGTGCTGTTTACCCCTCGGCCGTTCGTGATCGGGGACGAGTCCCTCAACGGCGACACAACCGTCGTCGCTCGCCTTCCTTGGGCCGCGACGCTGCTGGTTCGTGTCGTGGGTCTCGCTCCCGCTCACGCTCGCCCCTGCGGGCCGACCAATCTTGGGGGGGGGGTCGCCTCTCTCGGATCGATTGTCGGCTATGCAGGGCTGGGTTGTGTCACGCATCGACGGGCGCTTGGAGTCGATGCAAGACTCCCTCTTCTCGCGCTTCTTGGCGGTGAAACACCCTCAGCGCCTCACCCTACCTATCCCTGCTACGGTCCCCCTCCCTTCTGCAGGCCTACGCTCTGGTCAGACTGCAGCCGCCCTGACATCCTTCCGGCTGTTCAGTCCCTGGCTGTGTTGACGGGTCTGTCCTCCTATGGGACAAGTTTGTGCGACGCCGGTACGCCTGGCTTAGCCATCATGCACGGTCACCCTCTCCCATTGGAGGCCTGGTTTGCTGAGGCCTTCGACTTCACCAACCGATCCGTCGACGGCTCTCCTTCAGTCCCTCCCCCGGAGTCATCACTGATTTTGCCTCCTCTTGTGTCTGTCGGCGGGTTGGACGGCGCGTTCTGGTCCTGGATAAGCGCCCCCGTTCTTGAACTTTGTTCTATTGCTACCCCGTTCTTCTCTCACCCGGATCAGCCCTCTGTCGCCAAGGTTTTTCCCTTGCGACAGAGGGTGACGGACTTATTGTCTTGTCTTTAGGTTCCCTCCAGACGTCTGTTCACCACCTGCGGCTTTTCGAGGCGTCTGCGCCAGGCGATCTTCGCGAGGGTTTGGACCGCGTTCAGCGGATCCACCTTCGGCTCGCGGTGTCTTTGGTTCCTGAGCTGAAGGCGGTTTTGTGCGCGGCAACTCGGCAACGCCCGACGGTACGGTCCTCGTTCTGCCGGCCGGCCCCCTTGGATATTCGTCAGGGTTTGTTGTACTCTGCGCTATATACATCAGGTTTTTTTTAGCAGGATGCTTGGGAATGCTACGCTTCTCTGTCGGCGGCCCCTACTTCCGACACGCGACGACGCGCTGTGTCGTGCGCGGGGTCTTCTCAGTCCCATCCTTCTGCCGGTCCTCTTCGGGGTGCTGCTGCAAGTGCTGCCACCTTGCACGGGCGCAGGACTGGGACGTTGCAGGCCAGTGCGTCGATTCCGCCTCGTACTTCTGTTCTTGCCCCCTTTCATCCTCGCCGTGTCGGGGCTGGCCGGCCTTCCACTTCCGGCCGCCCTTCGACGGGGTCAGCCCCGCGACGGCCAGGGGTTGGGGTGGCCCGCCCTTTTCGACGAGGTTGGGGGGGGAGTAGAGAAGGTCAACGTGGCGCTCATGCCCGCACGGCCCGTACCGGGGGTACCTCCACGTCAACACAATGTGTAGGTTCTCTGGGTCGGCCTCCTTGTTCTCCTTCTCGCCTGGCCGACCGGGTCGCTCCCCTCCTCTCGGGTGCTCCCTCGGGTTGTTTTCGCCCTTGCGCCCCTCGGTGGCCGCGAGGGACGTTGGGGGTGGCGGGTTGCGCGGAGGGGTCTCACCTGCAGGTGGACGTCCAGACCCCCACTCCGCTCCACCGACGCCGGCCCATCTCTTCAGAGGTGGCCCATGTGTTCACTTCCATGCCCGAGCTGGGTAGCGTCGAGGGAGTTGACCGCCGGTCACCCGGTTTTCCTCTCCTGTGTCTTTCTGGTACCGTAGACGAACTGCGACGCGATGCGACCCGTGGTGGATCTGTCGGCCCTCAACGGGCACATCGTGCACACACGGTTTCGGATGCTGCCGGTACCCCTGGTACGCCTGGCCCTGCGCCCTCTGTCGTGGGTAGTGTCGCTGGCTCGTTCCTCTCCATCCTCGCTTCCAGCGATTCTTGGCTGTTCGGACTTCCGATCGTGTGTTCCTGTTCGACGGCCTTCCCTTCGGTCTCCACATCGCGCCGCGGATCTTCTCCGCACTGGTGGGGCAGGCTCTGGGTCCTCTCCTCAGGAGCGGGCTCCAGATCCTGTTTTCCTTGGCCGATTGGTTGGTAGTTTCCGAAGCCCTAGGACTGTGCATAGGCGACGCCCTCTCAGTCGTTCGCAACGTCGCATGGTTAGGGTTCCCCTTCGATGTTCCCAAGTCACGCTTGACCCCGTCGCGTGTCGTGCCATGGGTCGGTCTCGCATGGGTTTTGTCCGGCGCTACGGTGACCCGGGGTCTGCCGGCCGCGGTGCACCTTCGGTGGAAGGTCTTCGCCGTGTTGCACTCGGTCTCCCTCCCGGGGTGACTCTGGGACTCGTTCGTGGGTTCACTGCATTGGGCCGCTCTGCCCCTTCCCTTAGGGAGCCTCTGGCTACGCCGCCTCCTCCTCATGGGCACCGCGGTGTTTCCGTTGCCCCTATGGATCAGCTCCTGCCGCTCCCGCATACCGTTCGCAGACGCTTCGGTCGCTGGGTTGCTCGGGGCGCACTCTCTGCGGCTGTGCCCTGGACCGCCCACCCGCCGACGGTCTGGGTAGCCATAGATATGTCGAGCGAGGTTGGGTGAGGTTCCCAATCGAACCTGGGACGTCCACTTCCCGGCAGATGGGTGGGTCTCCCTCCACTTACCCGTCTATGCCCTCGGACTGTTGGTTCCTTTGTTCTTCCTGCGGGACCACGCGCTGGCCCTTCGGGGTAAGTCGGTGGCCTTCGGGTTGGACACTCAGACAAGCTGTCCACTGTTTGCTCCAGGTCGTTGACTCTATTGGGGGTCTCGGTGGAGTTGTTCTTCCTCGCGGACCGACACCCCTTCTCCTTGCATGCCTCCTCCCTGCCCGGGCCTGCCACCCTGTGGGCGGCCGCCCTGTCGAGTGGGCAGGGCGTTCTTGTAGAATGGGCGATGAAACGGACTGTGTTCGCCGACCTCGCGGCTTCCTGAGGTGTTCCGGAGGTCGCTTTGTTCGCATCGGGGGTGCCGCGCCAGTTGCCTCTGGACCTCTCCCTCCGGCCTTGCGCTCCGGGGGGGGTCCGGACGCTTTCATGGTAGCCTGGTACAGGTGGCAGTCGATATACATCTTTCCGCCACCAGACGCGCTGTTGATGTGCCCAGTCCTCGCGAGGCTGCGGCTGTACCACGACTGCGTCTGGCTCCTCGCGCCTCTGTGGCCGGCACGGGCTTGGTACGCCCGGTCCCTCCACCTGTCTCCGGCTTCCACTTGGGCTAGGTTGGGGACCTGCGGACCTCGTTGGCCTTCGCATCGTGCTTGTTCATGAGGCACGGTGGCTCCCGGTCCCCGGCCGGGCCCTGACTGACTTCCTGCAGCGTTCCTGGCCGTCTTCTCCTTGGGGGACTTACGGGTCCCGCTGGAGGTCTTTTACTAGGTGGCTACAGGCCACTCGCCTGCCAGTTGGCTCTCATTCCCTCGTCCTACGCTCCTTGTTTCACCTCTTCCGTACACGTCACTTTCAAGTCGACGCTATACGTACCCACTTGTCTGCCGTCCGGGGGGTCTTTGGGTCCGTCGCTGGGCTGGTCGTTCCGCCACAGGAGCTGGATTCCTTCTTGACGGCTGCCTTCCGGGATCGACCGCCTCCGCGCCAGGTCCCTCCGCAGTGGGATCTGGGGCGGGCTCTGGTCCTTCTGGCTTCACCCCCGTATACAAGGGCCGCTACGCCGGTTCCGTTGCTCGGGCGTCCACTCTTCCTTGTCGCTCTGGCCAATGGGGATCGGGTGTCTGCACTAGCGGCATTGTCACGGCCCCGGGACTGCGTGCGATTCTCCCCGTCCTTGCATGGCGTCTCGTTCGCCTCCTCCCCTCCTTTTGTTACCATGCATGGGAGGCCCCCGTTTTCCAGCCTTTCGCCGTCCAGGCTTTACGGCGTGGGCATCCTCGCCATGTGTTGTGCCCGGTGTCAGCCTTGCACTCCTCTGTTGCGTCTGTGGCGCCGCCTTCGGGTACTGCTGTGTGGGTGTCTCCTCAGACAGGTGGGAGGCTCTCGCAGGTGCAGATGGGCCGCCACGTTTGTCAGACCGTTCGTGCCCGTCACCCTGTTTGTAGGGGTTCTGCGCACGATGTCAGATCCTTTGCTGCCTCCTTCCGGTTCCTGCCACGTCGATCCTTACCTGCCATTGCCTCAGCGGTTTTGTGGTCTTCTAACAATTCCTTCATCTCCTCCTACCTCTCCGTGTCCAGTGTTCGACCCCCTCGGCCGGTGATTGCTCTCGGGGGTCGTGTTTCCTGGTGCTCTGGCGAAGATCCCTGGTGTTCCCCCCTTGTCCCTCGTTCTTTTCCTTTGTTTTATTTGACAAAGGGGGGGGGGGGGGAGTACGGGTTTGCAACACTGGATTGCAAGTTTGGGATTATGTATTGTTCCAGTACATAAGTGTTTTTACCACATTGAAAATTGTGTTTTGTTCTTGTGTTCAGTGTTTTTGGTTGGTTTTTGAAGAAAAGGGATTCTGGGTACAGTACCTTTTTGGTTTCAGACAAGTCTATGTTTTTGCATTACTATGAATGACGGGCATGTGTTAAAACTGTTCTTTTTAGCTACTCCTCAGTTTTTCACTCTTTTATTAAACTCTCTTGTTTAAATTGGGAGGTTTGACGTACCTCCCAACCTACCAAATAGGAAAACCTACTATTTGGTAGTAGTCTTGGAAAATCCAACGTACATAATACCCTCCCTCACGCCGGACCCCTACCCATCCGCGTTCTGCTGACGTGCGATGTGATGACAAGAGAGGGTCGCTCATGCGCACGTTCGACAGGGATCTGCACATGACGGAACACGGGATGGGCCTTAAGCGGTAACTAAGGTAAACCCATTTTTCTTCTCTTCTATGCTTTTTTCACCTTCGGTGGTAGTTTTGGTTAATGTACAACGTCTCCTAGAGCAAGATAAGGAGTAGACTCTAGACGTTTGCTTTTTAACCGCGGTTGGAATGACGACATAGCAGTCAAAATAGACAAGTCGTCATTGCAATTAGGTTAATAGCCTTGACGTTGGATTTTCCAAGACTACTACCAAATAGTAGGTTTTCCTATTTGGTAGGTTGGGAGGTACGTCAAACCTCCCATTTAAGAAAGTAGAGGCTTGGTATACTGCAAAAGGAGGAATATATATCATATATTATAAGCTATACTCACCTCCTTGATCCCTGGATGCTGCATGCAAGAGAGAGATAAAAAGTGAGACAAAAGGCATGGCAAGCCAGGCACTCATTCCCAGGGGCTGAAAAATATTAGTTGAGAATCAAAACAAAATATATAATACACTGTACAGTAGTCTATGGGCCAAGCAAATATCGGCAACATTCAGCAATGTTAATGACGAATCATTGGGGGTATTATCTTATCGTTATTGTTTACAATTATCTAAATGAGATGGTATTGAAAGTTGTCCTTGAGTATCTAGTGTATATCAATTAGTAGCAGTTTATTGAAGTTACTACTCAATACTGTACTCCCTTGGATGTTACTGATTCACTAGTAGGGCCCTCTAGTACAATGGTGTAGGTTTTAGCTTATTTAGGCTAACATTGGACATCTCTACTCAAGGTTAGTGCCAACAATAATAAGACTGGAGGCTTGAATGCATTTTATTGTAATTTTTCAATAGCAGAATCTGCTATACTGTAGTTAAATTTATCTCTAATAAGTAACCATATATTGCAGTTTTTCATTGTATTAACCCTCTCACCACGGAAGGGCTCTTGAACGCCCATAAAAAAGCATATAACAGGTACCCGGAAGGGCTCTTGAACGCCCAGTGGTTGAAAGCCTGTGAGCTTCGTGTGCGAGGCGTCGGTCCGACGCATGTAAACAACAGCCGGCTGGACCGACGCCCCGCATCTCCGGCCACAAGAAGGAGAGCGTCGCTTGTTCGTGTGTGCCTGTATGTTGTTGTTAAGTATCGAAAAGTAGTGTAAAGTGGCTGTTTTGGCCATAAAGTTATCTCCAATGAAATCATCACAGCTCAACCAGTTGACTTAGAGAGCTCTACTTAATGCCATTCTACAGGTAAATAACACAGCTACGCTTGGGGATGCGCGGGAATGCGGGAAGCAGTCTGATTAACAAATATACGGTAGCCTAGCCTAGACATTTTTCGGCCAAAACACCCGGGTTTCGAGGAATATATATATAATACACAGCCGGGGCTGGAGGGTTAAAATCATAGAAAGAATTATGTATATACATAAACTAATTCAGTATAATTGTATCTAACAGGTATGCTTTTAACACCTTAATTAGAGAATCACTTAATAGAGGCACTGTATTTCATACACTTTTCTCTTCTTAGATTTATGGTTTGCAACCCAGCGGCTCGCTGGTGTAGTGACTAGCGTCTTGGACTTCCACCCAGAAGGTCCCAGGATCGCGCCCACGCTCGGCGCATTAAAGGTTTTTCATAAGCACTGAGTCGTTACCGTCCATCATGAGCAAGGAGATGAGGTAGTAGTACAGGACCCCAATGGAAATACGCCTAATCGGCCTTATTGGGCTATTCTTAACTGGCTTAGCATGCACTAGCTTTAAGAACTATTATTATTATAAGGTACCGGTAGCAAAATCTTGAAGGTTGACTTTGTGAATTTAGGTCCCGAGATACACACAAGGAGACCCGTGCTCACATAGACACCTTCAGACAAACACCACAGAGCAAATATAATAGACTCACTCAGATAAGGCAAGAATAAAGCAATAATATGGAGCTTGATGACGTGTAAATTTATCATAGAAAAACGGGTAAATGTATTAATGTTCATCAGAAGATACTGAAGATAGCCTACATTGCCAAAGTAAAAGTAGGACTACTTCATAAATTCCTATATAATTTGACTTTAATGTTTACATTTGCTTTTCCCTCCGAACTGTTATCATCCATCATCTTATAATTTTGAATCCTTAATGCTTTTATATAAGTACAAGCTAAGGGAACCCGTCTGTAATACACTCTACCTACTAGACACTCTACTGTAGCTAAATAAATTAAATATAGGTGGAAATATCCATCTTTATTAAACTCTTTGTTGTTGTTGTTGTTGTTGTTCCCCAAGCTGCCTGGCCGAACAGCCCCAAGGCCCCGAGCAATTCCAAGGCCATAACCGAGCGCCCCCACAGAACCCTCCCTGCCGACCACAATAAAGCCTGGGTGACCGAAGCCACTCCATGGCGGGGGGCTGAGGAGGGTGCGGAAACGCCCGGGAAACCAAAGCCCCACCCAGGGCCCTGTGCCCCTCAGCAATTATGAAGAGAAAGTTGAGGGGCAAGGGAAAAAATGTGACGCTTTGGCTTCCAATCTTGGTAGATTGGGAGGTCAATCCACGGAAAAGACGCCGTCACTTGAGATCTAGAAAATATATAAGTTAAAGGAACAGTCAGAGTAAGCTATGGGTATGGCAGAGATCGCTCAGTTCTCACTCTGATAGACCAGCCCATCACCACATGACTAGAACCCAATCCTCTCAGCATAAGCTAGGAAAGGCCCTAGAAAGCCGCCTTTGGCGAGGGGATAGCTACCCTATTTCAACCCCTTTCGGGGTTGGGCAACCGCCCAGTGTATCGGTGTACATTTGGTTCGCCGCAGAATTTTTTTTTTTTTTTTCACTAGAAACAATTAAGTCATTCACTCTCTTCACTAATCTAATGAACATAAAGCATAGAAATGGTATTTATGTTCTCTTGACAGATAAAGTAGTAGAATTATGGACTATGTGTTCAAATATGAAAACATACTGTATACTATAATATTGATTATGAAATTTCAAGAAAACTGCATCATTCACCCTATAGCTCTTTCGAAAGTACTTCCTGTTTGATGGGTTCCAATAAATTCCTACAACATCATAAAGGAGAATCATGCTATTTAATATACTTTGATGGTGCAGCATTATATGAAATATTTTAGGGATATTATACCCAAATGATGACATAATGTGCTTGTTTAATAGACATGCTAGTTTACAATAAGCATATTTTTCTGCCACATTTAACATTTTTCCTTTCAAGTATTCACAGCATTATCAATTATCAACAAGCTTTAAAAATAATTTCAGCCAAGCCAAACACTAACAATAGAAAACACGTATAAGTTACGCATACTCTGTTCATGTTAACCGGGCGATAAATGATCATGTCCTTATTGAGATTACTGAGCTAGTCTTGATCAAAACTATGGATTATGTTGCATATTATTAAAATAAACTATTGATATGAAACTGGGATGGAGAACATTCATTCTGTTTACAAGAGTCAAGAAATCAGCTGTTAGGAGATGCAGCTTCTTGCCCAGTTAAGATAAACAGGGTGTTGTCACAATTAGTCCGTACAGCGAGTTAGGTATTCGGTTGCTAAAGGATGCAGTTTCTCACCCGGTTGAAATTAATAGAGTTTAATTACCTTGAACACTGACGGTGTATGTGATGGCATCAGAGCCGTATAGATTGGAGGCGGTGCAGGTGTAATTGCCGGCATCGTTAGCCTTCACGTCTGTTATTAGAACACTGCCGTCAGGGTACTCCTTCACTCGACTCTGGCCTCGCGGAAGACTCTTACCACTGTCAAGGTAATAGAAGGAGTGATTAATAAATATTTGTTGTGCATTCATGAGCCATAATATAAGTACAGTAGGGTCCCGCATAAAACGTGTTCGCATAAAACGAGTCTCGATTAAAACGACCGACCTAAAATATTAATATTTAATTTTCGATCAGAATGAATGTGATCACATAAAACGAGTCCGCCGCCAAAGTGGGGCAAATCCGAGGAGTTTTCATAGCCTATAGAGCGCCGAAATATCGTACAAAACGTACGAAATATCGTTCGCTTTGTACGAAAATTTTCGCTTACAGTGAACATTGACGATATTGCGCCACCAAAATGCTGTGTTCACATAAAACGAAATCGCATAAAACGCCCTCGTTTATCGACCATAAACTCGTTTTATGTGAGACCCTACTGTACTCTTATTTAAATTTATATTGAACCCTAAACGAGATAATAAATATCATAAGTCCTTCCGAGTTCAGCTTTAAAGGTCCAAAGATACACATGGGTATCTATCTATCTATCTATTGCCTGATGCCATGATCCCCGAAGGGGTGGCCACGAACGAACCGCCCCCATGCACCTCTGTCCCCAGTCAGTCGACGCCTCTCCCCCCCAACCAGCACCGCCTTCGTTCATGTACTTCCTCACTCCATCCTTCCACCTCTCATTCGGTCTACCTCTCCCTCCACCTCGCTCTCGTACACCCTCTTAGTCATTCTCTCGCTTTCCATACGTTCCATATGGCCGAACCATCTCAAGTTGTTCCTTTTCACACTTTCCAGCACATCTACCTCCACACCACACCTCCTTCTTACTTCCTCATTAGTCTGTCTATCCCTCCATGTAACTCTGCACGCACTCCTTAAGTAATTCATTTCCACTGCTCTCACTCTTGGTCTGAGTCTCTCAACCAACGTCCATGCTTCGCTTCCGTAAGTCAGTGTCGAGATTACCACACTGTCATGCAAGGACTTCTTCACTTCCATACTGACCACCCTATTTCTTGTTACTGCTTTTAGCGTTCCTACAACCCTCTTCCCCTGTTGTACCCTCTCCCGCACTTCTTCATCCATAGTCCCATCTTTACTCAACACACTGCCCAGATACTTAAAAGAGTTGACGATCTCCATAGCCTGACCGTTCAGCTTCACCTCACACTCTGTGACTTCACCCCTTTCGAAGACCATAACCTTGCTCTTCCCCGCACCTATTATTTTTTCTAAGCATACATAAAAATAACTTTCTTGTACAGGGTCAGATTGTGGTATTATTTGAAAGGTCAGAATATGACATATGATGTGCTCTACGATCAACGGGTAAAAATTGGTATTTTCTCTAGGCACCAATGATGTGTGCATGAAAATAAGGTTAGGGAATATTTGTTTTGGAATTGAAGGCAATCTACTAGGGTAAGTTCACTGATTGTGCAACATACTAGGGGGAGTTCATTTAGGCAATAACGATAATCAAATATTAATACATCTCCATAATTTAGAGGATAAAATGTTTTGTTCACAAGCTTAGTGACTGAAGGTCAGTACAGTAGTTACATCCAGATATGTCTCTTTACTCAGTTGGTAGAAGATACAACAAGCATACTGGAAAGAGGGAGAAGCCATATAAAATTGGTAGCTCAACCGTCTCGAAGTAAGGGACAATCGGGTTACCACATTTTATATGATTTGTCTGTGTTTTTGTCTGTTTCTAGCACAACACAAAATTGTTTTTCCTAAGTGGTTTATCTTCCAAAGCATGGATCAGAATTTAATTTGATTTGGATGAGATCTCTCCTATTGCATTACTAGTTGTGGGGCATTCAGTTAATGATCAGTTACCGAAAACATCAATGCATGCATGTTTTCCTTTTACTTTAGATCTACATGATGAAATAAAACACTCTAAGACTTCTGGAGAATGCCATGATTTACTTATATTGGTTATATTTGAAGCATGCCGTCCTTCATACATATTTTATCGTATTATATGCCACTGCTCCTACATT
This sequence comes from Paralithodes platypus, assembly GCA_032716605.1. Classification (NCBI taxonomy): domain Eukaryota; kingdom Metazoa; phylum Arthropoda; class Malacostraca; order Decapoda; family Lithodidae; genus Paralithodes; species Paralithodes platypus. The sequence continues at coordinate 53,187,450 of CM064509.1, read as the reverse complement.
ATTGACACAGAATTATGCAATTAATATTGAATTATTGTTATACTTAAACTTACTTGAAGGTCCATATTCGAGTTGGTGTTGGTCTGCCCACCACTCTGCAGGCCAGGCGAAGCTCCTCGCCCCACACTGCAATCTGGGAAATATAATCTACTGTATACTTAACCCTTTCAATCAGATGGTATTTTGTTATATTCTAGCTACTCACAAATAGTTGTATTCAACTTAGGAAGGACCTCTCAGAATTTAAAGGGTAGGATAAATTGTGATGGATGTAATCATGTAATCCTTTGATTCTTAAAAGTTCTTCCTAAGCAGAGTAAAATCACCTGGTATAAATAAATACCGGTACAGGGATTAAACAATTCTCACACTCGACCAAAGTATTTTGGGCATAAATCGTTCCTTACAAAAATCGTATCAACTTAATCTTTAAAAGTAATGACTAAAGAACTTCTTGCATAATTTTTTATGAGTAAATATTTTAGTTATGAAATAAAACAAGCACTTTATTAGATAGCATTAACTATAAAGATTGTTGCTGTAATACATAGCCTACTTATTCCTGCTTTAAACACTTAAATAACTTTAGCATCAATAAAAGGTTGGGAGATGAAAAATCCATGCAAACGAATGAACTTTCCAGCAATTTACAAAAAGAATGTCAGCAATTAAACATTAAACTATTTCATAAAAAGCAGTATGTGGCAGAAATAGAGTTAACATTTTGCTGTTTATAAGAAGAATAAAGCAAGACAGTTATGAGAACTTTCAAGTAGAGCACACAATTACAGTTTTATCTGAAAATGAAGCAATGGCTGCAGGTGCTTCGTGCATCGGTCGCTGAGTGACCCGACTGCCCTCAGGTCCCTCCCCAACCCTGGTGGCTGCCACCACACTGAACCCAAAGGAGGAGTCACCAGTAAGCCCGCCCACCAGGTACTGTCGCTCCGTTCCCGACACCACCCAGGACCGACCTAGACCATTTTCACCGCTCCCAACACTGTTACTCTCCCAGGGGGAACCATGACTTCGTACAGCTCCACCTGACACCCACGTGCTTCCACCACCAGACTCCTGCAATTAATTATAGGTTACACATACATTACCATAACAAACAATATGAACTAAATAAATTATCATTATGATGCAAGAAAACTTGTTACTACTTATAATACCTTTAATTAAATATCAAATATTAGTAGCTATTAAGGAAATTAAAATTAGAATAATCAACATCAAATTTATAAAATTTGATATGAAAATACTTCTATGCAGTAAGAGATTGAAATAAATATTTTCATAATAATATTGCATTTGAGTTATAAAAGTAGTGACTAACATGAGGGTCAAGATGGACGGTGTATTTGGTAATGACTCCATTGGGTGCATCAGGAGGCTGCCAGGCCACCAAAACACTCTGTCCATCTACTGCCAGAGCCTTCACAGCATCCACCGGTCCGGGCACTGGAAAAAAACAAAATCTTAACATTGGATATTACGGCAATAATCAAGCTACTGGTTGCATTCATCAAATCCTTCCCAATTCATTCCCTATAGTCTCATTTTCAAATTCCTTCTCTCTTTAAACATAAACTTCCTTCTATCTTCCTGAGTGGCACATTAATTGCAAATGGGAGGATCTAAAGCAATATCCCTCTCTGGCTTAGGTTCCTATGTTCATATTCCTGTTTTTCCAACCTAGTGTAGCCTACAAGCAAATGTCAGAGTTTCTTCCATCTTTGATTAGAGCTAAATTTAAAGCAATACAGTACTAATAAACCTGAAATGCATCTACAACTGTAATCCTCCTGCCCAACTTTTGAGTTAGTTGTTCAGGCATTCATGCTTTGCTTAGCCTTAAGTTTTAGTTCATTCAGAACAGAGGGGAATATGACCTTCAGGGTTTGACTGAACCTATAACCAGTCTTGATTTTTACTAATTCTGTGCAAAGATGGGAAGAAACTTTGGCATTTTTGAGTGAACCTATCATCTTCTTGAGTGACACAGTGGACAGATGAGGGTCTAACTCCATGTCCCCTTCTGGTGTAGAAGGCCACAGTGATGACTTACCATCTTAGTAGCATTGAACTTAACTTCACTGGGAGCAAAATTGAGTAGGAACTTTGGTTTCTGACTCCACGTACCATCTTCCTGAGTGACACAGTGGACAGCCGAGGACCTAACACCATGTCCCCTTCTGGTGTAGGCGGCCACGGTGATGCTGTAGTTGGTGTAGCGAGCCATACCAGCCAGGGTGGTGGAAAGACTTCCCACGCTCTTCTCTCTCAGGTCATCAGGGTCTGCAAGAAAGCCATATATATAGTGAGTAATAATATTTAATGGTAAGGAGAGACTGTAGAATGCACTGAAAAAGTATACTAAAGGAATAGATAATTTCAAGGGGAAGATTGGTACTGCCTCAAGAGAAACTAACATAGCATAGCATATCATATCAAATTTCCAAATGAAAGAAAGTCAGCGGGGCTTGTTGAGGTCATCCAAAATCTTTGGAACACTGGTATATTATACAGTACAGTGTATATGATTTTATACCTGTAATTACTTATAATAAAACAAATTGTTTTTGTTTACCTAATTTAAACAGATAATGTAACTCTTACCAAGTATAATTACTGTCCCCTAGAACCAATAGAAAGATACAAGTTACTGCCTCTAACAAACAAAAGAAATTCTACTTACGGAAAAATCTTGCTGGGTGAACGGGGCGATATACAACTTTGTATCCTTGAAGGAGCCCATGGATGGCGGCTGGAGGTGGCGGAGACCAGCGGAGCAACAAGGAGGTAGAGGACAGACTACTGCACTGAACTTCACTTGGGGGTTCACTTGGTACTGGAATGAGAAAGGCACTATTATAATTTCATCTTCAAAATTGCCATAATTAATATCATCATCACCACCAATATTTTACAGCTACCGGGTAATTCCAGGTTTGCAAGAGGAAAACTGGTGTCAAGATAAACTATCCTTGACTTGATTGGCACGATAAAGCCATTCTTTACTTGATGGATTATATCCATATAAATGGTTACTCTAGAGAGTTACTCTAGAGAGCAAAGGAAGTGGTAATAAACAGGAATGAATGGAGAATGCTTGTGAATAGTTGAGTGAACACGTGGTCATTTGGGGGAAGGGGTCGGGCGCAAGTTGGACTAGATAATAGTCCATCAGACGCCTGGCCCGGGGAGACGATTAATATGAAGGGTGCGCCTGGAAGTGTGGTGGGCGGGCTTGTAGTTTTGGCTCCGCTACATGTCTGCCTGCCGAGATCGGAGCCTCTCCGGGTGGTCGGGGGCCGGGGGAGTACTGGAGCGACCTTGGTGACCCTGGTCTCTGGGTATTCTCCTGGGTGACCTAGATGTGTGTGAATTTTGTGTTTTGTGTGTATTTGTTCGCTGTTTTGTCTTGTGTTTTGTGTTTTCCTGTTCTTGCTCTGTCTTGAGTCGGCCACCCCCAAGAAAATACAAAAAAATAAATAAAATAAAATAGAGGAAAATAAAATAAAAAAATAAGAAAAGTGGGGATTGGGCCTGAACATATAGAATAGAATAGATAGAGAGTCTAGAGGCTTGAACATTTTCTACTAAATTATTTTGCTCCAAACAACCCAACCTCTTCACTTCTCCCATCCTCATTCATATATCTGTACTGTACTTGCATTTATATCTGGGTTCGAGCCCTGGCTGGGTCATATCACAAACATATTAAATATTTATATACCGGTACCAGTACCCGCTTGGATCGTATGGTCTGTGGGTCAGTATATTTTTGCAAATCTATGTAAAACTATAAGGGATATAATATGAATATTATAATTTATGAAGGAATAGCAATAATTTTAAATACTGGTAGAAACATTAAAGCAGTAGTAAGTTGTACATTAGCATATTTGCCTGGTGACCATATGGTCCAGAAATATCATGTGCTGTACTGTACTATCACATACACAGCACTCCCTGACCATCTACTGACCATCTTCTTCAGTTGCAGTTGTGACTGGTCCAGTTCTAGGCCCAGCACCAGCTGTGTTGAAGGCCTGGACAGTGACAAGGTAGGAGGTAAACTTGCGCAGGTCTTGTAATGTGGCTTCAGGACGGTAGAGGGCTGCAGCTGAGGGCTCAAGGTTGTGATATCTGTAAGGCTCTGAGGAGTTGGCCACCTTGTACCCGACATAGTAACCCAAACCAGGGCGCTGACGGTGGCTTGACCCATCTGGTGCCTGCAAGAGAAAGAAAATGTGTGCAACTGACCTGCCATGTGACTCTTAGTTTGAAAATTTTGAAGGTTTGTTTTATCACTTCTACTGTATGGCTCAATATACAGTAGAGTAAAAATTAGTAACTGTGAATACAGAAAATGGTTAGTTCATGAAGAAAGAGATTACAAAAGTTGCGACTGACCTGCCAAGTGACCCTAAGACTGGTGGATGATGCGGCAACCACCCTGACATTGGTGGGAGGGAGGGTAGGTGGCTCATGGGCGGTGGAGACCCTGACTTCCTGGCTGGGCTGAGAGGTGCCCACAGAGTTGACTGCCACTACCCGCACCAAGTACACATGAGCGGGGGCCAGTTCTCCCACCTGGGCCCACGCAGTCCCTACCTCCACTGAACGTACACGACCCAAGCTCACCCATGAGTCTGTAAAAACAAAGGCTTAGGAACAACATATACAGTAATGTTATTTGTCTATTACAATCAAGGTGTATCAGATTTTTTAGTAATATTAACAAGTCTCTCATCAAAAAATTAAGGAACAATATTTATATTACAGTACTAATTACCCATGACTCCAGAAACACAAACATGGAATAACAATTTATATACATGGCTATCTTTAACATTCATAAAATACAGAATATATACAGTAGAATTTTAGCATGTAAATTCTATCTTAGGTATAGCCTACTGCCTTGATAAATAATTAACAATATTCTATTTAGTTCACCTGTACTGTTTATGATGAGGATGCGGTATATGGAAACAGGAGAGTTGCCATCGTGTTGCGGTACCGCCCAAGTCAGGTTGATAGCCCGGGAGCCACTACCAACCACCCGCGGGGTTCCTGGTACACCTGGCACCTCTGTAGAAAGAAGCACAGTTATAAATAGAAGAAGTGTAAAATGCAATGAAGTTTGGTTGGTTCTTCAGGGTGTAATATAAAACACCACTTAAGATAACATCATTTTCAATTTTACACATCACTTAATAGTAAATAGAATAGGAGCTTTAAATGTGCAAGGATGTAGTACGAATGAGAAGCGAGAGGACATTGGAAGGTTATTTGAAAGAAGGAAGTATGATGTGCTTACACTGAATGAAACAAAGATGAAAGGAGAGGGAGAAGTGGATTTTGGAAACGTGATAGGTAGAAAGTCTGGAGTAGATGAGGGAGTCAGGGGGAAAGAGGGAGTAGCTATTATTGTGGAGGAAGAGTTGAGAGAGTTTATAAAAGAGTGGATAGAGGTGTCATCAAGGCTAATGTGGGTGCAAATGCAGTTTAAGGGTCAAAGGTGGGTTTTTGTAAGTGCATATGGACCAGGAAGTGAAAGAGAGTTAGACGAGGTAGAGGATTTCTGGGAGGATTTGAGAGATTGTCTACAAGGGTTTGATGAAAATGAAAATGTTATAGTTTTAGGGGACCTAAATGCTAGGGTAGGAAATGAGCCTGTTGAGGGAGTCATCGGTAGTTTTGGTGTGGATGGTGTAAACGAGAGTGGAGAAAGACTGAAAAATTTATCTGAAGAGTGCAGATTGAGTGTAGGTAGTACGTTCTTCAAAAAAAGGCGTATACACAAGTACACCTGGCATAGACTTGTGAGGGAAGAGATTGTAGAGAGAACATTGATGGATTATGTGCTGGTGACAAGGGAAAGATTGTGTAGACTGCTGGATGTGAATGTGATGAGAGGTGAGGCGGAGGGTATGTCGGATCATTACCTGGTGGAGGGAAAGCTAAGAGTTAGGAGTTACAGGAGAATGAGAGACAAGTGTGAAGTAAGAGAGGTATCATAAATACGATAGGCTATGACTCTTTTGTGATACCGTATGTCTCTGTGATGTCACGGTCGCTCCTGCAGAACGACGTAGAACGAGTAGGTCGTATATTATAAGATTGTAAATAAGTTAAGTTATAAAAGGCCTAATATGCTATTAAGCAATATTGCCATGGTCTTATGTAGTATATATGAATTTATCGTATATATTAATATAATTTATCGTATAGAGCAACCTAGATGTGGTACGATAATTTGGGCTCCTGGCGTTTGCCAAGGCAGCAAGGTGTGCCTCTGAGGAAGAGAGGGCAGAGCCTTCACGAACACCGACCAGTTAACATCTATTTTCCGCCCTCAGTTGATCGCGCTATTGTTGTTGTTGTTGTTGTTGTTCCCTAAGCTGCCTGGCCGAACAGCCCCGAGTCCCTGAGGAAGGCCATGGCCACGATCGGGCTTTCCCACAGAGCTCTCATTGAGTGTAGATTGTGTTGTTGGCGTAAGTGGTTGTGTGAAATGCAGTCTTCTATGATGTGTTTAATGGTAAGGGGTGCTGTGTTACATCCCGGGCAGGAGTCGACAACAGAGTCATCCAGTCTCTTCTGATAGCTCAGGAGAGCTGGATGGTGTCCGCATCTCAGCCTGGCCAGGTGGACTCTGTCCTCGCGAGGAAGGGAGGATTCGGAAGGATGGATTTCGGGAGGTCGTGCATGCAGCTGCGTGTTGTCTGTGAGTGAGTGGATGGATCGGTGAGAGATATGAGTATGGATGTGCTTCTGGAAGTTGGTTCGGGGTGGGCAGGGAGGGAGAGAGGACAATAATTGTGTGTGATGCCGTGTGCTGGGTGTTGCTTTGATATTTCTTGGTGTCTGTGGGTGTGTTGCCATGTAGTTTAGTGGGTGGTCTTGGTTCGTGGAGGCTGCTGCCAGGAATTGAGTGCCTCTCATGTTCAGATGGTCTTTGACTTTGAGGATTTTGGTTTCTTGATGTAGGTGATCTGTGGGTGCAGTAGCTGTGCAGCCTGTAATGATCTTCAGGGCTTTGTTTTGAATAGTCTGTAAAGTCTTATGTTGTGTTTCAGCTAGGTTAGAAGCCCAGGCTGGGCTTGCGTATTCCATCACTGATCTTATGTATTGTTTATATACTGTGGTGGTAGTTTCTTTGTTGTGTCCAAATTTTGTGTGAGCAAGTGACCTGAGGGCGTTAAGTCTGGGTGTCAGTTTCTTTTTAATGTTTGTGGTGTGCTGTTTGAATGTCATATGAGTATCATATGTTACTCCTAGGATTTTGGGTGTGTGTGTATGTGTTAGGGGTGTCTTGTTTATGGTGAGTTGAGGGATGTAGTCGTGTTCTCCTGTCCAACTTGTGAGCAGGGTTGCGGTGGATTTGGCTGGGGCTAGATTAAGTCTGTTTGTAGTGCACCAGCCATGTAGTGTGTTGAGATAGGGTTGAAGGAGATCTGTTGCTCTTTTTGGGTCATGGTGTGTGCATGTGAGTGTTATGTCATCTGCATAGGAGGCTAAGTTTATTTGGGGCGTATTGGGTGTAGTTATATCGTGCATGTACAGATTGAAGAGTGCGGGCGATAGGACGGATCCTTGTGGGACTCCGTTTGGAAAGTTTCTGATTTTAGATGACTGACCGGCAAAAGATACGTGTGCACATCTGCCTGCTAGGAAGTTGGCCAGCCACCTTTTGTGTTGTTGTGCATGTTTGTGTTGTATATTTTGTTTGTTAGGTTGTGGCGGGGATGGCATCGAAGGCTTTACTAATGTCGAGTGTGGCTAATAGTGATCTGTGTGGTGGTCTAGCTGAGTTGATGCCGTCGAAAGCTCTTTGTGTAAGGTCTGTGAGAAGAGTGTTTGTGGAGTGCAGTGGCCTAAAGCCATGTTGTGTTGGAGCTAGGGGTAGGTCAGGTGTAATTAGTTGTAATACTAGGCGTTCCATGACTTTGGAGGGGGAGCAAAGGAGTGTGATGGGGCGGTGGGAGGAGGGTAGCGTGGGGTCTTTGTTGGGTTTGGGGAATGTGATGATGATACCATGCTTCCAACTGTCTGGTATTGTGTTGTGTGAATAGCTGTAGTTTGATATGTTAGTGAGTGCTTGTATGCCTTGTGGTCCCAGGTGTCTGAGGTGTATGTTGCTTATGTTGTCCAGGCCACAGGCGGGTGAGTGCTTGAGATTGTTGATGATATGCTTTGTCTGGTGATTGGTGAAGGGTGTATAGTCAGGGTCTGTGGGGAATTGTCTCTTACGTCGGATGACACGTCGGTCGTCTTTGTGAGGTTTTAGGTGGCTGACATGCGAGAAGTGATTGATGAGAGTGTTTGCTTGTTGTTTACATGAAGGAGTAGAGTCTGTTGTTGTGATTGCAGCATGTGATTGTGTTGTGTTGCTGTTGGAAAGTGTGATGCTGTTTAGTGTTTTGTAGAGTTTTTTGGGGTTTGTTTTGTGATCAAGTGTTTGTAGGAAGTTATTCCAATTTAGTTTTTGTTGTTAGTTTGGGTGTTGAGTGCTTGAATTTGTTGTGTGATGTCTTGTGTGTGGGGTGCTGGGGAGTGTTTCAGTATGTCGCGTTGTCTGATGAGGTTTTGAATTTCTGGTGTGAAGTTGGGGTTGTGTCTTTTTCTGTTACCTCTTGGAATGTGTTTCTTGTCAGCGTTTTGGATAGTTTTATTGAGTATGTGTACAGCATTGTTGATGTTAGTGATGGGTGTACTGTTTAGAGTTGTGAAGTGTTGTTCTGTCTCATTTGTGAATGCTTCCCAGTTAGCTCTTTTATAATTGGTGTATGTGTGTTTGTGGCTAGCTGGGGTGAGTCTGGTTTTGGTGGTGATAATGATCGGGAGGTGGTCAGAGCCTAAGGTTCTGACCACCCTCCAGGATGTTGTGGGGGCGAGTTCTGGGGAGCAAAAGGTGATGTCTGGAGATGATGGGTTATAGAGGCTTGGTGAGGAATATGGGTATGTTGATGGATGTCGTTAAGGATGATGAGGTTATCGGTTTGGTTTTGTAGTACCAGCCCTCTGTCTGTGTCGGGGTTGTCGACAAACCAGGCCGACGTCTTGGCGTTGAAGTCGTGGTCACCCCCTATTGTACCTCTAATCACAATACACTGACAGCAATACAAACAGCTACACCATCACGACGCTCTCATCGACGCCATGACTGACTGACAGATGAGCATAATATTCATGTCCATTCCCATGTAATCATTTATTCTTTCTTTCACTTGACTCGAGTCTCGGGACCGAAGTCTCGTTCCCCGTTGTCCGCCATATTGGGTAAACGTTCTCCCTTGCCTCATTGCCACGTGGAACTATTGGCGAGTTAATTCCTGGCTAATATTAACCCTTATAACCTTACCCTATATATACATTTATTATGTGAGACCTTTGGATATAAATTAGCTTGTTTCATATTGAATTCAATTTAGATATGGATTAGTTTTAATTTAGATTGATTTTATTTGATTCATTATAGCTTAGTAATATTTAACTTCCATTGATAGTTTACCACATTGGTGCCCAGACCCCGGGAATTAGATACCAGTAAGGGATTTTAAGGCAATGAACAAGGGGACATATAACAGGATGCAGGAACAACTCTATGATAAACTGGCAAGGCTAGCCAAGCGATGGTTAGAGCCGGAATGCAGGGTCACATCGTTGCACCTGCCTAAGTCCTGCATCCCACCCATCATCTTCCCCCCAATAATTTTCTTTTACATTTCAGACTTCCTGTGATATATGACCTGACCTAAAGAAAAATCTTGTTCAATATGACTTGTACAATATATAGTAGGTATTGCTATTTTGTGTACTATTTTTTCTCCATAACATAGAAGTCCGCCGGTCGGCGTCTCTTAACTAGACAACTATTTTGCCGTTGTTTTTGTAACATTTAGATACTGTCCATACTTAGTGTACTCTAACTAGTATGAACAGTCTCGATGTTACGTAATCTGGGTTGATGTAGCGTTACGTATCTTTCCGTACTCTTAAGTTGAACGCTTCCATACCCTTGGTCGAACGTTCCATGATTGGGTAGAATATATTATTCTATAGTTGTATATGGGAAAGTATTGTAGGATTATAATTCTCATATATATATATATATATATTTGTATTTAAGATTGTTCATAAGTATCTCATTGTAAAAAAGATGGGATACATATTCCATATGTTATACGCGTGCGCGGTGTCACGACAGAGACAAACATAACGCGCTCGCTCTCTCTCTAACCAACCTCCGTCCCAGCTACACACGCTAAGCCTTCTTCCTATAGTTACTTCACCAGGTGTTTTCGCTTCACTTTCATCTCATATTCCATATAGTCACTACATCATCATCTTTGTTAGTTATCACAAACTTAACATAAATATCTAGCCTATCCTAGCCTATTGTAGCCTCTTTTCATATGCTGTTTACCTTACTAACCACTTCAAGTCATCTAGCCTATTTTCCGCCATCCTCCAATCACCAGCTGAGTTCATCCAAGGGTAATTATTTTATTTCTTACAGTTTCTTATGATCCTCTGGAAAAAGGCAAACTATGCCTGTGTATCCAGCTCAGTACCAGTACTTGCACTGCTGCGGTCGTTCACGGTGTTGGCGGCGGCGGTAGCAGACGCAACAGTTTTACTATTCTGTATTTTTGTTTTATAATCAAACTTCAAATCTTGTCTTCCCCATGCTTTATCAAGATTACTTTCAAACTCCCTTATTGATTCGGAATCGACTACATACTGGGGCAGTGCGTTCCACTCATTTACCACTCTATCACAAAATGAGTTCTTTGCCTTCTCAAGCCTATTTCTTTCTTTGTAAATTTTCTTAGAGTGTCCTCTCGTTCTTGTTCCCTTCCGCATCAAGAAGATACCTTCACACACATCCTCATCGTACTTTCCTGACACTATCTTAAAAGTCTCTATCATATCCCCTCTCTTTCTCCTATATGCCAGTGTCGGAAGCCCCAGTGTCCTCAACCTCTGCTCATAGCCCGCGTTCTTCAACGTTGGTACCAGCTTGCTAGCTCTCCTCTGCACTTTCTCCACTGCTTCTATATCCTTTACCATATATGGAGCCCACACCTGGTTCGCATATTCCAGGTGCTGCCTAACCAGCGCTGTATAGAGATTCCTGAAGATTTCTCCGTCAAGTGACACAAATGTCCTCCTTATCAGCCCTACAATTCTATTGGCTTTGTTTATCTTTTCCGCTAAATGTTCTGAGAAATTTAACTTATTGTCTATCACTACTCCTATATCCTTTTCTGCTCTCACTTCCTCCATCGCTTCATACATACTGTATCCTACCTTGTCTATCTTGCTTGTCCCAATCCGCATGTACTTGCATTTTTTTGGATGAAAAGGCATTAACCAATGCTCAGACCATCCCTTCATGCCCTCCACATCTCCTTGAAGCAAACCCATATCTTCCTTACTCCTCACTCTTCTATACAGTTTAGTGTCATCCGCATACAGGTATACCTCACTTCCATTAGTTATAACTTCAGGCAAGTCGTTGATAAATATAACGAACAGCAGTGGTCCCAACACAGATCCCTGAGGTACCCCACTTGTAATTTCCCTCCACCCCGAGCCTATTCCATTCACCAGTACCCTCTGTCTCCGATCTTTCAGGAAGGTTTCTATCCATTTCTCCCCTATATTATAGCTTCTAACTTTCTCTATTAACCTTTTATGTGGGACCTTATCGAAGGCCTTCATAAAATCGCAATATACCACATCTATTACATCACTATCTTCTAGAATTTGCATCCAATCATCTACCACCTTAATTAGCTGTAGTACCGTCGACCTCCCCGGCAAGAATCCGAACTGTCTCCCACTGAAAAGTTGGTTTGACTTCATATGATCCATTATTCCTTCTCTAATTACCGTTTCCATTAGTTTACACACAACACTTGTCAAACTGACTGGTCTATAATTCCCTGGGTCATTTCTCTTTCCCTTCTTAAATATAGCTGTTATGTTCGCCTCTCTCCAGTCCATCGGGATTTGTCCTGTATTAAACGATACCTCAAATAACATTTTCAATGGCTCTACTAACATCTCCCCTCCTTCCTTTATGATTCTTGGGTGTATCCCATCCGGTCCCGGTGACTTACTTCTGTTCATTTTTTCTATAGCCCTTCTTATTCTAGCATGGGAAAACTCTATTAGTTCTAGTGCCGGTGCCTGTTTGATGGGAATAGTAGGCACTGCATCCTCCGACTCCACTGTTAGTACCCCCCCAAAGTATTTCCCCAGCACCTCTGCTTTCTCCTTATCAGTCTCCGCTCTACTCCCATCATTCAACCCCCCTACCAGCTCTGGGATCCCTACTCTTCTTGTTAACTTTTCCTGAATGTACTTCCAGAATATTTTTGGATTATCCTTCACATTTCTAGCTATCTCTCTCTCCCTCTCCTTCACCCCCCTCCTTGTTTCCCACCTTATTTTATTGTTTATTTGTCTGCGTTCCAGATCCACTTCCTTAGCCTCTATACTAGACCCCCTGTTCTTTTTTAACAATTTTAATCTTTCCCACAATCGTTTCTTTCTTCTAATCAATATCCAAAGCTTTCTTTTCATTGGCAATTCTGGGTTAGTTCTTTTCCTCAATTTTGTTTTATCCTTATATTCCCTTACTGGTACACTTTTGGATACAGCATTCTCCAGTTTGACTCTAATTTTCCTCCACATTCCTTCAGCGTCTTCACCGTTCAAGTATTTCCCCCAGTCAATGTCCAAACACCGTCTCAGCAGCTCATAATCTGCTCTATCATACATGTATATTTTTCTATTGCTTCTATTATCCCTCTCTGATTTAATGTTACAACTAAAGCTTATACAGGCATGGTCACTACGACCTATAGGGCTATCCACATTAACATGTTCCACTATATCCTCTTCATTGCTAAAAATCAAATCAAGTACACTCCCCTGCGTCCCATCTCTATATCTTGTCATCTCTACAATATGTTGCGTCAAAAAACAATCTCTCACTTTCTCTATAAACTTATTTTCCAGGCTATCCTGTCCCGCTGGAGTAGTACAATTTGCCCAGTTGATCCTTGGCAAATTGAAATCTCCAATCAAAATTTTATATTTGTTCTCTCTATTATCTATCTCCTCCATTGCTTTCAGTAGGTTATCATCCTCTCCCCTGCTATTATTTGGGCTTCTATATATAGATGCAATTAGAATTGATCCTCTTACACATTTATATGGTTAATGTTTCTTTGAAATCAATAATATACAGTCCACTTATCTAAATTAACCATAGATACATAGCCTATAGGCTTACATGCAAAATGAGTAAACAGGAAGAGACACCGTCGGGTGGGGTGCTGATCAAGGCCCCTAAAAATCAAAGGGCAGGACTTCGGGGAGTATTAAATAGGCTAATTGTGGACGTCAACACTTTCATCACTACTGCTGACCTCGAGGAATTGGAAGCTAGATTAGACAACGTCCAGGCTACCCACGGTCGTATTATGGCTCTGAGTGAGGTGATTGTGGCAGGCATGACAGAGGAGGAAGAGATAGTTACAGAGTGTGATAATCGCGCCCTCTATGATGAACCTGTCTTTAGAGCGAAGCACATATTACAGCATGCTGTCGCAAGTAAGAAGGGAGGCGAGAATGAGGCCCATAGAAGGGCTGACCCAAAACACACTGTACACCTCCCAAAGCTCAATCTTCCTACATTTTGGGGCAAATTGACTGAGTGGTTAGCTTTTTGGGACGTATTTCGGTCTACAGTTCATGAATCCTCTTTGGATAATGTCCGCAAGTTTCACTACCTGAAGGGACAAATGGAAGGAGAGGCCTTACATTTGATAGAGGGTTTTGCGGTAGTGGGTGATAGTTATCTTGAGGCAGTACAATTATTAAAGTCCACATACAGGGATCAAGAGCAGTTGTAGTGGGGTGGCTTAACTGAATTTTAGTGCACATCCGGATAAAAGCATGAAATTTGGTATGAAGCTTCCCCCTAACATACTAAATGAATTCAGAAGGGTAGCCATCTTGAAATATGTCTGTGACACAAAACATGGCCGCCATCTTGAATTTTTTTTTTTTTTTTTTTTTTTTTTTTTTAAAGAGACAATGAACGGAGGAAGGATAAACACAGATAAAACAAAAAGGTCCATGTGCCTAAAGGCATCCTCCATTCATAAAATGTTTGTAACAACTGGATTTAAACATTTGTTGATTGTAAGTTTGTGGAAAGCAATTCGAGGGAAGTGAATTCCAAAGAGTAGTAGCTCTGGGGATAAATGAATTCTGATAAGCAGAAGTTCTGCATTGTGGAGGAGAAAGTGTAAATTCATGGGCGCTCTCAGCTGCCCTAGTTCTACGGGGAAAGATGTGGAGAGGCGGCACAATTGAAGCAAGTTCCTCGGAACAATTGCTGTGAAAATATCTGTAGAATAATGCAAGGGATGCAACGTTTCTTCGTATGGCTAATGTAGGAAGGTCCTGTGTGATTGCAGGGTTATTGATTAATCTAATAGCTTTATTTTGAAATTTGTCCAACTGCCTCAATGCAACCACTCCACTTCCACCCCACAGAGGTGAACAGTAATCCATCTGAGAGCGCACATGACTTTTATATATTACGGCCAACTGCTCGTCAGTGAAGAATTCTCGAACTCTGTACAGGAGTCCCAGTTTTTTAGAGGCATTCTTAGCAATGCTTCTAACATAATGTGTCCAGCTCAAGTTAGTAGTTAATGTTACACCGAGAATGTCAATACTAGGGGAAGTGGGAATATTTACATCATTAAAAAATATATGGAGTCAGTGAGATTCTGTCGGTTAGAAAATTGAATGTACTTGGTTTTCTGTGCATTAAAGGAAACTAGATTCTCTTGTCCCCATTCATTAATTCTAGAAAGGTCCTGGTTCAGAGAAATTGCAGTGTTTATTTTTGAATTTATAAGATCGGGTTGGGTGAAAGAATTGGTAAATGTGAAGGAACTGTGGAGTGTTGAGTCATCTGCGTAGGAATGTATTGGATTATGAGTGGTAGATATGAGATCATTGATATGAATGAGGAACAGAGTTGGGGCCAAAACTGATCCCTGGGGAACACCAGCATTTATTGAGTGAAATTGAGAATAAAGGCCATCTACCATTACACGTATTTTTCTGTTATGAAGATAAGAAGAAATTAGTGGAACTAATGATGCAAGGCCGTAGTGTGACATCTTCGACAATAAGGATTGATGCCAGACTCTATCAAATGCCTTTGATATATCCAGTGCTATTGTATGTGTTTCACCATGTTGGTCTGTAGCTTGGTTGATTTGATGCGTAAGAAGGCAAAGAATGTCTGCAGTTGATCGACATCGTCTAAAACCATATTGCCTATCACTGATTAATTTATTATTCTCCAGATGCTTAATTATGTGATTATTTAATATAATTTCAAAAACTTTGCCAAGAGTGGAAGTTATAGCTATTGGTCTGTAGTTTGATGGATCTGAAGAGGCACCTTTTTTAGGAACTGGATGGATGTTTGCTTCTTTCCAGGGTACTGGGAAGCATGAGGTATGAGTACACAGACGGAAAAATTTTGCCAATACAGGAGCGAGCACCAAGGAGCAATTCTTAAGTACTATTGGAGGAATTTCATCTGGACCAGGAGCCTTATCTACTGAGAGATTCTGCAAAATAGTTTTGACATGTCTGGTGTGGATCTTAAGTGAGGGACTTTCAGGTGAATTAAAATTAAGTACAGGGACATCTTGATTTATTTCATCTAAGGTTGAGTTGGTGGAGAAAATATCTGCAAGAAGGTTAGCTTTACCTCGTGGGTCACTTACAAGATTGCCAGTCGGAGATTTTAATGGTGGAATGGATGAAGCAGTAGTGAAGTTGGATTTGAATGAGTTAAGAGTAGACCAAAATATTTTGTTATCATTTGGATTATTTAGAAGTGAATTTAGAGTTAGCGACAGGAAAAAATTGTCTATGTGACATTTTTTCTTAATATGTATGTGTGACACATGAAATCATGGGTTTTGGAGGTCAGGAAATTCATTTTTTATGGTTAGAAAACAGTCAAGTTAATTATTTTCGAGATATACAGCCATTTTGAATTATTAATCGGCAAAAATAAAAAAATTCAAAACAGTATACGTAAAATGTGCATGCTTTTTATAGGATGCAAATTTTGAGTTACTCTGCAAAATATTCTATGTGGTGTCATACTACTAAACTAGCTCCTTTTACATTCAATTATGGGCACAATAGTCGTTGCATCCTATTATAATCACTTATATCTTATACAAACTACATAGGGTAGTCTTATTTATTAATCATAATTATAATACATGTAAATACATTGCTAACTCACCTTTTTTGTCTCTTTTTTTCAGCTTTCAGGTAAGATACCAATAAAGCAATATGGATTGGAAACTCTGCATTATTTGCCAGATAAAGAGTTCAGAAACATTGAAGTGTCCCATGAGGAGTAAGTCTGGCACCAGTGATGAGAAAAAAGAAGCGTACAGGTCATTTCTGAAAAATGTGGCAGCGTTCAAAGAAATTGATGCAATTCCAAAGAAACTTAAATTTGATGATGGCGATGAAACAGCAGACAGGTTTGCTGATCATTATGCATCTTGGCATAGATCGTGTCACCTGAAGTTTAATAACTCAAAGCTAGAAAGTGAACAACAATCCGCGGCAAAGAGGAGAAGACAACCTTACCTACATGAATCTCCTCAGAAAAAATCGAGGGGAGAACGCAGATCATTGGACCAGCAAATGTGTATATTCTGTGAAAAGGGAAGAGATGAAGGTGAAGTACATAATTTCTGCACATCTGATGCTGATGAGAATGTACGCACCATTGCTACAGAATTGAAAGACACTAACCTTCTCTCTACACTTGCTGGAGGAGACTTGATTGCAATAGAAGCAAAATATAATTTGAAGTGCTTAGTTGGACTGAGAAACAGATATCGTTCATTCAAAAGTAAATCTAGAAAGATTTTGCTGAATACAGAGGAGAAAATGATAGAATCAATTGTCTTTGTAGAACTGAAAAACTACTTGCAAAGTTCAGTTAATGGTGGAACTTTAATGTTTACACTCAAAGACTTATATGCCATGTATGTAGACCGACTCCAGAATCTTGGTGTCAGAAATTATGTGCACAGGAGTAGGTTCAAACATATCATCCTCAAACATTTTCCTGAGGCACAGGAGCAGCAAGAAGGGAAAAATGTAGTCATTGTTTTCAAAGAAGGCATGAGTAACATGTTGAGAGAAGCACTGAAACAGCGGGATTTCTCTGAAGATGCCAATATTCTGGCAAAGGCTGCAAACATCATCAGGAAAGATATTTTCGACCACGAGGGATTCAGATTTACAGGCTGTTTCACACCAAACTGCCAGGAAGATTCTGTACCAGCTAGTCTCAAATAACTTGTTTCAATGATCTTGAATGGTACAGGTCTGGATGACCAGGACAAACATGTATCCCAACCCTGTCTTACCATAGCACAGACCATGATTTTCAATACAAAGAGAAGAGCTTCAGATCATGATGTTCAAACAAGGCACACCCTGTTACGTGAGCCTCCTCTTCCTATCTATCTTGGGTTGAATATTCATGCAGAAACACGGAGTAAGAAACTTATTCAGATGCTGTATAAAATGGGCATTACTATTTCATATGACAGAATTATGACATTAGAGGACTGGTTGGCCATATCTGTGTGCGAGCGTTTCAAAGAAGATGGTGTAGTTTCTCCTGCTTGCCTTCGAAAAGGACTCTTCACTGTGGGTGCATTAGATAATCTAGATCATAATCCTAGCTCGAAAATCTGTGGTGGCTATTAGAACCAGCTGCACCATGCCTGACTGCAACCATGAAGAAGCAGATACGAGGATGGTGGTTCATGTCATGCATGCTCTACAACAGGGATCAGCCACTATTCAGATACGTACAGTGGACACTGACGTCATCGCCATTTTGATTGGAAAATACCACGACTTCGCAAAGCTTAAGCCTGACATTGATCTATGGGTAGCCTTTGGCACAGGTAGAAACTTCTGCTTCTACAGCATCAACAGTATCTGTTCCAGTCTGGGTGAACAACGATCTCGAGCACTCCCTGTATTTCATTCTTTTACAGGATGTGACACAACAAGTGCATTTCGTGGGAAAGGCAAAAAAAACAGCTTGGCAGGCTTGGACTTCATATGAAGAGGTGACAGATACACTGGAGCAGTTGGCTTACCATCCCTTTGAAGTACTTTACCCAGACTCCCTTCACTTTAGCCGCCTTGAAAAGTTCACTGCTGTCCTGTATGACAAAACATGTCCACACACCTCCATAAAATGATGTACGGATGGATCTTTTCTGCCACAGAAAGACTGCAATGGATAAGTTGCCGCCAACAAAGGTGATTATGATAAAACTGGAAAATCTTAATTTTAGAAAATTAAATAAATTTCATATAAACATTGTAAACTGTATGAACAGTAAGTATTTTAGTAAAAGTAACCTTTCTTTCCTTCTGTTCTTTCAGGATGCACTCCTTCAACACGCAAGAAGAGTAGTGTTTCAAGCTGGAATATGGTCACTAAGTGACCAAGCCCAGGTGGATGTGCCATCCCCTCAAGCATATGGATGGAAAAAGGATGATCTTAAATGGGTGCCAGTATGGACCACCATTCCTGAGTTGTCATCTGCTTGCCAACAATTAATCAATTGCAACTGCAAACGCGATTGTTCCCATTGCAAGTGTGGAAAAGCAAACTTGGACTGCACACCACTGTGTAAATGTAGTTGCAAAAAGTAAAAACAGTCTATAATATTAAAATATGCCATGGGTGTTGGTGTGAAATAGAATCTCATGGTATTTTATACCATCATATGTAGGCCTACATGTGATATGAAGACGTTTATCAACAATGTTCACATATTTTTCTTCTTCTTACTTGTCTGTTTTTATTTTTATTATTAAATAATGTTTTCAAATGAGGTTCTGAGGCTTTTTTTCAGTCAATGACCTCTTATAATTGTTTAATGGTGCCAAATGTCGCACTGTATAACATATACACTTCTTAACATGTGTCCATATGCATGATTAGCGGCCATGTTGGATTTTTATTTCTAAAAGGCAAACCACACTAAATACAAGAGGGCTACCCTTCTAAAATAAAAAAGTAACCTCTTAGCAACACCTGTGCCAAATTTCACGCTTTTATACACTTTTGCACTAAACACCCAAAATTGGTCGCTAAGCCACTGGGCTATTGAAGATGGCCCATGTCGTTGCCTTGTTAAAGCTCGCAGAACCACAGTATAAGGTTGAGGAGTTAGCAAATTTTAGGGCAAATATGGAGTGCCATACTCGATCGCTAGACACCCTAGGGCTCACCACACAGGAAATGATAGTCATTATCTTACATCAGAAGCTTCCTATGGCAATACTTGACAAGGTTAGATCATTTGATCTGGGGGAGTTCAAAACTCAGTTCAGTAAAGAAATCAATAATCTACAGTTGAACAAAGGGAGAATGTATGTGTCGGGAGGGAGTGAGAATGTGGAGAAGAGGGGAACTGTAAGCATGACGGTGGGGACTAAAGAAAAGAAAGAGGGTACGTATAAGAAACCTGCTCAGATTCTATGCAAGCTATGTAACAACAAACATAAATGGAGTTTCTGTGTAAAATACCCAACAAATGAGACAAAACTAGCACAGGCGAAAAGATTGAAGCTATGTGTAGGTTGTCTAAGTAAGGAACATGGTAAGCAGGGACAATGTACAGTACTGCTACATACTTAAGGCCCTGTCGCCACTGCAAAGGACATCACTTTGATAAGTTGTGTCCTACAGCAGATAAAGTCAAAGACGTCAAACCAGAGGGTACTACAACTGTGACACTAGGTAGCACGCAAGACACCACTATATTGCCCACAATACAGATTCCCATGGAAGGTAAAGACAGTAACAATGTTTGTCGGGTACTTCTAGATCAAGGGTCTCAACGTTCCTTTATAAAGAGGTCCGTATTAGTGGGACTGAAGCACCGAATCGTAGGGGCTGAGACTCTTCGATTGCAGGGCTTCACAGGGGTTACTGACAAACAAGACTACGAGATAGCGAAGATTTCATATTACTACCGTAAAACCTGGTACTTTATGACATGTATTGTAGTAGACACCCTACCAGAATATGTATCTGTAGGAGTGAAGAAGGTGGAACACGCATTACGTAGCAAAGGGGTTAACTTGTCAGATCCCATGGGAGATCAGAGTGAGGTGCATGTTCTACTTGGTGTGGATCATTATTATGATGTAGTATACCCTGGATTTAAAAAGATGTGTGGTGTAATTTTAATCCCCACTAAATTTGGATATTGCACGAGCGGAAAGGTGCATACTACACAGTCAAAGGTCCTGGTCGACACGGTCTCGATATATAGAGTCAATGTAACTGCAGCAGAGGAGTTGGGAAGGGAGGATTCCCAACCTAGTGACCCTAAGATGGCTGCCGAGTTCGACCTGGAATGACTGTGGAGATTGGATCACATAGGCATTAATCCTATGGAGACTGATTATGACTCGGAAGTTGCGCTCCAAAGGTTTGACGAGTCTGTGAGCTACTGTGCCTCAGACAAGCAATATAAAGTTAGTTTACCCTGGAAGAACAGTGAGATAAGCCTGCCTACCAACTAGGGTTTGGCATTAGGTCGCCTGCGCGCATTACAGCGTAAATTGTCTAACGAACCGAGGACGCGCCAGGCGTATGATGATGTATTTCGGAGTTATGAAGATAGGGGCTTTATTGAGAGAGTCGATGTCAAGGAACCGATTAAGAAGGGTAGGGTTCACTATCTGGCCCATCATGGGGTAAGAAGAGACAGCGTCACCACACCAATACGGGTGGTGTATGACTGCTCTGCCCATCAAGGTCAACAACCCAGTCTAAATGACTGCCTGTTGACAGGTCCGTCCATGGTGTCGGACCTGTCCCAACATCTATTGCGGTTTAGGCTGGGGAAGTACGCATATACCAGTGACATCGAGAAAGCATTCTTGATGGTCAAGCTAAAGGAGGAAGATAGAGATGTTACCCGCTTTCTTTGGTTCAGCGACATTAGCGACTCTGAAAGTCCGGTCATAATATACCGTTTTCGGGTTGTACTCTTTGGGGCCACGTGTCCACAGTTTTTGTTAAATGCCACAATCAAAAAACATCTAGCTGATACTCATGAGGACACAAGTAAACTATCTCGCGGATTATATATAGACAATTTGCAGGGTTCTAGCGATAGTCAGGATGATTTGTTATATACATACTGGCAAGCACGCAGATTGTTTACAGATGCACATTTATTTCTCCGCGAGTGGGTTACTAATAGTGAAGATCTTCAAAGTTTGATACAGGTGGACGGTACGGCATCTCATAACCAGGAAAAGTCCAGAAATTTGGGGATGATCTGGCAACCTAAACATGACATACTAACTTTTCAAACAAGGTCTTTTGCTCAGCAGACAGGAGCGCACACAAAAAGAAGTCTGTTGAGCAAAGTTGCGCACACAAAAAGAAGTCTGTTGAGCAAAGTTGCGCAATTTTTTGATCCTTTGGGTCTAGCATTACCCGTTACCATAAGAGCTAGGATTCTAATGCAGGAAGTTACGAGTGACGTTACGTTACACTCGTTTCGCGATGCTAGCGCCACGGCATACGGGGTAGCCATACATGTCGTTACTTCATTTGGGGCACATTTAGTTACAGCCCGGGCCAAGGTAGCCCCGGTTAAAAAGGTAACTATCCCTAAAATGGAATTGACTGCCATGCTGCTCTTAGCACGTCTGGTGCAACATGTACGCGCAGCATACGAGAGCGAGTTAAACATTGAAATCGTTCACGTATGGTGCGATAGTCAGGTCGCACTCAACTGGATACATAGCAAGAAGTCTCTACCAGTTTATGTGAGGAATAGGGTAGATAAGATTAGGGCCCTATTGCCAGACGTTGCTTATCATTATGTAAATACAAAAGAAAACCCTAGTGATCTCATAACTAGGGGTATAATGGCTAGCCAGTTAGTGAAGTCCGAATTGTGGTGGCATGGTCCAAAGTGGCTGCTCCATGAAAGTGAATGGACGATTTGGCATGCTGTAGGTGAGGGACTTCTGCCACTGGAAACAGTGGCAGTTACAGCCCAACCAAATGAGCCGCCGGGTCCAATCATAGAGTGGGTAAGATTCGGTGACTATAATAAACTAGTCAGAGTTGTCGCTTGGGTGTTGTGATATGTATCCAATATCAAGCTTAAAGTAACGGGCCAACTCTGCAACAGGGGTCACAACATTGATGCTCGTGAATTTAAAGCAGCTGAAGTAACTTTGATCAAATGGGTTCAAGTAGAAACCTTTTCCAATTAATTAGAATCCTTGCAAAGCTCGAATAAGACATTAATGCCTAATATAGTGCGTCAACTAAGGTTGCACCTAGACAATGGCCTCATCAGGTGTGAGGGTCGCCTGAAGTGGTCGGGTGTAACAGACGGCACAAACCGCCCTATACTTATGCCAACAAGACATCACGTTACTGATCTATTGATCATACGTGCACATAGGGAAGTAAAACACTACGGGGTATGTCATATTATATCAAATTTACGTCTCACATGGTGGATACCCAGAGTTCGACAAGTAGCTCGATGCGTAGTAAGAAAATGTGTAATATGCCAGAGACTAAAGGGTAAACCATATTCAACTGGACCAGCTCCACCTCTACCTGAATGCCGCGTAAAGCACATAGAGCCTTTCCAAGCTGTAGGGTTAGATTACACAGGAGCATTGAAGACGAGAGAGCATGAGGTTTATATATTATTGTTTACCTGTGCAACGTCTCGAGCGGTACACCTAGAACTATGTGATAATATGTCTAGCGAAGAATTTATGCTGGCGTTTAGACGGTTTTGTGCCTGTCGTTCATTCCCTCAACTCATTCTTAGCGACAATGCTCCCACTTATGTCCAAGCATCAAAATATCTAAAGGATATGAGTAGTGATCCTACTATCATCACTTTTTTGGGAGAAAAGAAGTGCGAATGGAGGTTCATTCCAGTTAAGGCACCTTGGTTTGGTGGAATGTGGGAACGGTGTGTCGGCATAGTGAAGTCAGGACTCAGAGCGGTAGTAGGACGTGCTCTATTAAAGAAGAGTGAGTTGACGACAGTCCTCACAGAGATAGAGGCAGTCGTGAATGATCGCCCACTCACATATATGTACACCGACCTGCAAGAACCACTACCATTAACGCCAGCTCACTTGCTATATGGAAAACCATTGACTGCGTTTCCATCTGATTTCCAATCCATAGTAGAGTTAGAGGATCCCTCGTTGTACTCTGAGGCAGCGGTGTCTAAGAGATACCAGTATATATCGGGGATAATAGAAGATTTTAGAAAACGGTGGATTAATGAATATCTGCTAGCATTGAGGGAAAGGAGTGTTACTCCCTCTGGTAGACCAACGGCACCTACTGTTGGTGAAGTTGTTTTAATTAAAGAAGATAGTCCTCGTTTATACTGGAAATTGGGCCGCGTGTTGGAGGTATACAAGAGGGCAGACTCTGTAGAGCGGGTGGCGCTATTGAAGACAGCCACTGGAACTACTGTTCATCCTATCGCACGTTTTTACGTTTTGGAGCTCGATTCCGCATTGCAATCTGATGCTCCACCTGTTATTGCTGGGTCCGAGGATTCTCAAAGTAATGACTCGCCTCTTACTGATGGTGATCATTCTCGGACCGGGACGCGTCCCAGACGCGCTGCTGCTGGCGCCGTCGACATGTGGCGTCAGAAGATAGCCTCTGGGCAACTTTAAGTTTAGGGGAGGCTGAACCTTTTACCCCCAAGTAGCCTGCATAAGAGATTGTGTTTCTGGCATTATACCATCTTATTACCAATGGAAACACTAAGACTCTCTGAAAAAATCAGCTCTCTATGTGCGCGTGCGAGCGCAGAATTTCATTGCACTATTTGTAAAATCATCTTCTCACTCAAAATTGTTCAAATTTCCCGCAATTTTTGCATGGCGTATCCTACAAGCATCCCCTACAAGAAAATGATCTAGTTTTACCATATTGAATAATAGAAGGGGCTGAACAAAATATATAATATATATATATATTTTTTGGTAGCCAACTTTTCAACATGAACAATGTCGAATCTTGAAAAATATGTGAGATAATGCCATTATCTCTTCATTTTCCAGCTGCTATATAGTCCTATATGTAGTGTGTAGAAGGGGAATGAATTTGAGCAATACAAACAAAAGTAGATGATCTCGTAAGTGCCAATATAGGATCGCTTGCAAGCTAAAATCATAGATTTTCACACACCAAAATGAAATTTTGGAGATAAAATAGTTAGACCTCCTTATAAATCGGTTTCTATCATGGGCTCACATAGAAGATCGAGATTTATGGCTAACTAAACCTAAATGTCTTCAGCAGCAAGCATGCCTAAATAAATTCAAATCATTTTATACCAAAATCCATGATTTTGGGGCCCCCCCAAAGGGGGGCTATGGATGTCATATCGGTGTTTATGCCCTCATATGATAATTTATATTGCTTACAGAAGCTCTTTAGACAAAAGACATAATTTTTTTTTTTTGGTGGCTGTAGGTAAATTTTTTCGTTGTTTTGGGTCGTGGGCGAACC
Organism: Paralithodes platypus; assembly: GCA_032716605.1. Lineage (NCBI taxonomy): Eukaryota > Metazoa > Arthropoda > Malacostraca > Decapoda > Lithodidae > Paralithodes > Paralithodes platypus. Next base: position 53,162,714 of record CM064509.1, on the reverse strand, counting down.
CCCGGGATCTTTTGTGATCCCGTATGTCTCTGTGACGTCACGGTCGCTCCTGCAGAGCCTTCACGAACACCGACCAGTTAACATCTATTTTCCGCCCTCAGTTGATCGCGCTATTGTGCCTCTAATCACAATACACTGACAGCAATACAAACAGCTACACCATCACAACGCTCTCATCGACGCCATGACTGACTGACAGATAAGCATAATATTCATGTCCATTCCCATGTAATCATTTATTCTTTCTTTCACTTGACTCGAGTCTCGGGACCGAAGTCTCGTTCCCCGTTGTCCGCCATATTGGGTAAACGTTCTCCCTTGCCTCATTGCCACGTGGAACTATTGGTGAGTTAATTCCTGGCTAATATTAACCCTTATAACCTTACCCTACAGTATATATAAATTTATTATGTGAGACCTTTGGATATAAATTACTTGTTTCAGATTGAATTCAATTTAGATATGGAGTAGTTTTAATTTAAATTGATTTGATTTGATTCATTATGGCTTAGTAATATTTAACTTCCATTGATAGTTTACCACAAGAGGTAATAAAAGTTAGTGAGTTAGAGAAGAGTGCAAAAGAGAAGAAGTACAAGGAAAGACTAAATGAAAAGTGCATGGAAGTGAGAGAGATGGAAGAGAGAGAAGTAGAGATTGAATGGCAACAGTTTAATAATGAAGGAGTGAAAGCAAGTGCAGAGGTAGTATGCAGTAAAAGGAAAGTAGGAGGCAGAGGTATCAGGAAGGGAAGCAAGTGGTGGAATGATACGGTGAGAAAGGCAGTTGAGGAGAAGAGACAGTGGTTTGAGAGGGTTTTACAGGATGGTAGTGTTGAGGTATGGGAGAGGTACAAGGAGAAAAGGAGAGAGGCAAAACGGAAAATTAAAGAAGCGAAAAAAGATGCAAACGAAAGGTGTGGTCAAAGGTTGAGTGAGAATTTTGAAGAACGAAATAAGATGTTCTGGAAGGAGGTAAATAGAGTAAGGAAAGGAGGACAAAAGAGGGAAGAATCAGTGAAAGCTGCAAATGGAGAATTACTAGTGGAACCAGTTGAAGTGAGGAAAAGATATGCCGAGTATTTTTAATCTTTGCTAAATGCAAGAGATGGAAGAGAAGCAGTGATTGATGGAGATAGGTTACCCAGGCCACCCAGGTGGCAGGGAATGAATGAAAGGATTGAGCAAAATGAGGTGAAAGAAGCAGTGAAACAAATGAGAGCGGGAAAAGCAGAAGGTTTGGATGGTATTGCTGTGGAGTGTATAAAGAAGGGTGGAGATGTGATAATAGATTGGTTGGTGAGACTTTTCAATGTGTGCTTTGTGGTGTCAAGGGTACCAATAGGCTGAAAGAGTGCATGTATTGTGCCGTTGTACAAGGGAAGAGAGATCGGCAGGAGTGTTCAAGTTATAGAGGTATTAGTTTATGTTGAGCTGAGGAGACGTTTAGGTATAAAGAGTATTTGCGAGGTGATGCGTACAAGTAGACTGGGATGGTATGGAAATGTGGAGAGAATGGATGAACAAAATTGGGTGAAAAAATGCAGGTCTGTGATTGTGGAGGGAGCTGCAACAAGGGGTGGACCGAGGAAGACCTGGGATCGGACTATACGTGCCGATCTCAAATCCAAGAACTTGACAAGTGAAGCAGCCCGTAACAGGGTTGCCTGGAACGCCGCCATTAGGACAAGAGACTGAAACTGCACGTATGTGTGGAACACTCAGTCTTAAAATGTTATGTATGTATGTATCAGTGGTTGGAAAGCTGTATGGCAGGGTGTTGATAGAGAGGATAGTAAAGTGTACAGAGTGGCAATAGGAGAAGAACAGTGCGGTTTTAGGAGGGGAAGAGGGTGCGTGGATCAGATGTTTGCAGTAAGACAGTTATGCGAGAAGTATTTAGAGAAGCATAAGGAGATATTTTGGGCTTTTATGGATTTGGAAAAAGCGTATGATCGTGTGGATCGTGAAGCAATGTGGAAGGTGTTAAGGATTTATGAAATTGGAGGAAATTTGTTGGAAGCAGTTAAGAGTTTTTATGAATGGAGCAGAGCATGGGTTAGAGTAGGAAATGGTGAGTTGAGTGAATGGTTTGAGGTAAAGGTAGGTTTGCGACAGGGTTGTGTATTGTCACCTTGGCTGTATAATATGTTTATGGATGGTGTGGTGAGGGAGGTGAAAATGAGAACTATGGGAAGAGGATGGGTTTAGTAGGAAAGAATGGTAGAGATTGGAAGTTGAATCAGTTGCTGTTCGCTGATGACACAGCGTTGGTGGCGGATTCTGAGGAAAAATTGCAGCGGGTAGTCAAAGAGTTTGGAGTGGTTTGTGGGAGAAGGAAACTAAAGGTGAACGTCAATAAAAGTAAGGTAATGCTGTGTAATAGGGCTGATCGTAGGGTGAATCTAAATGTGAGGCTGGATGGGGAAATATTGGAACAAGTAGAGTGTTTTAACACCTTATTGGCGGGCTAGGTGGTCTATTTGACCGTACCGCCTTTTTTTTTACCCTAAAGAGGGTTATTTCCGTGCTCATTTTCATGCCTAAATAAGACCCAGAGCATAAAACAAGTATCTATCCCTGAAAGGGCGTAAACAGAGCTTTCCAATGACACCCGAACCATCCTTGTACGACCACTGGTTCTCTTGCAACGATCGTGCAACACGAGTGCAAAAACCCTGAAATAAGGTAATTTCCTTACATAATTCCCTGTGTAGCGAGTGAGAAAGGGGGGAGGAAAGTAGAATACAGTTCAGTATGTCCACGGTGGTCGTGGGGAGCGGTCATAAGGTTACTACGCTCGTCCCACCGCTCAGCTCTCTCTCTCAGCAACATTACGTGATGAAAATGGCGCTCGACAGCTGTCATGCACCGCCACTTAGTCCAAATTTATTTCACTCGACATATGTTGCGCGCCGCCAATAAGGGGTTAAATATCTAGGAGGAACGATAAGGAGGAGGGGAGGTATAGAAATGGAGGTAAAACAGAGTGTGTGTGAAGGAAGGAAGGTTTTCGGAGCAATGGGAAGTATGTGGAAGACGAGAAATTTCGGGATGAAAGTAAAAAGTGCAATGTATCAAGGAATTGTATGGGGCTGAGACATGGGCTCTGAAGAAAAAGTTGAGAAAAAAGCTGGATGTGATGGAGATGAGCTGCTTGAGGAGTATGTGTGGAGTTACTCGTAGAGACGGATTGAGGAATGAAGAGATGCATAGGAGAGTGGGGCAGCAGGAACATTTGTCAGCCAGAGTGGACAGAAGGGTGTTGAGCTGCTATGGTCATGTTGAACGAATGGAAGATGAAAGGCTTACAAAGAGAATATACAAGGGAAGATAGAAGGGCAGGAAGACTCCCATTGAGATGGAGAGACTGAGTAATAATAATAATAATAATAAGCATGTTACTTATTTCTCATAAGCACCAATTATTCCGAAGAATTTACTAGCGCTCGGAAAGAGAAAGAAAAAAGAACAAAATCAATGCATCAAAAGAAGGCTTATATACAACACACATTTAACAATCACTAGCAGTGGCAAAATAGCCTAAACTCTATAGCCATCTGTCATGACACCTCTCTCAAGATCATAGCTTCTCTCAAAGAGAAAAGTCTTAAGTTGTCTCTTGAAGCATTCAACAGAACTCAGTTGTCTCATGGACAGCGGCAACCTGTTATACAACCTCGGAGCCATGTAGGAGAATGACCTCTCAAAGAAAGAAGACTGCTGGAAAGCCCTTGGTTCATCAAGACGAAAAGGGTCATTGTCATGATGCACAACTACACCATGGTGTGCCGGTGGGCGCCTGAGCAGCTCCGCAAGGTACCTAGGCTCACCAAATTTGAGAACCTTAAAAGTCACCAAACACAACTTAAATTCTATTCTTGCTCTTACTGGCAGCCAGTGCAGTTCTATGTGAAGAGATGTAGTAGGAGTTCTAGGTGGAACACCAAAAATTAGTCTTGCGGCCCTGTTAAGAACAGACTGAACTTTCTTCAAAATATAATTTGGAAGACCCACCAACAGGGCATTGCAATAATCAACACGAGAGAAGACCAATGAGTGAACCAACGTCAGGAGGCAACGTCTGGTTATAAACGGCTTCACCAAATAGAGATTTCTGATGTGCAAGAAACAACTTTTAACTATCTGGTTTACATGCTCTTTGAAATCTAATCGGGAGTTCACATATACACCCAGATTTCGAACAGAGTTGGCCGGTCGTAGCTGAGATCCACCCACATTGATGGAGAGGGCACCTACTATATCATCAGCTCTTCTATTTCCTCGGATGATGAGAATATCAGTTTTACCATCATTTAGTTTAAGTTTTCTCGCTCTCATCCACTTCTTGATATCAGACATCAACAATTCCATCTTACTCCGTATATCAACTATATTTGTGATTCTCACATAAATCTGGGTGATATCTGCATAAAAGTGAAAGGTGACATTATGTGCACGAAGCAGAAGAGAAAAACTGCTAATATAAATTATAAATAGGATAGGACCTAAACCTGATCCCTGCGGAACACCATACTGCAGGGGTGTCGAGTCCGAGACCACTTGATTTACCATCACACTCTGGGATCTACCTGACAAGTACGACCCAAGAAGCAAGAGAGCGGAGTCACGCACACCACAATCATAAAGATCACTCAATAACAACTCGTGATCCACTGTGTCAAAGGCCGCAGAGAGATCAAGCAAGACCAATAGTGAGGCCACACCATTGCAAATGTTCTCAACTAGATCATTATGTACTCTAATCAATGCTGTTTCAGTTGAATGATGCTGTCAGTAAGCAGACTGAAAAATTGGGATAGTTTCATTCTGCTGATGTAGTGGTTGTAATTGGTCAAGTATTGCACGCTCTAATATCTTTGATATGAAGGACAGGTTGGAGGCAGGACGATAGTTCAACATGTTCTCAACATCAAGTCCAGGTTTCTTTAGAGTAGGTCGGAGTAGTGCATGCTTTTCAGAATGTGGGAAGCTACCTTCAGAGAAGCACTTATTAATTATTTTGGAAATAAACTCAACTGTGTGATCATAGACTCTTGGTAGCTTAGAAACATTTATGGGATCCAACGGGCAAAATGTTTTATTGAGGTTTCTTATGTAGGACGAGATCATGTCCACCTCTACTGAGTGAAAGGATGAGAGGACATTATTAGGAATGTGTCGGGGTTGGAGTACAACTGAAAGTTCTTCACCAACAGAAGCATCATCCAGTTCCTGTCTTATGCGAGTTATCTTGCCAGCAAAAAATGCCACAAAGTTGGCAGCCAACTCGGCATCGGGTACAGAAGGTCTTAAGCTGACTCTTGTTTTTCCAAGTAAACTGTTTACAATTGAAGCCAACCTCCTCTGGTCGTTACCACATGAGTCAACTTTTCCCTGATAATACACTTTCTTTTCATCTTTGATTGTGTGGACCACAGCTCTTCTGGCTGACAGATATTGCAACCATGTAGAGTCTGTTTTATTTTTCCGCCATTCACGTTCAGCTCTTCTACGCGCTCTTCTAAGAAATTTAACTCGAGTGCTATACCAGGGTGAATCATCTCGTACTATGATTTTCTTCTCTACTTCTGAAAAGTGATGATCGAACACTAATTTAAGTGCATTTCCATGTACCTCCATCAGCTCATCTGAAGTAAGGTTGGAAGTATCAATACTTCCCAAGTACTGTTTTACTTCACTGCTAGCCAAATTTTGGTCTGTATTTTTATAATTTCTAAATCTGATTACTTTTCATGTGTGAGTGGCTTAGGGAAATCAAAGCTGAAAGTAATCAAAGCATGATCAGAGGTATTAGGGTCAGCATTCTCAACATCAACATCCAGAACACCACCACAACCCACAGGAGAGAAAACCAAGTCAAGGGTGTGTCCTAAGATATGAGTTGGGTGGGACACATGGTTTACAAAATTATTCTGATCAGTCAACTCAAGGAACTCAGGAGAGAATGGCTTCAGATGAGGGCTGTCAACCCAGTAATTAAAATCTTCACATATCAAAAGTCTTCCGGTTTTAGCAGAAAATTCCTCGAGAAACTGCCCAAACTCTTCCATAAAACCCCTATCTGTGCCACGATGGCCAGGCCTATAGACAACTGCCATTCTTAGAATTTGTTGATGGAGTTTTATTTCCACTTCCAACAGTTCATAATAAAGAGGGGCTGGGTTATGGCTTATTTGCAAGACAAGCTTTGGATGATAGAGGAATGACTATAGATCAGGCAAAGGAAGTGGTAATAAACAGGAATGAATGGAGAATGCTTGTGAACAGTTGAGTGAACACATGGTCATTTGGGGGAAGGGGTCAGGCACAAGTTGGACTAGATAATAGTCCATCAGACGCCTGGCCCGGGGAGACGATTTATATGAAGGGTGCGCCTGGAAGTGTGGTGGGCGGGCTTGTGGCTTCGGCTCCGCTGCATGTCTGCCTGCCGAGATCGAAACCTCTCCGGGTGGTCGGGGGCTGGGGGAGTGCTGGAGCGACCTTGGTAACCCTGGTCTCTGGGTCTTCTCCTGGGTGACCTAGATGTGTGTGAATTTGTGTTTTGTCTGTTTGTTCGTTGTTTTATGTTGTGTTTTGTGTTTTCCCTGTTCTTGCTCTGTCTTGAGGCGGGCACCCCCAAGGGGAAAAAAAAAATAAAAAATAATAATAAAATAAATTAAATAGAAAATAAAAATAAAAATAGGAAAAGTGGGGATTGGGCCTGAGCATATAGATAGATAGATAGACTTAATAGTACAGTACACACTTTAGCATATGTTTATTATATCATTCATACAAACCAGTGCCTGTAGATCAACCCTACTTCCTTACTAATAATAATTAATTATTCCATGTACTCATTGAAAAACTCTAAATCTGTCATTACTTGGTTACCCACCTTGCACAATCAAATTGAACTTCTTGGTGTCATTGCCATATACGTTGGTGGCAAGGCAGGTGAAGGAACGAGAGTCATGGCGGGTCTTGGTGGTCACAGACAGTACGGACCTAAAGCCCTCACCTTCCTGCCTGCCCGCCCGGTCTACAGCACCCTCTCGCTCCGCCCGGTTAATCATGCGTCTCCGAGCTGAGGGCTTATTGGAAGATGATTGTGGTTGATGAGTGGAGGAAGTGTTGAGAATTGTTTCCTTGAGGCTTATGCCATTATGACTACTGCTGCTAATCTGCAAAGGAAAAGACATAATAGTGAAGGTTGCTTGCACAAAATTTATCTTTATCTATATCCAGTTGTTTTTATATCTTGAGAGTAATCTTAATGACAGGACACCACGATAATACTTAATAGTTTGTTTGTTATTGCTGTTCCCCAGGCTGTCTGGCCAAGCAGCCCCAAGGTCCCGAGCAAGGCCAAGGCCATAACCGAGCGGCCCAACAAAACCCTTCCTGCTTACCACTAATAAAGCCCAGGTGACCGAAGCCACTCCAAGGCGGGGAGCTGAGGAAGGTGCGGAAACGCCTGGGAAACCAAAGCCCCACCTAATGGCCTGTGTCCCTCAGCAATTATGGGGGGAAAATTGAGGGGCAAATGAAAAAGGTGACGCTTTGACTCCCAATCTGCCAACCTCTAGGTTGGCAGTAGGGAGGTCAATCCACGGAAGAGACGCCGTCACTTGAGATCTAGAAAATATATAAGTAAAAGGAACAGTCAGACTATGCTATAAGTGGCAGAGATCGCTCAGCTCTCACTCTGATAGACCAGCCCATCACCACATGACTAAAACCCAATCCTCTCAGCATCAGCTAGGAAAGGCCCTAGAAAGCCACCTTTGGTGGGGGGAGAGCTCCCCTATTTCAACTCCTTTTGGGGTTGGGCACCCGCCCATACTTAATAGTTAATTTCTATTGTGACATATTATAGAGAAATAACTAACAAAATAATAAATAACAGTAATGTTAGGTTATTTATTTATAGTTTAAAATGATTGCTGCATCACACAGATCTGAGGGCCTTATTTTAATCTTCTGCATATGATCTTGTCTTTCTAATCATGATCATGAAACATGGAACTGATGGTGCAGTTTTTCACATCATGCACTCCCTTGATTCACAGGGCTAGGGCATGCCCTTGTGAAATGGACTTTACTGGCAACTTGCCACGAATCACTGGACCGAGCAGCCCAAACTCTTGCTGTTTACCAATGACACGGCGTGGGATCAAACTGCAGACCCTTTGATCAGCAGTCAGAAGTACTACCGACTATGCCATGGGCCATGGCAAGACAGTTATTTATGAAATACAACTTGACATTATCCCACTCTCTTAAAGAATGAAAATATGTGTACAGTATGCTCAGTTAGCTCATCAATGCATATGATTTCTTCACAGTGGTATGATTAAAGTAATGTCTGTTAACTTATTCAAACCACCCACTAAACTACATGGCAACACACCCACAGACACCAAGAAATATCAAAACAACACCCAGCACACGGTATCACACACAATTATTGTCCTCTCTCCCTCCCTGCCCACCCCGAACCAACATCCAGAAGCACATCCATACTCATATCTCTCGCCAATCCATCCACTCACTCACAGACAACACGCAGCTGCATGCACGACCTCCCGAAATCCATCCTTCCGAATCCTCCCTCCCTCGCGAGGACAGAGTCCACCTGGCCAGGCTGAGATGCAGACACCATCCAGCTCTCCTGAGCTATCAGAAGAGACTGGATGACTCCGTTGTCGACGCCTGCCCGGGATGTAACACAGCACCCCATACCATTAAACACATCATAGAAGACTGCATTTCACACAACCACTTATGCCAACAACACAACCTACACTCAATGAGAGCTCTGTGGGAAAGCCCGATCGTGGCCATGGCCTTCCTCAGGGACTCGGGGCTGTTCGGCCAGGCAGCTTAGGGAACAACAACAACAACTTATTCAGTATACCACCATACATTCCTTCTATTTATGCCGAGTAGTATTAGATAATGTTATCAAGTTTAGGAAGGATCAGTGGGAATCAAAGGGTTAATTTAAATACTTTATACCCCTTAGAACCTTAGAGGTCCTTTCTATACTATTGAAAAATTCTCTATTGTTAGCAAAATTAAGATGGAAATGGCAAGATAGTATAGTAAATGTATTATTCTTACTCTCTCTTGTGGGTCCCCAGTTGTCCATATTGTGGTGATAGGTAGGTCACCCCGAGCCTCACACACTAGCTTAGCCTGTTGTCCTGCCGTCACGGTCACGTTCTCTTCTACCTTCTCGAATTGTGGTGGCACTGTGCAAGAGGTATAATAGAGATATTAATGGCACTAGCAGGGGTACCCGGTGTTGCCCGGGTTTAAATTCTACCATAATCACCATCACTACTACTACCATAATCACCATCATCAATCACTACTACCACAATCATCACAATATTACTACTGTACTACCATAATCACCGGCCTCGACCTCCCTGTGCCTCATTAAACGGCGACCTCAATTTCGGCCGCTAAATGACCTCCGATTTTGGATCTGACCTCATCTGTACCCCCATTTTGGGGAGCTGCGAACAACTTTTGTTCCATACACCTTTTCGATCGGAGGCCTCCTTCTGCCCCAAACGGCCATTTATTTAATTTTGTTTTCAATTTCGGCCTCGAAGCGACCTCCGATCGTGGCCTCGCCCCCTCTATGACCTAACCCAGGTCAACTGACACCCACATGCAAAGTTTCAGCTCCCCAGGTCCAAAACTGCGGCCGCCTATTAAGAACACACAGACAAACAGACACACGAACTGATTTAATAATATAAGATACTAGGCAATTTATCTACTAATAGTTCACACTTATAATTAAGTAGACAGTCATGGAATTTAATATTTTATCACCTCTGCATGATATTAATGAGACCATGAACATTGTCCAGTGAAACCCATTACATCAATCAGCTGTTTACCAAAATACTTTGTCAGTGTATAATACAGTACTGTACAGTATACTGTATGTTTTTCATAATATTGTACAGAAATTCATGTCCATGACTGTACATTCCAGTCAAATTTACCAATATCACATGTACTGTAACACTCTACACATTACTGAATAACTTACCCTTGACCGTGACGGTAACAGACTTTGAGAGATCAGGGCCCACACCGTTAGAAGCTGAGCAGAGGAACTCCCCTCCTTGGTGGCGCCTCACACCCTCCACCACCAAGCTGCTGTTGCTCTCCACCCTGAAGTTATGCATACATCATTACACGATACCGGCATGTAATTAGTTAGAAAGAAAGGGAAAAACATATACCTGTACAATAATTGATGATGATGATGCAGTTTTTAAAGCTGTGCATTCCCTTGATTGAAAGGGCTAGGGCGTGCCCTTGTTACAGGGAATGAACTGGACATTTATCAAAAATCACTAAACTGAGATACCCAAACTCTTGTTGTCTACCAATGTCACGGCGTGGGATCAAACTGCAGACCCTTGGATCAGCAGTCAGACACGCTACCGACCATGCCACAGCCCATGGCATTCATTACATTTATTACTTTTCATTTTGTAAACAAAATCATATTAGATAATTACATGAATAAAGAAAGTTGTTGACAAAAATAGCTAAACACAAACTAAGAAGTAAAATACTACGGTATGCACGAAAAAACATTAAAAAATTCGACCAAGTAATTGTGAAAGTGGCGACAATAATGAAGTTGCAAGTTTCTACTACCTATACTTAAATCGAGTTAATTAAATCCTACCTGACGTTGTCGCCAATGGTGGTGACAGGACGGTACTGCCTGGGGACAGCGCCCTCCGCCCGCCTCCAGGTGACGGTGGGGGGAGGGGACCCATTGGCAGCACACGGCAGCACCAGGTCAGCGCCAACCACTACTGATGCATCTTTGGGCTCTGATTTCCACGATGGAGCCACTGGAAAGATTGATAGATGAATAAATAGATAGATTAATATTTTGGTAGCTAGCTAGGTAGACATATACTGTAAATAGAGAGGGAGAGAACAATGTACTGTACATCCACAGTCAGAAGTTAAAAGGTCAGCACCCACCACTACTGATGTGTCACATTCAAAAGTCCTGGTAAAGCTCACTATCAAGGATTGTACTTGGTTCTCTAGTTGTTGTTGTTGTTGTTCCCCAAGCTGCCTGGCCGAACAGCCCCAAGGCCCCGAGCAATTCCAAGGCCATAACCGAGCGCCCTCACGGAACCCTCCCTGACGACCACAATAAAGCCTGGGTGACCGAAGCCACTCCATGGCGGGGAGCTAAGGAGGGTGCGGAAACGCTCGGGAAACCAAAGCCCCACCCAGGGCCCTGTGCCCCTCAGCAATTATGAAGAGAAAGTTGAGGGGCAAAGGAAAAATGTGACGCTTTGGCTTCCAATCTTGGTAGATTGGGAGGTCAATCCACGGAAGAGACACCATCACTTGAGATCTAGAAAATATATAAGTAAAAGGAACAGTAAGAGTAAGCTATGGGAATGGCAGAGATCGCTCAGTTCTCACTCTGATAAACCAGCCCATCACCACATGACTAGAACCCAATCCTCTCAGCATCAGCTAGGAAAGGCCCTAGAAAGCCACCTTTGGCGGGGGGATAGCTCCCCTATTTCAACCCCTTTCGGGGTCGGGCACCCGCCCATAAATATTATTATGTTCCCTCCACCAACCGACTTTACTCCTAAACTCAATTAATGAAATCAACAAATACACAGATCACCTACATCAAGAAACCAAAATCCTCAAAGTCAAAGACCATCTGGACATGAGAGGCACTCAATTCCTGGCAGCAGCCTCCACGAACCAAGACCACCCACTAAACTACATGGCAACACACCCACAGACACCAAGAAATATCAAAACAACACCCAGCACACGGTATCACACACAATTATTGTCCTCTCTCCCTCCCTGCCCACCCCGAACCAACTTCCAGAAGCACATCCATACTCATATCTCTCACCGATCCTTCCACTCACTCACAGACAACACGCAGCTGCATGCACGACCTCCCGAAATCCATCCTTCCGAATCCTCCCTTCCTCGAGAGGACAGAGTCCACCTGGCCAGGCTGAGATGCGGACACCATCCAGCTCTCCTGAGCTATCAGAAGAGACTGGATGACTCTGTTGTCGACTCCTGCCCGGGATGTAACACAGCACCCCATACCATTAAACACATCATAGAAGACTGCATTTCACACAACCACTTACGCCAACAACACAATCTACACTCAATGAGAGCTCTGTGGGAAAGCCCGATCGTGGCCATGGCCTTCCTCAGGGACTCGGGGCTGTTCGGCCAGGCAGCTTAGGGAACATCAACAACAACAACAACAAATACATGTGGCAGTCCAGGGATTCGAACCTAGGATGCTCACACCGAAATTCAGTGCATTTATCCATTGCGCTACGAAGACTGGTTCTCTAGTAACACTTTATTACTGATCAATATTATTAACACTGTAAAGTATATCTACAAACATAATAAAATGTGGTTCAGGTATGCTAACAAGTAAAATTAGAGTTGTGAGGATAGGAAAACAAATGTTTACCTCTACTTATTATCTGCATTCAATATTTGTTATGAACTTTACAAAAATAAAATAAACACGATAGGAAACCCATACCACTTCAGAGCCATGAACCGATAATGCTAGAAGTTGTTATACATCTGCATAATGTAATTTTTATAGACAATATAATAGAGTGAACAATAATAACTCATTCAATCCTCAGTCTAAATCTGTGACCAAATATATTTGTTAGTCACTCAATATCCAGTAGCACTTTCTACATAATCTGATTCTCATATTACTTAACCTAAATGACATATAATTTCCAAATTTTCCAGTGATAGTTACCCATAACAACGAGGTCGACAGTCTTGACATCTGAGGCGACGGTGTTGGTGGCGGAGCAGGTGTAGATGCCACCGTCCTCCTCCCGTAGTGAAGTGAACAGCAACACACTTGTCTGCTCATCCAGGGACCTATTGGCAGACCATAAGTGTTTGTGGTCATTATAGTCTATATAAATATGGAGCTGAGTGAACTTTGTCACCCTATTAGATATTAATATACATAATCAGACACATAACCCATAGCTGGGGGTGGCCAACTCGAGACAGAGCCTGAACAGAAACAACATTTAAGTTCCAATTCTTAGAGTTATGGACCATTTTCACGTTCCCTTGCCCCTTTCTCTGTCTTATCGAATAGGAGAATTTTACAGGAGGAGGAGGATTCCTAGTCCCCTGCCCCCATAAGGAAAAGTAGGACAGTAAAAGAGACAGACAACAATGGCTAAGGTTTTAATAAGTTTGCTTATATTATATAATAGTTTTCTCATTACCAGATAGTTTATTGTTAATGCAAGATAAGCATAAAATTAATAACTAGAGCACATAAGATATTTTCAATACAGTACTGATAAAAGATATACAGTATTATAATTAGCATCATCAAAGGCTGCTTTACTGAAATTAAAAGCAAGTCGGGTATTCAACATTATGTTATGGCACATAGACCTAAGTAACATTTCCTCAGACAATCAATCGCACTAGGCAATGTGACTCCCTATGAACGTATAGTAAATGCAACTATACTTATGATGAGAGTAAAGAAAAGCAACTTAGTCTAAACATAATTAGGTATCACAGTTTTATGGAATGCTTCATAAATAGGGGAAAATAAATATATGCTATACAGTAATAAGAAATAGGTTTAACTACAAAACAAATATCAAATGAAATATAACACTGATGACAATTATATTCTGCAGAAAAAAAGCAATCCCTCTACCTGACGGAGATGGCAGGCCCCGGGGAGATAGGCCTTCCGTCATGGGTCCAGGTGAAGGAGAGTGGCAGATCACCGTGGGTCGCCACACACATGATACGGGCGCGGGACATGGCGGGGAAAGCTGAACCCAGGGATATCAGACGCTCATCTATCTTCGGAGGCACTGTTAGGTGGGGAAAGAAAGGGTCAATGAACAAATAATCATATTATTCTTGTTACTATAATAATGAATGAACGGGTACATTTCATATTTATAGAGTACAGTATTCCATTTCAAGCTCTGAATTTGGATTAATAAACGTCTGTGAATTATATCGTCTTATATTATTATTATGGGTGTATATCACTGGCATTACACTAACCCATGACGTCGACCTGGAGATTGGCTGTAGCGGAGTTGTGTCCTGCGGTGGCCACACAGGTGTACTGGCCGCTGTCAGCCTCGCGGGACACTTGGTGCACCTCTAATGTACCATTGGGGTGTACCTCTTGACGGTCAGACACGGGCAACACCACACCTGTACCACCACACAGAAGAATGAAGATATTATGAGTTGTAACATCATTCATAGTACAATATCACGATTCACCACCACACAAGAACATACAAGTAGGATAAAATATAAGTCTTACCGTGACTGATAGCAACATGTTTACATCCAATCACACACAGCACACCAAGAAGGAGACTGGGGAATAGTTTGGATATTTTTTATGGCACCACAACTGCTTTATTACCTACCGGGTACTCTATCACAAACATCACACGATAAATATCGTGCACAATCCTTCAATGATGGATTGTGCTTGATTCAATAAGCCAGATAAAAGTGCGTAGCCTACAGTTAGTCAGAGCTTTCTTATCTAAAATATGCTGCCAGTATTCATCGATAGTTGAACTACACCAAATAATGTGACTGTATGAAATGTAAGTAAGACAACAAATCATTGCATGAACATTCAAGTATGTTGTTGGAGTTGCAGAGACTTAAATAGTAGCGAAAATGTTTAATGTATTTCAGTACTCACCGTTCTTCTCCCAGTATATGGAGTCAATGGGGTATCCTGCGACGATGCAGTTAAAGGTGGCTGTCTTGCCAGCCACCACCTTCGTGGGTCTCATGGGTCTGATTGTCGGTGGCCCTCTGACATGCAACTGGCCTGTGTGGTCGGCCTGGCCCGCCCGATTCCTGGCCACACAAGTCCACATCCCACCGTCCTCCACTCGTACAGACGAGATGTTCAACTGACTCTCCACCTGATCACCATCGATCTGTGAATGAATGTTGGGTTAGGTAACAGGAAAATGTATGGAGATATGGATCGCATACAGGCATGATCATTAATACTGTCATTAAATGTTCGAAGTTGATTGAACCACCTTATTAATTTCTTAACTAATATTTGCATTTTTGAGGTTGCTTAACACTAAATAAGCTTGAGGGTTTAAAATGCCTAAACAAATGTAAAGTGACTGGACATACCTGTAGGCCCTATTGAGAAATGGAGAAACAGGAAGAAATAAATAATCCCGTAGAGTTGTAATTAATTACAAGCAAAAGGACAGAATAAAGTACAGGTACTTCAATCTTTAAAAACACAATTTTTAAATGAAATGTAGCCTATCATTTGGCGGTAACTAAACTAAGAGAAATACAGTAATGATATCTTCAGGTAACAAAGACTACTACAGGATCTATGTAGGGAATGCTAGACTACTCGGCCCACGGGACAGCTCGGCCAGGAGAGCTTGGCCCACGGCGAGACAGCTCGGCCCAGTAAAAACGAGACAGCTCGGCCCCGTGTTAATTACGAGACAACTCGTAATTAACCTAACCTAACCTAAAGTTACCTAACCTAACCTAACCTACACATTATGAATCGAGAGAACTAGCCTATGACATAATTATACAATAAACGAACATTTCACCCACATTACACACACGCCATAATTAAACCCTCCACTTAGCTCTCCCATCCTATATCCTGACTGGTCTCGTCAAATTGCCTAGCAAAACATGGGGCCGAGCTGTCTCAAATAATGGGCCGAGTTGTCTTGCCGTCGTGGCCGAGTTGTCCAAAAGTGGGCCGAGCTGTCCCATGGGCCGAGTCGTCCAGTCACCCTATGTAGGTAGTCAGTTTATTTTATTGTGTGACCAATCCCTTATCTTGCAGGTATCTTATCTTACCATAGCCTATATTGCCTGACCTTACAATTATCGGGATGGATGTAGTGGATGTATGTTGTGCGCTCGCAGTTACGTTCCCGTCTATTTCGACGCTATATTTTCTGCTATTTGCCCCCTGTCATTACTACATGAATACTAGGTTAGGTTAGGTTAGGTTGCTTGGTTAGGCTAATGTATTTTTACACGTAGTGTAAACCAAGACCAATATACAGTATTATTGGTCTTGGTGTAAACAAGGCTGGCGGTACGCCCGCACTTAACATTCTTGACCAATTATCTTACCTACAAAGCTATAGATATTAATCATATTATACAGTTTTATATACTGTACTGTATTACGTAAATTTGTGCTTTGAAATTAATATCGGTACCATCGTTGAGGATCAATAAATATATATAAAAAATCTACAACACATTGTATTTTTACTGAAATAGTAGGCTACATCGTCGCATCGAGGTGATACCCTTTGTCATGGAACATCTATGCTACAGAGTTGCTTACCCCCTTCGATGGTACCGATATGTGAAATATCGGCATTTAGTTCAAGGAAAAATAAAAATAATATAGGCCTATAGCTAATAACTGCTAAATAGATTCCATAATATTTAAGGCCATAGAGCTGGCAGCAATACTGCCAATTTCAACAGTAACAATAGGCTGTACAGTATAACATACGGTCTTATACCGTTTGTTTTTCCGATATAATTTACACTTCATGTAGCCTATGATCTAAGGGACCTATACCTGATGATCAATGGTGACCCTGGGATCCCCTGTTGCAGCAGGCAGGCCACGGAGGGTCCAGATGACATCAGGGGCGGGGGAGCCTTGCACGGAACAGCTCAGGGTCACGGCAGCACCTGGGGACACCACCTGAGGGGCGTTGGCATCCAGTAGCTGGGGCGACGCATCTGGGGGGACAAAAGGCAACAGTTTAGGGGTTGAACAGGGAGAAGGAACAGGTAAAAATGGCAGTCCTCAGTGTGGTATATTCTAGGTTAATGTGTTTGAGGAAGATGGGTTTATAGTCTGGAGCTCACACGCTAGGCAATCATAACATGATGTTTAGACTCAATGTGAATTCAACACGTAATAATTGGTTGAAAAGTAGAGTTGAAGGTATAACATTAGTAGGACTGTGTGTAGAGTTACTTTATTCATATTCAAGATCCATTCTCCTGGAACAATCTTCCACCAGAAGTTGTAAATTGTTCCACAGTAGAAGAGTGTTAGCCTAGATATTAGATAATATGATGCAGGGCTGATATGTTGCACACTTTACAATTAATGTAGGCCTATAAGCTCTTACTGTGATGCGTGATATGCATCTTACTGAGCGATTCTCACACACATGTAATACTATGAAACATTCCCTTAATCCACAGGCCCCGGATCAGTGCGTTCCCTCAATCAATGTTCACTCTCTAGCCTACCTGTAGGCCTACTGCCCTGCACGACTGTAGGCCTATCATCCTGGAATAGAACGATACCTCAGATGCTAACTATTCCGCGAATCGTAACTCATTATCATTATCATTATCAAACTCTCTCTCTCTCTCTCTCTCTGGCTTTAACAATGGTCGTTAATGAGATTGACAGTAGATGGCTCATGGGAGCAGTGGGTATAAGGCGGCAATGAAGACTAATGCTAAAGCATGGTTCACACATACAAGAGTCGGTGCCCGAGTCCAGCAAGAGTGGAAATTTTCAGATTCGGCCATGACTCGGACATACTCTTCGTGACTCGTGTTACACTCGTGTGAGTCGTGTTGGTATCGGGGTGTGTCTGGGGACTCATGACGTGGCCTAGAAATTTCATGCCTGCATGAAATTTCTTGTCCCCTGTCAAGAGTCCGAAGGACTCACGTGTAGACACGTGTCAACACGTATTGACTCTTTGTGACTCGTGTTGACTCTTGTTGAACTCTCCATAACTCTTCATGACTCGTGTTGACTCGTGTTACACTCTTGGGTGAATCGGGCACCTGCACAATTGGGGCCACTCTTGGGAGCACTTTTCGTGACTCTTGTTACACTCTTGTTGACTTGTTACATTCTTGTAGACTCTTGTTACACTCTTGTTGAATCTTGTTACACTCTTGTTGACTTGTACAGACTCTTTGTTTATTGGCCCGGAAAATTGACCGTTATTTTTCAAATTTCCTCAACTCATTTTGGGTTCGTGTTACACTCTTCGTGACTCTTGTTGACTCTCCGTGACTCGTACTGACTCTTGGATGAACATGTACTGACTCTTGTTGACTCTTGGTGAATCGGGAACAGTGACCTTACTCGGGCTGGTTCTTGCCAGAGTCATGAAGATCCACGAAGAGTGTCACTCTTCGCTCACTCTTACTTGACTCTTGGTACCTACTCTTGAATGTGCGAACCATGCTTAAGGTGTTTTGGTTACTACATAATATTAAGGGGAGGTTTTCTGGACCCCCTTCTCCATTAGGGTAGAGAACTTAAGACATTCGCCCCATTAGTTTGGCGATTTTTAGACTTGATCACGTAATTTAGGAGAAATCAGCCTACCGAAAACGCACAAATTTACCTCGAATGGGGTCTTGGGGTAATGTTTTAAGCTTGATGGAGGACTAGGGAGCAAACCAATTAAAAATAATAAATATATAGCCCTAAATAAAATAAATTATAACTAAAATTATTTATTTATAACTCGACTTCATTCTATATACCGACAGCAATACAAAATAGATCCGAAATACAGTATAAATGAAACTTGGGGGGAAAAAAAAAAAAAAAAAAAAAAAAAAAAAACACACACACCGAGAGAGCGTGCATGTAACACCACCAATGCCAGTAGGGTATTTGTTAATGGATTGTTATTGTAAAGCCTCAAAGACTTAGGCTGGCAAACATTAATGGAGGGGAGAGTAGGTGGTGTTGGACATTCCGGGGGCTAAATACATGTAACATTGTTTTCATAAGTACTGTACTGATAGCGTGAGCTGTGTGTGAGTGTACGTGTGTGTGTGTGTGTAAGAGAGAGAGAGAGAGCATGTGTTATGATCGTGTATGTATATTACAAGTGTGTTTAAATAGGACGGAAAGAACAATTGTCAAAAAACATTAATCTAGAAAATGGGGGAAAATAGCATACGTAAAATGAACATCGGGGCTTAAGGACTTAGCTAATGGAATTCACTTTTACATTAATAGTAATTATATAGTGTACAAAAAGTAAATATCGAAATTCAAATATTTATAATATTTTTAGAGAATGTACTGCTTCTGGGCGCATGCCATTGATGTTGTAAATATATAAAAACATATGTGTGGTAACTGTAGTTAAATATTAACCCCTGCTGTACCGACGACGTCTTTTTATCTTAATTTTGACTTCTATTTGACGATTTTATACAGTTGGAAAAGGGTCTACAACAATTAACCCGGGAACTGCCGGAAGACTCTTAAAGGTGGGGGCTCATGGGTTGAGATAAACATGGAATGATAATCGTCAAGCTGTACATAATTATCTTGCAAAATGCAATGTCACTGAAATAATTATTAACAATGGTATAAAGGATTTTGTGGATTGTCTCTATCGGGCCTGTGACGTCACAAGAGTGTGAGTCCGCCATCCAGTTTAGGATAAGGATACTGGTGTGACGTCACTATGACGTCACAGGCCCGGTATAGACGATCCACAAAATCCTTTATACCATTGTTAATAATTATTTCAGTGCCATTGCATTTTGCAAGATAATTATGTATAGCTTGGCGATTATCATTCCGTGTTTATCTCAACCCATGAGCCCCCACCTTTAAGAGTTCCCCCGGCGGACTGCGGGAAGACTCTTAACCCGTGGAGCCCCGGCTAGTTTTGTAATGTTTGCGCACCAGAACCCGGCCGGTTTTCAATTTTTTTTGTTATTCCAGAAACAATAGCGAATGGGTTAGGAATAAAGGAAAAACCACGAAAAACCGCTCAAAAAGCTTAAAAAATGGTCCTACAGAGCCCCCGAAAACGGATTTTACAAGAGTAAAAAATTGAAGGCAATTATCCCAAAAAAACAGGTTATTGCGCGCTCGCGCGCACGCACGTGGACTTTGAGAGTTTTCAACCATCGGCACGGTTGTGTGGGATACGTACACAGTTCCCATACAAATCTGAGCCCTCTTGAGTGGCTACACCTGAGGTTACGGTCGGCGCAATTAGGGTGACGCGCCAGGCGCGTCTCTGGGGCTGTGCGTTACATACATCGCCGACGCGTCAGACGCGTCGCTGGGGCTATACGGGTTAAGAGTCAGAGATTTTTTTTTTTAAAACATCAATTTTTTTTTTTTTTTTTTTTTTTTTTGCCCTTGGGCCATGCAAAATATCAGTCCTCTACTTCCCCTCCTTCCCCACTTTCCTCCCCTCCTTCAGTTATCACCTATTTTCCCTGTTATTCCCTTATTCTGAGGTATATTTTCGGGCTAACATTAGCGAGTTGCAAGCAGGGCATTGTCATCACTGTTAGCAAGCGAGTGCGAGAGAGAGAGTATCGATCGACAGTGTCTCAGTGGCCTTGGGGGAAATTGGCGGGAAAGCAGGTTGCCTCACCCATACATTATGTAACTCGCGGCCTGTATCGCCGATTTTGACCATCCAAATGCTGTTTTCACTCGTTTTATTGTTGTTACAGGTTAATACCTTTATAATCAACCTATGATATGGATAAGTATTAATGCTATTTATGGTAAAATTAATATTTTAGTGATGGAAACAGCGCAATACGTCAGCACAGGCAGACGTTTCTAATTACCCACATGCACAGTTCAGAGGTTAACAGGCTTCGAACTATCTCACTTAGTCCTATCTAATGCCACAGGTCCTTTTTAAACTGCACAAAATCGTCTAAATATACCTATAATCAAAATAAAAAGACTTCGCCGGTACAAAAGAAGTTAACACCATATGAGGAGGAGCACTTTATTGACGTTTCGCATATAGATGAATCGGCGATTAGCCTGATAAAGTTATAAGCGAAACGTTGTCAATAAAGTGATCCTCCTCATATGATGTTTATAATCATTATGTCTACTGTTTTAACCCCTTCTGTACCGGCACTCGTCTTTTAAAGTATATTCTAGCTATATTTAGACGATTTTGTGCAGCTTATTTAGGATCTGTGGTATAATGGTTCAGTGAGTTAGTTCGAAGCCTGTTAACTGTTGGAGTCCCTTTTTAAACTGAATACAATCGTCTAATAGTAGCAAGAATAAAGTACAAAAGACGTCCTGGTACAGAAGGGGTTAAGTACATTCTCATCAACTGTACTTGAACGTAGATGCGTGAGACAATACGAATGCGCCTGTCATTATAAGCTGGCTAATTGTTGGAGGCCCTTCTTAAACTGAATAAAATCGTCTAATAGTAGCCAGTATATATTGAAAATGACGGAACTGGTACTGAACGGGTTAACCTCCTGACTTAAAAATTGACTCCCGAACTGAACATGGAATAGCCTCTAGAAATCAAATGGGCATTCCATACACAGTAAGCCCACAGGGATTATGACCGCGTTTTGGCAGTTAATTCTGGCTATCATTAGATGATTTTATACAGCTTAGGACGAATCTGCGGGAATGAAAAGAAGAAAGACTATCTTAATTAACCCTCGGAATTCCATATACCCTTCCTAATCTGAATAAAACCGTCTTATAATAGCCAGAAAACAGATTAAAATAAGAGTGACCCGTGAGAAGTACAGTATTTAACAAGTTACGCACAAGCTACATTTTAAGGGGGTGACCTGCTCATTTTCTCTCTTTCTCTGGCTTGTATTCATTCGACCCCATTCAGCCTACTGCTTTAAGACGTTTATCCCCATCTAGGTGTCGATTTCTTCCTGCCGAGCGATAGCGAGCCAGCATTGTAGGCTATAGAGAAATCCGGCAAGAAATTTTTCTATCGAAAAAATGTACAAATTTAGCTTGCTGTCAAGTTTTGTTTTTTTAATTATGCTGGCTCGCTACCGCTTGCCAGGAAAAAATCGACACCTGGATGGGGATAAACGTCTTAAATCAATAGGCTGAATGGGTAAAACTCTGAGAGAGAGGGAGAGATAACAAATACGAGGTGGGCCCCCTTAAAACACACCTTATAATTGTCAGGCAAATGTGAAAAAGGGTTCATGACGCTAAAAAGGTATACGCCTCCCGATTGGTAGTACAATTAGGGTATTTATGATTACCGAGTGTGATGTCGCTGTGATCAACCCCTTCTGTACCGGCGCCGTCCTTTTAACTTTATGCTGGCTACTATTAGACGGTTTTATTCGGTTCAAAAAGGATATGTGGTAGTTAAAAGGATTAATTGAGATAGTTTTGTAGCCTATTAATGGGTAGACGTCCTTCCTAAGCTGAATAACATCGTCTAATATTTGCCAGAGTAGAATGGAAAGGACGGCACCGGTACAGAACGGGTTAAACGTCATTATAGGGTAATTACTTCTCGTTTGTATGCTAATGGTGATTGGCAATGTGGCTGTGTGATGTTTGTTGGTGGAATAGAGTGATGAGTGGTGGTGCTTGTGGTGAGGTGGGTGACAACAGTATCTGCGACCTACAGTATAAGCAATATTAAAACATTGTATGTAGAGGTCGGATCTAACAGTGTTAACCCTTTAACCCTTTCACTGAGGTTGCCGTGCAGGTACGTCCTGGAAATATCCTGGAATTATTAGCCCATTAAAGCCTGTGGCGACGAGTGTGAGTGATCAGGAACGCCGCTGTACCGGCGACGCCTTATAAATTTCAATCTAGCTATATTTAGACGATTTTGCCCAGCTTAAGAAGGATCTGTGATAGTAAAAGAGGTGAAGTGAGAAACAGTAGTTCGAAGCCTGTTAATTGCTGGAGGTCCTTTTTGTAAACTGAATAAAATCCTATAATAGTAGCCATAATAAAGTTACCAATTACAATGGTACAAGGAGGCAGCCAAAAGAAGCAATTAAGACGTGTAGGAGGGATGCTTGTTTTTCCTGGTCCTCCTTCTTCCTCATAATTATTTAGTCCCATTAGATTTCAGATTTTAAGACGTTCGGCACATAAGTTTGGCGTTTTCAAGACCTTTAGCCCCATTTGTTTGTCAATTTTGATATTTTTCGTGTCACTTAGGTATCGATTTTTTCCTGGCGAACGATAGCGAGCCTGTAATTTCAGAGGAAGGCCGGGACATTTTTCTATCGCAAAATGTTTACACGTTTATCTTGAAGAAGGGTCTGGGGGTGTTTAAAAAAAAAAACTTGATAGAGGTCTAGGGAGCAAACTAGAAGAGAATAAAAAAATAATAAGAAAATAAAAAATAGTAAATAGTATAACCTCCCCTTAATGCCTATTATGTTACGAGGCACCAATTACAATGGATCGAGACGGCTAAAAGAAGCAAGCCGTTAACCCCTTCACCACCATTACGTAATTTTCGCCATATTCTGGTTACCATTAGACAATTTTCTTTAGTTTATAATCTACCCATACCACTCATATAGGTAAACACGATCTCAATAAACCTTCTTAGTAACATAGGTCCTTCGTAAACTGCATAAAATCATCTAATTGTAGTTAGAATCAAAGGTCAAATTACGGCTGAAGGGGTTAAGAAGGGGTTGCGGTCCCTAAGAACAAGGGGAGAACACCGTGTTATCTCAGCATTAATCCTCGACCACGCTGAAACAGGAGTCTCCTTGGGGAGTCCAATTCCATTAGTCTGTGGAATTGAGTAGTAATTTAGATGCAGCTGCTGGTGGTGGGAGGAGGGAGGTAGGGAGGGATTGAGGGAGCTAGGGAGAGAAAGAGGGAGGTAGGGAGGGATTATGGCTAGGAGGGAGGGATTGAGGGAAGGAGGGAGCTGGGAGGAAGGGAGGGATTCAGGGGAGGAGGGAGCTAGGGAGGGATTGAGAGAAGAAAGGAGGTAGGGAGAGATTGAGGGAAGGAGGGAGGGATTGAGGGAAGGAAGGAGGTAGGGAGAGATTGAGGGAAGGAGGGAGGTAGGGAGGGATTGAGTGAAGGAGAGAGGTAGGGAGGGGTGGAAGGAGGGAGAGCAGAAGGGGTGGAAGGAGGGAATAAGGAAGGTGGGAGGAAAGGAAGGAGGTTTGAGTGAGGGAAAGTAAGCTGGGACTAAACGAAAGAGGGTAACTGGGAAGGAGGGAGGAATGTTTGGGGGTGAGTGTGGGAAGGAGGGAGAGAAGAAGGGGTGGAAGGAGGGAATAAGGGAGAGTGAGAGGGAAGGAAAGAAGTATGAGTGAGGAAAGAGGGAGACTGGGGGGGGGGGGGGGGGGGGGGGGGGTGTGGGCGGGATGTCCAGGTCATTTCGACAGCACGTCATTTCTGCTACAGTATTACCGTCAATAATTATAATCGATTTCCCCACACCCCACATAAGGACATGGAGCTCCAGGAGGCCAAAGGATTAATGTGGTATTTTCGCTAACAATGCTTTTCTCCCACGGTCACAGTGTCCATAATAACTTTAGATCAAACTGTACTGTACCTTACCTAACTTTAGATAAAACTGTACTGTACCTTACCTAACTTTAGATCAAACTGTACTGTACCTTACCTAACTTTAGATCAAACTGTACTGTACCTTACCTAACTTTACCTTAACTAAACTAAATTTAACCATATATCTAACCCAACCTTAAGGGGGCCCACCTCGCGTTTTTTTTCTCTTTCTCTTTCTCTCCCTCTCTCTTTGGCTTGTATCCATTCGGCCCCATTCAGCCTACTGTTTTAAGACGTTTACCTCCGTCTAGGTGTCATTATTTTCCTGGTGAGCGGTAGCGAGCCTGCATATATACAATTTTGTTTAGAGAGCAAGCTAAATTTGTACATTTTTCGATAGAAAAATGTCTCCGGCGAAGCCGGATTTCTCCATACAATGCTGGCTCGCCCATCGTTCGCCAGAAAGATATCGACATGGGGATGGGGATAAACGTCTTAAAATAGTTGGCTGAATGGGGCCAAATGGATACAAGTCAGAGAAAGAGAGAAAAGGAGAGAAAGATAAACAAACAGGTGACCCCCCTTAACCTAAAGTCCTAACCTAACTAAGCCTATTCAAATCCAAGGTGTGGTCATAACAACTCTTGAAAACGAAAGAACTTGAGAGCGAACTGCTGGATTGCTTTGTGAGGGAGGGAGAGCCTGGGAAGGATGCAGCACACGCAACATTTAACACAACAATACAATAACTCTGCTCGCCTCAATGAACCCCTCTCACAAATTACATAATATCAAGAGTTCCTAATGTATTCACGTATCTCTAATGTTCTATTGTGTGCGAGTCGTGTCATCCAACCCACACTTACAGTCGTGTCATCCAACCCACACTTACAGTCGTGTCATCCAACCCACACTTACAGTCGTGTCATCCAACCCACACTTACAGTCGTGTCATCCAACCCACACTTACAGTATGTCTGATATGAATTACCCATTTCATGAATTTGCCTTACAGTTTTATTAGCTGTCCTATTTGATTCTGCATAAGCAAATCATAATTTTATAACACAGCATTCAAACTTTCTTGTACTGAAGATATTGCATTGCATTAAAAGGGCATGGAAATAAATTACTTTTAAACTCGAAAATATAGATCGATTGCGTCACATCTAGGTCGAATACATCGGAACCTCTAATTGTCGATGTTCGTAATATTATCATAATACAAAGTTTAGAATAATCTACAACTTTAAGATAAAAATGTATTTATTGAGTAGATAGCGTAATACAAAATAAACCAATATGTTTCTATATAAATCATATGAGGATCTATAAATAAATCGGAAAAATAAATAGATAAAGACACACACACACACATACACATTTTATAGTAGATATTTCAACATTAGGCGTTGATGCTTTGTTACTTAAATCACGAAAGTATAAATATAAAACTATTAAGTTTGATTAGTGCATTAACAATTGGTTACTCATGGAGTATTGTTCAGATTAGGTAAATTGAAAACTCAACATCCCCATTAAACTGGTTGATTTGTCTTTCAATAACAAATACTGACACACATATAATAATAGCGGTAACATGATCATTCTATCGAACAGAATCATATTACTATAACATAGAGACAATTTAATAGGTGCCGTACATTACCTCACATCAAATACATAACATTTAGATAAGATTCAATTTTTTTTCTCTCTCAGGTCTAGCAAATATATTGACTAGATTAACGAATTTAATTCTTGTAACTAATGAGGAAGTAAGAAGGTATGGTGTGGAGGTAGATGTGCTGGAAAGTGTGAAAAGGAACAACTTGAGATGGTTCGGCCATATGGAACGTATGGAAAGCGAGAGAATGACTAAGAGGGTGTACGAGAGCGAGGTGGAGGGACAGAGAGGTAGACCGAATGAGAGGTGGAAGGATGGAGTGAGGAAGTACATGAACGAAGGCGGTGCTGGTTGGGGGGAGGGGCGTCGACTGACTGGGGACAGAGGTGCATGGGGGCGGTTCGATAGTGGCCACCCCTTCGGGGATCACGGCGTCAGGCAATAGATAGATAGATAGAATTCTTGTAACTTCCAATCTAGCAAATACTGTATATGAACTAGAGTTATACTTTGATTCGTGTAATTTCCGATCTAGCACACATAAGCACTAGACATACCGGTACGTATCCTGGTTCACGAAAATTCCGATCTAGCAAATATATTATCTAAATTTACGTGCTTTAGTTTTGATCTAGCAATCATATGAACTAAATTTACGTACAGTCGCGCTAATAAGTGATGCTTCGGCACCGATTATGTATTGATCCATAATTGGTACCAGCAATATTTACACATGTTTTTTTTTTTTTTTTGAGTGAGATATACAACCGTGTTCCTACACTTACCCACCCTATTCATCATCTGGCAGACATTAATAAAGCACAGAGCGAGCCAAACGTAATGACAGCTGAGACATGACTTATTAGCGCGACCATACTTTGGTTCTTGTAATTTCCGATCTCATAATAAGAAAACTACAGAAAGAGACATAGAGAAAGGGAGAGGGTAGATGGTAGAGAGAGGCTTGGAAATGTTGAGAGAAGACAGAGAATGGGAGAGAGAAAAGACAGAGAAAGGGAGAGGGGAGATGGTAGAGAGGTTTGGAAATGTTGAGAGAAGACAGAGAAAGGGAGAGGGGAGATGGTAGAGAGAGGTTTGGAAGTGTTAAGAGAAGTTGAGAGCCAGATAAAGCCCCGGATTAGGAAGGACACAACTATAGGCAAGCCGGGATAAGGGGAGGCTAGGGGGGGGGCGGGGGGTAGTATAATTCCCTAGGACCTCCCTCCAACAACTAGCTGATAAGTAACGGGTATTTTCTGCACCGAAAAACCAGTTATTATATAAATTTCGAAGGGGGTCTAGGTTATTTTTGTGTTTTAAAGTTAGATGGAGGTCTAGCGAGGAAACTAATAAATAAATAATAGACAGTATATACAAAACAATAGATATACCAAAAATAACCCCTAGCCCCTTAACCCCTTCAGCACCATGACGCCTTTTTACCTTTGATGCTGGTTAAAATTAGATGACTTTATGCAGTTTAAGAAGGACCTATGTTTCTAAGAGAGTGTCTTGTGACCTAATTTACCCATTTGAGTCATATAGGCAAATTATAAACTAAATATAATCGTCTATTGGTGACCAGAATATAATGAAAAGTACATCACCGGTACTGAAGAGGTTAAAGCGGAAGCATAACTGGAACTAAGGGAAGGAGGAATATAGAAGAGAGAGAGAGAGAGAGAGAGAGAGAGAGAGAGAGAGAGAGAGAGAGAGAGAGAGAGAGAGAGAGAGGAAGGATAGAGATGAGAGGAGAGAGAGGAGAGAGAATAGAGAGAGAGAGAGAGAGAAGAGAGAGAGAGAGAGAGAGGAGAGATGAGAGCGAGATAAGAGAGAGAGAGAGAGAGAGAGAGAGAGAGAGAGAGAGAGAGAGAGAGAGATGGCTGCTCTGAATATCTATTAGATGGCCTCTATAGTTTTAGGCATGTCATCAACGAAAATAGACCAAGCAGATCTATGTATGTATTAGATAAGCTTGGTAAAATCATGTATTATTAGCCTTATACGTAAATAGTAATAAGAGTATCCAAATTTCTGGAAACAAAGTATTAGTTAATCCTTTCAGTAAATGATGAGGCTTTTCTCTTATATTCTGTGCATCAGTGGACGATTTGATTTAGTTTTGGAATAGCTTGTTTATGTCAAAGGGTTAACTGAGATATGTTTTACGTCTTGATATAAATATACCCATGCTGAGAGCCATAAAATCGTCCAGTGTTAGCCGGAATGAAAACAGAAGGAGGACGTGATATATTGAAGGGGTTAAGCTTGTGAAGGCCATCACCACCATTGCCTCTAGAAACCACATACCCGCTTACTACACATAATTCGGAAAAGTAATCCTTAACGCCTTTTAATTCGGGAAACTGGTTCGATTTTTTCTGGCTAAAATTAGACGATTTTATTCAACTGTGGAATAACCTTTACACATTGGTGGAGTATACAATATCCCAACTAGCTTTTTGCCACCCACATAACCTTCCTAAGCTGCATAAAATTATCTAACCATGATTATAAACAATATATAAAAAACGGTACTGAAAGGGTTGACTATAAAGGAAAATACATCCACTAATAATTTGTACAAATGAAAGTAAAGATAAACGGCCATGGATTACTGGAAACAACCTAAGATTATTAATAATATATGCATCATCTTCATATTAAACATTTTAGGATCTGGGTGGTCGCAAAGTAATCCAAACTGTCTGAACATTCATTATTACTCTCAACCCCCTAAATAATCTATCTTCTCTTTTTATCATGACTTCGTTAACATTCGTCCGACTCCCTTCGCATTCACTTGTCTTTCTTCTTCTCATAGGCCATTTGTTTTACCTACTTTACTCTAAGATTATAACTTCCTCAATTATTCAGTCACCATTAGCCGACCTATTTAGTTCATAAATCTGTCTCCTTGTGCGACCACACTCTCATTTTAGGGTCTTCAGCCTTTTATAGTACTCTCTGCTTTGCATTATCTTCTCTTTAAATACTGTCTACTACACCATTGTTTAGCTTTGTAATTATTCTGGGTTCAATTTTTAGCAATGCCACACTCGTCTAGATTTGTCAGGCCTGAACTGTCAATTCATGTATTTTCATATCCTTTTCAACGAGGTATTTCTCTCTCCCCTTCCTCCTTCCATTCCTAGTTTATCTGTCCTTCTTGTTTTACTCCGGTTCCTCTCATTCATTCTCTTTCATCTCTCTCTGCCTTACATAGGTTCTCCTTCAGTCTTAGATGTTGTGTGTGTTGGATTCTATCAGGCTTAGCTTTTCCCCCGCCTCGTCCGGTATAGGCCGACTTCTGCGTTATAGAGCATTTTGTATTATTATACTTTTAAATCGTGTCAATCATTTAACCTTATGTAAATCCTTTACTTCTGCGATATCTTGCTGACTTATCATACCTTTTCATTTCAAGTTCATACTAATGTTTGCTTCTTTTACTGCATCCCAAGTGTTTCTTAATGTTAGCCATTAATTATATCTACTTTCTTAATCATCCTCGTACTTTTATGTTCAGTTTCCTTGTATCGTCTATCTTTCTTTAGTCATGTTTCTTTTCTTTTCGACTTTCTGTTTTTCAGTTTAATCTATATACTTTAAATTGGAATTTGTCCTCACCTTTTGGTTACTCGTACAAAGGCTAACCTTCCCTCTCTGTCGAAGTTATACTATAATACATA